>OX123196.2:17778685-18978685 GCA_944739405.2 Euclidia mi
TAACCGTTTTGCTGTTGGGTGGGGTGTCCATTTCTACCGGTTTACCCTCTCACGATGGTTTATCAATTTATCAAACTTTTTCTTGTGCCGTTTTGTACGCAGATCATAAATGCGGCTCGATTGGTTATATGTTATACGGTCGCACAAGCTAAAATCACTGTTTGAGAGCACTTCACTACACTCTGTATGCACTTTAATGTATGGGTAGCCCTATAGCACCGGTAATGGCCAACATCTGGATGGAGCACTTTGAGGAATCCGGAGACATGCAGGCGTCAAATGTGAAACTATGGAAAAGGTATGTCGACGATATCTTCTGCATCATGAAGGGCAACAAGCAGGACGTAGAACAATTCGCACACAAATTGAACTCCATACATCCGAACATCCGATTCACATTCGAAATGGAGGTAGACGGATCGTTACCCTTTCTCGACGTTAAAGTGACAGTGAGAGATAATGGTACCCTTGGACACACTGTGTGTAGGAAACCGACACACACCGACAGGTATCTCAACGCGAACTCGCACCACCATCCGCGGCACTTGGATTCCGTAGTGTCCTCGTTAGTGAACAGAGCGTATGACTTATGTGACCCCGAACAATTAAATAGTGAGCTGTCACATGTTCGGGAGGTACTTAGGTGCAACGGATACAAGAAAAAACTTACTCTGTCGGAAGAGGAACGAGCGTAAACCTAAGGTAAGCAGAGTGCCCGCTTACATGCCGTATCTAAAGGGAGTGACGGACAAAGTTGGAACAGTACTCAAGAAATACTCCATCAAGACTGTATACAGTCCGCTCTCTAAGATAGCACACAATCTGCGTACACCAAAGGATGTAATTCCTCTCCAAACACCTGGCAATTTCAAAGTCGATTGCAGCTGTGGTAGTTCATATATCGGGCAAACTAAGCGTACAATCGCTGAAAGGGTAAAGGAACATATCGCAGCTGTAAAAAAACCGACATATTAACAAGTCGGCGATAGCTGAGCATTTGTTGGAGTCTGGACGAAACCACTGGATAGAACTGCATCAACCACAAGTCTTATCCACCGATCGTCACTATTACTCCAGGATAGTACGTGAAGCGGTAGAAATCAAGAAATATAACAATTTCAACCGGGAGGATGGATATAGATTATCGGCCACTTGGAATCCAGTCATCAGCAAGTGTAAACACCGCCGCAGTGATAAATCTCAACAGTGTGTAGACGTCATTAGTGTAATGTGTCGGAGTACCGACATTGCGAACTTAAATAAAGACCAAGTGAGGGTAGGTGCTGAAACCCGCACTTCCACAAGACGTCCGCTGAGCTCTCATCAGTCTCTCCGCGACCACGCTCGGTGCAAAAAAATGAGTGTTTTAGTATTGTTTTATATAAATTATAAAGTAGCTTCTTTTAAAAAAAAGGTGGCTAATGTAGGGACACACGTACCACGATAACATTATATAAATATACACTTTTGAATGTGTGTGTTACTGCACGCGGCTGCGTCCGCACCATTTTGATTTATAGCGCCAGTCGCAAATAAACCTTTGTTTCGAAGCAACGTTGTTCATATTCCGCTCCCTTGCATCAACCTCGAACACGATAGTAAGATACAGCATTTCAATTGACTATAATTGGGCTGGGACCTTACACTACTATAACCTTCTGCTAGTGATTTTGTACGGCGATACAATTATATTTCTATACAGTAGATATTATTAAATACTTTTACCGCCTACTACGGCGATTATCCTTTAAAATTAACAATTCTTTTTCTGTCTTACTAAGAAAGTTGCATCTTTGTTATGCCACGTCTACTTATTATAGTTGGACTGGCTGAGAATGAACGTACCTAAAGATGCTAGCGTATTATATACTAGGTATTTAGCTAGAATTCCGCGTTCATTTTTTAATGAAATGTACACGTGTCACATGCAGGTTGCTCACTGACAATAATGAACAAATTTAATCTTTGTCTATTTTGTGTAAAAAATACGAATATCATCGTTGAATTATTGGTTGTTCGTTTTGTCAAATGTTTATTTTGCTACAATCGTTGTTTTTGGTCTTCGCGTTTATCTTCTTGTTACTGCCTATGGCTATGTTATTTGCAAATTCATATATTTATGCATTTACTGTTCATTGTGAACTCTAACATTAAATTCCTGCGTCGCAATTATTGAATTATATATATTTTTTAAATTTTTTGTGTCGCTAGGATTGCTTTTTCAATGTCTGGTTTCTATTGAAATATATAAAACATATACTGATAAATAAATGATAAAATTAAGCCGCTGACTGCCGTAAAAATACTTAATTATCTGTAGGGGTATGATGCGTACCTTCAGTTGTTTATGTTATTAGTTATATGACGCAATTCGAGCGCTAGCACCTGGTACTAACTTGTATTATTTTATGTATGTAGATTGTTTGTTATATTTGTTTCAGAGTTTTTTAGATTTTTAAATATTTTAATTCCTTTCTTTTTTATTAAAGGGGGGAATATTGTAGCGGCTGCTGACGCTACAAATTATATACAAGGTGTAATATTGTGTAAGCGCGGCGCAGCAGTCGTCTCCCTTCACTCATTCGGTTAGGTCGTACACATATTGTATTTATATTTAGTAACTGGTACCAGTAAAGCATATATATTTCTGTTTTATGGATTATTACTTATACCCCTACATTGGTGACCCCGTCAAAGAAAACGCAACCTTCGGCTCAGCTTCGGCAACGCGGCATCGACGCACGTGCACATGGTCAGCGGAATCAAATAAGCGCATGTGCAGCGTGACAACAGCGTGCAGCCAAGCAGCCTGGACACGGAGACAACCTGGACTCATGGGAGACGACTCGCCCTTTTCCTACGACCAAAAGGGCTTACGACCTAACTGCGGCGAACATCTGAGTCAGGACACGTGAAACCCAAGTTTGAAACAAGGGACTCTACGATCTGCCGAGAACAGCGACTATGGCAATATGGGCAGCAGGAGTATATCGGAGCGGCATACGACGGCGGCGGCACTATGCAGGACAGTGCGTACGTCGAGGCATACAGCGTAAGGCGTATTGACCTTGGTGGCGAGGCAGAATTCCGCACCAAGACGACAAGACGCAGCACACTCCGAGGACGAGATCGACACGGGACCGGCGGTGGCACTCTACAGGACAGTGCACGCGTCGAAGCGGCTCATCACACTTGGAGGCGAGGATGGATACCGCTCAGTGTTGAATTGCGCACCCTGTCATCTTTCAGTACGGCCCAGGCAGAATACGAAGATCGCTGGCTGAATCGGTGAACGTATTTGCTTCTTCGTACGACCAGCTCTCTCTACAAGCGGCTTACGAAGACCAAGGGAAGTTCGATAGAAACGGCGGCAATTGAGTTATTATTGTGTTTTTGTGTTTACTTAAATCTGTTCTAAAAATAGTCACATAATTTATCGTTAAAAATTCCCACATATTGACCCGCTATAGTGTTTATGTTTAGTTTGCATTCTCAGAACTAGCGCTCCGGTAACTTGATACATGTTTATGTGACGTGAGTCGAGCGCTAGTGTATCTGATTAGCTAGATAGTTGCCTTAGTATTATTTTATGTTATTGTTTCTTGTATGTAGTTATTACCAATTTTTTTTTCTGAATTGTATAATGTTCTTCTATTTTTTTTATAAAGGGGGGAGTATTGTAGCGGCTGCTGACGCTACAAATTATATACAAGGCACGATATTGTGTAAGTGCGGCGCAGCAGTCGTCTTCCCGCTCTTGTATAGTTAGGTCGTAGTTATGTAGTTTATTTATATCGTTATGTGGTACCACAGTAAAGTATATATTTTCTTCTTTTGGCATCTTTCTTTCTTCACCCAACAATACATCATACTGATACCCCTACAGTAGGAAAATAGAAAGAAATGGAAAAGAGAAGGGTGTGAATTCATTCCATAAGTCAGCCAAAGCAGTAATTATTAGCAATAATTACCAGCAGCAATTAATTACCGTAGCAGGCAATTAAAAAAAAGCTAATGGCGAAGCATACGATCAACGAAGGTGACCTTAGCACGTCGTTAGAGGACGCGAGGCCTTAAATCGCAATACAAAGAATGCGATCAATGAATGTGACCACAGCGCGTCATTTTGGCCGCAAGGAAAACGATTATAACTTGTTACTTATGCGGTTGATACTAACTTAATTATCACACGCGGCAACAGAAATAGTTATAATATAAAAATGCTTACCATGCGTAGTAAGAAAAATTTTGTCTGTTGTGACCGGCGCAACACAACCGACCTAACGTGCACAACAGAACAAAAAGAGAAAATGTCTATTGTGACCGGCATAATACCACCGACTTACCGTGCACAATAGAACAAGCAAAAAGAAACAATATATGCCACTAAAATAATTACACACTGCTTTGGAACGATTTCACACATACACAGTTAAAAAAATAAAATAAAACGGACTTACTGGAAGCGGATTCCCAACAAAACCCTACCTATATATTCCCGTGGACGCCACTGTAACGTAGGATTGCCCTTGGGGTGTGGCTAAGATGATAAATGTGAGTTGAATGTTACTAATCTAAATAAAATCTAACACATCCTTTAGCAAATGAATTTACTTAAAAAAATACTAATAAATGCTATTCAAAGAGAGAGAATCAGGGTCGCGTGATTTGGCGATGGTAAGGAGTTTGTTGAGGGTCCGCCTCCAGTGGTCGTCAGAATAGCTGGTGAACTTAGCTCGTTGTCTGCAGCCGCCAGAAAGAGACCCCCCATCGCCGCGCGGCCGTATTTATTGTCCGTTGCAGGGCGCGGGCGGCGGAGTCGACCGGGCCGAGTGATGCGTCAAGGATTGACGTCACACTACATACCACTGAATTCTATATTCAATCAATCCAATTTTTTGTGATTTTAAATTAGTTTTTAACATAAGCTCCATACAAAATATGTCAAAAACGTTTCTCGAATCTCCAAATCCATGGATAGATCGAGAATTAAAACCGGCCGTTATTGTGTTTAGTAGTAGTCATTTTTATATATCTTATACTTATATATAAAGCTGAAGAATTTGTTTGTTTGTTTGGTTAAATGCGCTAATCTCAGGAACTACTGCACCGATTTCAAAAATTATTTCAGTGTTAGATATTGCCCATTTATTGAGGAAGGCGAAAGTCTATATAACATCACGCTATGAGCCACATGAGCGGTGCAGTAGCCTTAAATAACGCGGGTGTAACCGCGGGATCATCTAGTGTGATGTAAAATAGTAAGAGTTATGTCTAGCGCAATCCAACCTAGAAAAGACCACAAAGAAAAAACCTCGTTAAAACGAAACAGCCGTATATTATTTTCTTATGCTGTAACATAAAAATCACCAGGGTATTCATTATACGTCGGCATTGCTGCATGGAATAAAGAAGAAGCAAATAAAATATTTTTACCTCCTCGTACTCTTCGCCACATTAATATTTCTCCATTCCTACTAACATTAGACATTAACGAAAATCATTATCTTCTGCAAAAAATATCGCGGTGTTTAGTCTGCACGACTCGAGACTTAATCAATGAATCTATCTTCTATGTATTTCTACATTTGAACCTTAAGAATCATGTAAATCGTTTTTTAATATTCCTCCTTAAGGGCCGGAACATATCTGACGGAAGATCCGTCGCGTTTTATCGGTCGCGTAACGCCAATACATACAAATGTATAGAAATACGTTCAACTATTCACACCTGACCGATAATCCGTTAGAGCGGTTTCAGATTAGCGTTTTATACGCGCGTATAAGCTCGTTTTAGGAAGCGCATGTAGGCGCGTATAGGCGCGCCTTTTGACAAACGCGCAACTCGTACGAGCGTTGACGCGCTTCTAAGCTCGTAACTCGTGGCAGCCGTCAGAATCCATGTTGACACTGACAAGACGTCGCTACCGTTTCGAGCGAACACGCCCGTATACGTGAGTCTGGTTTTTTGAAGCGCGTAATGTAGCGCGCGTGTAAGCGCGTATGCTGAAACGACCGTATACGCGCAGATAAATACGCTAATCTGAAACCGCCCTTAGTACGTCGAGCATACTAACGGATTATCCGTCGACGTCGCGCGCACCACGCACCACGTGAATTTTGACCTTTGAGTAAGGAATATAAATGGAGAGGGCAAATAGTAGGTACATATAGAAAATTACATTATTCACATATATTATTATATTTTATATTTTTATAGACTCACGGCTGTATCCCCGGAGGGATAGGCAGAGGTGTAATATTACACCCACATTTCGCCATGATTTTTTTTATACACATATATACGAAATCGACATAAAGCCACCAAACATAGTGTTGTCTCGTTTTGTCTTAGGAATATCTCTGTCAGAAAAAAGAGATAGCCATAGTTTACTGAATAAATTAATCATGACGATATTTTATTAGAAATGTCATTCGTGCCACTATCGCCATATTTTTCGCCAAGGTTTGTGGTACATCTGCTGTGAAATCGTTGTCTATCGAACATAATAATTTGGTTCTTGTGCATAAATATGTCTAAAAAACCGATATTGGTTCTCAGAGAATATTTTGTTACATGTTTCATACAAGGGTCGTCTTTCGCTTTGCCATGTTCGCCCACATTAGCATTATGGAATAAAGTAATCTGGCCAAAGATTTAAACTAACAAAGGTAACTTACTACAAAAATGTATTATTCTCCTCTAACCGGCTCCATATCGATATCGATTACATTCTGGAGAACAACCCAAATGGCAGCCATTTTATTTGCCCAACGTTTCGTAGGTGTGCACGCTAATTTCGTAGGTGTGCACGCTAAATTCATAGGTATTGGACGTACCATATCCATGTCATTACCAGATCGGTGATTTTAAGATCGTAAGATTCCAGGGCCGCCAGACCCTACTTATTTTTTCATAAACGAAATGTGTAGAATAATGTAGTGTTAGTATGTGCTATGAGTGTACGCATACTTGCTAGCTTGGATCGAGAGCCAATTTTTGGGTATGAGGTGCTCAAGGTCCACGTTTTTAATAATAATATAATAATAACGTTTATTTCGATCCCACAAAAAATAATACATACAAAATAGTTTTTAAAGTTTTACATTAAAATGTTTTCAGCTTAAGTACTTAGGTATATTTTTATCACATTTTGTGGGAGTCAGGAGCCCAAACTAGGATACCCTGTGCTATGGACTCCTGGCCCACCCCTCACAAGTAACAGCATACAATGGATTTTAATGAAAACATAAACTAACAGGAAAAGTTAAAAATTAAAATTTTAAAAATATAAAAGAAGAAAAACAGATCGAAATAAATTTAAAACAAGCGTGTGACGTGTGACTGTCTGTAAGTGTGTGTAAGCGTACATGTTTGTATGTGTGAGTGTGTATTTGTGTGCGTGTTCGTGTGTGTGTGTGTGTGTGTGTGTGTGTGTGTGTGTGTGTGTGTGTGTTGCGAGGGTTGTGAGGCATGCATATACTTTTATAGCAGATTTAGCTTAATAAAGTAAGAAGTTGTTCTGTTTGATCGTAGTCATGTTCTAAAAGCCATTGTGTGACTTTCCTTTTACACTCCACTTTAGACAACCTTACAACATCGAGTATTTTGTTCACTTTATTATAAAGATAGTTGCCCCTGAAGTTGTAAAATTGCTGAGCAAACGAGGTTCTACAGAAAGTAGGTTCACAAACTTCCAATTTTCTCCTTCTATCCAGTTTCTTTTTTAAGATTGTTACATCAATGGACGAGTGTTTTTTTTGTATTGTTAACAGTATGTAAAGTTGCCTAATAGTAAGTAGATTAGCTTCCCTATATAAGGTTTTTGTTGGGTAAAGTCTAGGTTTAAAGAGAGCAACTTTAAGCAGTAATCGTTGCGTTCTTTCGACGTTTAAAATGTGCTCTTTATGCGTGCCACCCATATAGATATACCATACGAAAAAAATGATTGGCAAAGTGATTCGTACACTGCTTTAATAATTTTCCTACTAGCAATATGTCTTAAATTCTTGAAAACAAAAATTAGTTTTCTTGCTCTTTGGGTTAAATTTTGAATATGATTTTTGAAAGATAAACGATTGTCAATATTTATGCCTAGGTATTTTACAGAGTTAGTTTTAGAAATGATAGGACAAGTGGTACAACCTGTTCCCACAGGATAACATGTGTGAGCGTGAATGTTGAAATTATTATGATGAAGTGTAGAGTTATATATTGAGAAGGTTATATACTTGGTTTTAGCGGCATTTAAAGTTAATTTATTAAGAGCAAGCCAGTGTGTGACTGTATTAAAGCCTTCTTGAGCAGTCCTAAAGGTATCCTCCCATGAGTAGCCATAGAAAGTTAGTGTTGTGTCGTCTGCGTAGGCGTTTATTTGACAGTTTCGAATGTTTAATTGACATAGCTCGTTAATGTAACAAAGGAAAAGGGTGGGACCCAAGATGCTGCCCTGAGGGACACCAATATTTATAGGATTTTCGTCACTTCGCTGGTCTCCTATGCTGACAAACTGAGAACGATTATGCAAGTAGTCTTGGAAAATTTTTAACTGAGAATTTCTAATGCCCATATTTTCTAGCTTAGATATCAGTATGCGAGGACAAACCGTGTCAAAAGCCTTTTGCAGATCAATAAAAATAGTTAAACATTTTTGCCTATTGTCCAATTTCTCGAATATTAGATTAGTAAACCTATGTAAACAATCGGTAGTAGATATCCCTTTCCTAAAGCCATATTGGTTTTGTGAGAGGATGTTTTTGTCTTCAAGGTATTTAACAAGTCTATTATTTAAAACTCTTTCAAATATTTTAGAGATTGAAGGAAGCATAGATATTGGCCTGTAATTTGAAATGGTGGATTTATTACCACTTTTAAATATTGGAACCACTACAGATTTTTTAAGAGATGCAGGGAATATTCCTTCCTCTAAACATCTGTTCAAAATAAAAGTAAGGGGAGGGACAATAAAGCTTTTTAAATGTTTTAATACTGCGGGCGATATGTTGTCCCAGCCAGCTCCACACTCTGAACGAAGGCTCATAATGAGACTCTCAACTTCTGTTTCAGTTGTATCCAAAAGAACAAAAGAGTCACAGATTAAAGTTGGTTTGATAACATTAGATGGGAGTGGCATTAGGCCAGTAGGGATCTTATGAGCGAGATTTAAGCCAATATTTGAAAAATAGTTGTTAACACTATTTACAGAGCTTTTTGGTGAAGTTTCAATACTCAAAAGTTCAGTTGCAGGGGTATTTGTTTTATGTAGGTTGTTAATGTTTTTAATTGCAGACCAGAGCTTTTTATTATTATTACCAGCTGTTCTAAGTAAGTCACTGTCATATTGCCGTTTACATTTTTTAATAATGTCATTGCAAAAATTTCTATATCTTTGTAGATTGTTTTTAATATATCATTGTTAGGGGTTTGCTTTGATTTAAAGTGCATTCTATCTCTTGTCCTTATGCATTTTAAGAGTCCAGTCGTAATCCACGGTTTTATTGCTATTTTATTTCTTAGTATTTTTATTCTTATTGAGTTGTTAGTTATTATATTTTGTAAATTGTCTATTAAAAAGTCCATCAGTTTGTTGGGGTTGACTTTGTTACTAAGAATTTGGCTGAAATCTGTATTAGCGCAGTCAGTTTTTAGAGTTTCGTAGTTAATTTTAGTGAAAAATTTATTTTTGTTAAATTTATTAGGGTTCGCTGAGAATAAACAGAAAAGGACAGGCTCGTGATCCGTAATAGCCATGTGTAAAATAAAGGTATGTGAAGATAATTTGGTTTTGATAATGACATGGTCCAGGCAACTGTTCCCTCTCGTTTGTTCGTAATGGGTAGGGACCATACCGAAAAAGGAGAGAAGGTCCAAATAGCTGGATGAGTTAATGTTAGTTTCTCGTAGGTTAATGTTAATATCTCCTATTAGAATAATGTTTTTAAAGCCTGTTAAACTCGTCAGCAGGTCCTGCATACTTTGTAAAAATCCGTCTAGTGAGCGAAAACAAGGTGGTCTGTATAGTGCAAGTACGGCCGTGTCTTTGTTTATTTTAATAAGTAGACAGTTTGCCTCTACGATCTTAGGCTCCTCAATGTTATAAATAATATTATTATTTATGAAAACAACTACGCCATCATTTTGATTAAAATTGTTTGATGTTGAGAAACTAGAGTATCCAGGTATCATTGGGAGATGAGAAACAGACGACAGCCAACCCTCAGATAAAATAATAATATCACATTCAAATTGTAATCTTTTTAGTAATATATTTATACTATAAAAATTTTTGTTCAGACTTCTAACATTTTGATGCAATATTTTTAAAAACGATTTAGTGTTTGATAATATAGTTTTACAGTTTTCAGGATCACAGGTATGCAGTTCGGTTATTTCCAAGTTATCTAAGGTATTAAGATTGTTTATATCAGCGAATATTGTTTATTTATTTCACATTGCAGTACGGGTTTGACACCAATGAGTAAAATAATGGTGCTGTTTTGAGTTGGATAGTTAATAAACAAGTAGAACTTGTCCAGAGTGAAATAAAGGGTGACGTGAAAAATAGAAATAAAATAGTAATATGCGTCATATTTGTATATAAATACATAACAATATAAGACATTTATTATGTAGCATGTCAGTTGAATATACAATATGTGGATTTTGCATGGTTTGTGATGTCTGACGTGTAGTTGTAAGAGTATAATTGCCTTCGTGCATCCCTTCGTGGTATTGTTTGATTGCAAGTTTCTGTTGTTGTGTGTGTAAAAATGTGAAGTGAATTTATTTTTGGGAAGTGTATAAAAGTAGTGTTGATAATGCAAACGGTACATATGAAAAAGATCTGAACAGAAAAATAAATTTGTAATAGGGTAGCAAACTAGTCACATTTTTGGGGTGAGATTTAGAAGATCTTCTTCACGTTTTATAATTATTGGCTTCTCTTTTTCTGCTTTGCGAAGGCAAATTTTACCAGCAGATGTCCAACAGTACATGTAACCTTGTTCTTTTGCAAATTTTCTTGCCAAATAAAACAAATGCTGGGCTTGTGGTGATAAAAACTCTGATATAAAGATTGGAGTAGCAGGGGCGTCTATATTTAGGTGTAGAGAACTCAGTTTATACGTTAAATAGCAACAATCTCAAGATAAATAGAATAGAATAGTTTATTTCTTAGTACATGGTATTAAAGATATTACAAATATTATACAGTGATTCACATATACTACCGTATCAGGTGTAGAAATATTTTACAATTAGAATATTAGAATAATTAATTTTTGCATAGTGGTTCTTAATTCTAGATATTACATTATATTATTATTATTCTCTTTATTTTAACCTTTTCTCATAATAATATTTTATTATTATTCACTTCATTTATTATTCTTCACTTGGCACACTTTTATATTATTAAAGTACAATTAGAAAAATACATTTAAAAATATAAAAGGGACCACGGAGACCCACCAGTGTCGGGTACAGGGACCAAGCCACCGGTGGTTAGGGCCTCAGAGACAGGAACTTCCTCACGATGCGTGCCGTGTCGAGAAGAACTGCCTTCTGAATCAAAGACTTGATCCAGCTGTCTAGTGTGAGCCTCTTTAGGTGTTGGTCGAGGCTCTTGGCGATTAATCCATTCACCGACACGACTATCGGCACAATGATCGCCGAATCCAAATCCCACATGTCAACAATCTCGTGAGCTAGGTCCAAATATTTAATCTCTTTCTCTTTTTCTGCTTTCACGAGATTGCTGTCATGCGGTATGGTGATATCGATTATCATTGCGAGTCGCTCTGCTCGGTCTATCACTACAATATCAGGCTTATTGGCTACAATAGTCCTGTCTGTAATGATAGACCGATCCCAGTACAACAATGCACGACCATTTTCGAGAACTGGGTCGGGCACATATCTGTAGTACGGTACCTCAGAACCAATGAGATCATATTTAAGGGCTAGTTGCTGATGGATTATCCTGGACACTTGGTTGTGTCTGTGCAAATATTGACCATTGGCAAGACTCGAACAACCGGATACTATATGCCTGAGAGATTCCCCGGGCCGGTGACACGCCCGACATATGTCAACCGTACCATCCCTCAGTATATACTTTCGGTAGTTGTTTGTCATGACAACTTCGTCCATAATTGCAAAGACAAAACCTTCGGTTTCTCCGAAGAGATCACCGAAACGTAACCAGGCTATAGAAGCTTTAAAATTGACGTCTGAGTCATGTAAAGCTCTATAGAACCGTCCATGCAGCTCCTTGCCCTTCCATATTTCTCTTCGGTCGTCAGTACTAAGTACTGCAGGTTTGTGCCAGTTCTCTTTAGCCAGAGCGAGCGGGGTAAGTCCTGTATCAACGGCAACTACATCGCGATGCACATCCACGTTCATTCCCAGAAAATATTCTCTGAGGTTGTACAGCTCGCGGTTATGGAGGGTCTTTGCACATAAAAAGCCTCGACCCCCACATTTCCGCGGGATGTACAACCTCATCACCGACGAGCGTGGATGATGCATCCGAGATGCAGTCAACATTGAACGGACTTTTCTATCCAGGGCATCGAGTTCCGTCTGGGTCCACCTGAGTATGCCGAAGGAATACATTAGGACTGGCATGGCCCACCCGTTGCAAGCCCGCACCTTGTTGCCACCTGATAAAAGACTGTTAAGTACTTTTTTCAGGCGGCCAAAGAAACGAGCCTGCAACGTCTGTTTCATGTCAGTCTCAGCAATATTCAAAGACTGCGACATACCCAGGTATTTGTAGGTCTCGGTTAGGGAGAGGGATCTAAGTTGTATGGAATCTGAGAGTTGTATCCCTGCAGATTCCATAATCCTGCCTCTCTTCACATGCATGACCGCACATTTATCCACACCAAATTCCATCCTGATAGAATTACTAAAGGTTTCGGTTACCTTAAGTAATGCTGTCAGTTGGAAATTGTTGGGGGCAAATAATTTCAGGTCATCCATGAAAAGGAGGTGAGATGTAACATGACCTCCTCTCCTTAACCGATAGCCTAGCCCTGAAGCCTCTAACAAGGTACTTAGGGGGTTCAGGGCCAGACAAAACCACAAAGGACTCAAACTATCGCCCTGGAATATACCTCGCTCGATCCTTATTGGAGCACCGCAACCCAAACTCGATCGACACCCTGGATAGCACAGTACGGTCCTCCATTGCCCCATACATGACCTTAAAAAGGTGCATAGAGTTGTATCTACTTTATACAACTCCAGCACCCTCAAAAGCCATGTATGTGGCACGGAGTCGTAAGCCTTCTTGTAATCTATCCAGCATGATGATAAATTCTTTCGGTTACGGCGCACCTGCTGGCTAATGGCCATGTCTATCAGCAGGAGTTCTTTAGTGCCACGGGCCCCACTCCTACATCCATTTTGAGAAACAGATAAAATAGAATTATCAGCTATATGTTTCGACAATTTCGTTCTCAAAATGGATGTAAGGAGTTTATATATCGTTGGCAAACAGGTTATCGGCCTGTAATTCTTAGGGTCCGTGGCACTACCAGACTTATGGAGTAGGTGAGTGACGCCAGATGTTAGAAAATCTGGTAGCGACCCCGATTCCAGTGATGATTGGAATTGAGATGCTAAGCAAGTATGCGAACTATGGAGCCATTTGAGCCAAAAATTGTGCAGCCCGTCCGGTCCCGCTGATTTCCAGTTTGGTAACGAACGGACTGCACTGGCTATATCATCATATGTTATTGATATTGGCTCCATTGTTGGTATTTGTTCGCATACTCGCTCAACAGTCCCAATCCAATCACTCTCCGTGTGGCTGACAGGCGTCGACCAGATGCTGCGCCAAAATGTATTAGTAGCATCATCATCCGGTCGACCCCCATCAGCGTCACCGGCCGTGGACTCGGGTCGCTCCCATCTTCTGTACACCCACCTCTCGTCTCTCTGGAATGTGCGATTCAGGCAATACCGATCCACTCTTTTTTTGTATCGCCTTATACGGTTTGCCCATGCATAGAGTTTTTGTTTTAGGGTGTCGATGCGCTCTGTAACCCGAGATAAATAATCTTGGGAACTGATATTAGTTCCCGCAAAGGCTCGAGTTACAAAGCGCATCACTCTCGGTCGGGTATTGCCCATCCTAAAACAAGACAGCTTGCCAATGAGTGCCCTAGTCTCAGCGATACGACGCTCAATCCTACGTTGCCAACCTGGCACAGCAGCGGTCTGTCGAATAGCGGTATTATTTACATTAAATTTAACCCCCGCTACTCGACACGCCGCAACCGCCGCACAATACAGGATTGAGTGTGTATCGCCGAGATTTTCACTATTCTCAAAATAAATTGGCAGTAATGCATCTAGGGCACTCACCAGCGCTATGTTTTTCTTATGCATGGGCAAACGAGGCAAACGAGGCCGAACATTTGGGTCCATGGATCGGTATTCCGCAATAGCACATTCCAAAGCACTCCTTAACTGATCGTTGCACTGGGTACTTACATGAGAAGTCTCGTCATCTATCTCTTCATCGGCGACATCAACCTGTTGCAGTTGTGCAACCGCCGTCCGAGTTCGCGATGGAGAAGTGATGGGGAGACTTCTCTGCACGTCAGAGCGAAGTCTCTCAAGCACGGTGTCATCCAACAGACGACACCGTTGGATGGCCCGCACTTGATCCGATAGCCGTTGTGTTGACACGTTGACAGCTGGCTCAAGCGCCTGAAACAAAGGCAGCATTCGATCACGGTACGCACTGAGGTTAGTTCCTGCCTCTGTGGCCACAAAATATGCCCGCATGACGTTTTCATTCATTGAACTAGTCCATCTCATGCGGTGTACATCACCACCGGTAGCGGGGGCCCTGTTCGAGACCGGTGGGTCTCGGGGTCCCAAGCGTGTCGGTGGCCGGCCTCTCCCTCGCCGACGTACAGGTGGTGGCGACGTCGGCGGAGAGAAATACTCGTCGCTCGATGAGCTCGACGCCTCAACACTCGCCGACGACGCTGGTGCAGGTGCCGGCGGCTGCGAGGCGGAGCTGAGCGACAAGTCCGGGGATCTCAGGCGTGCAGCAGCTGCTCTCGTCAACATTTTCTAGTTATTTTATTTGTTTATATCTCTTGTTTATAAATGTTTTGTTTGGGTTTGTTTTGACACTAGATGTCATCTTCACAATATTTTTGCAGATAAGTTTCTTAAATATATTTTATGGTTTCTGTATTTATTATAATATTTATCATAAAAGGAGTTCTTGTACTATTGGAAATATAATATATTGACTCAAAACAATGATATAAAATACAAATAAAATGGTCCAAGAGAAAATTTTGGTTGTCTTGTTGACGGTTTTTTTTTTTTTTTTTTTTTTTATTATTATTATTATTAAGAGCAACCATCCATTCATGACTTATCTTAATATATAAAATCCTTGCGTTACTGACTGACTGACAGACACGCTACAGCCGAAACTATTGGGCGCAGGAAGCTGAAATTTGGCATGTATGTTCCTTGGGGACCGTAGGGGTGCACTAAGAAGGGATTTCCCGAAATTCCCACGGGATCAGCAAAAACAGGTAAATTAAAAAGAAATGCAGGCGTAGCTGCTGGCGTCCTCTAGTATTCTATAAAATCTTTAACAGAGTAAAAGCACATATCCAAAAGCCAAGAAGATATTTCACGTCTGAATTTGTTTGAAGGCAGCTGCCTGATCTGTGATGGCAGCTTATTAAAAATTGTTATTGCCATGCAGTAGGCATTACGACCATACAAGTGTAGTCTCTGGCTTGGTGCCTTTTGTTTGGGTTTCTATGTTGGACTCTTTGGGAAATACATTCACTAATTGGAAATAAATGGGAGTGCCTCTTAACAAACATGCACATTTCAAAAATATAGAGACATGGTAGTGGAAGTATCTTTAATTTTTGACACAATGGTCTACAATGATCCAAAAAATCAGCACCACACATGGCCCTAATACATTTTTTTTGCGCTTTGAAATTCTCCCATATGACCAATCCGTAGCGTAATACTGAAGAGACGTACCCATGATATGCGTTGAGGACTGTTTCTTTACTGGCCATGAGTCTGAGTTTGCGAAATGCTAATGCTGATAAAACAGTAATTATGCACTTTAACCAACGAACATTGACATGTAGTAATCTTGACATTAAATATAATGATAACAAAATTGATGCAGTTAGTACTACTAAGTTTTTAGGTTTACCTATGGATATAAATCTTAATTGGAAGGCGCACATAGATAGTCTAAATAAAAAAATAAGCAGCAGTGCATATGCTCTTTTCATGCTCTCACGTGTTATTAAGAGGGAACCATTGTTGATTGCATATTATGGGCTTGTAGAAACCCTAATCCGATTCGGAATTATATTTTGAGGCAACTCAACCAACAAGGATTTAATATTCAAAGCTCAAAAAAGATGCCTCAGATCAATGTTTAATCTTAAATTCACCGATAGCTGCAAACCATATTTTAAACAATTTAACTTGGCTTGCCGTTCGTAACAGATCGGCAAAGTTAAGCAACGTTTGCACAGGTCGCCACTTGGATGGGTGACCGTTTGTGGCATTTACATCTGAGCGCTACCGTGCTTCGGAGGGCACGTAAAGCTGTCGGTCCCGATTCTTGTCTAAGGATAAGGATCGTTAGGCCATGTCGGAGGCCTTCGGGCGGTCTGAAAACTCCGACACCAGAGTTGGCCACACACTCACACGAAAAACAAAACAAACAAACAAAACAATTTAACATACTCACAATGCCATCCATTTACATCTTAGAAATAGCCTTATTTGTTAAATCCAACCCACATTTATTTCCTCGCCTAGCAGACGTAATACCCAGAAATAGGCGCTATAACAGCAAATTGTGTCTGCATGCGGCCCGGACAACTCTTATGCGCAAAAGTGTGTTTTGCATGGCTCCGGTTATCTATAATAAACTGCCTAAGAGCTGGAAAACGCTTAGCACAGAAGCCTTCAAAAGAGAAGTAAAAGCCTTGTTACATAATAAAGCGTATTACAATGTCACAGAGTTTTTAAACGACTTTATATAACGCAGTAAATTTTAATTTCTGCCAATTTTTAATTGTATAAATAAGAGGTATTTTAATAATGAATTTATATTATGTATTACACGCTCGATTGACATTGTAAATTTAAATAATTATTGACAATTTCATTTTCTTTTGACATTTTTCTTTATTTTATGTAATACACGCTCGATTGACATTGTAAATTTGATTAATTATTGACATTTACATTTTCTATTAACATTTTTCTTTATTTTTCACAACATTTTATTATTGAATGACCTTCAAATTTTGCTGCTATTTTATTACTGTAGTTATTGACATTTAATTAATTTGTTATAACTTTACAATAAGAAATTTTACTGATTGATCTTCTTAGAATTCTATAAATACAACTCAACTGATTTTGCATGCCATGGTCAGGTATGTTCCGCCCCTTAAAGAAGTGCGCTTAATTTTATGCCGTATATGTCGCAGTGTCGACGCGCATTTACAGTTGATGAACAGTTTTTCTGTATTTGCATATACCCATTGACGGGCCCATTTTAGGCAAATACCCATAGCTGGGTCCATTTTGATGGTATTTATTTGTGTGTTCGAATACTCAAATAGACAGACTTACGGCCCTGAATGATTCGAAGTAAAAGATGGATCTGCAAAGTAGCTGATACCGAGTTTAACAAATAATATGGATTCAACTATGAGAGCCAGCTAATCTGCCAAAAATATATTATGTGCCATCTCATTTCATTTAATACCTTTATGACATATTGATTTCAGAATGACGTTAGCTAGCCGTCTACAGATGCTTATAATGTTATTTTTATTACCTTACTTGTCCCACTATGACTGGTTACCCAGATACAGATAGTTACTTAAATACTGGAAGATGTTGGTGGCAATTATAACACTCCCTAGTCGGGAATAACTAGTACAGCTACATTATTCGGTGATGTTAGAGGATTATTTGCCGTACTGAACATATCCTTCTTTGATGTTAGTACGATAGCGTTCTCGTAGATGAATGAGTTATGACAATGGACAATGTTCTGATGACGAGAAATAAGATGATTGAATGATGTCAACCACTATTTCCAATAGACATCAAAATAGGATCTTCATAAAATGTTTACAGTCATGCAACTGCTGTTAGCTTGAACTGCTCATAAATACATTAGTGCCAACAAGAATGACCAACCATCCATAGCAGAACTTAAAACCTCCACTGCAGTTCATTCTTTACCGCTTAAACATATGCGAATTCTTCGTCGACACAACAAAATTAAAGCTACTTCTAGCCTGCAGTACACTGTCTCGGCACTATAAATGTCTCGCGAAGAACAATCTAATTTCAGCAAACACTTCAGTAACAGTCCACCTATTTTAAGTTGGATTCAAAAGAGCCAACAGAACGCAAACAGTGTAAGGGTCAAATAATTAAATAGCTGCTCACTATTTGATACCTCAGTGTACCGAGCGAATGAGGATGATTGCAGACGAGCGATGTTTTGTTGCTGAATGTTCAAATGCTTGATATTAGCCAGAATTAAACAACGCTATCCCAATGGTTACAGATTTGGGCCTGCGATTGAGAGAGCTTTAATTGAATACATACTACGTAATTACACTACTAACGTGAACTCCTAGCATACACATTTGATTAATTTGACTAAAAAGAAGGAAGAAAATATTTCATTCCTATACACATAGGTAGCATACAATTTTTAACGGGTCTTAATCGCGTAAATGGTCTTATTTAGGGTCTTATGTTTCCCTACCTAACAAATTGCGAAAGTTTAAAATCGATTACACATAGATAATAAAAAAATCTACTTATTAGTCGTTGAGAGGAAATATAACGCATCGACGTTCTTTGTATTGTTGCAGTTGAGACTACAATGGTGGGATATTCGCAGGTACTATTAACCCTTTAACCGCTTGTGTCACATATATGCGACACATATTGCCGTGCCCCTACCGCTTGTGTCGTATTTCTGCGACAGAGAACATGCATGATTTTTTCGTTCTATTTTCGTCCTATTAACTGTGTGGTACAACTAAAACTATTATTAATAGAGCTATTATTTATAACAACTACTTAAAATTATGTGTCATAGCTCTAAGCATTGAAAAACTTAAACAAAAATAGTAATTGGCAGCTTGGACTTTTCTTCCTTGTCTATCGCGCGTGTCGCATAAATATGACCATAGGGATGGGATACAATGCAATGCGCATTTTAAAAACGAAATAACACACAGTTAAATAATCAGATGCAATGCATCATTCAGCATAAAATAAACATTGTCATACGAAATAAAGTTAAATTTAACATATTGCATTGTGTTATTTATTCTTTTCCTTATTATTCATAAGAAAAATATCCCTGAGGATCTTTGTATAATGTCAACTTTTGACGTTAGTTCCCATCCCTAGATGCCTCTGCTTGCAACATATTTCTCTAATTAGTCTAGCGCGGCTGTCACATTAATACGACCGTTGCCTACGTCACAAGCGGATCAAACGAATGGAAAGTTCCATTAATGTTGTTCGTGGATATTTGTGCATTGTCGATAAAATAGTCTATTCAATAATGACGACTACTTAAGAATTAATAAGAATATTGGAAAGGTGACGACAAAGAGGAATTATTCGAATCTACAGAAGTATTTAGAAGTGATGGAGAGATAAGTACCTACCCATTTCAATTTCATCTTATGTTAGTTGCACATTTTTTAGTAGGTATAAATAAATCTTCCGTTGGGCTTAGGTAACTCCTTGGTGAATCGAAATAGTACCTATTTTAAACATTGTGATGAAATTCTGTTATTATATTACCTACTTATATTAGTAGTTGATTGAATCAGGCGTTACTTGGCGGAACTCCGAGGAGGATGAGGACTCCTGAGGATGCCTCGTGCAGAGGCGAAACACGTGTCGAAGAATAGTCGGCGCATACAGCGGGATACTGCAAGTCAGGTATCTTCCTGGAACCCATATCATTCCTATATCCCTTATCCTTTTAGAGGAGTTCGGTATTGTCAACCTTTTTCTATTGCAATAGTTGGGGTAGTCAATCCGAGGGTGCGTGGTGGGTTCCTCTTTCCTTCCATTAGGTTACTTATATTAGTACATATCCTATACATTGTTCAAGTTTGGAACCATGTTTTATGTTGTCCGTACCATTAATTAATAAGGTAAGTACTGTGACAGTACCTACCAAGTCGGCCAGGCACTCGCACTCGCGTTTGTCTCTTTTTAACAAACGGAGTTTCATATGGCGCTGTCTCTTACTGTGCTCCGGCGCTGCCCGTTTATTTAGTTATCTTAATATATAAAATCCTTGCGTTACTGACTGACTGAGAGACACGCTACAGCCGAAACTATTGGGCGCATGAAGCTGCAATTTTGCAAGTATGTTCCTTGGAGATCGTAGGGGTTCACTAAGAAGGGATTTCCCGAAATTCCCACGGGATCGTTCAAAACGGGTAAATTGAAAAAAGAATGCAGGCGTAGCTGCTGGCGTCCTCTAGTATGTTATATACCTACCATTTGATATGAAATGTAATTTTGACCTAATGACTATAAAAAAATATATATATACGTAATAAATTTTAATTTGTAATTTCAGGATCATGAGGACAATGAAGGCATTAATTGGACGTCAGACATAACTGTACCTGATATAGAGAAATAATATTTTTGAACATTTTTGTGGCAATGATGTAGAAGAAAAAATGTTAATTTACTAACAAATATCACCAGTTCTAAGTCAAGCACACGTCTCCTACAAACAGGAGCGACACGCGACGCGACACAAAGATATGAGCGGTTCCTTTGTGTCGCACCTGTTTGTAAGAGCCATAAGGCTGTATTAAAATAAAAACATAAAACTTTTTGACTATTTTTATCGATACAACGATTGCTCCTCCTTATTTATTGTAGGTATTATTTTATCGATTTGTAGCCGCGCGTTAGGGGCACGGCAATTGATATTTAGCCAAGCGCTTAAAAGGTTAAACTATGAGCAAACAATATTTAAAAAAAATATAGGGCCATCATTTCACATTTTCATGATATCAAGGTTTCATATCACTTGGATTCTGCTGAATAAATAAAACAAACGACATGAAAAATAATCAAGAATTCTTTGAATTCTGTAGGAGTATTATTTAAGATTCCAAATATAATTCCCGCAACAATAAGTCTATTGACTACAAAGGAGGCAATTTCTGGAACCATTCCTTGAGATGGAGGAGGTTACTTTGCAGAAGATTGAAAATGCTATGAAACCCTTGCATATGCCTATAGCGTCTTCTAATTATAGGCAAAACTGCTTCCTTAACCGAGTGAGCAATAGCTTTAACCTAGCAGCCAAAGATCTAGATATAGATTTATTTTGTACAAGTGTTCCAGTAGCAAGGCGAAGAATGAGTGAGACCTTCTTTTCATAAACAACATTTGGCTACGGCTGACCGAACTGTACTGTAACTCAATGGAGATTGTAGTTAAGTTAAGCATGTTAGTGTTTTATTGATTTTCTATTTGAAAAATGTGTGTTAATTATATTTTAATGTTATACGTGAGGACCTGTAATTGGCTATCTGTTACTTATATAATATTTTTGTCAAATTAGAATAAGCTGTTGGACCTCCATATATAAATAAATAAAATAAATAAATGCAACATTATTACGATGAACATTTAAAAGAGGATAAAGTTGTAGGAGTCTTACTTCTGTATTCAAAGAATAGTCTTATGCTCCAATTCAATAAACTTATCTTGGCTGCACGTAGTTTAAATGGTCGCATTGCTTTAAATCGTCGCCTGTCGTGGCCGGGATGACAACACTGCGCGGTCCACATTGTGGTTTTATGCCTGGGGGTTGATACCACAATGTGGACCACGCAGACACGTTCCCATTCTTTGAATATTTGTAATATCCAATCACTCGCGATATAGGAGTTTAACTTAAGTGCGGACGTTGCCTTTTTTAAAAGAAGCAGAAGAAATATATTGGCGTCATATAATATGAGGCTCTTCGAATAGCCAGGTTGAAGTGCCAATGGGCAGGGATTTCCGTTAGCTTAGGCGGGCTCTGAAGTGGCGACCACGTACCGGACGTCGCAGCAGAGGCAGGCCTCCCGCAAGGTGGACCAAAGATCTGGTTAAGATCGCGGGAAGCGATTGGATGCGGGCGGTTCAAAATCGGTCTGTGTGCAGAACCTTGGGAGAGGCCTTTGTCCAGCAGTGGACGTCTCTAGGCTGACATGATGAATATGTGGCTTTTACCCACAACTTTTTACAAAGGTTGAATGTGAACTGAACTCACAACTTAACAGCTCAGAATTGACAATAGGAGATTGTTTAGTTCATGAGATGATAACATAGCTGGCAAAACTTTCGCTACAAACACAAAAATATCATAACAAAACTACATATATTCTATATTTATTCGCACCTCTACCTAAACGCCAACGACTTGACTGCGAGTAAATTCTATCAGCTAAATCGGTCACTTCACTATTCAGCACTACTGGGTGCTGCACTGTTTGGGTTCAACTGCTCCATGAGACAACACTCTGTGTCCACTTATTGTTGTATGAGAGAGTACTTAATATGTGTTTGAATGTTAAAATACCTTTGTAATAAAGTCTCCCGAGTCTATTGATCTAAGATTTCTTCCAAAACGTGAACTATGGTATATGGTTGTTAATCACGTAATTTTGGCATAATACGATGCACTCGCTAAAGCGAAGAGCGCCATTATTGCTGTGGTACTTTGACCCCTATGACTCCAACTACGACTCCGACTATTTAAAAATATTCACATAAAAGTCGCCAGCTATATGCATCATAAACTGCATTAAACATTATATTAGCAGTGAATTCAAGTCGATAAAACACTTAATAACACCCGCAATGCAGGTGTGACCCATTGTCTAGACTAACTAATAATGAAACTGAGACGGATTTACGTAATAAGCTTAAATGGGACTCATATTGAATCCGTATTTAATCAAAAAAGTACATTTCATATTTACAAAAAAATTCAGTAGCTGACCGATCAGTTGATCCAGTAACTAAAACAAAGACAAGAAGCGGAAAAATACAGATTCAAGCATCTTAACTTTCATATTTATGATAATGCATTTGTTAATGACATTCCTAATTTTGTTAGTCATTCCTCGACTTTAATGTTTGCTGACGACCAAAAATTGTGGAGGGTTATTGAAAGAATATTAAGGCACTGGCAAAGTGGTGTCAAATCAACGCAATGGAGCTAAACGTCAACAAATGTGACCATATTAAGTTCACTAGAAAGAGAAACCCTATACCTTCTACTTATACTATCAAAGGAATCCACTTAAAAGAATCTACAGTAGTTAGAGATCTGAGGGTGCTTATGGACAGTAAAATGACATTTGTACCCCACATAGATAGTATTGTAGCTAAGGCATCTAAGATGTTGGGCTTCATCATAAGAAATGTTAAAGTTTTTAGACGACCGTCTTCTAAAATTGTTCTTTACAACAGTCTGGTTAGATCAGTAGTTGAGTATGGCAGTGTGGTTTGGCGTCCCCATTATGCCTGTCACATCCTACACATTGAACGTATACAATAGCGGTTGGTAAGGCACTTAATGTTCTCACATTTTAAAAGCAAAAGAAAAGACGCATACTCATACATAGACCAACTCAAACTGCTGAAAATGCAGAGTCTGAGCAACCGCAGGGACCTACTTGATCTGACCTTCTTTTACAAGATTATGAGAAATCAATTACACTGTCCAATTTTATTAAGTAAATTTAACTTTAGAGTTCCATACCGAATACCTCGTAAGCCTATAAAACCTCTCTCCCGCCCATTTCGTAGAACCGTTCAAGGAGCTAACTCACCGGTGTCCAGAATATGTGAGCTGTACAATGATTGCAGTGAATCAATAGATGTACACGTGTGTGTGTCTTTAGCTAAGTTTAAGTCATCACTTGTTGCCAAGTTTAAGTGACACTGTGTAGTTAATATTTTGTTAATATTTTGTATACTTTGCTGTGCACTTTAAGAAAATGTTGTTTTTTTATGCATAACTTGTTGTATTTATCTGTAATAGTTTATCTTCTGTTATAAAATTATAATATATGTGTTAGCAAGCGGTGTATACCTATAAGTAATGAAGAATGTTACTAGGTATGCCAAATCACTTGAAATCTCAGTAAAGCCCGTATGTATACAAATACACAACTTTTTGTTGTATTCAAAAATACCTAGTAGATTTGATTTTATAGGCATTCAAAGTTTACAAAAATTTCGAGTCCCGCTAACAGCCACGTGACCGCTTGTGACGTCATGTCACAACACGCCACACGTTAGTATGAAGTCACCAGCGGTTATAGTAGGTGTAATAGCTTCCCCCCCGTGGGATCTCCACCTTGTCGTGGTGGGGGGGCTCAGTAACCGTGGATTGGTGACCCGCCGTGAAGCTAAGAGGGATCCAGGAGGGGACGCTCCGCGTGAGCTTGACGGGGCCTGCGCAGGATGCGTCCAACGGTGCGGGTGCGGGGGACAGTTCTGTCTGTCCCTCGCAGTCGGGTGCGGTCGCGAGGAGAGGCGTGTCGGTGTTGCGTTGCCGCGCGCCCTATCTCCCGCGACGAAATGGGGGCGCACCATTCGATGCGTCGCGGTGGGGCCGCAGAGGAAGAGGAGATGCGGTGTTGCGTTGCCGTCCTCCCTATCCTCTGCGGCCGCTGGGTGTTTTGGTGGCGGAGCCCAACACCTTAATCCGCCGCCAAGGGGGTTTTGTTCGGGGCTCGCCTGACCATCTGGCCGGCCGATACCCGTCGGGGGGTTGCGACGTATGCTTGGGCGAAACCCGACCCTCCGACACACGGGTACATGAGGCACACGGGTTGGTTTTTAGTCAGTAAGAGTCTGACAGTCCCCTTCGCCCATCCCCCAGGGCGCAGGGACTCCATGAGGATTTTCCAACCCGAAACCAAAAAAAAAAAAAACAAAGGTGTAATAGCTTGCGCAGTAATTTGTTGCGTTTTCGTTCGCGTATTACGTTAATAGTCTAAATATCTTAATATATAAAATCCTTGCGTTACTGACTGACTGACAGACACGCTACAGCCGAAACTATTGGGCGCAGGAAGCTGAAATTTGGCATGTATGTTCCTTGGGGACCGTAGGGGTGCACTAAGAAGGGATTTCCCGAAATTCCCACGGGATTGGCCAGAACGGGTAAATTTAAAATAATTGCAGGCGTAGCTGCTGGCGTCCTCTAGTAGTAAATATTATTCGATTAATTAAATGGATACGCCGTGTGGTTGATCCCCCCTATCTTCCCGTGGGTGTCGTAAGAGGCGACTAAGGGATAACACGATGCAAATACCATCTTTGCGTAGAGACGGAAAACTCGACATCAAACCCTATACGACTGCCTCGTTGGTCTCGCGGCATAAATGTGCGCGTGGGATCGGGAGGTCCCTCCGGGTTCGATTCCTGGGTCGGGCAGTGTTATTGGGTTTTTCTGTCACGAAATTCTCAGTAGCAGCACGGAGTTTGGAAATGTGCCCGGTACGGCAATAGGCTCGCCCCTTATTACTTGCGACTAAAGTATATCTGGCGAAAAGTGGGTGTAGAAATACACCTCTGCCTACCTCTTCGGGGTTATAGGCGTGAGACTATGTATGTATGTAATAAAATGGATGAAGGATTCGAAAAAAGGCAATCGAAGAATCTACCTAAAATAGAATTAATGGTTGCGCATTATTTATCAACAAGTAGTGATTTCGTTACCGCTGAAATGCGAGGAATGAAAATGCGAAAAAGGTAAATAAATTTTCCTTGCTACTACTTATGCTTAATCGTTTATCTGTTCTACAATGTTTTATCAAAACAAAATACCCAACTAATGTCGTAATGGAAGAATGCAACTCAAATAGTAGAAGTAGTAACCTACCATTAAATTTTTACGTTAATGGCAACAAATATGCAATATAGTTTTGTAGCTATATGTATGTATACCTATGTATATATAGGTATAGGTCGGTTCACGAAAGTTAACCACAAATGGCGGCCGTCGCGCATATGTACATTCATGCACCAATGGCGTGGCTCCATTCTTGACGCATTTAGGGAATGCGTCAAGAACGGAGCCACACCATTGGCATTCCACCTGCGCCTCACCCCGCACCTCCACGGGGACCTAAAAAATGATTTCTGCGCAGTGGTCATCTTTCGTGAACCGACCTATACCGCTGTTCTTAGTAAATTTAAATAAATACATAGGTACATTGATTTATTGCAAATTAGCTTCCGCCAGCAGCTTCGTCCGCGTTTCCCCAGGAATTAAAAGTAGCCTAGATATGTGTTATGCCAGACTTCGTCCAGATCAGTTTAGTAGTTCTTGCGTGAAAGATAACAAACACACACTCACAAGCTTTCGCATTTATAATATTAGTAAAAAGTAGGATAGGTACCTAGGATGTAGATGTAGTGGGTTGAACGTTACAGATGTAGGTACTAAGCCTTTTTTTTATTAGTATGTTTTTACTATCAAAATACGTGAGGCCATTTTATTTTATTTTATTAAGTTTTATTGCAAATGTAGATGTTTGAACAGATGTACTAAACCTTTTTTTTATTTTTTTTACTAACAAAATACGTAAGGCCACTTATTTCTATTTGAAACTTATTTCAGATCGGCAAGAGACAGCTATGGCGATGATCTATTGGTTATGTTCAAGTAAAAAGAGTAGGTGATGTTATGTACGGTTAAATGTAGAATCACGCCAGAACACCGTGTATGTACCACACCTTGTCATTACAGTTTAGAATGCAATTAAAAGGATGAAGAAGTTTTAAATGTAACCTGCGAAGATTGTGCCACCAGCAGAGGTGGCTGTAAACATACTATAGCATTTTTAATGTGGCTACATCGTCGAAGCGAGAAGCCTTCAACGTCTGCTACCAAGTGTTATTAGTTATTAAAACTTTGAGAGCTTCAAATACAGTATTCTCTTTCACATTTTATATGTGAAAAATAAAGAAGTTGAAAAAATGTCTATTCATTATTTAATTACCTAATCGTTTATCTCCAAATGGATCTAACCTCTTCGTAGCTTTATCATTTTTTTTCGCATTTTAATGTCCTTTGTAACTAGGTATAAAAAACTACTTTTCCGGCGAATTGATAGTTTTATTTTTACATTTAGGCACAACACATGATTGAATCACAGGTACTAACCTGGATTGAACATTTTTAGAAGTATTTAGGTATTATTTCAACGGCACGGGCGTGCGACCGCAAGCGGACTGAGTAGGGTTGCCAACATTTTTTCGTTTGAATATAGTATATTTAAAAAAATAGCTGTAAAAATACAGTACCATTCAAAAGAAAATTGTATTTAATTAGGGTAGAATAAAAATAGACTAAATAATTTTTTTACTCATTTATGTCTTTTAAATGTATGTTTTTGTGCACTTCTGGTTTTGTTTAATATATTTTGTCTGTAATAAAGCTGTCATTATTACAGTCAAATTTTAAATTAACATAAATCATGAGCTCATTTTTGATGAAAGAAATGCTTGATCTATTTCTCGCTTCACGCCATTTCAAATTCGTTATAGAATATATCCTTTCTGTAAAGGCTGAAGTGGCAGGAATAGAGTGCAGAAATAAATTTGGTAACTCATTATCTGTATTTTTTATAATATGTTGCCATTTTGAGATGTGGTTCTGTCAATAAAATCACTTGCATCCTTTACTTTAGCAAATATTGCGTTCAGTATAATTATTTCTGAATAAAGTTCATCCATTTTAATACTAAGTTTTGCTTGTAAATTAAGAACTTCTTATGATGTCTCACAATCATTAAAGGAAACCTCCTGTTTTAAATTTAATATTTGAATCTTGCATAACCAATTACTTTCATTGAAATCAAACCAATTATTGAGATGTATGGATTTATCAATAAATAACAGAAAATTGTTTTGAATGTTTTCATTTGTTGTAGGAGATTCAACTTGAATGGATTTTAATGTTTTTTAGTTTCATTACCAAAGAAACTGTCTCTTTTTCTTTGTTCTAATGCCAATTTAAGACTTGACATAATATTGTATACATCTAAAACTGTAATATTGTTACCTTTAAGTTGCATCACTGCTTTCGAAAAATTGTGAAGAAAATGGCTGACAAAATTCAAAAATATCTGTATTACAATGTTGCCATCAGTTTCATTGATCTTCAAAATATTTTGAATATGTAAAGTAAAGGGCATTCCTCCCCTAAACTAATAAAATACGTAGGGTTAGGTGCAATTTATGACAGGGATGCGTTCAGTTTCGGTTACATGCATACCCACATCGAATGAAAGGCGCGTTCAAAAACATTGATATCATGAGTGATATATTGTACTCGCAAATCAGTAGTAGTAAATCAATGGTTGAAATATAGTATTTTCGCGTACTATATGTTTCTTCAACAGCATATAGTACGGCGACTCTAAATACAGTACAATACTATATATTATAGTACGGTTGGCAACCCTAGGACTGAGTGAGCCAGACTGAGCGTGTTGTACGATGACGTCACACCGACACGGCAGCGCGCGTCGTGTGGTTACAACTTGTTTTACTTCTAAATCGGAAACTAACTAACGTATAAAAGTAATTCTTTCACTAGTATTTTTTATTTTTGACTGAGAATATGGAGAGCTAATAACCAAATTAGGTAACATTCTTCATTGTACAATTAGCTCTTGTCACTTTTTTCATATTAATGTATGTATTATTGTAACAATTGTTGGTATACCTAATAAATAAATAAAAATAAATAAAAAATAAAAATAAAAATAATCTTCACTTTATATTACAAATCCGAACGGGAGATTATTTGTCTGCGCTGTCACGCCTTAACTACCAAACTAATCATCATGAAATGCTTACACGCTTTGGAGTGTAAACAAAGTTATGTTCTTCATCTATAAATAAATAAAGTGAAACCGTACACAAATTAGCTATATCTAAAAAACTTGCGTTACTGACTGCTGACAGGTACCCACAGCCAAAACTATAGCGTTCGAACCTGTGGCGTGTATGGGAATGAGGGTTTTCTGAAATGATGCCCACTAGGCGGCAGCATTACGACGTCAGGTCCAGAAAACTGTCAAAGCGCCTATAACTTTGCACACCTGTGTTTGCTTGTTTCATGTGTGTGTACGCGTCTGTGCACGTTTGGACCTGACGCATATAAAACGCCGTCTGGTGGCAGAAAAAATTCAAACACCCTCACTTCGGGATCGGGAAGAAATGGTTAAATTAAAATAAAATGTGCGGGCGTAGCTGTGGGCAGTGTATATCTTGTGCAGGATATACCTAATTGCAAAAGTTCTATACACCCTCGTTTCCGCATTACTAGGAAGCACGGCAATATACGCAACTTCAGATTTTATTGAAATAGGGGCTTTACAATATATTGCATTCGTTAGCAAACCAACTTCCTTGAAGTAGAATATCTTCTTACTCAAGTGGAGTGCATAGAAAGTAATGATTTGTATTGTATAAATAACTTACCTATATATGGGTTCTCATAATTAAAAACAAAAAAAAAAACAAGGTGCATAGGGTTCCCGCCAAGATCTTAGGGTCCCAAGCCAACCTCACCTGCAAGTGGTGCACCTGCCGATCAACGGACAAGGCTCTGGCAAACAAAATATCCCGATAAGCGGCAATAGGCTCGCCACCTATTACGTGGGATCAAAACACTGGCGAAAAGTGGGCGTTTAATATGCCTCTGCCTACCCCTTCGGGGAAACAGGCGTGAGTCTATGTATGTATGTATGTATAATTAAACAAACAATGAGAACCCATACTAACCTATATAAGTTATTATGAAATGTTTATACATATCATACATTGATTTGTAAAGATGTTGATCATCCTGTTAATAAATTCATAAATACGCAGATTCCTAAGACAACAATTAAATGACAGCACTACGAGAACCAAAAACCAACTAAAGGCCTACCGAACCAAAAGTTTCGAAATATTTGACAAGGTCATAGTTAATACTATCTTCCAATCAAATAATTGTTTAAAAAATAAAGATATTCATCGTTACCAGCTCTTAACCCTCAGAAAACAATAAAGGAGACATATTAATTAAAAATATCGCTATGGTCTGGTCGGCTCTGCGGCTCGGAATTAAAAGCTTGTAGCGTACAGTGCGGTCCAAGAGAACCGAGCGATTTATTACATCTTCTAGCTTTTACGTCTTTTAAATTGTAGCTTTAATGTGTTTATTTGCACAAGAATTGCGCTTAAATTTAAATCGTACCGCATTAAGTGGAACAATGCAGCAATTTTATTGAAGTTTAAATATTTTAATCTTTATTTGCATGTTTGTTATTTGTTAAATGTAGTAAGGTAAAGAGAAATCCTCGTTCCAGGAATTGTATTTGTTGATTTATTTATACACTCCAAATATATGATTAACTACCAAATTATTGACAGCTGCTTCCTTTGTCAATCCTTTCTTAGCCTAATTAGAGACCGACTCTCAGAAATGAAACGTCTGCAACCCAACACGGTCTAAACTAAATATGAAAAGAAATGTCAGATTTGGTCTAATGACATACGATGTATAAATGTGAAAAGCCGCCGCGGGTAGGCAAAAAATATTATCATGATATAATTAAAATTAAATGATGAATGTAGTAAAAAAAATGTTATTATAGCACGAGTCCCAACAACACCTGCATAGTGTGTCAACCGTTAGAAGAGCAACCTTATATGCGCCGACTGAAACATAAATATAAACACTTCGTTTCTGTCATATCTACGAAGATAACAGTTACCTATACAATGTCACTAGCTATCTTCTTCAAAATCTTAAGTCAACTCCAAATCTTTTTATGATAATCCAAAATAAAAGCTAAGAACCCTTTGGTTCTCTTAATTAAAAAGGACAAAGTGGTTTGGGAGTTTCGCATTAAATTTAAAACATTTCAAGTACCCGAGGTCAAAAACTAATTAACATCGCTCCGGTTACAATCAATTAAGAACTTTTAACGCATTCCGGATTAAATTAAAATATTTGATGCAGAGGCCGTGCAGCGCAGAAATAATTAAAGTGGCCACAAATCCTGGATTACCATAATTCAGTTGACTTCCATCGGATTTCCATATCGCCAGCTAACATCATCGTTCGCTGAGACATTATCCCTGAGATTTGAGCTTCCGAACTTCAACTTTTGTACCTGATTCTATGAAAATAATAAAAAGAAATAATCTCCTACTTCGTATCTAAGCCACCCAAATCTATTTTCCCTTGAGAACTCTAGGATATTCCTGTGATGGAAGACACGCAATAACAGTATACTTATACTTTTCCTGAATGTAATATGTATATCTGTGGTTGTAATTTATGTTTTCTAATTTCCATTTTACGAACTTCTAAAGCTGTAGAGGCGAAGTCAGAAGTTTATTTCCGAATTCAAATTGATAATATGGCTAGGAAAGTAGACACCGATTAGGTTTATATTTTGTACATATAGAACCTGTTTATAAGTGCTTCCGATTTCGATGATGTTGAAGAACATTACAAGTAAATGAACGAGGAATGTGTGCGTACCATGCGCGTTCTACCTAATACAAATAAATGGAAGTTACCTTGAGGATTTCCTTAAGGAAGTATGTATGTAAGAACATTCAATGATCCCTATTGTATTTTCAATAGCGATCATTGAATGTACTTATACGTCTCATCTTTTGCCACATGAATATTATATTATTGAATCCTTTTGGCTTCTGCGGTGGTCCGTGGTTATAAGCGACTTTGGAACATGAATTCGATTCCCGCGTAAAGCAAAATATTATATTAATTTGTTGTTAAGGACTATCCTGCAGAAGCTCAGAATCAAGAAGTTGGAGGGGTTATAGGTACACCTTCAGTCTAGAGGTTGTTACTTCAGCCAGTTTTCGCCGGTCATGTATGCTGAGATAGTAAGAGAATAAAAACGAGACTTGAGCTAGTGGCCGTATCCTTAATTTGATCAGAAGGATGTAGTTGTTGTTATTTTCTATACGCCAGATATTGCGAATAGCTCAGCTGCTATAAGTGTTAAAAATAACTGAAATAATCGGTAACTATCAATACTCTCGACTCGAACTGCATAAGTATGTATGTAGTGTGTATGACATAGTAGATGCTTATGCCACCGACCACGGTACTTGTAAAAAATTACCCTAAGTATTATATTTCCCGAACTCAAATTAATACTACTTGGAATTCCAATAATTTCATGGCTGACGTTTAGATTTACTATCACTATCGGCGTACTTCCGTAAGCTCTTCTCATTAGTCGCCGAAACGCCACCGTGCTTCTATCTACCACCAAATCAAACATAAACAGACCTTTTCATCAGACAGGTTTTTTTTTGTTTTACCACTGATATGCTAGCGTTAGACCATGATCTCACCTGATGTTAAGCGATGATATGGTCTAAGATGGAGCACGCTTACGTAGAAGGTACCTATTCACTCGCGACTTGAAAACACCCAGATTGTACTCATCAGGTAACACAGACTCGGGTAAGGAGTTCCACACCTTGGCGGTACGTATAAGAAAGGAAGAAGCAAAGCGCTTCGTGCGTATAAGCGGGACATCCACCATGTAACGGTGACGCTGACTCGTTAGTCTGGTCGTCCGATGGAAGAAAGGGGAAGGAGGAATCAAATTGTGTAGTTCCTCTGCGCACTCTCCAAAATGTATCCGATAGAATACCGATAGACTGGCGACACTACGGCGATGCTCCAGGCTTTGGAGTCCTGCGTCAACCAATCATCGCCAATGATTCTTCTAGCTTTTCTCTCAATTGACTCCAATGTATCTAATTGATACTTGGCAGAACCATCCCAGAGGTGCAAACAGTAGTCCATGCAGGACCAGACTTGTGCTTTATATAGATTGAGCAATTGTTCCAACGGGAAGTACTGCCTCACCCTGTTGAGGATTCCCAGCTTTTTGCCAGCTAGTTGAGCTTTGGCCTCTATCATCCATCCATCCCATCTATCACCATCATCAGCCTTCTAACGGTCCACTGCTGGACTAGGCCTCTCCTTTGAAAGGAGGAATTGGCCTACTATACCACGCTGGCCAAACGGGTTGGTATAGGGTTTGTTTCAAGTTTTCTTTCTCTTACAGTGCTGTTCACTGCAATAATAATATGCTCCCTCTGTCGGCTCTTACGACACCCATGGGATGATATGGAGTGGTGACATCCAGTATTCTAATCCACCACCACACGGACAATGGCCTCTATATAGGGGCCAAAATGTAGGGTTGAGGTCAACGAGACACTAAGAAACTCAAGGTCGTCAGTTATCGGCACGGACAAATTTTGGAATGTCGGAACCAGGTCAAATTGACTCTGTTTTGCCGAGAATAGACACGCCTGGGTCTTCAAAGCATTGAACTTGACAAGATTGGCATCACCCCAATTGGAGACCGCCTTTAAATACAAGTTCATCTGCTCGATCATTCCTTCCCTGAGTGGTTGTATTTGCGCTCCACTGGCTCGAGCATTGGACATACATATATCTCTCGACCACCGTGCTGTCATCTGCATACCCAAAGGTACCGGGTTTCAACAGATCGTTGATATGCAGCAAAAATAAGATTGCGGAGAGAACTGATCCCTGAGGGACTCCGACATTGATTGCCAATTGATCCGACGAGCAGCCATCAACGATTACCCGAAAAATCAGGAAATCTGATATCCAAGTGCAGAAACCAGTGAGTAGGCCAAATGACGTAAGCTTGCTTATGAGACTATCTTGCTTATGAGGCCTTAGAGATATCGAGCGAAACAGCAAGTGCTTCGCCGAATCTTTCGATGGCCTCGCCCCACATGTGTGTGGCATACACTAGAAGGTCTCCAGTGGAACGATTCAGGCGAAAGCCGTATTGTCGGTCACTGAGAAGACTGTTAGTTTATAGGTATGCCAAAAGCTTATTATTCAATACACGTTCCATACTCTTACAGAGTACGGAAGTGACTGAAATGGGTCTATAATTATTAGGGTCGACACGGCTGCCTTTCTTCGGCACAGGCTGAACATTGGCATGCTTCCTCCTGGAAGCATGCCAATGTTACTTGTCCTGTCGTCAGGTATAAGCGGAAAAGGCGTGTCAGTACGGGGGACAACTCTGGGGCGCAGGTTTTAAGTACTATGGCTGGAATGCCATCTGGACCGCGGGCCTTATTCACGTCTAGATTCCGCAGCGTTTTACGAACCTCGGTTTGCCGAATGCGTATGTCACACATACGGGTTTCGCAAACAGGTAATGTTGGAGGTATTTCACTCGCAGTGTCTAGACGCGAAGATTCCGCGAAGATGGAGGCAAATAAATTTGCCTTGTCCTCAGCAGTGTGGGCCAGGGATCCATCTGACCTCAGCAGTGGTGGTAGTGACGGGTGGCAGAAGTTCGATTACACCGATTTCGCACAGGGACCAAAACGCTTTGTTTTGAAAACCATTCCTATTAATATTCCACAATCGGTTAGACTATTGTAGACTAGTCTTAGGACGTAAAGGAGATATATATATATAGGTATACGATACAATATTATTTCAAAAACAAAGTCCTGACCATCCATCGTGTATGTCTTTGCAAGGCGAGCGCATACAGATGTAGCAATGTTAGTTTCACATTAATAATTCCCTTGGCGTCCCGCACACGCGACGAACAAGACTACTAGAGGTTTCAACCCCTTGGGACCAACCGCCACTTTGAAAGAAATAAATGCACATTTCTAGACAGTTGACGTTTCTTTGGAAGCACAGCAGCGTTTATGAGAATATATTTTTTGTACTTTGTACGCAAGCGATATTAGAATGCGGTTGTATTTTTTATTTATGTAATATTTTCTTGGAATTATATTTTCAAGGAAATAACATTATTGTCAGCCTTCACAATCCAACTTAGATCAGAAGGTCAATTTTGCTATTTTATCTGACATCAACCTATATTTTGAAAGAAATGAGATTATAAGTATTGTGAATTAACTCACAATTAGTATTCTCCTGGTATACTGCTAACATAATGTCAATATCGTCTATAGTTCGTAGTTGGCACATATCTTGACACACTGTTCAATTTAAAAGCCCCTGTACACATTGGCCCAACTAGCTGGCCCACCATGTTGGGCCAAAATGATACGACGCCAAGAGTGCTGTTTACACATTCGCTGACGGATCATTCTGCATTGGTGCCTAGACAAAGATGGACGTAGAAGCACTTGCAGCCACGGCTATTTATTTAAACAGTGCGTTTAATTTTTACGTTACGTACACGTGTACTAAAGTAGAATGTGGTGCATTCTAAATGTTGTCATTAATGTTTTCTTTTTTTCATTTCGTTTATAGTGGCGTGGAGCCGTATGGCGGATAAAATGAATATCTATTCAATTTTATCCGCGATACGACTCCACGCTTTATTAACCTGAAATATAAAATAGGTAGCTTATTATTAATAATCGAAATTTTGGTTAAATAACCTACCCCAACTACCAAGTTTAGAAGATAACAATGTGGTACCTAATAAAAATATGTTTTTCAACTTACTTCGTTTTTAATTTTATAAAAATAAAAATTAATAAAAAAACAACATAAAAATTAGTAAAAAAATATATATCTTAAGTAGGTAACGTAGGAGAACGTGGGCGTTCTTCGCGTCATAGGTGTATCATCGAAGCATTCCTTTAGTTGTAATGGTGTTGCTGGCTACACCAAATTAATTAATAATATATAGTTCTTAGGTTGCATACTTGTTTCCACATGTGTTTGTCTTATCGCTACGATGGCGCCAACGTTATGCAATTAGTAAACTCATAAATTCTAAGAGGTTGACAAATTTATAAGAATTATGTGACAGACATATGAGTAAAGAAATAGCCATGAAATATGAGAAAATATTGGCACTGTAGTGTTCACATGCGGTATAGTTGAGGATCATAAAAAAGGGATCAACGATAAGAAACGGAACCTATCAGGTAGTAAGAGGTCAGGGGCGTTGCCTTGGGGGTGTTTGACTGGACAGTCGATCTTAGGAGGCGGGGCGAGTTGGGTCCCAGGACAGCGTGGCGTGGGAGTTGAGGAAGTAGGGACGAGACAGTCAATGTTGGGACGCGGAACTAGGCGGATCTCGGGACAGGCAATGTTGGGACGCGGAACTAGGCGGATCTCGGGACAGTCAGTCTTAAGACGCGGAAGAGGGCAGAGCCGACCGACCCTCCGACACACGGGTAAATGTTAAAAAAAACAAAAGGCTTGAAAGTCATAAATTGAGTTAACCAGTCACCACTGAAGTACACCACACAATGGTTACATGTTTATACGCGTGAACACACTGGTGAAATTTGTGGGAACCCAATGATTCTACGCGAATTTATGTGGTAGAGTCCTGTCGATGAAATATTTAATATCGCCTCCCCACAAACGAACGATCAGTTTCGCAAGCAATGACTTGGACGTACGCTGAACACAGCCTCAGGCCAAGAAAAAAAAGATAAGTTGAATGTATATAAATTAAAGTACAATAACAAATTTAGAAAATATTTCCACTACGTCTCTTTATGGCTGTTATCTTCAGTGTGTGCCATTACATTTAACATTAAGCTCATACATACATACATACATATCGTCACGCCTTTTATCTCCGAAGGGGTAGGCAGAGGTGTATTTCTACACCCACTTTTCGCCAGATATACTTTAGTCCCACGTAATAAGGGGCAAGCCTATTGCCGTACCGGGCACATTTCCAGACTCCGTGCTGCTACTGAGAATTTCGTGACATTAAGCTCGTGTATAATTATATATTAAAAGGTTAATACGTATAAGGGCTTTATGAATTCAATCGATAAATCAATCAGCCTATCGCAGTCCACTGCTGGACACATGCCTCTCCCAACACGCGCCATATTACACGGTCCTCAGCCTTCCGCATCTAGTCCGTCCCAGCCACCTTTGGAAAATGAATGAATGAATTCGGTCAATAGAAAAAGTGTCCTCACCAATTCAACTCTCATACTACTTAAATTCTTTTTTTATAGTAATAGGCGGCAAACGAGCAGACGGATCGCCTGATGGTAAGCAATAGGCTAGTTGACGAAAAAAATGTTATAAGTCCGTCCTTTAGATTATTCAAAAATAAGCGATACGTATTTTTTATTTGTAAATTAAACCAAAAATGACCAAGATATAGCTCATTAAAGTTACGTATAACGTCACGCCGTGCTGCATTTTTTCGCACTAGGTGACGTCACACGTAACTTTAATGGGCTATATCTTTGTTATTTTTTATTTAATCGAAAAAAGAAAAAATACGTGTCCAATATTTTTTTATAATCTAAAATACGGACTAAATAAAATGAAATTATTTTGACCCTGGAAACTACCCTATTACTGCCAATCCACAGGAGTCACAAGCGCGTTGCCGCCCCTTAGGGATGAGAAAAGGGATACGATGTGGAGTGGGATGAGGAAGATGGAATAGGGGATAGGGCCTCCGGCACTCTTACTCACCGAACGAAACGCAACAGTTTAAGTACTGTTACTTTACGTCGATTTTCTGTGAGAGGGTAGTACTTCCCGGTCGAGCCAGCCCATTCATGCTGAAATCAGCAAGGCTCTAACTACCTGTAAACTAATGTAGTCTAAACACAACAAACATATCATATAACACCTTAGCCATAAAATAGCAGCGATAAGCTTAGCTTTAAGTTTGTTGTATTGAAATAAGTTAGATTGTTACTAATAAACCTTCTTCAAGGTAACTCTGGCCTTTTAAAAGCTCCGTCAGCTCACCATGAACATAACTTTGAATAAAAACCTTAATTAATAAACGCTAGAATACATTGTTTTGTTTTTCGTATTGAAACATTATGACAAAGTGTTTTACTTTTAAAATATTATTTTATTGACACTTTACTATAATTTATTTGCAGACCTGGCTTTAATTTTGTTAAAAGATGCTGTAATTTTCTACATATATTTTTAAGTAATCAAGATTTTTATTGATTTATTAAAATACATCTCCAGCACTAGAATCTACAGATGTACTTCACTCAGATGTTACAAGGAATACTTACATAAATCACAACTAATAACCACAGAGATCACATATCACAATAGCATGATGGACTCAAAAAGATCCGAGCCAGTAGGATTCGAACCTACGCTCCCAGAGGGAATCTGATTTCGAGTCAGACGCCTTAACCACTCGGCCACGACTGCTTGATGAATGGCGTGCGAATTTTGCGCTTAGCATCAATGCCTATATGATTTGAAAGCTTTACAGCCTTCAATAATTTTAAAACTGGCACCTTTTATTGACTCAAAATCTTTTTAGTCGATAAATGAAACGTCAGTTGTTTTGCAGATGCTAGCGACATGCAATCATTTCAAGTGGATAAAAACAATACAGAATATATAGACAGATGTATAAATTTACATAAATATCTACTCTTCTCTCATTAGATAAACAAATTCTGGCGTATTTTGTTAGATATTGTATGACTACAAGTACTTTTGAAAATGCCTCCAGCGATTGAGTTCGGAGTAGATTCTTGTCTGATTTTGACTGAACCAATATGAGAAAGCCATCCAAATTACAGTCATAAATGATGCACCGGCTTGTCACATTGATAAATTCTCACGGAAGTACTAGACTTCTAAGTTCGATCAGAAATTGGCAGTAGGTAATTTTACAGCGCTTTCAAATTAGCTGGTTGAGCGGACTTTCGTACTACTTTGCAGACTGACTATCGCTCTACGTACAGTCGAACAACTTCCCGCTAGTACACAATAAGGGCGAGAATCGCTCAGCAAAACATGGTCGCTTCCAGCTTAAAACTGTCATTATTGGTAAAACGTAATATGGGCGCGTGTTCTTGTATAACTGCGTGTGCCTTAAAGGTAGAATTCCGTGCATCGCGATCGATCGCAGCCGTGCGCGGCCTACGACTGTCGTCGATCGCTCGCGACAATAGTCAAAGTATGAAAATGTATGGCACTGCTGCCGAGGCCCGCGACTGACGCGCGCGGCCGACGAATGTCGTGAGCCGCGCGCGGCAGTGTCTTGAAATTAGTACTAATGAAAAAAAAAATTCAGAAGTTTTGCCGACAATACAGGATGTAAAAAGACCCTTAACGAAAACTGAAATCCCATGTTGTACCAATAACTACGAACATTTTCTACTTCGGCACCATACCAGGGAAATTACTGGTTCAGAAGATATTGAAGCTCAAAGTTAGTATGGAATTTTTCTAATTCGGTACAAAATCGATGCATTTACCCCGCCAATATGTTCTTTAGATGCCCTGTAAGCCCATGGATAAGTAGGTTTTTCGAGCATTGCACGCGCGCGCTTTTAATTGCGGTTTAAAAAATGAGAAAACTTTAAAAAATAAAATGTTTCCCAGGTAGTATTTTTGGTTAGTATGACTTGGCATGATGTCCACAACGAGTAGACTTCGGCTTGATGATGGGTCTTGTGACACTCTGTATAAAAACAATTCATTTTTTTTATACAGAGTGTCACAAGTTCATCAGTTTCATTTTTTTTCATTAGGTACAACATAATTGCTTTTGAATCAATATTTGCTAGTATCCTTTTTCATTTCTGCTTTTAAAGATAGGGTCGATTGGTACTCTAGTTTCATAATATAGCAACAGCAGCTCGTCATTCTCTTCTTCTTCTTCAAGGATGTCAATTAGCATTTCGACCATGATTTTGACTTCGCTAGACACACGTCTAGAGGGAACTGACGAACAACATCTACTAATTTCAAGACACTGCCGCGCGCGGCTCACGACATTCGTCGGCCGCGCGCGTCAGTCGCGGGCCTCGGCAGCGGTGCCATACATTTTCATACTTTGACTATTGTCGCGAGCGATCGACGACAGTCGTAGGCCGCGCGCGGCTGCGATCGATCGCGATGCACGGAATTCTACCTTAACTCTATGAGCGAGCCAAAGGAAACTTTTTAAAACTGGTTGACCGCCGACTTGTCTGACTGTACATCATCATTATCGTCCTATCACTATGCCGGCTGCATTCAAGAATTTTGTCTTAGAGCCCGGGTCCATAAATCACCTTTCTACGTTGTAATACGCAACTCCTTCATCATCACCATCATTATCATAATGTTATCCTGATTGCATCTAAAGCTGGAGACTGGGATCCGCTTTCTACTCTAACCAGATTTGACAGTCGCTTAATATTGGCTATTTTTTCCATAAAAAAGTACTAAACGTAAGATCATAGGACATCCATTTGATTCTTCACATTTTCTATTTACGGCAGTGCTCTAGTAGGCACTGCACTCGTAGCACAGAGTAGTAGGGTTAGCAAAACCAATTTTATCAAATCAGAAGTATAAGCTTGAATTTTTGTGTTTATTTAGTGCGGGTACATGAGCAACGATAGCCTAGTGGAGAGACCGACAGACTGCTACGCAGAGCGTCAAGGGTGAATTGGGAAAAGAATAGGTCTCGCGCACTCTCACTCAATGAACGCAATAGTATGGATAATGTAACCTTTCTTTGAAAGTTACCGTTGTCTGAATAGGCTGATATTACCTAAAAGGTAGGGACATTATTAAGGGCTGATTCAACATCCTCTGGAGATAAAAGTTCACAGCGGAAGTGATGTTTATTCGTAACATTTCCAGTCCATCATATAATTATACGGATAGACGCCCTTGTGTGCAAACAAAAGCAAACTAAATAAACTATCGGCAGAAATAAATTATTGAAGATTAACAAAATCTTTAACATTCATTGTTTTAACAAGTTTGTCTAAACTCGTGCCAAAAAAGTGAAAGGAGTCTAAAAATCTTAATGGTATGAATGTATTTTCACCCACAGGAATAAATTTTGAAAAGGAATACCGCAAATCAGTTCCGGAATTCATAAAATGATGTTGCATGCCCTAGTGCCGGATGTTCAACTAAATAGAACATGATTAATCGTCATTGATTTCGTGCGCAAGTGCATCTTATATAGGCATAGACGAATGAGTCACAGACTGCCTGTGTTCGGTATATTACCATATATGGTAAAAATTCCTAGCGAAGGGCTCTTCGGACTGGGCTGGCTCCACTCACTGCATTAATCGCCTGCGAGAACGTAATAAGGAGTTTTGTGTTTCAAGATCTAAAGCACTTTATTCAAAAGTTATCAGACCGCGTTGAGATTAGCCATTAGCTACGTAAAACAAAATTGTTCTTAGCCCCCGATTAACCAATACCCTAAAAAAAACTGTTACAGTCTGTAGCCGAAAAATTTAAACGGTATTTCACTGAAAGATAACGTCAATCTAGAGATGATAAAATCGGGCCTTAGTCTCGTAAGTTCCTTTTACCTTACCTGTTATATACTTTGACTAATATAAATACATATACAGGAAACATCTAATTGAAAGCTCGCTCTGTAAAATAGTGGTAATCAAAAAGGTTCGAAAATCATGTCTCTAAATATAAGTTGGTATTTTTCTCTATTTTTCGAGTTCTGAAAACCCTAAATATTACATCACTACATAATATGACAGCATACCCAAATATTTGCTTTGTCTTTTTCTATAGAATATTATTTTTTTTAGAAATCGTTAAGTGTAGCTCTTCATCATCATCATCAGCCCTTTAAACTGTCCCACTGCTGGGCACGGGCCTCTTCTCGCTATGAGAAGGGTAAGGCCATAGTCCACCACGCTGGCCAAGTACGGGTTGACAGCTCTTCATATTGTGGACAAAATCATAGACAAATGATAAGTAAATATTATTTTTACTATTGAGAACAGCATCCCCTATGGTCTACTGACTAGGATACTTGGCTTACACCCAGGAGGCTCAGGTTCGATTCCCGGTACGGGAAAGTCTTTTGTACTCTACTTTATTATTACGCAGTTTCATAAATAAAATACCATACTTACCAGCAATGTTGGTACTGTAACGGGTTCTGGTAGTAGTAAAACGCAGAAAAGGTTCTATGCGTTTATTGCCGAGTATTGTCTCACTTCCCTTGCCACGAGTATGACCGACCAACAACACGACACTGGCCTGAACACTAAGGGCTGCAGTCTCCCACGCTGTTCCCTCCGGTAGTGTGCAGGGCAGGTTGCTCGTAGGGTTGCGCGTAGCGGGCAGATCCTCGCAGGCCGTTGGTTCAGCTGGCAGACGCCGGCGGTGCGAGTACGATGAGCAGGGCAGGCCAGACTCTTCGGCAGAGGTGACGCCGATGGCGATGCAGGAAAGTGTAGCGGTCTAGGAGCGTAGCCGGAGTCTTAAGGTGAACCTGGAACCTGAAGGAAAGCAGCATTAGGAGAGCCACAACCAATAGAGTCAGGCAGGCGGCGTCAGCCGGCCTCAGCTAGCAGGTAGAGAGATGGGCAGTACGCTAACGCAGTAAATGTAGTAACTTACCCACAGCTGGGATCAGGATACACGTAGAATGTATAAAGATATAGCGGCACAGAATAGAGTAACGGTAGTAGGTTAGTGTAGAGTAGCGGTGACGGCCTCTCTGTCGGCCCCTTTATATACCGGCCCTCCATCAGCGTTGGTGTCGGCGCATTACCAAATAAGGGCAAAACTTACGAGCGCGGACGATGGCTTTCTCTGATTGGCCGAGCGTATGGGCGGTATTATGACGCAACGCGGTAAGTACCGGACATACGTTACAATACCGCCCGCCTTAGGAGAGGATTTTACGTGGCTAACAAGGAAAATCCGACTAGCTGCGTTAGGTCTATGTGTCCGCTACTGTCCAAGCTAAGACGGCATATATAGAGAAGGAAGGGAAGGTCTTCTACGGTTTGTTACAAATAGTTAGGCACCATAGTGTATAAGTTTTAGGTCCTTAATGTGCCAAAACCCAATAGAATTTCCAGACGCGTCCGACAACTCGTAAACGAGAGGCGACTTTTTATTAATCACTGTGCACTTCACGAATTTAGGGGCTAGTTTCTTACAGAAGGACTTATCCTTGTCGCTCTGATAAAAAGTCCTTTTCCACACAGTGTCTCCCACATTAAACTCAGCTGGTTTACGGCGTAAATTATACGTTTGGGAATTCCTAGCATGAGCTTGAATGAGGAGTGCCTGAACTTTGTCAAATATGCCTGATAAGTGACCTATGTTTTCTGCGTAATCGTCCCTAGGTATGTATACTATATCATCAGCGTCCGTGTCGACATAGTGTGAGCCGCATGGAACTAGTTCACGTCCATAGACTAAAAAACTAGGTGTATAGCCCGTGACTTCATTAACTGCAGTATTTAATGCAAACTGCACCTTAGGTAGGAGAGTGCCCCATAATCTCTGGTCATTTCCTACAAACGCCGCTAAGGTAGAACCAATGGTTTTATTATAGCGTTCGACCGTATTGACATGTGGGGAATATTTAGGAGTATAATGAAGATTAGGGATTTTGTACTTGCGCAACATAGCTTTTAAAGTAGCACTGACAAACTGTTTACCATTGTCCAATATAATTGTGGATGGTATACCATGAACTAAAAATATTTTTTCTTCCAAAATATTAGTTATTATTTCAGCAGTTGCGCGCCTGATAGGAAAAAGTAGACAGTATTTACTAAAACAGCAAGTTACTACAAAGATGTAGGCGTTTTGTTTTCTTGTGACGGGTAGTGGCCCCACCAAATCTACACTAATGGTTTGGAAGGGTCGTGAACACACTTTGCGTCGTCCCATGGTTCCCAATGGTGCATGGTTCTGATGTTTGTGCGCGATACAAGTGTCGCAAGAATTTATGAACTTAACTACGTCATCGCGCATTTTGGGCCAATAGTAACGCAGTGCTAAGCGCTTGTAAGTTTTAAATATACCGAAATGCCCCGAAGTGGGTTCGGCATGGTTCTCTAATATGGCATTATTTCGATCAGAAGATGGTAGTACTTCTTTCCATTAGAACTCCTTACGTAGCATACACCTAGATTTAATCAAACGATACAATTTATTATTTTTAATTGAATAGTCTGGATAGTCATTAGGCGAAGATAAACAACCATTGTAGGTGGCTGAATACCATTGATCAGTGTCAACATTAGGGTCATTCACGTTATTATTATTCGGCTTATTTTCACCGGTAACGCACTTCACTGGTATCGCGGCCTAAAAGAATATTTCAATACATGGGAAGAACTCACCACTAAATTAATAGACGATTTCACACCGTACGATTATGACTACCGGTTATTAAATGAAATCCGCGTACTCAAGGTGCTACCGAAACTATAATTATTTATCTCTCGATAATGAATCAGCAGTTCGCTAGGCTGTCACCGTCAAAGCGATTGTCCGAACGAGAAAAGTTAGACATCCTATTCATTGTTTTAACAAGTTTGTCTAAACTCGTGCCAAAAAAGTGAAAGGAGTCTAAAAATCTTAATGGTATGAATGTATTTTCACCCACAGGAATAAATTTTGAAAAGGAATACCGCAAATCAGTTCCGGAATTCATAAAATGATATTGCATGCCCTAGTGCCGGATGTTCAACTAAATAGAACATGATTAATCGTCATTGATTTCGTGCGCAAGTGCATCTTATATAGGCATAGACCAATGAGTCACAGACTGCCTGTGTTCGGTATATTACCATATATGGTAAAAGTTCCGAGCGAAGGGCTCTTCGGACTAGGCTGGCTCCACTCACTGCGTTAATCGCCTGCGAGAACGTAATAAGGAGTTTTGTGTTTCAAGATCTATACTAAGCACTTTATTCAAAAGTTATCAGACCGCGTTGAGATTAGCCCTTAGCTACGTAAAACAAAATTGTTCTTAGCCCCCGATTAACCAATACCCAAAAAAAACTGTTACAGTTTGTAGCCGAAAAATTTAAACGGTATTTCACTGAAAGATAACGTCAATCTAGAGATGATAAAATCGGGCCTTAGTCTCGTAAGTTCCTTTTACCTTACCTGTTATATACTTTGACTAATATAAATACATAGACAGGAAACATCTAATTGAAAGCTCGCTCTGTAAAATAGTGGTAATCAAAAAGGTACGAAAATCATGTCTCTAAATATAAGTTGGTATTTTTCTCTATTTTTCGAGTTCTGAAAACCCTAAATATTACATCACTACATAATATGACAGCATACCCAAATATTTGCTTTGTCTTTTTCTATAGAATATTATTTTTTTTAGAAATCGTTAAGTGTAGCTCTTCATCATCATCATCAGCCCTTTAAACTGTCCCACTGCTGGGAACGGGCCTCTTCTCGCTATGAGAAGGGTAAGGCCATAGTCCACCACGCTGGCCAAGTGCGGGTTGACAGCTCTTCATATTGTGGACAAAATCATAGACAAATGATAAGTAAATATTATTTTTACTATTGAGAACATCATCCCCTATGGTCTAGTGACTAGGATACTTGGCTTTCACCCAGGAGGCTCAGGTTCGATTCCCGGTACGGGAAAGTCTTTTGTACTCTACTTTATTATTACGCAGTTTCATAAATAAAATACCATACTTACCAGCAATGTTGGTACTTAAATAAGGTATTATTATTTACTTCTTTCTATTTTACCGTATAGCGTATATTGCAAGTTAATGTACCGAGCATACAATGACATATTTATTTAACTCGGTAATGACATTCAGTATGTTTGTATTAAGCAGAACGCAGGTCAATGGTAGAGCCATTACGAAGCTGCCGACACAACATTAGTTATACTGCGCCTAAAAGTAGATTAAGGCTCTCAAATATTCGCATCAAAATATAACATTACATAATAGAAATGAAGAAATGTCCGACATTCTAGATAGCCGGTAATATATATAACTTTAGCTTTATACATAGTTTATTTATATTTTAACATCACACATCAAATCAACATAACAAACCATCATTACAGGCGAACCTAATGCAATGCATGTGAAATTAATAAAAATATAATTACAAAAATGTACGAAGCCTAGTTTTGTTCTTAAAGTCATGACAAATTAAAAACAAAGAAATACGAAGACACAGCAACAGAAGTGCTCATAATAGACATATTAAGTCAAATGTTTACCGCCCAACCGAATTTGATGAACATTCGCTGAATCTCAAGAAGACGCAAGTGCAACATTTTTTACTTCATGATTAGCATCGTGACAGAAGCTGCAAACGCGACCACAACGGCCCTCTTACATCCGGCCGACCCCACCAAGTTAAGTCTTCTGCTACTAAACCTGGGCACATAACTCAGATTTACATAGAACCGCAGAACTTAAGGATTTCGTGTGCCGATTCCAAATGGGATTCTCGTTAGAAAATAATTTAGATTACCATCGTAATTATAATCAGGCGAAGGTATGTCGGAAGCTTTTGTTAAAGATTTCAACTATCTAAGGTAGCATATTTTTATATATCTTATAGGTACAAACCCTTTCACCAAGCTTATACTTCTGCTACATCCATTAAAGTAATAACGTGAAACAAACAATCTCAATAATATTCACGACCCTGGTATAATTAATGTTCGGTTATGTTTCGGGTGTATACTTACTTCATCTTGACGACGCGGTGTCCTTAAAATCTTCACCTCGACTTTAACCCATACCACCTATATGAGTTACTAGATCTTGTTCAAAACATTTCCATTGAAAAATCGTGTTTACAGACAATATTTGTAATATTTCATCGTTTATTTTGTTCTGATATATCTCAATTCACTTGTGCTAACGACACAATATAACTTGTTCATGACGAGTACAATTGCTCAATTCAGTTATTGCACGATTCGCAGAATTTTATCTCTTTGTATTGTTTCTCGTCCTTCCTTGCAGAGTGTTCACATTCATGCAATTAGTTAAGTATTGAGCGTAGTGTTATTGTAGTGCTGTACTTTTCACTTATCAAATGTAATTTTACAATCCACAACAATGAGCCGGCGGTATATCGAAATATCTTCCTAACTGCACTGTACTGTATTGTAGATCTGTGATTGTGACCAATAAGATCTGTGCTTCAATGAAGTACAGATCTTATTGGTCTGTGCCTCATTCTTATCGTCGATAATACTGGCAAACAGTAACGAAAATCAAAATTATTTTATAGATTAACCAGCAACTTCACAACTCGGCAGATTGTACAGTTCAGTTGCGACACAAATATCGGGCAACCACAATGAAATTTCAACAACAAAACTAAGCAAAACACACTTATTCAAAAGCTCATTTAGACAATAGCGAGTTCATCCTACCACATAGTTTGTGCACAAATAAACATGAATAAAGTTCGTTTTCTTTACCTGTTGCATAGGGTTCCCACCAAGAACTTAGGTTCCCAAGCCAACCTCACCTGCAAGTGGTGCACCTGCCCATCAACGGACGAGGCTCTGGCAAACAAAATATCCCGATAAGCGGCAATAGGCTCGCCACCTATTATGTGGGATCAAAACACTGGCGAGAAATGGGCGTTTAATATGCCTCTGCCTACCCCTTCGGGGAAACAGGCGTGAGTCTATGTATGTATGTATGTATGTATGTTCTTTACCCTAGTTACTAATGCTTCATGCACTGTTACTCTGCTCTGTTCAGATATGGTTGAATCAGCATCCGTTTTACTCGCTATTTTAAATAATATTTTGAATGATAATCAGAATATTGTCATAAAATTTTACAAATAAGTGATCAATAATGGAATACTTATTGGTCAATTACGTCTCTATACTTTTGCAATCAACAAACTAATTTCTCAAGCAAATTAAATTCAAACCGAATTTAATGTCGCCTTGAAAGGTCGAGAAGACGATATTTTGTATCTGAATATGCAATCATTTGTTGTTACGCAATCGACTAATGATAGCTGATAAAAATGATTTCATTCTCGATGATACCACCTCGGTACCACGGTACGTATGCCACGTAGCAATTTCCGAAAATAATTATAATATTCCACTTATGATTCCACGAAGGTATAGATATTGATCAGAATCTGGCTATAAGGACTGGAAAAGGTTTGCAGACGATAGAGGAAGCGTGATTATATTCATCAGTCCTTGTCAGCCACAACAAATCTCTGACCTATATACTGTGTTTTCACAGCGATGAAATTAAACTAATACATGTGCAAATTTACCTGAGATCTTCTTGTGATGTTCCGCAGTAGACCTATAAGATTACACTCATAATTTTGGCCAAAATGACAAGCAAATCGTTGTAGCTACCCAGCCGGTCCAGCTCGGAGTCCTTCTTCAGAACACGATGCAAGTGGATGACGACACACAAATTTTACAAGGGTTCAATAGTTCACACAATTTTACCACAATTCTTGCCGGTAATGTTCCAGGGGCGGCAGATACAAGAATTTACAAGACAAATTCACTTCAATACCACTACGATTCGCGAAGCACCCATGTGCTTTCAAAGGGCGATATTTCACGAGACGACGACAATTTAAATCACTAACTTTATCAATCGCTCACAACCATTGTCGGGCACTTCAATAGCGACAGTTGCAAGGTTATTAACCAAAACTATTCAATTACAAACCACGCGAAAGACAAACGGCGCGAGCGCTAGACCATTTTTTTCCGGAAACGATAAATGTGCAAGAATTAATGAATGATTTGACAGTTCATGGTGTGACCATAGTCAGAAATTTTCAATAGACAAAGAAACACGCTACTAAACTGATATAATCGATTTAACTTATCATAAACAATATTACCATTTCAAACATCCACCTGCCCCGGACCGGCCTACCGGTCCGCTAGTCAGTTGGTAGACGTGACAACGTTGCAACCGCTCTCCTCAGAATCGAACCGTCCACCAAGACCTCAGCAAATTGGGGAACTCCATCAGCCCCAGTTACCAAACGAAGAATGCGCCCCCTGCGCCATCTGAGTGGCGGAAGGTCAGCCTCCTTGATCAAAACGAGGTCTCCAATCTTGGGTGGATCGGTCTTGTCGGTCCACTTAACGCGTTGCTGGAGTATGTGCAAATATTTCAAATTCCAGCGTTTCCAAAAGCTCTGAGTAATCTGGCGTACCAATTCTAAACGCGAGAGACGATTAGGTCTCGTATCAATGGAGGGGTACTCAGGCAAGGCGACAAGTGGGCGACCAATCAAAAAATGGCCCGGCGTTAGGGCTTCATAATCATTCGGACCTGAGGAGATCGGGCACAATGGCCTAGAGTTAAAAACGGCCTCAATCTTACAAAACACAGTTACGAGTTCCTCAAATGTAAGGACAGATTCACCGATTGTCCTGCGCAAGTGTGTTTTGCCCGATTTTACAGCGGCCTCAAATATACCACCCCGGTGTGGACAATTTGGTGGGGAAAACAACCAATTTATCCCACGTCGGGCAAACCTATTGCCTATATCAGCCTTGTTGGTTTCAAGGAAATTAACAACGTCATTCAAAAAATTATAAGTGCCCTTGAAGTTAGTGCCGCAATCAGAACGGATCAAAGAAAGCAGCCCTCTGCGGGATACAAATCTGTCAAATGTGGTTACAAACACCTCGGTCGTAAGCGAGGAGACCAGTTTCAAATAAACGGCTTTTGTGGAGAGGCAAACGAAGACACACAGATATGCCTTAACAGCCTTGCTGTTTCGAAATGTCGATGTTTTCACCAAAAAGGGACCAGTGAATTCCGTGCCTACACCGTCAAACGCCCTGCTCTCAGTTACGCGATCTGCCGTAAGTCTCCCATCAACGGCTGCATGGTAGAAGCCTTGAGCTTATAGCAAGGGATGCAGCGAAAGACTACACTCCGAATAATTCTTCGGGCAGACAAAATCCAAAACTCGCGTTGCAAAATGGCCAACAGAGCATTACAACCAGCATGTAAATTCTTAAGGTGACGGTCAGTTACCAACAAGCGTACCAAATAACCGTCCTTGGGTAACAACAGGGGGTGGCGTGCCCCGTAAGGGAGGTTGGCGTTCTTGAGACGAGTTCTCTTCCAACGCGCAAGAGACCCGTATCGTCCAAAAAGGGGTTCAATTTAGATACAGCTCCCGACAATTTCAATCTCCCTGATTTAAGGATAGCAATCTCCTTCTCAAAATGCGCCAATTCCACAGAACGAATCCAAAAGGTGAGGGTCTCCTGTCGTTCCTGTGGGGAGAGAAACGGTGTTAGACGTTTCTGTTGTGGAGGCCTAAAATTAAAAACAAAACGATTTATCCAAGCAGTAACACCTAACAACTTGTCAAGGGAGCTGTAGCGATTAAACAAAAAATCGGGGTCGAAGGCGCATTCCACCTTCTCAAGAGCTAGTGTTCGTAGACCCGGCAAATTGGAAGTATTTAAGACTGACATTCGAGGCCAATCAACCTCTGGTCGACTCAACCATTCCGGACCCCACCACAGCGAATGACCTATCAAACTAGGCGTCAAGCATCCGCGCGAGGCAAAATCAGTGGGATTGAGCTCACCTGGCACGTGTCACCATACAAGCGTGACTTCGGATTTTTGGATTTGGGCAACGCGATTAGCGACAAATACCTCCAAAGCTTTCAACCATCAAAGAATAATATGGCTGTCTGTCCAGGCATAGGTCCCATTAATACAAATTGTTTTACCCAAAGTGTTAGACACGTGATTCAATAAGCGTACAAGTAGGGCTGCTCCCGAGAGCTCCAATTTTGGAATGGTCAAAGATGTCTGAAGAGGTGCAACCTTGCTCCTCGCCATGATCAGGGAAACCCTCACCTGACCCGAGGCACTGACTGTACGGAAGTACACCACGGCCGCGTGACCACGTTCCGTTGCATCACAAAACCCGTGAAGGGTTGCCTTGTACTTCCCGGGAGGAAGGATGGGACTAGGCAAGGAGATCTCATTGACGGCAGGGAGTGAGGATACAAAAGAGGTCCATTTCTCAACAAGAGTGCAGTGTAGAGGTTCGTCCCAGGTCAATCCTGCTGTCCAAAGCTTCTGCAAGAAGCATTTTGCCCAAAATTTAACTGGATAGATCCAACCGTTCGGATCAAAGGTTCTGGCGACAGTGGACAATACGAGACGTTTAGTCCAAGAACAAGGCAATTTCAAGTCTACGTTATACGTAAAGATGTCTTGGACTGGTCTGTACTGGACGCCGAGAACAGCCATCATAGAGGGCAGATGCGTCGCACTATCCCCACCAAAGCGCTGTTCAAATCGCGACCTCAGGTCGGCGAGCTTTTTGAGCACAATGTGCACCAATAGGTAGGACCATTGGTCCACGGGCAGATCCAAGCACTTAAGGGCGTTGATTGCCACCAAAAGCGGGTTTAAAAGTTGGGTGCGCAACCCAAAGACCCGGGTGAGCGTGGGCAAACTCAAAATCTGCTCGCTGTGGGTGTCTGCGAGGCCACGCTTGTTGTGGTACCTACGGGTAATTAAGTTCCGATCCGTCTGGTACGCCTCGTCAGACACGGGCAGATGCTGGATGAGGCCTTTTTAACCGACATCAAGTAGGCCAATTTTTGTGCCGGCCGAAGGTCAGCCCTGTCATTGACCAGGCTGTCAAATAAGTTAACGAAGTCCAGGTAGCTTCCTAGGCAGCCATCAAAGTGCGGGAGGTCCAAGGTGGGAAGCCTACTCACTAGTCCCGGTGCTGACCTAGGAAGCTCCTGCTTCAAAGCGGGTTGCCCGTCTCTCTCGACAATTAACTGTCTTGCACAGTTGGAGACAGCATCATAGAGATCCAAAATTTGGGCATAATCCTCAGTGACTCTATTTCGCTGGTCAGCGGTGAAGTCAACAACTGACACTTCGAGACAGCAAGCGTTGAAAGTACGAAATTGCTGTTCCACACTTGCCAGGCGATCATCGATCCGCTCAAATCTTTGTGATAAGGCCTGCTGGCGATGAGGCCGGTTCACCAAAGCACTGGCTGAGGCAAACCAGCGCAAATCTGATGCAATGGCACCAGCAGCCGCACGCAAGTTCTTGATAGCTGACATAATTAAGTTTTCAAAAGAGCTCAGACAAGCGTTAAATAATATTATCAATTAAAACTTAACAAAAACTTAAAATTTGTTAATTCTTTGAAACCAACAAGGTATTAGCTTGTTTACTGCTGGTGCAAGCAAGTGACAGGTATTTACTGCCCAAAAAAATTAATAGTGTCAATTATATTGACACAAAACAAAGTTATAACTCACAAAAAATTAATAAGTTGAAATTTCAAATTAATTATATTAATTTGAAATAATGTGTTATTTGAGATATTATGCAACCCTAAATAACACACACACATTTTGGCGTCGGGACGTGACGACCCCACCGCCCACTGAGGGAGTTACTCTGACGAGTAGATACTCGTCATAGTATCTCCCCCAGCGCAAGCAGTCAACCGAAAGATGGCGGTCAAACCATCCTAACCTGGCGGAAGTAAATCCCAAGATGCTGGATGGGCAGCAGCGTCCAGCACTAAAAACTTCCGCCACTGCGATCGCCAATACACCTGCCAAGCGTGGCGATTATGGCAAATCCCCCCCATAAATGAACCACACCAACAAAATCCGGCCCCTAGTCTCCGGTGGCCACGCTAGTCCTGGTTATGGTAGCGGCCATGGTTACGGTGGGGCAAGGGGTGCGAAGAATCTCCGGAAGAGATCGGGCTATCACCATCAACGACAATTGGCCCTGGCAACACTGAACACGCGCACACTGCGGACCGACGAGAAGATTGTCGAGCTGGAAGAAGAATTGAGCAAGTTGCGATGGGATATCATAGGCCTATCTGAAGTCCGAAGACAGGGGGAGGACTGGATAGTTCTCAATTCCGGCAACTTGCTCTTCTACCAGGAGGGCGACCAACAGTCCCAAGGTGGTGTCGGGTTCATCGTCCACAAATCTCTCGTGACCAACGTGGTAAATATTGGGAGTGTGTCGAGCAGGGTAGCGTAACTTATACTCAGAATATCCAAGCGGTATTCGCTGAAGGTCATACAGGTATACGCTCCGACCTCGACGCACCCCGATGAGGAGGTGGAAGCCATGTACGAGGACATATCTCGGGCTATACATGGCTTCAAAACCCATTACACCGTGGTCATGGGAGATTTTAAAGCGAAATTGGGTAAACGCGACGGTGATGAGCTGAGAGTGGGGCAATTTGGTTACGGGCATCGGAATTCCCGGGGTCACTTGCTGGCTAGCTTTATGGAGAAGGAAGGCCTCTATATGATGAATTCCTTCTTCAAGAAGCGAGAATGCCGCAAGTGGACCTGGGTAAGTCCAGACGATGCCACCAAAAATGAGATCGACTTTATCATGTCAACGAAGAGGCAGATATTCAATGATGTCTCCGTGATCAATTCACTTAAAGTGGGGAGCGATCACCGAATGGTAAGAGGAACATTGAATATCTGTACAAGCCTCGAACGGTCGAGGTTGATAAAGTCCACGCTCCGACCGGCACCGGTTCATATCCAAAACCCCGAGAGCTTTCAGCTCGAACTCAAGAACCGTTTCGAATGCCTGGGCGAATGCGTAGATGTCGTCGAGTACAGTAACGGGTTTGTGGATGCTGTCCATACAACAGGGGCTAAATTCTTTAAGCCCCAGAGAAGCAAGAGAACCAGCAAGATCTCGGGTCCGACCCTCGAGCTGTTAGAGGAAAGGCGCAAGATGGTTCTGCTATCCTCCGACGACATGCCGAAATATCGGCACCTCAACAGACAGATCTCTAAATCTCTGACTCGCGATCTCCGCCAATACAACACAAAATGTGTTCGTGAAGCGATCGAGCAGAATAAGCGATCCAAAATGTTCCAGAGGGATCTGTCTGTTGGGCAGAGTCAGCTGACAAAGCTGAAGACGGAAGATGGCAGAATCGTATCGTCCAAGCCTGAGCTCATGGAGGAGATCGAAAGGTTCTATGGACAGCTATACACGACAACGCAACAACCCGCAAGTACTCCAGCGTCAGACCCTAAAGCTGGATTGACCCGACACTATACCGAAGATATCCCGGACGTCAGCATGCACGAGATTAGTGTGGCTCTCAAACAGCTCAAAAACAACAAGGCGCCGGGTGATGACGGAATTACGAGCGAGCTTCTGATGGCTGGCGGTGCACCCGCTAGAGAAGCCCTTCGGAAGCTATTTAATTCCGTCATTCTCGAGGGTAAAACGCCACAGGCGTGGCACAGAGGTGTGGTGGTGCTTTTCTTTAAGAAAGGGGATAAAACCCTCTTAAAGAACTACAGACCCATCACACTTCTGAGCCACGTCTACAAGCTGTTTTCGAGGGTCATCACGAATCGTCTCGAGAGCAAGCTAGACGACTTCCAGCCTCCCGAACAAGACGGTTTCCGTAAAGGCTATAGTACCATAGACCACATACATACGCTGCGGCAGGTTATACGAAGTCCGAAGAGTATAACCAGCCCCTATGCTTGGCGTTTGTGGACTATGAGAAAGCCTTCGATTCGATCGAAACCTGGGCGGTGCTACAGTCTCTCCAACGGTGCCGGATTGACTACCGATATATCGAAGTGCTGAAGTGTTTGTATGAAAACGCCACTATGTCAGTCCGCCTCCAGGACCAGAGTTCGAAACCTATTCAACTCCAGCGAGGAGTGAGACAGGGGGATGTCATATCCCCAAAACTGTTTACCACTGCGCTGGAGGATGTTTTCAAGCTTCTGGACTGGAATGGACTCGGCATCAACATCAACGGCGAGTACATCACTCACCTTCGATTCGCAGACGATATCGTAGTCATGGCTGAGACCATGGAAGACCTAGGCACAATGCTCGATGGCCTCTGTAGAGTCTCCCAACAAGTAGGTCTTAAGATGAACATGGACAAGACGAAAATCATGTCGAACGTCCATGTTGTACCTGCTCCTATTCAGGTTGGGAACTCTACGCTCGAAGTTGTCGACAAGTATATCTACCTGGGACAAGTAGTCCAATTAGGTAGGTCCAACTTCGAGAAGGAGGTCAATCGTCGAATCCAACTCGGTTGGGCAGCGTTCGGGAAGCTACAACATATCTTCTCGTCCGATATCCCGCAATGTCTCAAGACGAAAGTCTTTGACCAGTGTGTGTTGCCAGTGATGACTTACGGATCAGAGACGTGGTCGCTCACTATGGGCCTTATCAGAAGGCTCAAGGTCACTCAGAGGGCGATGGAGAGAGCTATGAGCTATGAGCTATGCTACCGGCTAAAACTAAACCCTTCGCTTCCGAGGTCCGATTTCTAGTTTAAATAGAATTTACAGAATATAATTTTTTTCCACAGAGCGTCTGCCATCTAAACCCCGCAACGCAAAGGGATATCCTGAATAAAAGTTTATTTTGTTTTAGAAATTGAGTGTACAGGTCACTATATGTTATAGAATTTCATAACAATCAGAACCCATTGATGAACGTTTTCTTCGTGGTACGTACGGTTAGTTTTGTAACCGGTCGCCCATCTCCAAATCAGGCGGGGAAGAACACGGTTAACCTTGAGCATCGTTAAAATTTGCGGCCGCTGTTTTGCCATGAATTCTTAGTAGGAGTTAGATTTTCATCTTGCATCAGTCTTTTTTCCATTCTGAATTTAAAAATAGTATTTGGTACGCTATTTCTTAAATATTTTTTGCTTTCGGTACCGAGAATGGGTATTGTACAAGATTGCGTAAGTTTGGATTTAATAAGTATTTTTGGTACTTAGCTATTTGCTCATTTTATTTACATAAATATGCGAAAGTTTTGAAATAAATTAGTTTATCCTTCAGTACGTAAGTATATGAAGTTTAACAATGGAAGCCTAATCTGGCTAAAGCCTGAAGCCGATACAATTGGTGTAGTTCTTTCAGCCACATATTATTAAAGTGGTTGAATGTGACTTTCCCGAGGCTTATGTAATGCCTTTCTTTATATGTTGGTGTCCTCTGTGTTTCAAAGTCAAAGGGCTACAAGGTTGAATGAGTGGAAGTTGACAAATGAGTGTTTGTATTCGCCCTTTACTAATCACGATAGAAAATTAAAATTGGATTTGGTAATGTTGTTGGCAGACTTAGCCATAGCCTAGTAGGCAATGCCGTGGCTTTCGGATTCACGCCAAAATACGCAGTACTGAATTCTCGCATTTAAGAGTGTATTAAATTGCATTACTCAAAATATACCTATGGGTATGAAGTCTGCCGACACACGCTTGACAGGTGTATATTGTTGACTGGAAAAAATAATTTTGTATAAAAAATGCAAAACAAGAATTATTGCCGTGACTAAACAATGAGATAACTCTTGATTGCTTTGAGACGCCCTATGTTACGTAATCTAAAGGTACAAAGAATTCCCTTTAAAATAACTCGATACCATGAACAAAATGTTTATTCCGACGATCGCACCGATACAAACCGTCCTGGGAAATTCAATATATCCAGATTAAGTATTTAGACTAATTTCTTTAAGCGCAAGAAGGCAGAAGAGCCCTGGGGATTTGAGATAAATATAAGGTATAACGAATGTTTTATTGTAAACATTTGAATCGCCCACGGCGATATGTTATGATTCATATCTATATTGACAATGCGTGGTACTATATTGGTTTAAATGTGGAACAGAATAACAACCTATATAAACTTACACACACATGACGGATCATTCGGATTTTTCGTTTGAAAGACAACGCCCTTACTGGGCATCAATCATGTATCACAGGGCACTGCGTCAGCTTGATCCGACCGCATCGGAGATTTTCGCCTTGTAGCCCGAAATCAGCTTCCTTGTCAAAATTTTACAGCTTTTCGCCAAAGCAACCGCAGTCTAACCTCGGTTATCCAAAAAAAATGTGTTTTAACAAAAACAATAAAGTTAAAAGATTAGTCATAAAAAGAATCTTCCCGTACCGGGAATCGAACCCGAGCCTCCTGGGTGAAAGCCAGGTATCCTAGCCACTAGACCATACGGGATGTTGTCAGTAATGGTGAAAGTAATATTTACTTATCTTGACGAATATGAATAGACTGTATTATGTTATATGTCTCAATAATGCCTTATCAGTTGTTTATGGTTTTGTACATGTCTATAAATTACACCGTAAAAGTATTAGAATTCAAAGACAGAGACTACACGAGTTTAATTTTATTTTAATTATTATTTTGTGTGTACAGTATCTGTGTAAAATCAACAGTCAATAACATTGAGTGGCCGATCTGCACCTTTCATCAGTACTTTATCTTCCTAAGAATATTATTGAAGATCTGTGGGAATTACGGAAAATTAACTTTATCAAGGCACCTTGAAAAAAAAGGACTATAAATATAATTTTAAATAACTACAGCAATTTTAATAACTTATTTTAATTTAAATTCGCAAACAAGTTCTGAAACAAAAGAAGATAATTTTAAACAAATGATTCTTTTTTTTTCATTCACATCCAGATCGTAATAAATTAACCAAATCCATTGTAGTCTAGTTAAACAACAGCCTTTATAAACCCTGGGACCGAGTAGAGCGCCTTCAATTGTTTAGTGATATAATCCCTTTTTAAATTGTAATCTTTTCTTAGTTCTATCTAGCTGACTTAACTCAAGCTTACCTTAATCTAGAATTATTATTTAAGAATAAAAATAAAACGGACTCTAATTCAAACATTTTTCGTCTTCATGTAAACCCAAATGTTTTCATGTGTATGTAAGGGATAATAATTATATGTGTGCAAACGGAATGAAGTTCGCTAACACGCCCGGCGAGAAATTATGTTCGAAATGCACGCACACACGAAAAAGTGAGCTGTTTATGGCTCTGTTAAACTGTGTTCTGTTGTTGTGTGCATAGGGTGCTAATTACGATGACGTATATTCATGTTGTAAGGATGATAGATATTTGTGCCATAAAAAGTTACAACTGATTTTAGTAACAATGTATATGATAAGTCTTAATAAAAATTAAATTAGTTACATACAAGTACATGTCGACTTAATGAAAGTTAAAAGGTACCAACTCACACTTGACTATTTTACAAAAACATAGGATTCGTTTTGGATTGTAGGTTTATAAAGGCATTACGTTTGGGGATTTAAATGGGACAAAATCAGAACCTAAAAAGTGGCACTAAGCGTAAAAGGACCATGAATCAAATTGGGCTCAGTGCCCAACAGAGTTAGGGCTCTTTTAGTGTCACGCTTGTTTGCGCACGGATGCTGGCCAGGCCCGCATGCGCTCCGCTCGGATCCAATCGTGCCATACATGTTTTTATTATCATGCGCGCCACCAGCACGCGGAACGCGGGTGCTACGCTGCGGGTGCGCGCGGATGCGTGCGGCCCGCACGCGTGTGGCGGGCCTCGACCCTGGCGGTCTGTTGTTTTTACAGTCAAACGGGTCGCACGCATGTTGTACAATCAATATGAAAATCGATACCGAGAGAGTAATATTTGAAGTTCATTTACGACGTTGCTTATGGGACAAGAAAAATGCGTTATATAAAAACAGAGATGTAAGGGACGCAGCGTGGCTCGAAATTTGTAATAAATTAGTTCCTGGATTTGAAAATTTGAGCAAAAATGAATAACAGGAAGTTGGTAAGAATAATTTATTATGTTTACTTTTATTAAATTACAAAGGCAAATAAATTGTTGATGTAATTGATTGACAAATCTAATGACAAATCTAAAGAGAAAGAGAGAGAGAAGGAGTTCAGCAATAGTTTTAATTAATTAATTATAAATTTATCGTGCCAAGGGACTTTACCCTCATTTATAAAATAATCAGCAAACATATCTCTCACATAATGAGATGATGTTTGTTTTTCATCCGACGGCGATAGTAATAAATCAGTGAGACCATTTACTTCAAAAACGTCTCTGACTCGATACCCGTCTCGTTTTCTTATATAATTATGAAGTACACATGTTGTTTTTATTATTAACTTAGCCAAATCTTCTTTCACATTCATAGGTCTATGGTAAATTCTAAATTTATTTGAAGGAATCCCAAACGTGCATTCGATATACCGCCGAGCTCTGCATTGTCTGTAGTTATATTTTTTTTTTAAGGCAAGTCATTTCAAATATGAAATCAAGGTCAAGATATTATAATAATAATATCTTGATCTTTTTGAACACCGTAATAGACGTAGTGACCGAGGATTCGTTATCAGAATCTTATAACTCGCCAATGCCGCTGTCTCCATCTACTCTAGAAACACCATTGCCTTCTACTTCTGCATCTTCACACCAGTATCCCATAGAAATGCCTACGCCCTCTACTTTTGCAACACCAGACCAGCCTACCCCAGCATCACGGCAGGTGAATAAGAATAAACAACCAAGTGAGTTTGAAAAACAATTGCTAGAGTGTTTGAAGAGCAACCACCTGGAACTAGAAAGCGAAGATCTAGCTTTTTTCCAATCGCTGCAGCCTACACTAAAAAAATTTAACAATTTTCAAAAATTGATGTTCAGGACGAAAGCTTTGCAAATAGTTATGGAAATGGAAAATACGACAACACAGATTCAATATTCCCTATCCTATGTATCAGAAAGTAGCTCTCAGTCATACTATTCATCTCCACAAATTATTACTCCCAGCCCATATCACATGCAAACAGATATCCATATGACCCCTGCGCACGAAAATACTACAGTGGAAGATATCGAGAGGAATACGTTTGTTACTACAAATCAAATGGGTATGAAAAACGATGTATATGCTGTGGATGGTAATACCACTGCTGAACATAACTATACAACTGCCCCTGCTGACGATACAGCTGAATTTTAGAACGAAATTTCTGACCCTAACTGTGGCTTATCCTGGTATAACCATTCGATTTTATACCTAGTTTATTTATAGTTTGTATTATTTCCTAATTATTATGAATACTTAAATTAAAATGTATGGTAATAAATAAATAATTGCCGAGTATATAATTTTTAAGTATACTCAAATTCATACTTTTTAAAGTTTCAAGTGCTGTGATTATGTGATATATTATCGTAATAATTATTATATGTTGAGTAAGCATATTTAAACTTAAAATAATTATTAAAGTTTTATGTGATATATTATCGTAATAAATAAGTATTTGCTGAGTAATGATTAAGCATATTTAAATTTAAAATAATTATTAAAGTTTCAAGTGCTGTGATTATCGTCATAAATAAGTATTTGTTGAGTAATGATTAAGCATATTTAAATTTAAAATAATAATTAAAGTTTCATGTGATATATTATCGTTATAAATAAGTATTTGTTGAGTAATGATTAAGCATATTGGTTCGGCTTTACACCGAAACCGTAGGGTTCTTGGCGACTTGGGAAGGATTAATGGAATGGACTGTATTAGGGCTAGTTCTGGGTCGCCTAGAAAGGAATAAGGGAAGCGGAGATGGATACGGGAGGAGGTGATTGAGTGGGTATAGGATATTTCATGGATGGAAGGCACTTACCTTATACAACCTTCTTCGTTTCCGTAGGGCAGTCTCCTGGTGGTTTCGTGATGCAGCTGCTTGTTTTCACTTCACTCACGAGCGGGTTTTCCTTGGTGGAAGCGGTAAATCACATACAGCGGTGCGGCGCGGAGCGGTATCGAGACGGCGTTCTTAGCGAGCGGAATGTTCTAGACTGTCACTCGCGTCCACGATCACGTCGACGAATCAGGCGAAGGCAGTGCCTCTTCCAGGGAGAGGGAAAGAGAGGGACGGAAATATGATATCGCTCGCACTAGACAAGCGTGGAACGATTCATGTTGATGCGATTAGTTGTAGATAGGAAGGTAGATGGCGCTACCATATCCCCCCGGCCCTAAAGGGTTGCCTTTAAAAAAAATAGAATTGAACTTAGCTATGTTGGGTGTACTACCGCATAACCCATCAATAGGCTAAGACAGCGATATGACAATAAAATTAATCTAAATTAACTTTAGCGAAAGCTACAAACGCAATAATAGCGAAAACTACTAACTAAATACTTAAACTAAGAGGTAAGTCCAACTTCAGGCTAGATCTCACTGAGTTGGAAGCGGACAAAGACGTACAACAGGGCGCACGTAACTCCCCTTGGCGGTTTTCACGGTAACAACGCGAGTTGTACCGTCCTTGGAAGTATGCAATTTCTCTACGATGGCTAACGGCCATGAAAGCGGCGGAGCATTATCATGTATTATGACGACCAACGTACCCTCCTGTATAGGGGATGCAGGACTATTCCACTTGGATCTAGCCTGAAGCTGGTGTAGATATTCCGCACGCCAGCGCCGCCAGAACGACTGCACGAGTTTATCCAGCAGAGTATGTCTCTGGAGCAAGCTTGAAGAGTCTGCTTCAGGAGCCGGAAATGACGATAATGGCACTGTGTTCAGAAAATGTGCAGGGCTTAACGCGGATGGTTCTGCAGGGTCACTACTCAATGCCGTGAGCGGACGCGAGTTGATCAGTGCCTCGACTTGTGCAAGGACAGTTAAAAGCTCTTCGTAAGAGAGGATCTGTTGACCTATAACCTTGAAGAGATGCGTTTTAATTACTTTGACCATGCTTTCCCAACATCCACCGAAATGCGGTGATGCTGGTGGAATAAACTTCCAGTCGATATGATTTATGGAAAGTTCCTCCTGAAGACGAGTACGATATTCTTCCCTGAGAAACTTATAAAGGTCGCGTAAATAAGAGCTTGCGCCCACAAAACAAGTGCCGTTATCCGTGTACAAACACTGTATAGGGCCGCGCCGTGAGAGAAATCGTTTAAGGGCTGCCAAGAATGACACCGTGCTTAAATCTGTCGCAACTTCAATATGCATAGCGCGCGTCGTTAAGCATGTAAAAATACATAGCCAGGCTTTACGGCTTTTAACAACTCGACCACACACTGGCGTATACTGCAGTGGTCCTGCGTAATCACAACCGGTGTGTGTAAACGCTTTAGCAACCTGGTTGACGCGCTGGCTAGGGAGATCGGCCATGGGAGGGAAAGTCGGACACGGACGAAATTTGAAACAGACGTTACATTTATGTATTCTGTGACGAATTATTCGTCGAGCGGCTAAAATCCAATACTTATGCCTAAGTAAAGACATAAGCAACTCCGGACCGGCATGGAGGTGCTTCTTGTGATAAAAATCAACAAGAAGGTCGACAACATGATCATGTCGCGGCAGAATACAAGGATGTTTGTAGTTATAAGGTTCATCCGAATTTGACAGACGACCCCCAACGCGTATGACGCCATGTTCATCGAGAAACGGCTTGAGTCTAAGGATAGCGGGAGAACAAGGTACATTGTCCTTTAAATTTTGAATGTCGTTACTAAAATGAACAGCTTGTACAGCTCGTAGTAACTTACATTCTGCGAATTTCAGATCAGTACTTGATACAAAAGTCTCATTAGGTAGGTGCCTAAGAAACCTATAGACATAAACGATGGCGCGGAGTAACTTAGACCACGATGACATGCGTAGTGCGAGTGCATAGATGGGAGACTCCGCAACCTCAGCAATCACGGGATAAGAAACAGACTTCCGCTCGGGTACATCTTCGTCTTCTGCACTGTGGTCAAAGGGTTGCACGGGCCATTCTGACGGATCATGGGAGATCCAAGAAGGTCCACGACGCCACAATGGATGATGCAGAAGATTAAGTGGAGTGACACCACGAGACAAGCAATCTGCGGGGTTCTCAATACCCGCGACGTGATTGAAACAAGTAGCAGGAACCAGTTCAATCAATTTGCTAACGCGGTTGGCGACAAAAGTCTGCCAGCGATGAGGAGAAGAATGAATCCAAGCGAGCACTACTTTGGAGTCGGAAAATGCGTATAATTTATTAATGGGGTAGTGGGGCAAAACTGTGTCTTGAACCTTGCGGAGCAACTGAGACAGCAGAAGGGCCGCGCACAACTCCAGTCTCGCAACTGAAACGGTTTTAACAGGCGAGACCTTAGACTTGGCACAAACTAACTGCACCGAGTAGTTAGAACCAATGCGGACTTGCAGATATACGACTCCGCCGTAAGCACGCTCGCTGGCGTCAGCGAAACCTATCAAGTTGATGGTACATCCATCTACCAACCCAAGATGACGCGGAATAGTAACTTGATTGAGCGCGGTAAGCTCAATACAAAACTGGCCCCAAGCGTCGACAATATGGTCAAGGGGTGTTTCATCCCACTCACACTTTGATAGCCAAAGCTCTTTGATCAAGAGCTTGGCGTACAAAATTGTGGGAGCCACAAAACCCATTATGTCCCATAGTCGAGCCACTGTGGACAGCATAGTGCGTTTGGTGCACTTATCATCTGGTGGTGAGACGTCAAACCGAAAACTATCGCAGGATTTGTCCCAGCGTAAACCGAGAACCTTATGCGGTACAGACTTCTCAGACTCAATGTCTGGAGAAGCCTTATGAGAATCTGGTATGCGTGCGAGAACCTCCTTAGAGTTGCTTGTCCATTTGACAAGATCAAACTGGCCTCGCTTGAAAAGTTGAATAAGCTCTTCACAAAGCGAAATTGCTAGCGGAGCGGATATGACACTACAGGCAATGTCATCCATGTACAAAGCGGAAGTGGCAACAGCCGCTGCGGCGGGAAAGTGATCGCCTTCATCAGCGATCAACTGGCGAACAACTCGTAACGCGTGATATGGGCTAGACTTGAGTCCAAAGCAAACACGATTGAACTGATACACAGATAAAGGTTCTTTGTTGTCAAAACGATAAAAGACCCGTTGAAATCTACGGTCAGATTCGCGAACGCCGATATTGAGGAACATTTGGCGGCAATCAGCTGACAGAGCGATTTGGAAAAGACGAAACTTTATTATGATGTTAAATAAATCACCCTGTAGATTGGGGCCGGCATGCAAAATGTCATTAATCGACTGACCCGATGTAGTCTTACAACTAGCGTCTAAAACCACACGAAGTTTAGTAGAGGTTTTATCTTCGCGAACTACGCCGTGATGCGGGATATAATATGAGGGCAGAGAGTTGCCCTCGTTGTTTACAACTACACTCAAAAAACCTTTATCTATGTAGTCACGAATGACGTCATTATAGGCGCTGCGTAACTTAGGTGATGCATCAAGTTTACGTTCCAAACAATGGAAACGTCTGAGCGCAGCAGCGTACGAGTCGCCTAACGAATAAGGGTCACCACAGAATGGCAACGCCACAACGTATCTGCCACTGTCGTCACGAACAGTGGTAGCGCGGAAATGTTCTTCACACTCGAGATCTTTACGGCTCATCGAGGGCGGTGCGGTAACCTCTTCAAGCTCCCAAAATCGCTTGAGAAGAGAGTCAATATTGTTTTCTTGAAGAACAGAACAACAGCAAGACGTAACGTATTGAGAAGTATGTAATGTAGGTACGGTACCCATAATCACATACCCGAATACCGTCTCAATAGCGGGCGGTAAGTTATTTTGCTCACTACGTACCACTTTAGTAAGTAGCAAGTGCGGGAATATTGCGGCTCCGATCAAAACATCAATGTCCGCCGGATTCGCAAACTCCGAATCCGCTAGTGGTAATGATTCGAGATGTGTGAGGAGCGACACGTCCACATTAGCGTTTGGCAACGTGTCTGTAATACGTTCCACGATAAGCGAAGAAATGTTAAAATTAATGTCCCTATTAAAACGCGAATGTATTTTAATATCTACGGAACCTTTGCAATGTTTTTCTGATCCGCCTATCCCTCGGATTATTGAGTTCGTATTTTTAAAGTTATTCCATAATCCGAGGCGTTTGAACAATTCTAACGTTATTAAATTGGTCTGAGATGCGCTATCTAGCAGACAACGTACCATGTGCGGCGACCCATTGACATCATATATGATAACTTGCGCTGTCGCTAACAGAACAGTCTTAGACGCCATACATGGCGGCCTAGCACTGCTCTGATCACTACAAGCGCGCGAAGGCCGTCCGCGCGTGCGTGCCGCCCGCGCAATGGATGTCGTACACAACGATATCTCATTATTGCGAGGCGTGGAAGGCGCAGCTACCGTGTTCTGCACTTGCGTGAGTGTGTCAAGGTTAGCGGCTTGACTTGACAACCGGTTATTTTTATCAAAATGTAACAGTGTATGATGTTTTTGTTTACACGTGCGACATCTCGTTCTACTGGAACAATTACTCGTTTTATGTTTTATGCTTAAGCAATTAATGCAAGCTTTATTATCTTTTACGCCTTTAAAACGAGCAATTGGATTTAAATCATTAAAGGTGGGACACTTATAGTAATGGTCGTGCACTATATTACTGCACAGACACTTCTGTGAATTATTACTATTAGATTCCGAACATGTTACGTAAGATTGTGGATTAGGGACTGAGTTATTATTACTATTTCGCGATTTATTCAACCTTTGTTTGTTGTTGTTAGTGTTAGACGGGCCAGGTGAACCAGACTGCGTATTATGAAATATTCGACACTGATCTTTGATGAACGAAATAAAACTATCTAGTGTAGGTATTTTATTATTGCGTTCCGTCATCTCGAATGCGCGAATTGTATCAGTGTCAAAATTTTTTTAAAGCGAGTTGAAGCAACGTAAAGTCGGAAAGATCTTCTAATTTTAAATTCCTAAGAGAATTAACCGCGGTTACGAAGTTATCAATAAACAGCTGGAAATTCGAGACAGACGCGTTGCTGGACAGTTTGAGATTTAAAGCTTGGTCAAAGTACGTAGACGCTAGAACGCGCGTGTCTTGATATCTGTCAAGTAGTGACTGAAATATGACCTGATAATTCTCAGCACTGGGTGTGACACCTGCAAATACGGACTGGGCCTTCGGTGACAGTTTACCTATTAAATAGTACAACCTGTCAGCATCTGTCAGAGAACCATTATCGTGCACTGTAGACTTAAAACTTGCATAGAATAACGGCCAATTTCGTATATCTCCGTCAAACGACATAATCTCGATTGGTGGTTATCTCGGTTTGCGGGCAACGGGCTCTGCCGAACATTTACCCTCCAATTGCGATTGTATACGCTTAATAATACAATAAAGATCTTCGAATGAGGTATACGCCTGATAGTTCGGTTTTTCATCAGGATTGATAGAAAGTAATCTTGTGTTATAATCGTCTAACAACTTATGAAAATCTGTTCGAATACTATCTACTGTTATACAATAACTGAGAAATGCTTCGCTATTACCGTCAGACATAGATGCGGTTTTTGAGCATTCATATATGTTTTGGATGCGCTCAAATAAAATATTGCGTTTCGCTTCTAAGATTGTCATCTCTTTGTCTTCTGACACGCGTGACTTCTTTTGTAGTGACATGCTTACGTAAGTATAAGCTAATGAGAACGAAACAAAATAAGAATATCTAATGTATCTATTATTTTACCTAAGTAGGCTAAGTAGGCAACACCTTAGAGCCGAGGAATTAAAGTTGATTGAAATATGAGATTTATAAGACAACTATGATAGTTGCAGAAATAATAATTTAATAAGTAGGTAGCTACATAAAAGTTTACCTACTGATGCGGGCGGAAATAACCATGTGACGGTTATATGAATATATTAGGAGTATAGCTAGGTGCTATAACTGCCTAGATATAGCGGTATAACGTATAAAACGTAAATGAATCCGACTCGTATGTATCTAAAAAAAAATGGTTCGGCTTTACACCGAAACCGTAGGGTTCTTGGCGACTTGGGAAGGATTAATGGAATGGACTGTATTAGGGCGAGTTCTGGGTCGCCTAGAAAGGAATAAGGGAAGAGGAGATGGATACGGGAGGAGGTGATTGAGTGGGTATAGGATATTTCAAGGATGGAAGGCACTTACCTTATACAACCTTCTTCGTTTCCGTAGGGCAGTCTCCTGGTGGTTTCGTGATGCAGCTGCTTGTTTTCACTTCACTCACGAGCGGGTTTTCCTTGGTGGAAGCGGTAAATCACATACAGCGGTGCGGCGCGGAGCGGTATCGAGACGGCGTTCTTAGCGAGCGGAATGTTCTAGACTGTCACTCGCGTCCACGATCACGTCGACGAATCAGGCGAAGGCAGTGCCTCTTCCAGGGAGAGGGAAAGAGAGGGACGGAAATATGATATCGCTCGCACTAGACAAGCGTGGAACGATTCATGTTGATGCGATTAGTTGTAGATAGGAAGGTAGATGGCGCTACCACATATTTAAATTTAAAATAATTATTAAAGTTTCAAGTGCTGTGATTATCGTCATAAATAAGTATTTGTTGAGTAATGATTAAGCATATTTAAATTTAAAATAATTATTAAAGTTTCATGTGATATATTATCGTAATAAATAAGTATTTGCTGAGTAATGATTAAGCATATTTAAATTTAAAATAATTATTAAAGTTTTAAGTGCTGTGATTATCGTCATAAATAAGTATTTGCTGAGTAATGATTAAGCATATTTAAATTTAAAATAATTATTAAAGTTTCAAGTGCTGTGATTATCGTCATAAATAAGTATTTGTTGAGTTATGATTTAGCATATTTTAATTTAAAATAATTATTAAAGTTTCATGTGATATATTGTCTTAATAAATAAGTATTTGTTGAGTAATGATTAAGCATATTTAAATTTAAAATAATTATTAAAGTTTCAAGTGCTGTGATTATCGTCATAAATAAATAATCGTTGATTCATTTGATATGTTATCGTAATAATTAAATAATTGTTGAATAATAATTAAGTATACCTCAATTTAAATTAATGATTAAAGTTTCAAGTGCTATGATTATCGTCATAAATAAATAATTGTTGATTAATGAAACACTTTAATTTGCCTTTTACAAAAACCATGGTAGATAGTTCAACTCATCTTGGCGCCAGAAGCTATGTGTGCTCAGACTGAGACTCAATGTTGACTCGAATCGCTGCTACACAGTTAAATTATCACAAGCACACAGAGCCCCGCGTACCAAAATGAGTTGAACGATCTGAACACAGAATTATACAACCCCAAACACAATACACCACACACAAGACACGCCCCACTGACACGAACATACACACGCTCCCAAAAAGCATATAAGTACAAAAATAACATACAAACTCACCTTAGAGTAACTGCTAAACGCTCTGTAGGACTTATTACGATACGTCGTAAACTGCATACTGTTAATTTTCGTTCAATTCTTCCCAACAGCTCGTCAAAACTACGAATCGATATTCGAAAGTAATTCTTGAACATCCTTTCATTATTCCTGAGATTTCGGTAATTTACATGAAACATTCCAGTAAGTAGTCTCCTCTCCAGATAGGGGTCAACATGAAAGTTTCTATACTTTTTTCTATTTTTTGAAATCAAATAAACAATCATTACGTTCTTAACAAACATTGTATCGCAGGAGTCCACTTCCTGGCGACACGCACAATACTGCATCGCGGTATCAAAAATATTTTCTGCGTGCGGCACGCAGCACGTATGCGAGCGCGGCCCGCATCCGTGCGCAAACACGCGTGACACTAAAAGAGCCCTTATGGCATATGCCATTGTAAAGGATATTGTTCGTACTAAAATTCTTACTACCAGCACCACCTTCAATTCCATTGCAGATAATAAAAGATATGCACTTTAATAGGTTTTGTAGAAAAATACAATTGTTAGTCATAAAACTGTTATAGTAACAATGTATTCATACTTTAAAATCAGTGGCGTAGCTAGCTTGGGTGCCACCCGGGGCGGAAGTTGGCGGTCGACCTTTTTCTTTTTTTTTAGTCGATACTTAACAATTACGGGCTAACTGCCCCCGAATTGTAGTGCTCAGCTAGTGCCTATGTTTTTTTATATGTTTGAACATTGTTCTTAAAGTCGAGTTTGGGGTGGCACCCCAAAAAGGGTGACATCCGGGGCGGACCGCCCCCGCCGCCCCTCTCCCTTCCTACGCCACTGTTTAAAACAATGGTAAACAAAAGAGGTACTTGCGCCCGTGTGATTTACAACACTCTCTTTCCCTCTCACACCCGGACGCCTGCCCGGGCGCCCGTCTGCTCTCAGTCAGTAGACTTGTGATTCTCACGGTGTTATCTATGTGTCCTAAAGAGCCCTGAACCGAAGAGCATGCATGAGGAATCTGATGGGAATTAATGAAGCAAGAGAGATATGTCAGGATCGTTGCAAATGGCGTTCCGTAGTTAGTAATTGATTGAAATGTTAATAAAAATATTTTTAACTGTTAGCAGCTGTTTTGTTTTTTATGTAGTTTTTGCACATGGAATTAAAACTAGTTAAAGATGTGAAACATCGAAAACTACAGTGCCATAACAGCATTATTTTGCAGGATTATTGTTTATTTATGGTAGGGGAAAAATATTTATAGCAAAATAACGCCATGGATTCTTCGCAAAAATGAGTTTATATCTTAATATTTAGTGCTTTACAAGGATATTCAAAGTGGTCTCATCCCTGTTGGTGGGTGAGCCCAGGCTTCATACATTTTTGCCCATTGTCCTTTATAAATAAAAGTTTGTAAAGTAAGAGGGGTTGTCTCAACAACAATCTTCTTTTAATTAGATATTTGTGTTTGCTTTGTTTATAACATATACTAAAGAGATTTAGTTTTTTTAACTGTCGACGAATATTTTAAGACTTGGATTTTTCTATATTGATTCTAACAGAAGCTTTTGTAACGGTTTTAACTTGTATATTGTATTGTGTTTTGATCTTTTTGGCCAAACGAGTCTGTCGTCTTTATTACTAGGTTTCTTTCTGTTCTCGTGAATTTTCGCAAACTCAGTAATCTTTTTGCTGTATCTGAACTCAAAAGTGGCCATCAATATTGAACGCTACGATCAACATCTATGATCATGGCTCTTGCAACGGCACCGAAATATTTGAAATTCAAGACAAAGCCTTCTTATTGAAATATATTTTCTTTCTAAGTCCTCATAACAGTTATAGAAGTCAGTTTTCAAACTGTCTCTTTAATGTGTTGTTTGATACAGCTATTTTATTAGTTAGATAAGAGTTATATATTAGTTCAGCACCACACTCACGCCTGTTTCCGGGAGGGGTAGGCCTCTGCCTACGGAACGCCATTTGCAACGATCCTGACATAACTCTCTTGCCATTAATTCCCATCAGATTCCTCATGCATGCTCTTCGGTTCAGGGCTCTTTAGGACACATAGATAACACCGTGAGAATCACAAGTCTACTGACTGAGAGCAGACGGGCGCCCGGGCAGGCGTCTGGGTGTGAGAGGGAAGGAGAGTGTTGTAAATCACACGGGCGCAAGTACCTCTTTTGTTTACTATTATTTTAAACAGTGGCGTAGGAAGGGAGAGGGGCGGCGGGGGCGGTCCACCCCGGATGTCACCCTTTTTGGGGTGCCACCCCAAACTCTACTTTAAGAACAATGTTCAAACATATAAAAAAAACATAGGCACTAGCTGAGCACTACGATTCGGGGGCAGTTAGCCCGTAATTGTTAAGTATCGACTAAAAAAAAAAGAAAAAGGTCGACCGCCAACTTCCGCCCCGGGTGGCACCCAAGCTAGCTACGCCACTGATTTTAAAGTATGAATACATTGTTACTATAACAGTTTTATGACTAACAATTGTATTTTTCTACAAAATCTATTAAAGTGCATATCTTTTATTATCTGCAATGGAATTGAAGGTGGTGCTGTTAGTAAGAATTTTAGTACGAACAATATCCTTTACAATGGCATATGCCATAAGGGCTCTTTTAGTGTCACACGTGTTTGCGCACGGATGCGGGCCGCGCCCGCATACGTGCTGCGTGCCGCACGCAGAAAATATTTTTGACACCGCGGTGCAGTATTGTGCGTGTCGCCAGGAAGTGGACTCCTGCGATACAATGTTTGTTAAGAACGTAATGATTGTTTATTTGATTTCAAAAAATAGAAAAAAGTATAGAAACTTTCATGTTGACCCCTATCTGGAGAGGAGACTACTTACTGGAATGTTTCATGTAAATTACCGAAATCTCAGGAATAATGAAAGGATGTTCAAGAATTACTTTCGAATATCTATTCGTAGTTTTGACGAGCTGTTGGGAAGAATTGAACGAAAATTAACAGTATGCAGTTTACGACGTATCGTAATAAGTCCTACAGAGCGTTTAGCAGTTACTCTAAGGTGAGTTTGTATGTTATTTTTGTACTTATATGCTTTTTGGGAGCGTGTGTATGTTCGTGTCAGTGGGGCGTGTCTTGTGTGTGGTGTATTGTGTTTGGGGTTGTATAATTCTGTGTTCAGATCGTTCAACTCATTTTGGTACGCGGGGCTCTGTGTGCTTGTGATAATTTAACTGTGTAGCAGCGATTCGAGTCAACATTGAGTCTCAGTCTGAGCACACATAGCTTCTGGCGCCAAGATGAGTTGAACTATCTACCATGGTTTTTGTAAAAGGCAAATTAAAGTGTTTCATTAATCAACAATTATTTATTTATGACGATAATCATAGCACTTGAAACTTTAATCATTAATTTAAATTGAGGTATACTTAATTATTATTCAACAATTATTTAATTATTACGATAACATATCAAATGAATCAACGATTATTTATTTATGACGATAATCACAGCACTTGAAACTTTAATAATTATTTTAAATTTAAATATGCTTAATCATTACTCAACAAATACTTATTTATTAAGACAATATATCACATGAAACTTTAATAATTATTTTAAATTAAAATATGCTAAATCATAACTCAACAAATACTTATTTATGACGATAATCACAGCACTTGAAATATTAATAATTATTTTAAATTTAAATATGCTTAATCATTACTCAGCAAATACTTATTTATTACGATAATATATCACATGAAACTTTAATAATTATTTTAAGTTTAAATATGCTTACTCAACATATAATAATTATTACGATAATATATCACATAATCACAGCACTTGAAATTTTAAAAAGTATGAATTTGAGTATACTTAAAAATTATCTACTCGACAATTATTTATTTATTACCATACATTTTAATTTAAGTATTCATAATAATTAGGAAATAATACAAACTATAAATAAACTAGGTATAAAATCGAATGGTTATACCAGTATAAGCCACAGTTATGGTCAGAAATTTCGTTCTAAAATTCAGCTGTATCGTCAGCAGGGGCAGTTGTATAGTTATGTTCAGCAGTGGTATTACCATCCACAGCAGATACATCGTTTTTCATACCCATTTGATTTGTAGTAACAAACGTATTCCTCTCGATATCTTCCACTGTAGTATTTTCGTGCGCAGGGGTCATATGGATATCTGTTTGCATGTGATATGGGCTGGGAGTAATAATTTGTGGAGATGAATAGTATGACTGAGAGCTACTTTCTGATACATTAGATAGGGAATATTGAATCTGTGTTGTCGTATTTTCCATTTCCATAACTATTCGCAAAACTTTCGTCCTGAACATCAATTTTTGAAAATTGTTAAATTTTTTTAGTGTAGGCTGCAGCGATTGGAAAAAAGCTAGATCTTCGCTTTCTAGTTCCAGATGGTTGCTCTTCAAACACTCTAGCAATTGTTTTTCAAACTCATTTGGTTGTTTATTCTTATTCACCCGCCGTGATGCTGGGGTAGGCTGGTCTGGTGTTGCAGAAGTAGAGGGCGTAGGCATTTCTATGGGATACTGGTGTGAAAATGCAGAAGTAGAAGGCAATGGTGTTTCTAGAGTAGATGGAGACAGCGGCATTGGCGAGTTATAAGATTCTGATAACGAATCATCGGTCACTACGTCTATTACAGTGTTCAAAAAGGTCAAGATATTATTATTATAATATCTTGACCTTCATTTCATATTTGAAATGACTTGCCTTACAAAAAAAAAAATATAACTACAGACAATGCAGAGCTCGGCGGTATATCAAATGCACGTTTGGGATTCCTTCAAATAAATTTAGAATTTACCATAGACCTATGAATGTGAAAGAAGATTTGGCTAAGTTAATAATAAAAACAACATGTGTACTTCATAATTATATAAGAAAACGAGACGGGTATCGAGTCAGAGACGTTTTTGAAGTAAATGGTCTCACTGATTTATTACTATCGCCGTCGGATGAAAAACAAACATCATCTTATTATGTGAGAAATATGTTTGCTGATTATTTTATAAATGAGAGTAAAGTCCCTTGGCACGATAAAGTTATAATTAATTAATTAAAACTATTGCTGAACTCTTTCTCTCTCTCTTTCTCTTTAGATTTGTCATTAGATTTGTCAATCAATTACATCAACAATTTATTTGCCTTTGTAATTTAATAAAAGTAAACATAATAAATTATTCTTACCAACTTCCTGTTATTCATTTTTGCTCAAATTTTCAAATCCAGGAACTAATTCATTACAAATTTCGAGCCACGCTACGTCCCTTACATCTCTGTTTTTATATAACGCATTTTTCTTGTCCCATAAGCAACGTCGTAAATGAACTTCAAATATTACTCTCTCGGTATCGATTTTCATATTGATTGTACAACATGCGTGCGACCCGTTTGACTGTAAAAACAACAGACCGCCAGGGTCGAGGTCCGCCACACGCGTGCGGGCCGCACGCATCCGCGCGCACCCGCAGCGTAGCACCCGCGTTCCGCGTGCTGGTGGCGCGCATGATAATAAAAACATGTATGGCACGATTGGATCCGAGCGGAGCGCATGCGGGCCTGGCCAGCATCCGTGCGCAAACACGCGTGACACTAAAAGAGCCCTAACTCTGTTGGGCACTGAGCCCAATTTGACTCATGGTCCTTTTACGCTTAGTGCCACTTTTTAGGTTCTGATTTTGTCCCATTTAAATCCCCAAACGTAATGCCTTTATAAACCTACAAACCAAAACGAATCCTATGTTTGTGTGCTTTTAACTTTCATTAAGTCGACATGTACTCGTATGTAACTAATTTAATTTTTATTAAGACTTATCATATACATTGTTACTAAAATCAGTTGTAACTTTTTATGGCACAAATATCTGTCATCCTTACAACATGAATATACGTCATCGTTATTAGCACCCTATGCACACAACAACAGAACACAGTTTAACAGAGCCATAAACAGCTCACTTTTTCGTGTGTGCGTGCATTTCGAACATAATTTCTCGCCGGGCGTCTTAGCGAACTTCATTCCGTTTGCACACATATAATTATTATCCCTTACATACACATGAAAACATTTGGGTTTACATGAAGACGAAAATGTTTGAATTAGAGTCCGTTTTATTTTTATTCTTAAATAATAATTCTAGATTAAGGTAAGCTTGAGTTAAGTCAGCTAGATAGAACTAAGAAAAGATTACAATTTAAAAAGGGATTATATCACTAAACAATTGAAGGCGCTCTACTCGGTCCCAGGGTTTATAAAGGCTGTTGTTTAACTACACTACAATGGATTTGGTTAATTTATTACGATCTGGATGTGAATGAAAAAAATGAATCATTTGTTTAAAATTATCTTCTTTTGTTTCAGAACTTGTTTGCGAATTTAATTTAAAATAAGTTATTAAAATTGCTGTAGTTATTTAAAAGTATATTTATAGTCCTTTTTTTTCAAGGTGCCTTGATAAAGTTAATTTTCCTTAATTCCCACACATCTTCAATAATATTCTTAGGAAGATGAAGTACTGATAAAAGGTGCAGATCAGCCACTCAATGTTATTGACTGTTGATTTTACACAGATACATATTACTGTACACACAAAATAATAATTAAAACAAAATTAAACTCGTGTAGTCTCTGTCTTTGAATTCTAATACTTTTACGGTGTAACTTATAGACATGTACAAAACCATAAACAACTGATAAGGCATTATTGAGACATATAACATAATATAGTCTATTCATATTCGTCAAGATAAGTAAATATTACTTTCACCATTACTGACAACATCCCGTATGGTCTAGTGGCTAGGATACCTGGCTTTCACCCAGGAGGCTCGGGTTCGATTCCCGGTACGGGAAGATTCTATTTATGACTAATCTTTTTACTTTATTGTTTTTGTTAAAACACATTTTTTTTGGATAACCGAGGTTAGACTGCGGTTGCTTTGGCGAAAAGCTGTAAAATTTTGACAAGGAAGCTGATTTCGGGCTACAAGGCGAAAATCTCCGATGCGGTCGGATCAAGCTGACGCAGTGCCCCGTGATACATGATTGATGCCCAGTAAGGGCGTTGTCTTTCAAACGAAAAATCCGAATGATCCGTCATGTGTGTGTCATGTGTTTATATAGGTTGTTATTCTGTTCCACATTTAAACCAATATACTACCACGCATTGTCAATATAGATATGAATCATAACATATCGCCGTGGGCGATTCAAATGTTTACAATAAAACATTCGTTATACCTTATATTTATCTCAAATCCCCAGGGCTCTTCTGCCTTCTTGCGCTTAAAGAAATTAGTCTAAATACTTAATCTGGATAATATTGAATTTCCCAGGACGGTTTGTATCGGTGCGATCGTCGGAATAAACATTTTGTTCATGGTATCGAGTTATTTTAAAGGGAATTCTTTGTACCTTTAGATTACGTAACATAGGGCGTCTCAAAGCAATCAAGAGTTATCTCATTGTTTAGTCACGGCAATAATTCTTGTTTTGCATTTTTTATACAAAATTATTTTTTCCAGTCAACAATATACACTGGTCAAGCGTGTGTCGGCAGACTTCATACACATAGGTATATTTTGAGTAATGCAATTTAATACACTCTTAAATGCGAGAATTCAGTACTGCGTGTTTTGGCGTGAATCCGAAAGCCACTGCATTGCCTACTAGGCTATGGCTAAGTCTGCCAACAACATTACCAAATCCAATTTTAATTTTCTATCGTGATTAGTAAAGGGCGAATACAAACACTCATTTGTCAACTTCCACTCATTCAACCTTGTAGCCCTTTGACTTTGAAACACAGAGGACACCAACATATAAAGAAAGGCATTACATAAGCCTTGGGAAAGTCACATTCAACCACTTTAATAATATGTGGCTGAAAGAACTACACCAATTGTATCGGCTTCAGGCTTTAGCCAGATTAGGCTTCCATTGTTAAACTTCATATACTTACATACTGAAGGATAAACTAATTTATTTCAAAACTTTCGCATATTCATGTAAATAAAATGAGCAAACAGCTAAGTACCAAAAATACTTATTAAATCCAAACTTACGCAATCTTGTACAATACCCATTCTCGGTACCGAAAGCAAAAAATATTTAAGAAACAGCGTACCAAATACTATTTTTAAATTCAGAATGGAAAAAAGACTGATGCAAGATGAAAATCTAACTCCTACTAAGAATCCATGGCAAATCAGCGGCCGCAAATTTTAACGATGCTCAAGGTTAACCGTGTTCTTCCCCACCTGATTTGGAGATGGGCGACCGGTTACAAAACTAACTACCATACGTACCACGAAGAAAACGTTCATCAATGGGTTCTGATTGTTATGAAATTCTATAACATATAGTGACCTGTACACTCTATTTCTAAAACAAAATAAACTTTTATTCAGGATATCCCTTTGCGTTGCGGGGCTTAGATGGCAGACGCTCTGTGGAAAAAAATAATATTCTGTAAATTCTATTTAAACTAGAAATCGGACCTCGGAAGCGAAGGGTTTAGTTTTAGCCGGTTTTAACTATGCCATTTCTTTTGGTGACAGATGAGCCACACAGGGGCATATACATATATGCTTATGCTTTTCAATAATAAATGACAAGAAACCATGCAGATACCTACCAGCAATAAAGTAGAGCTTAAGAACCAACCAATTAGCATTTACATTTGCTTGTCAACAACAGGAATATCAGTCTTTTGCAATTTTACTTGAATACCAAAAATTAATTATTCTAATGCTAAGTCAGTTTCTATAAACTTTCAGAAATCGATTAGATTCACAAAACACAAAAAACATGTTCCAGTCGATTTAAGAATTTTCAGAACGCCATAATATTCAAAGAATTATAGTGTAATTCTCTAGCACATCATAAAAGCGACAGATTCATATCTAAACGCAAATCAACATAAATCCCTACATTATCATTTCGCAAGCCAAAGTGAAGCCCTCGAGACGTCGCGAAACGCCCGAACGAGACCGATTCCGGACAAATCCGGACGGCGACGGACGAGCCCGCTTAGCATTTGTATGGCAAGCAGTTTGCCACCGAATCTCTAACAAACGATTGGCATAGCCGATACGCTGCGAAATTGTGCGACCCTTCATCCTACCCATTGCTACGAATATTCCATTTGTTCAAAGTGTTTTTTATGAGTTTTTTTTGATGTTGTGTTTATTTGCGTTTCGGAAGGTGGATAAGGAACGGATGATTGCGAAAGGACCGCGTGGGTTCTCGTTGGTTTTGTAAGGCTTAGTTTAAACGTAATTTTTTGTTGTTATATTTTACTTTGATTTGCTACTTTGTAACACGTCATAGTCTGTCTTAAAGTGTTTTGTGTTTTTCGGGTACAAATACAGTCATTGCTATTATGAAACAATTTTTTTGGAAAACGGACCTGATAAATAATATCATAGACAAATTAAGCCATCATAGCTTTTAGATACATAAATTGTGTATCATCATCATCAGCCCTGTTAAATACAGTGTTACACTACTGGGCACGGGCCTCTTCTCACAATGAGAAGGGTAAGGCCATATAAAATCATTGGTGCGCGCCGTCGATTCGAACCCGGATCCTCTGCGTAGCAGTCTGTCGGTCTCTCCACTAGGCTATTGCTGCCTACTGATAGTGTGATAGTGAAAATAGTGGCAGTGGTGTTGTACGCAAAAAACGAGTAAGAAAGCGGGTAGACCGTTATACTTGCTCGTAACATTCGATTAGTATACCCCTCGCGATACCCTCAGTACATCCGTAAACATGGCACTTGCAACAGTGCCGAAATATCGGTTAAGAACTCCAAACAAAGGTACGTGGTATATATCCCAAAAGACAATTTAAAACAAGTTTTAATGACCACGAAAGTTTAAATTCCTATATTATATAAATAAGTTCATAAAACCTTTATCATAAATAGGCGTCACAAAGATTCAGCTCACCACTGCTTCAGTTATTTTCCAGTCCCAGAAAGATATTAAACAAATGCTATAGAATAATAGTTATTTTAAGCCTGTATGTTAATGAGTCAATCTTTTGAACAGTTATTGTTAACAGCTCTTTGTAAATTATAATGAAAAGCTAATTAAAAACCTGTAGCATCTGAAACACCATACCACGGTAATAATATCAAACAGTATTGTAACTCCATACAAACAAACGAAACTCGAGTTATACCTACGCGCCTCGACTAGAGTACCCATTAGACTGGGCGGATTGTGCCTACAGTACCCGCAGCCGCTATCGTGCCGCAGCTCGCATGCGGCGCGTCTGGTAGGTATATAACTCACGAAGACGGCCGAGTTACAATACTGTTAGATTATATTACCGTGACCATACACTATGATTTAAAATAGTTGATTAATATAAATTAATAGCTTTAAAAACATACTGCGGCGCGTTCTTTTAGCATAAATATTTTGAATGTCTTGTATATATTGCAATTAAAAGGTAGGTAAGGTAAAATGCCATGCTTTATACTTTTTATTTCGGCGTATTCAGTTTTCAAACATAGCATATTATAAATAATGCTTTTTAAGGGGGGGTAGGCAGAAGTGTATGTAATATTTCGCCATTGCGCCATGTTATAAGCTTTAGGTCCCACATAATAGCGCGAGCCTATTGCCGTTACTGTACACATTGTCGGACTCCGTGCTGCTACTGAGAATTTGTAAAAACTCAGTAACACTATTGCCCAATCAGCAGATAGATAGATAGATAGATGATTATTTATTGTGCAAATGTTGGTACAAATTCGGTGTAAATGACTTAAGTGTACTACAAACTACTATCAAATGCACAAGGCCGGCAGTAGTTGCATACTCTTTACGCTCGACTACAAATATTGTAATTGAAACGGGTAATTTTGTCATGCAAATATTTTACTTAAAATGTCAGTCATGATTTCAGACAAGAGATTACCGACGAGATTAAATTTGAAGGCAAATAACTTTGATTGCCATCGGTTGAATTCCATCGCCGATGGTATTTCCTGTCCTACCTTGTTTATACAGAGTGCATAGTTGTATTCACCGTGAAATAATTATTTTATCCTGTTGCAGTTAGTGATCATTCAACATTTTATTATTATTATATCAATAACTATATTTTGGGATGGAGTGGAATAAACTTGACAATATCGAGATTCACACAGTTTTTTACTATAGCTGAACAAACTAAATCGAGGTTGTTTTTCTTCAAAAACTATACCCAATTAGATTTTTTCTGTTTCTTAGTACTTATTGCTACAAATCTAAATCGTTTAATTCAAATTACTTTAATATTCAATACAGGATCTAGTGAGTATTTAAAAAAGGACTAGCTTTTGGCCGCAGGTTCCACCGCGCGGGGTCGCTTAACGGGACAAAAAATAAAGCAAGGTTTTATCAAAATCCAATTACTATTTTTTACGTTAAGAGGCCATAGTTAGCCATGCATCCTTACGAAAGTTCGTAAGGATGGATCGCTGCGTTGATTTCCTTTAAAATAAAAACAAAATATTATGATCTCCGTCACCTGTAATAGATAAATAGCTAATTATGATTTATTGAGCAAATAAACTGTTGGTACAAATCTGGCGCAAAGAAGTTGAAAGAAGAATAACTATTGGCTGGAAAAGGTACTGGGCTTTAAACGAGATTTTTGTATTAATATGAAGGATAAAATCCTGCATATTAATACAAAAAGCAAACTTTTTAACACCTGCATATTAATAGTTCTTATGCACGGCAGTCATGGACCTTGTCACAAAACATTACTAACAAACTTGCAAGAAGTCAATACGCAATGGAAAGAAGCATGATGAATGTGAAAAAATCTGACCGACTGAGAAACTGTGTAATAAGAAGTAAAATAAAGGTTACAGATATAACATACAAAATTAGAAGACTGAAGTAGCGATGGGCGGGGCACATGATAAGAGGAAGAGATAAATGAAGCAAAAATGTGACGCGATGGTATCCAAGAGAGGGAAAAAGGAAAAGAGGGAGACCAAAAAAGGTGGGACGATGACATCAGGCAAGTGGCAGGCGGCACATGGAACAGAGTTGCCCAAGAAAGACGTGAGTGGAAAAGGTTGGAGGAAGCCTTTGCTGATTGGCAAACAGATCTTCAAAAAATAAGAAAAATCAAATAAAAGACTAGATTAAGGATAGCATTAATATTTAAGTTTTCATGTATTTCTCTTTTTATGTAATTGTAGGATCTGAATATAAGGCTATATTATATTATTATTATTCACATACATCTTTAATATATTCTCATAATAAATAAGTACATTTTTAAATATATCAATTATAAAAATACAACAATAAGTTTTGAACATTTGTTTGTCCCAGTTTAAATGGCAGACGGTTTGTTTCCGCGTTTATTTAGATTGCTAACTGTATATTATAAGTTTGTTTTTAATTTCTGTTAGAGTGATTCTTTAAATTTAGTCCATTTTTAACAGAAGAAGTCGGGTATTGGCCAGCCAGATGGTCAGGCGAGCCCCGAAAAAAACCACCTTGGCGGCGAATGAAGGTGTTGGGCTCCGCCGCCAAAACATCCAGCGGCCGCAGAGGATAGGGAGGACGGCAACGCAACACCGCATCTCCTCTTCCTCTGCGGCCCCACCGCGACGCAACGATGGTGCGCCCCCATTTGGTCGCGGGAGATAGATAGCGATAGATAGATAGGACGACACGCATCTCCGCCCGCGACCGCGCCGGACTGCGAGGGATAGAAGAACTATTCCTCGCACCCGCACCTTTTGACGCATCCTGCGCAGGCCCACGTTAAGCCCACGCGGAGCGTCCTCTCCCGGGATCTCGCTTAGCTTCACCGTGGGTGACCTAACCACGGTTACTGAGCCCCCCCACCACGACAAGATGGAGATCCCACGGGTGGGATTTATCACCTTACTTAAGAAATTTTATTACAAAACAAATAACATATTAAATAATATTTTTTTTACACAAAATACAAACTAATTGAATTGTGTTTTTTATTTTTGCATTTGCTCTTTTTTCCACTTATTCAATTATTTTATTTTATATTTTATGAAAATCCCAGCATATTATAGAGAATATTATATATTTACTTGCAACATCTGTGTTACAATAGTTTAACAAATAAACACTTATAGTATAAACAAACAACATTATCTAATATTAACATAACAAATAGACAACAATAATTATTTCTATTTGCTACTTTGTACGTGTAACTGACACCCATGTGTGCGGCTTAATTACTGTAAGCATGCAGTTTAATTTAACGCCTCGCGTTTTAAATTTCGATGTCAGCGGAGAGATAAAGTATAACTGCCATATTTTCGTCACCATCTGAATTACTTACGGAATCTGCCTAGTTGCTCTTGTGATATTAGTTTTGTATTTTAGCAAGTGCCGTAGGGGTTTGATGTCCAAGATGAGCAATAATATTTACTTGCAACATCTGTGTTACAATAGTCTAAAAAATAAACACTTATAGTATAAACAAACAACATTATCTAATATTAACATAACAAATAGACAACAATAATTATTTCTATTTGCTACTTTGTACGTGTAACTGACACCCATGTGTGCGGCTTAATTACTGCAAGCATGCAGTTTAATTTAACGCCTCGCGTTTTAAATTTCGATGTCAGCGGAGAGATAAAGTATAACTGCCATATTTTCGTCACCATCTGAATTACTTACGGAATCTGCCTAGTTGCTCTTGTGATATTAGTTTTGTATTTTAGCAAGTGCCGTAGGGGTTTGATGTCCAAGATGAGCAAAAATATTTTTGGGGTTTCTGTAAAGGAAAGTGTTACTGTTATTTCGATGTATATAAATAAGGATTTTCAATGTGAAATATGGTTAGTAAGCAAATAACGAAGTTACTACTCTGTCGTTTCGCTTGCTCCGAGTACCTATTGTGGGTCCAAACTCAAATCCCCACACGCGACAACACTTTGTGTGACCAACAATATGTTGTTTCGAGACTGGATGTACTTTGTGTCCGTTGTTTATTTTTTATAATAATAATAATTTGTTTATTACTCAGAAAACAAGTTCCATACATTCAATTTAGTTAGTAACACAGGCTTATAAATAATGTTAGTGATAATAAAATAAAAAAGTAATGACAAAGGTAGGGCATAAGACACACTCATTTTCTGTTACAAAGGCAGTCTAGCCCTATCCATGCCTGCAACATTGGTGAGTCCCACCGTTCAGACACCACCACCGTATATTATTTATGCAAGTACCATCTATTGAACATCCAATCTATTGAACATCCAAGACCGGTGCTGCTGAGCCTCTCAATCAGGCTGTTCATGTACAAGTTAAAGAGGCGCGGCGAGCTCAACCTCACCCCATACTGCAATCTGTACACTTCTGAAAAAGTGCCTCCCCATCGAACAGCATTCTCTTGATTACAGTACCAGAACTTGAGTAACCATATTAATTCTGAAGGGAGCCCCTCGACATTGTGAAGCTTTGCCCATAATACATCGTAATTTACAAGGTCAAATGCCCTGGACAGATCCAGATAACATGCGAACACGGGCGTGTTCCTCGCCGTGTAATAATGAACAGTCTGCTTGAGGCAAAAAATAGCACTTTCAGTGGATAGGTTCGACCTAAAGCCAAATTGTGCATCGTGTAGGTGTATATTTTTCTCAAGCTGCTTATCAAGCAGACTGTCCAAAATTTTTGCACTAATGGTGGCGAGTGAGATTGGCCTGTAGTTGGAAAGGTCCGAAGGGTCACCAGTTTTGTTTTACAATATAGGAACAACCAGTGTACGCATGAGGTCCTCAGGTAAGTAACAATGTGAAATTGATAAATAAAAAAACAGCGCGAGCACCCTCGGCATGTGGACACCGGCGTACTTCAGATGCTCGATACTAAGACCATCGTGGCCAGGAGACTTACCCCGAGACATATTATAAATAATATTCGAAATTTCCTTAGCCGAGAATCTCAATTTAACAATGTCACCCCGGGTCCCAGCATTGAGCATCTGAAGCACCGGCGAAGGTACAAGAGGTGATTCCACTTTGAAACATTGCTAAAAGGCATTAGCAATGTCACGAAGATCATGTAGACCGCTAACGCTCACAGGCAGTCCCGGCTTTGGGTTAAGTTTCTTAGTAGAGTTCCAGAATTTACCGAATTGCTTATCTTTGTGCTGTTCAGCGATAATATTCATCTTGATTTGTTGCTCATTCTTTGACAAAATTTCAATTTGGATTTGAAATTTTTTCTTGATTAACACATATCATGATAAATTTTCCTATTTTTGGTTTACTGCACAATAACCACATTTGAAAACAAAGCCGAGCCTCTCTGTGAGCGTCACTCACATATTTGTTCCATCCAGGCACAACCCTTCGTTTATTGTGCCTAATTGTACAACTATTAGAGGCAGCTGTCGATAAAATATTCACAATATTTAAGTACATGTCTCGTACTATTATTTTGTGACTGTTATCGTTACATATTTTGTCTGCACACAAAAGGAACTCCTGAGGAAAGTTTATATCTCTTAATTTGGTGTTTATATCTCTTAATTGAACATGATACACTTTTTGCAAGAAATATCTGCAAGTACAAGACTAACCCTTTTATTGAACGTCGGTATTCGACAACACGTCCAAATGTCGGTTAGAAGTGTGGTTTACCAGTTAGGCAAGCGTCGGTTTGTTTTATTAATAACAATTAACCGACACTTGCTTAACTGTTTTCAAGAATAATAACGATTTTTCATTTATTATTTATAGTTCTTCAATGAACATTATGAATATTGCTACGTAACTGTTGGCAACTTTGTTAATGAAACTCAAATACGCGAACATTTTCTTAATTTCGGATGTGAAAGAAAAAAACTGCTGGATTTCCACAAATCTCAGTACTTTGCGATCTTTAATGATATCTAACGTACACTAAAGTGTTTTCTATCTAACTAAACGTAGCGACACATCTGCTGAAAGTTCCGCGCGGAACCTTCAGTAACGAAGCTATTACTCGTAGTATTCGGTTGGTATGACACACCAAACGGATATAATTCGGTTGCGTACCGTTCCACGCATTGTGACACTCGACGAAAGGTTCAGCGCTACACTGAATGTGGCGTAATTTCGGCTGATGTATCATAGTAGATTTAAAACCGCTGCGAGCGCATTCAACTAAACATGCCGCGTGGCTTACAGGTGTTAGACATTATCAGGATGACTTTTGCAATATGATCAATAATACTACAGTGGATAGAAAAGGAAGAATGGCTGTGTACTCACATCTTATATTTTACAACCATAAAGCGATTTCACACAAGGTATCATAATTATACGGTATTAGGTCTGATGATTGTATTCTTATTCTTAGCTCGTCGTCAATACCTTTTCTTACGACTCCGCACCAATACGACTCAAAAAACAATCGACAATCGCCCTTCTATATTTTGTATTCCCGGGCATCAAATGGATTGTGATTGGCCAGTCGTGTCAGTCCCGAAGTACAGATAATCAAATATTACTTAATAAAATTGTACTTATATTTTCCCGCGCGCACCAAATAAAAGCTTCTGATTGGCCAGTCATGTCGGTGCCGGAATACAAATAATCAAAATATGACTTGTAGACCAGGACCACGCCAGGACCTTTACCACAGAGGTTGTATAGATCAATTAAATAATGGCTCGTAATTTATTATCGCTAACACAGGAAAGCAACATATTGATTCATACGTCTATTTTGAATAATAAAACTTTACCGACCAACTGATCCTCCCCTCTATACAGCATAGTGGTGCTCAGTAGGTACTGCTCATTCAATATGACCGATATGAAACAAGTTCAAACAACCATCGCAACTTGAACATGTATAGCGCACTTTACTGCAATAATACTTTCAATATACAAACGTTATATAAAGTAACGTTATATTCTAGTTATAACGTTATACGTTTAGCCATTGCTAACGAACCTTGTTTATAGCAGTATATTTGGCATTTGTATTGTATTCAAAGACTAAGGTGCTGCTCGCTGAGGACGGAATTATTATTATTACAAATAAATAAGTGTACCTATTAATAATAATTCTAGCCAAGCTCTGTTCAATACTCGCTGTTGTAAAATTTAGTCACCAAATAAGTCAACGTTTTAGTTTTTTCTCTTTTGTGAAATAGCGGCTTGTTTGTTTGACCCTAAATATACCTAAGCTGTGTTACGGTTGACTACGAACTTAAACATTTATACAACGCAAGGGCGAACAGAAATAATGCTTTTATTCAATTAATTCAACATCAAACACTATTTTTATCATGCGTGGATCAATAGGCTTAGTCTCATATACAACATGTAACAAGTTTAATGCACATCTTGAAAGTACTTTGTTCAGAATCGACTACTGAACATCCATTTCTGACATTTTTAATATATTTTTTTTTTAATCCTAAAATAATAAAAATTACGAAAATTATAGTCACTCATTGCTTTGAAAAGGCGAAATATACGAAAATAAACCTTAAGTCAACGTAGAACGGCTTCTTTTTAAATGCATTTGTTTAGTGGTTCCACGTACAGGAACGCACACATTAATACAACATAACAGTCGGTACAAGACAATAACACACAATTGACCACCAAAATATCTATCATCTTTCTTTCGCTTACGTATTAACAGCGGGAAAGAGCGAGACGTAATGCGCCTCACTTGTCACCGTCGCGTCGGTCGCCCGCGCTGGGGCCTTACTCTTGAATTTAATTCCGATCTATCGACATTGGAATTGTCAGTAATTGTCACAATTCCTACTCTTGAACACGACACTAGCGCCAAATTGCATTTAAATTGGGCGTTTTCTTGAGGAACTAAATAGGATCGGGATCGGCATTGAAAAGCTACTCCCGACTTCCCGAGCATATTTTGACAGTTGCGTATTGCGTCAAGATTGGTTTGTTTATTGAGTTAAATCCAATAACGAAAGAGTAACTTTTTGTAAATTGTTTTCCTATTTTATAAGTTTTTATCCATTGTATAGTTTTCAAAGTATTGAAGTAAGTTTCTATTATGGCAAGGATAGTGTTAATGCATGATATCTTAAATAAATCTAAGTGAAAAGAGTTTAATAAAAGGCGAGACGAACGTCGTATGATGCGCTACATGGAAAAAGCGTTTTCTATGCATGAAACCGAATTTAAGGCAAATTACCGGGTCATTAAGGATTTGTTTAAGGAAATATATGCAAATATAAAGCCTTATGTTAAATAGCCTATGTTGAATGTGCCACTTAGGTACCTAGGTAAGTACCTTGTATATTATTCGGCAAGTAATATTTTGTACATATTCACAATAAGAATTCTGTAACTGTGGGTTCTGTAAGTTGGTATGGGTGCATAGGGTTACGGCAATAGGCTCACCACCTATTACGTGGGGATCAAAACAATGGCTTAAAGTGGGCGTTTTATATGCCTCTGCCGACCCCTTCGGGGAAACAGGCGTGAGTTTATGTATGTAATTCTGTAAAATGTTTTAAATAATTAATTATATTTTTTTATTTGTAGGTGATTCAGGATATGCTCAAAGAGAGTACCAGATGGCACCTATAATTAATGCTGCTGCAGCTTCTCCAGAGTAGTATTAAACCAAAGTGCACTGCTCAGCATGCAATGTAGTGGAGCGTACTATAGCTGTCCTCAAAATAGATGGATGTGCCTACTGAGGCACAGGGTGCTACATTACCATCCCACCGTAGCATCCAAAATAATTAATACATATTGTATCTTGCACAACATGTGCATTAATTTACCTGAACTCAACCTTGAAGAGGAAATAGAATATGATGACCACTATAACCCTGATCCCATTCCACAAGAACCAAGTGAGACAGCCAGAACAACAGCAGCTGCTAAATTACATCGGGGCCTTCAAAAAAGAGCTGCTTTAGTATAGCAATTATGGTTGAGTAGAAGGTAGACAATTATGTTACCAGAATGGTTTAATTTTTATGTAATGGATGATAGTAAAGTCTTTTTAAACTTATAAATACTTTTATTTATCAAAATATAAGAATCAACAATGAGATAAAATATAACAGAATCAACAATATAGCAGTAGAATCAACATTGAGGTCATAATATATCACAATAATTAAGAATGAGATCCAAATATAAAACTAAAATCAACTTAAATAATAGCATAAGAATAAAGAATTTCTAGCTATTTCAGCAATGCCTTGAGCTGTTGCCTCTTCTGCTTGAACCCTGCACTCTTTAATTGCCACAAGCGAACTCAATATGTTTGAGAATTGAGCCAATGCTTGGTCTGTAGTTCTCTCTGCTTCTACATGTCATTTGTCTATCATTGCAAACCGCTCCATTTCTGGATTAATTGGTCTCTGAATGATTGAAGAACGATGTCGCCGCCGTCTGGGTGTAATATCCTGATATGGTGCCACAGCTGGTGGTTGCACAGAAAACTGCGTGGCTGGTAGTGGCTCTGAAGATGGTGTAGTTTGCAGTGGCACTGAAGACAGAGGGGCTGATGGTGGCACTGAAATGAGATATACAAAGATAAGATTCAGGGCCCTATGAGGAAAAAAATGCCAGGGATTTCAGTCTTAAATTATTGTTTCTTTTAAAGGCCTTCATTCTTTTCTATTAACTCAGTTTATTGCCTGTGCTCTCAAGATTAATAATAATTTAGGTCAGTAATGTAAAAGGTAGGATTTTAATCCAAAAATTCTCGGTCACAAGTCCCAGAGCTTTAGCATAGGGTTAGGGCTGCAATGCTGCTTATAATATTCATATAATTTGTGTTCTTACCAAATAATATAGCCTTTGATAAAAATACTAAGATTTGTGATGAGATTTTTTTTCCTAAACTAATTTTAACAACCGTTAAAATGAGTGGTAAACAATTTGAATGAACACTTACCTATAGGAGTCGCTTGATAATGTGAGGTGCTAGGAATGGAGAATGTGTCCATTTGGTCTAAAAGCTCTGCTAATACTGGCACAGAATCTACTGTAGGTGAGACAGCTGGTGCAGACTGTAAAAATAAAGTGATTAAGTACCTATTAAGTTTTTTACTATTACTATACCACATTTCTTTTCTGCCCAGTACTAAAAACAAATTTATTTTAATAAAAGATAACTATACATACAGAATAAATTACATAATTATTAATAGGTATCTACTTATTGTGAAAAATCTTACCTTGGCCCATCCTTGAATTCCTTGACCATCCTTATTAGCTCCTCCAAGAGCATTTAAAGAGGTACCTAGCCAAATTCACCCATTTCCTCTTAGTTTCTTGCTAGGCTTGGGTGGTGCGAAGCAAACACTTGGCTATGCCTGGATTTTCTTCAAGAAACTCCACCAAAGCTCCTAACTGGGCATAGCTAGGACGATAAGCCATTATAACTGAAAATGCATAAGTTTTTTAGTACCTATATACCTACTACATCACGCAGTTTAAGAAACATTGATCGAGATAATGTTTATAATGTAATCTTGGTAGTTTTTACTTACCGCTTCTATAAACTTCGTAACGTAACAATAAATATGTACAACGGAACTAAAATTATCAATTATTATAGTCGTATTCTTACTGGAAAACTTAAAATAAAACTTTTTTCACTTTATTCGAGCGTAATTTGAAATTGAAGAACTTTGATAAGTTTGTTTATGTTTTGTTTGGCAGCTTGGTTAACTTTTTTGTGGCGGCAACGACACTCCCACATACAGCCAAAAATGGCATATTTATGATATTAGCAGTTTTTTCGGGCTCATTTGACTTATAAACGATAAAATCATTGAGTTAAACCATTAGCCACATTCTATTTATTTATTTACCATGTTATTTATAAAATACAGACATTCAAAGTCATAATGTTGGTTTATAGTAACATTTTGAACAACACTAGTCCTCCCAATCGCAGGGCGATCCCAATTTCAATCCAATGTTGACAACATTGATTTCAAGAGTACGAAACCTCGTGACCATGAAATTGACATTGGAATTGTATTGGTTTTAAATTGAGATTGGCATTATTTTGGAGAGTAAGGCCCCTGGTAGGTACAGCGCCGCGCGCCGGCCGGGCGGCCATTGTTGCGCTTAGATAAATAAAATTAGTCATCTACCTGGATTCTCTGTGAGTGTAGTGAAAAAAAATGTTTATCAAGTTTATTTGTTTATTTACAAAATGTGTATTATCAACATGATGGTGCCCCCGCGCATTTTACGTAGAACGTTCGAGATCATCGTGAAGTCGAATACAAGGAGCGCTGGATCGATCGCGGTGGTCCTGTCCAGTAGCCTCCTAGGTCGCCTGACTTGACGCCCCAGGACTTTTGCTTTATGGGGACATACCTATTAAACCACTAGTTGATTGTGACGAGACAACAAGTGCCGGGAAGTTAAAATAAGATATCAGCTGCTTTTGAAACATTGAAAAGAAACATTGTGTGTGTGAACTAAAGGAATATTTAAGCCAGGTGGTGGACACCTGATGTCAGCATTTTAAAAAGAGGTCTGTGAGTCATTTGGTTATTCTATTATTGTAAAAAAATTATGATTCACAACTTTAAACACGCCGTTCTTCTTTAATTCTCTCGTTGATACCCTTTTACTTTAATTTCTAATGTAGGTATCAATAATGCTAACTTCTTCTTCTTCGTTTCCCTCTGGGCAGAGGGGTCGTGGTCATCATGAGGGAGTGTGAGGGGTTGATGTAGCCCGTTTGACGACATCTCGCCATCTCGTCTGGTTTCCGGCACTTCTAGTGCATTGTTGAAGCGATTGACCCACCGCGGACTTTATTTGATCAGTCCATCGCATTGGTGACCTGCCACGTGGTCTTGTACCTTCCACTTTACCTTGAACTACCAAGTGCTCAATAGAGCCGCTATGTCGTCTTGAGACGTGTCCGAAATATTTCAGTATGCGAGATTGTACCAGAGCAGACAGACGCTGATTGATGCCAAGTTCTTGAAGAATGGAGGCATTTGTACGATGTTCGGTCCAAGATACCCCTAACATTCGCCGCCAGCACCACATCTCCAAAGCATCTATCTTTTGCTTTTCAATTTCTCGCAACGTCCAGGTCTCTGCGGCGTATAAAAATATGGAGAATACAAGGGATTTTACTAGTCGGGTTTTAGTGACTCTAGTTATGTTTCTATTCTTCCATATTTTCTTCAGTCTATCCATTGCGCTTCTCGAGATTGCCATACGCCTTTTTATTTCGTCCACGCAACCACCGTTGTTAGACACAAGAGAGCCAATGCTGACTAGGTATGAGTATTATTATTAAATTAAGATAGTCACAATAGCCACTAACGATGTTAAAAAATGATAGACCGTATCGTATTTCGCTGTCGTTTGTTAACCACAGCAAACGTTTCGTGTGATTGTGTGCATGCGCAGGTGTGTAGTGACCACGCATTTCACATAAAATCAAGTTTATACTTTCGATGAAAAACAATGTTTAGGCTAATAAAATAAATATTTCAATGCATGCATTATGATTATAACAAGGTCTTCTAATTGGGGTGTCTGAAGATGTGCGTTATTTCCGTTACACGTTGTATAATTTTGTTTAAAATGCAATTTAAATCCGCTCCGGTCAATATAGACATTTGAAATAACAATAATTGCCGGAGAGCCAAATATTGGTGGAGACCTAGGGTTTACCATTACAAATAAATTCTTAAAAGTCCCCATCGATCCCATGTGTGCTACCAAAGTTATTCGGGGTCAAACGTCAAAATTTTAGGTTTTTTGGATTTTGCTCGAAAACGGTATATTTTATCAAAATAAAACCTTACCCAAAGTTGTAGACCTTAAAATTCTCAACAAAAATGGTTCCAATGATTTTTTCCTAAGAGTTACCATTCCAGAGATATCGCGATTCTAAGAGTCACATCATGCATGATATGCACACATTTCCACGCCAACTGTGAGGTAGTGTACTCGGCGCGTTTTTTTACCGTGCTTTTCCCTGTAGGCGTACTCCACTAACTGTCATGACAATTTTAGGATAATTTAAGGGAACAATACTCGTCAAGTTCTAGATATTTTCTTATTATTTATATTGCTATTGTTTATTACGTTAACTATTGTTTTGATTTCTTTAGGTATTTTAATCAGATTCATACTCTTGAAAGTCTACTTCAACAGTCATGTCTTCTTCGATTTCTTCTTCTTCCTCTTCTTCTTGCTGGATTGTTCATAAATTGTTCAAATGTGGCTGAATCATTGGTCTATTCATTAAAATCACAGATATCTACCTCTATTGTACTCAACTGGACATTTGATCAAGACTGGCCTTGGCAATTGGTACACGCTGGAGAACACAGCAACCCGACTTTTTTATAGCCACATTTGGCACTACAAAATTTTTGCAACTGCATAAAATAGTGTTGCGGAGTTTTTCTGGAGCAGGTGGGAGTAAAGTTTGAATCGGTTTCAGAGTATTATCTATCAATTTCCAACCTCAGTTTCTGGGTTCAGTTGATTGCCTAGCGATGTTTGAACTTGATAGTATACTCGATACGAGTGTTGAATAGCTGATGCCGATGTTGGAAGAAGACATGATAGTTGTACTTTTATTTATTTATTTATTTATTGTTGTTGTTTCTCGTTTCGCATATTTTTTACAAAAGTTAAGTTACGAAATTTATCAATGCAAGTAATTTTTTTGGAGCTCCATAAACAGCTAGAAGAAAGCGAATCCTTCCGTAATTATTGTTTGAGGTGTAGAATCAATTTCTGTAAATACTTTGGCGCAGTCAGTCAAACCTTTTTTTTCGAATAATTTAAATTCAAATGTCCAGTTGAGTACAATAGAGGAAGATTCCTGTGATTTTGATGAAGAGACCAATGATTCAGCCACATTTGAACAATTTATGAACAATCCAGCAAGAAGAAGAGGAAGAAGAAGAAATGGAAGAAGACATGACTGTTGAAGTAGACTTTCAAGAGTATGAATCTGATTAAAATATCTAAAGAAATCAAAACAATAGTTTACGCAATAATCAATAGCAATATCAATAATCAATATCAATAATTAATAATAAGGTAATATCTAGAACTTGCCGAGTATTGTTCCCTTAAATTATCCTAAAATTGTCATGACAGTTAGTGGAGTAGGCCTACGGGGGAAACCACGGTAAAAAAACGCGCCGAGTACACTACCTCACAGGTGGCGTGGAAATGTGTGCATATCATGTATGATGTGACTCTTAGAATCTTGATATCTCTGGAATGGTAACTATAAGGAAAAAATCATTAAAACCATTTTTGTAGAGAATTTTAAGGTCTACAACTTTGCGTAAGGTTTTATTTTGATAAAACTTTCCGGTTTTGAGAAAAATCCTCAAATTTTGACGTTTGACCCCGAATAACTTTTGTAGCACACATGGGATCGATGGGGACTTTTAACACTTTATTTGTAATGGTAAACCCTAGCTCTCCACCAATATTTGGCTTGTTGTGGTAGAATATTATTATTATATTATTACTTTACCACGCATAGCTAGTGTAATAACTGTATTAAAAACTTAATGATATCAATTCGGTATTCCACACGCAAAACTTTGATGAAAGCCTACTGAAGCGGTACTTGTTCCTCGGGCTATACTTCAAAAATGGCGATTCTCCGTGGAGGCTCGGCCGGGACCGGATATTAGCGCAGCAGCCGTCCACCGGAAGTGTGTGGAAGTTTCTATTAGTTAAGTACCGCGGCCTGCCGTGGCTCTGCTAAGTAATGGATGCTATGATATTTCGGTAGAGAAGGGTAAGCGTGAATATGCGGCTTCGAATATTATTTACTTTAACATTTTATTCAATGAAATATGTGTTAAAACTATTACAATTAAAATTATGTACACGTCCCTATATTATAATTTGCCAAGTTCCATAAAAGTACTGAGCATTTCCATCACTCAGGAAATACTCACAGTCAACTAGCTTTCAAACACCTCTGCATAAAAGTCATATCCAAATCCTAACTAAGCGATAAACAGTTGTTGGTTGGTTAACAACCAACCAACAACCTTACTAAGAGGTGACATTCGAAACCGAATCGTTAAATTAACTCAAATGAAATTCGCAAAGAGATCCGGTCTGCCACATCTCTGTGTGGCATACATTTTACTCTTAGATAAAGTACTTGAAAAGATATCTGCACATGCAAAAACCCCAAATAAGTGTTCTTAAGAAATTTTCTTTTCATTACAAGGAAAGGTGAGAATCTATTACCAGGAAAAACCTTCTCATTAAATAGTATAACAGCCTACTAAAAAGTGGATTTATAGTAATAGTCGTAGAATCTAACATATGTAAGGGGTTTCAGCAGATTGTTAATTGTAGATTTCCCCGTACAGGCTACAATTAGTAGACACGATTTTTTTGACATTTTTGGAAACCTGCAAATGTCTCAATCTATTATTAATTTTACTATGCTTAAAAAAGATATGCGTCTTTCGTCTTGTAAACAGAAAAAAAGGGCTCGTCCAAGAAAACGTACTATGCCCATAGTCCGTTTTCTTGGACGAGCCTGCGAGGTTTGATAAATGGCATTCGAACAGCGATATCAAGGTAGAATCAAATCAAAAGGTAGAATCACGGGCAGCAAATGGATGCGGTTGGCTCAAAATCGGTTCGTGTGGAGGGCCTTGGTAGAGGCCTATGTCCAGCAGAGGACGTCTTTCGGCTGATCTGATATGATGAAGTATTTGTTATAACTATGATACTCAATTATCTTAAAACTGAATTATATTGATGATTGATGAATTATAAAAAAAATCGGTCAAGTGCGAGTCGGACTCGCGCACCGAGGGTTCCGTACAAAGTTGTAGGTTTACCTATATATAATTATTTTAAAAATTTATGCGATTTAACAAAAAAATTAAGGCTTTTGAAATTTTTCCTATGTGCTATAAAACGTTGCTTTATGCCAAATTTCGATTCTAGATCGACTGGAAGTACCCTTTAGTTTTGACTTAAGTATTTGATATGAATTTTAATTTTAAACCTCTACAGGTTCATGAAGAAACATTTAAAATTATTAAGAATATTTTAATTATATGTGTTTGAAATAGAAATAGTTTTTATGATAAGTCAAGTCGATTATATCGATTTAGTAACGTTTAGTTTCGTCTATTGTAAAATTAGACTATGGTCACACTGAACTGTCAATTTCCGTTTCTGAAAATTCGCTCTCACGCCTTTTGGTCTGTCTCGCGTGGTTTTGTAATTGATATAAATTGAAAATTTGTAATTTTGCGTGTTGACATTATACTGATCGCCTTTTGGAAAGCTCGTCCCAGTAGCTTCGCATTTTGTGATAAACTTATAAGTAACTGAACTCTTTAAAACTTGTGTGAATCCGATGCACGTGCTTGGTGCCCGACGACTTCGTTGAAGAAAACCCTGATCTGGCCCTCGAGTAGTGGTATTTAAAACGATTTACTTGTTATTTTGCCCAAAATTATGAGTTAATCTTATAGGTCCACTCAAGAACCCACCAGGAGATCTAAGGTAAATGTTTCATGTACCTACCTATTACTTGTAATTCACTGTGCAATCACAGTAATATATGTTTAAACCTTTGCCCTGGGCTAAGACTGGATGAATTAATCGCTTCCACTGCAAACTTACCCAATGTTAGCGCGGACTCTAAACATAATTTTTGGTGCAGAGCGTAGTTGATTATCTTACCGCTGTTGCATTGCTGAGTACAAACCTCAGATTGGTGTAAGCTTGTATCTTATCACCTTGTAGACAGTATTGTAGTGTTTGTCAGGTCAGTTTTTACCTAAAATACATAATATTTATTTGTATAAGTTGAGCTACATAACTTGAAACACATTGTCATACATATCCTCAATCAGTAATTGTTTGACTTGTATTGTTGAAATCTAGCAATAATTTGTTGTTGTTAGTATTAATAAGTCGGTTTGTTTGGATACATAACAGTTATATGTATCAATTAATTCAGTTAATGGTTAAATGCACAATATGCAATACACTAAGTGTAAACTAAATATATTATATTGAGTTTGAAACATTATAACAACCAAACTTTTGATAAACATTGATAAACCTTGTTATAATATATTGAAAATATTGTTAGGTAACACATATTCTGTGTTTACTTACTATTGTATATTACAAATAACACAGTGAGCCTGTCTGTTGCAAATAATTAATTTACTTATTTGGAGTTTCAACTTTGATAACTTTGTTTTTGTGTCAATATAATTGAGACTATTAATTTTGTTGGGCAGTAAATACCTGTCACTTGCTTGTTCCTGCAGTAAACAGGCTAATACTTTGTTGGTTTCAAAGAATTAACAAATATTAAGTTTTGATTGTTAATATTATTTAACGCTTGTCCGAGCTCTTTTGAAACTTGATTATGTCAGCTATCAAGGACTTGCGTGCGGCTGCTGGTACTATTGCATCAGATTTGCGCTGGTTTGCCTCAGCCAGTGCCTTGGTGAACCGGCCTGATCGCCAGCAGGCCTTACTACAAAGGTATGAGCGGATTGATGATCGCCTGGCAAGTGTGGAACAGCAATTCCGCACTTTCAGCGCTTGCTGTCTCGAAGTGTCAGTTAATGAATTCACCGCTGACCAGCGAAATAAGTTCAGCGAGGATTATGCCCAGGTCTAAGACCTGTATGATGCTGTCTCCAATAGTGCGAGACAATTAGTTGCCGAGAGGGACGGGCAACCCGGCTTGAAGCAGGAGCTTCCTAGGACAACACCGGGGCTGGTGAGTAGGCTCCCTACGTTAGACCTCCCGCATTTCGATGGCTGCCTTCCTAGACAAGCTACCTGGGCTTCGTTAATTTGTTTGACAGCCTGGTCAATGACAGGGCTGACCTTCGGCCGGCACAAAAATTGGCATATTTGATGTCGGTTCTGGATGGGGAGGCCAAGGGCCTCATCCAGCATCTGCCCGTGTCTGACAAGGCATACCAGACGGCTAAGAACCTAAATTACCCGTAGGTACCATAACAAGCGTGGCCTCGCTGACACGCATATTGAACAGATTTTGAGTTTGCCCACGCTCACCCGGGTCTTTGGGTTGCGCACCCAACTTTTGAACCCGCTTTTGGTGGCAATCAACGCACTTAAGTGCCTTGACCTACCCGTGGACCAATGGTCCTATCTATTGGTGCACATTGTACTTAAGAAGCTGCCTGCCGACCTAAGGTCGCGTTTTGAACAGCGCTTTGGTGGAGATAGCGCGACCCATCCTGCTAACTTGGAGAGGTTCCTCGAGGATGAGTGCCGGGTCTTGGATAACTCCGGTGGTGACACGCCGGCTAAGAAGCAGCCGCCAAAGGTCAAGGAGCAGGCTCGCGTTCACACCCGAGCCAATGTTGACCGGCGCCCTCCTCGCTTTACAGTCACGCAGAGCCCAGCGGAGTGCTCTTACTGCAAGGTCACGGGGCACAGAACGGCCAGGTAGGTAGGTTGTAGGGCATTCTTGGACCTGCATGTCGCGTCTCGTAGGCGCATCGCGAATGCCCGCCACCTTTGCTTCTCTTGCTTCGGGTCCCACTACCAGCGAGACTGCCCAAACTCTCGCCCCTGTCCTCACTGTGGAGGACAGCATTTGGACATTCTCTGCGTGAATACCAGAGAGGTAGGCCGCTTGTCCAGCCAGCCGACGCCGCGCACGGGCGGGTGTTTTGAATATGGCTGCCGAGGCTCACCGGCGGGTAGCCGAGAGTCGCCTCGCTCAATTGATCGCCACTCACCCCACTTGGAGAACCGTAGCGTGCGCACGCCTCCTCTCTCACGCGCACCTGAATGTGCGACCGCTCAACGTCACCAGCACCATGACTGCTGCCCCAGGTATTCCCCTCCTTTGGCGGAGCGTCCCCGCCTTGACTCGCGCCCACCTCGTTTTGGGCGGGTGCGTCATTATGACCCCCCACAGATGGCGCGCGGCTCAAGTTATCGCGCCTTTGAGGACTTCAAGCCGCACCCTCGTTTTGATTTGCCTGGTCCTGGCCAACGGTCGCCGCTTAGGCAACAATAGGTCATTGACTCCTGCCCTATAACGCCAACCTCCACCATTGAGACCGTTATCCTACCAACGGTTGCTGTTAGGGTTTGGGGACCCACGGGGACCTCTGTTGTTGTTCGTGCTATAATGGACACTGGTTCACAAGGTTGCATTGTTTCCACTTATTTGGTAGGGCAGATTAAATTAAATATGGGCTCTTTTCCCAATTGTAAACAGGGAATAGGTGACGTAGCCTCTAATGTTGAAGGACAAGTTAAGGTTTTGTTTGCCCCTGTTGAATCTTCACACCCGAGGATTAAAACCTCGGCTATTGTGCTGAAGAATATTTTGGGTATGCATCCACAGAAACAGGTACCTGCTGCTGTGGTGAATTTGACATCGGGATTGGAACTGGCAGACCCCAAATTTGCCACACCAGGACAAATCGACTTGTTGATTGGTTCTGATGTCCTCGGTGGAATTTTGATTGGTGGGAAACGGGTCTTGGTGCCAAATGGTTTGACTGCCATCCCGACCATATTTGGATTTGCTTTGATGGGACCTGTATCTAGGGACCCTCCTCCACCCGAACTTGATAATTTGTTGGCTGTAGGCTCTGCTCTCTCTGATGCGGTTGAGAGGTCTTGGGAAGTAGAAGAGCACCCTGAAGCTACCCGTTTGAATCCAGAACATGAGGAGTGCGAGCTGTTCTTCCAGAACAACATTGGTCGACTCCGTTCTGGTCGGCTTATTACGAAGCTACCTTTTCTGTCTGTTCGGCCTCCGCTTGGTGAGTCACGACCTTTAGCCGAAAGGAGATTGTTGGCTATGGAGCGTCGCATGGGTCGTGATCCGGAGCTCAGACAGAAGTACATTGAGTTCATGAGAGAATATGAACAATTGGGACACATGTCCGTGTCAAATTTGGATTGGCGTTCGGTGGAGCACTACTTTCTCCCGCATCATGCGGTATTGAAGCCAACAACTGCAAGCAACGGCAAGCTGCGCACAGTATTTGAAGGTTCTGCGCAGACTTCAACAGGCGTATCCTTGAACCAGTGCTTGCATTCTGGTCCCAAGTTGGTTAAGGACCTTTGTGACGTCATCACCAGCTTCCGACGACATCAGGTTGTCTTTGTGGCCGATATAAAAATGATGTTCAGGCAGACGATTATCCACCCTGATGACCGTCGCTTCCAGCTGATCCTTTGGAGAGAGAATCCTCGCGATCCCATGGTCGTCTACGAGCTCAATACTAATACGAACGGGTTAAGGTCAAGCCCCTACTTGGCAATAAGTTCTCTTTGGGAGCTCGCAGACCGCGAAGGCTTACGTTTCCCACGAGCCTCCGCCATCTTGAAAGACGATATTTACGTCGATGACATTTGCTCAGGCGCCTCCACAGCGGGCGAGGCGATCCTCCTGCGGGACGAATTGATCGGTATTTTGGCCTCCGCTGGATATGAGTTGCGCAAATGGATTTCCAACTCACCAGCGCTTTTGGAAGGCTTGCCTCAAGATCATCTGCAAGATCCACATCTATTTGAGATTGTTGACAACCCCGCCATGATGGCTGTTCTTGGCGTCCAGTACAGACCAGTCCAAGACATCTTTACGTATAACGTAGACTTGAAATTGCCTTGTTCTTGGATTAAACGTCTCGTATTGTCTACTGTCGCCAGAACCTTTGATCCAAACGGTTGGATCTGTCCAGTTATATTTTGGGCAAAATGCTTCTTGCAGAAGCTTTGGACAGCAGGATTGACCTGGGACGAACCTCGACACAGCACTCTTGTTGAGGAATGGACCTCTTTTGTATCCTCACTTCCTGTCGTCAACGAGATCTCCTTGCCTCGTCCCATCCTTCCTCCCGGGAAGTACAAGGCCACCCTTCACGGGTTTTGTGATGCCTCGGAACGTAGTCACGCGGCCGTGGTGTACTTGCACACGGTCAGTGCCTCAGGTCAGGTGAGAGTTTCCCTGATCATGGCGAAGAGCAAGGTTGCACCCATTCGGACATCTCTGACCATCCCAAAATTGGAGCTTTCGGGAGCAGCCCTACTTGTACGCTTATTGAACCACGTGTCCAGTACTTTGGGTAAAAGCATTTGTATTAATGGGACCTACGCCTGGACAGACAGCCAAATTGTTCTTTGTTGGTTGAAGGCTTCTGTCCATACCTTGGCGGTATTTGTCACTAATCGAGTTTCCCAAATACAGAAATCTGAAGTCAAGCTTGTTTGGAGACACGTGCCAGGTGAGCTCAACCCCGCTGATTGTGCCTCACGCGGATGCTTGACGCCTAGTTTGATAGTTCATTTGCTGTGGTGGGGTCCGGAATGGTTGAGTCGACCAGAAATTGATTGGCCTCGAATGCCAGTTTTGAATACTTCCAATTTGCCGGGTCTACGAACACTCGCTCTTGAGAAGGTAAAATGCGCCTTCGACCCCGATTTTTAGTTTAATCGCTACAGCTCCCTTGACAAGTTGTTAGGTGTACTGCTTGGATAAAGCGTTTTATTTTTAACTTTAGACACCCACAACAGAAACGACTGACACCGTTTATCTCACCACAGGAACGACAGGAGTCCCACACCTTTTGGGTTCGATCTGTACAATTGGCGCATTTTGAGAAGGAAATTGCTATCCTTAAATCAGGAAGATCGAAATTATCGGGAGCTGTATCTAAATTGAACCCCTTTTTGGACGATACGGGTCTCTTGCGCGTTGGAGGGCGTCTCAAGAACGCCAACCTCCCTTACGGGGCACGTCACCCCCTTTTGTTACCCAAGGACGGTCATTTGGTACGCTTGTTGGTAACTGACCGTCACCTTAAAAAATCGCATGCTGGTTGTAATGCGCTGTTGGCCATTTTGCAACGCGAGTTTTGGATTTTGTCTTTTCGAAGAATTATCCGGAGTGTAGTCTTTCGCTGCATCTCTTGCTATAAGCTCAAGGCTTCTATTATGCAGCCCTTGATGGGAGACTTACCGGCAGATTGCGTAACTGAGAGCAGGACGTTTGACGGTTTTGGCACGGACTTCGCTGGTCCCTTTTTGGTGAAAACGTCGACACTTCCAAACAGCAAGACTGTTAAGGCCTACTTGTGTGTTTTTGTTTGTCTTTCCACAAAGGCCGTACATTTAGAACTGGTCTCCTCGCTTACGACCGAGGCGTTTGTAGCCACATTTGACAGATTCGTATCCCGCAGAGGGCTGCCCTCCTTGATCCGCTCTGATTGCGGCACTAACTTTAAGGGCACTTATAATTATTTTAATGAAGTTGTTAATTTCCTTGAAACCAACAAGGCTGATATAGGCAATAGGCTTGCCCAACGTGGGATAAATTGGTTGTTTTCCCCACCAAATTGTCCACACTGGGGTGGTATTTTTGAGGCCACTGTAAAATCGGCCAAAACACACTTGCGCAGGACAATCGGTGAGTCTGTCCTTACATTTGAAGAGCTCGCAACTGTGTTTTGCAAGATTGAGGCCGTTTTGAACTCTCGGCCATTGTGCCCGATCTCCTCAGATCCGAATGATTTGGAGGCCCTTACGCCGGGCCATTTTTTGATTGGTCGCCCACTTGTCGCCTTGTCTGAGTACCCCTATATTGATACGAGACCTGGTCGTCTCTCGCGTTTTGAATTAGTACGCCAGATTACTCAGAGCTTTTGGAAACACTGGAATTTGGAATATTTGCACATACTCCAGCAACGCGTTAAGTGGACTCACAAGACCGATCCACCCAAGATTGGTGACCTCGTTTTGATCAATGAGGCTAACCTTCCGCCACTCAGATGGCGCAGGGGGAGCATCCTTCGTTTGGTAACTGGGACTGATGGAGTTCCCCGATTTGCTGAGGTCTTGGTGGACGGTTCGATTTTGAGGAGAGCGGTTGCAACGTTGTCACGTCTACCAACTGATAAGCGGACCGGTGCAGGCCGGTTCTGGGCGGGTGGATGTTTGAAATAGAAATAATTTTTATGATAAGTCAAGTCGATTATATCGATTTAGTAACGTTTAGTTTAGTCTATTGTAAAATTTGGCTATGGTCACACTGAACTGTCAATTTCCGTTTCTGAAAATTCGCTCTCACGCCGATTGGTCTGTCTCGCGTGGTTTTATAATTGATATAAATTAAAAATTTGTAATTTTGCGTGTTGACATTATACTGATCGCCTTTCGGAAAGCTCGTCCCAGTAGCTTCGCGTTTTGTGATAAACTTATAAGTAACTGAACTCTTTAAAACTTGTGTGAATCCGTTGCACGTGCTTGGTGCCCGACGACTTCGTTGAAGAAAACCCTGATCTGGACCTCGAGTAGTGGTATTTAAAACGATTTGCTTGTTATTTTGGCCAAAATTATGAGTTAATCTTATAGGTCCACTCAAGAACCCACCAGGAGATCTAAGGTAAATGTTTCATGTACCTACCTATTACTTGTAATTCACTGTGCAATCACAGTAATATATGTTTAAACCTTTGCCCTGGGCTAAGACTGGATGAATTAATCGCTTCCACTGCAATCTTACCCAATGTATGCCCGGACTCTAAACAATATGATTAACAAAAAACTTATGGTTTTCGCAATATTTTCTTTATCTGTGATATAAGACGTTGCTTGGTGCCAAATTTAAAGATCCTGAGTTCACCCTTGCGAGTAGTTGCGAGTTTGAAAATATGCTTAAATTGCTGTTTCTGTTGATTGCGTTGACATAGAAGTTTGATTTTATTACAGCTTAACGGTGTTATAGAACTGAGTATTTGATATGGATTAAAACATAATAACTCTACGCGTTCATGAAGAAAGAGGTAGTATCTTTAACATTTAAAAAATGATTTTATTATATGATGTAACAAAAAATTTACATTTTTGGATTTTTTTCCTTAATGTGTGCTATAAAAAGTTGCCTTGTACCAAATTTCAAGATTTTAAGTTTATGGGAAGTAAGTACCCTGTAGGTTTTGATTCCCTTGTGAGTTTCGAAAATTTGCGAGAATTTACGACATAAACAGCTGTATCTTTAGATTGTGTTGGCTTATAATTTTGATTTTCTTATAGCTCAAAGATATTATAGACTTGAGTATTTGATATGTATTTCAATTTAATACCTCTACGCGTTCATAAGGAAAGGGCTAGCAACTTTATTTTTTTTATTATTATATGATTTAACAAATAAATTCCAGTTTTCGCAAATTTTCATTTATCTGTGCTGTAAGACGTTGGTTCGTGCCAAATTTCAAGAATCTGAGTTTACGGGAAGTACCCTGTAGGTTTTGATTCCCTTGCCAGTAGTTGCGAGTTTGAAAATATTGTAAAATTGCTGCTTCTTGATTGCGTTAAGATAGAAGTTTGATTTTGTTACTACTTAAAGATATTATAGATCTGAGTATTTGATATGAAGTTCAATTTAATTACTTTACGCATTCATGAGGAAAGGTGTAGTAACTTAAAAATTATACAATTTTTTTATACGATGAAACTAAAAATTTAAAGATTTCGCAATTTTTCTTTTATCTGTGCTATAAGAAATTGCTTGGTACCAAATTTCAAGATTCTGAGTTCACGGGAAGTACCCTGTAGGTTTTGATTCCCTTGCGAGTAGTTGCGAGAAAATATGCGGCTTAAATTGCTGTTTCTTTTTATTGGGTTAACATAGAAATTTGATTTTGTTACAGCTTAAAGGTATTATAGACCTGAGTATCTAATATGAATTTCAATTTAATACCTTTACGCGTTCATGAGAAAATGGTAATAACTTTAAAATTATAGAAAATATTTTTATGATATGATGTAACTAAAAATTTTGTGTTTTCGCAATTTTTCCTTTATCTGTGCTATAAGACATTGCTTCGTACCAAATTTCAAGATTCTGAGTTTACGGGAAGTACCCTGTAGGTTTTGATTCCCTTGCGAGTTTCGAAAATTTGCGGAAATTAGAGCATAAACGGCTGTATCTTTTGATTGCGTTGGTTTAGAAGTTTGTTTTTTTCACAGCTTCAAGGAACGGTAGACTTGACTATTTGGTAGAAATTTCAGTTTGATACCTCCACGCGTATCTGAGAAAAAGGGTCTTGACAGACGGACGGACAACACAGTGATCCTATAAGTGTTCCGTTTTTTTCATTTCGAGCTACGGAACCCTAAAAAATAATTCTTTCATCATTGAACAAGTACATATGTACGATGCGATATTTTGACGTGACAGACGACCGCGACGTCCACTACAAACACGAAATAAAGCTCGTTAAGAACGAAGACTTGTAAATAGTATGCAGACTCCCCTTTTCTTAAGGTTGAAATTTCCCGAAATAGAAAGTAAGAAAGAAAGAAAGAAAATACATTTATTTACAGCAGATTATGCAATACATACACAAGACACAGTTAATTACAAAACGAAAAAATAAATTACTGCAAAATGGTCGCAACTCAGCAAAATGCTAGTTTTGACAAACAGCGCTGGTCTTCCGTTGCGACCATGTTTGTAAATTGTATAATATACTTAATTTTAACACAACTAATACATCAGACAACATAAAATAATAGTAATAATAATAGCGTTTTCGGTAGCAATATGTTAACAATACAATATATATTATAATGTATAATTTAATTGAATAGAATAAATTTTATATGCAACTAGCTACGTTGTATTCTGTACAACTACATATATCAAAACCACCTAGAGGCCCACAGAAATTCACAAACAAACACTTATCAAAATCAGTCCAACAGCTTAGAAGGAATACAATGACATAAATACAAAAAGTTATATTACGTACATTTAAATTCAGTGTAAACATTATTCTTGCTATGAGTTTACGTTACGCTACACGATGTTGTCTCGAGAGAATTCGGTTTATATATTATCTAACAAGTAGGACTAGTGACATTCATAAATAACATGCTAAAATTTGTCGGAAGCAAGAGCTACTAAAACTTATAATAAATAATAATAAAAAAAATAATAATTTATTTGCACATAAACATGCTATAAAAAGGTCTTAAAATTAAGTATGTCACACATGGTTAGCAATAATTTGTGCATACAAATATTTAAATAAAATTATAATACGTAATTATAAAGCACATTAATAATTTAATTGTTACAATCTAGGAAATCTTTAATACTATACAAATTTTGTTCATTGAGCCTTTCATACAATTTATTTTTAAACAGTCGGATGTTCAAACTTTTCAGGTACCTGGGTATTTTATTGTAAATGCGAACACACACAGCAACACAGTTCTTATTAACTTTTGAAGATTTTGGTACGTGTTCCATTACAAGCCTATTTCCATCTCTACGGTTTCTAGAATTAATCTCGTCTATGCTTTTGAAAAGTTGTCTGTGTTTCCATACAGACATGCATATTTCAAAAATATATAAAGAAGGCAACGGTAATAATTTAAGATTTTTAAACATAGGTTGACATGATTTATCGGGTTTCAGTCCACATATTGCTCGTATACACTTCTTTTGGGCAGCAAATAATCTGTTGAGGTCAGTGCTATTGCGCCATATAAAGCTATTATTTTACTAAGTTGGACTGGACATAAATATTAATCATTATAATCAGTACAATCTATTATGTAATTAATAGATTTACAAATATCGTTTTGTCTATAATAATTAGATGTTATGAAATGGCATTTTTTAAATTGCTTACATAAGTTCTCAAGGTGATAGTTTAATGTGTTGACATTTAATTTTTCATTTCTACATACATTTAGGACAATTAGTATTAAATATAATAGTTTTCTAATATAGTTCGCAATTGAGATAATACATACTTTATATTGAAGTCATTCTCACCCAGGCATAACACGAGTTTGTCTCGTGAACCGATCTTAGTTTGACGACAGCTCATGGATATTTTGCTGCTTTGTGCCAAACGGCTTTGATACCGCGAGAACTCCATATTTTTCATACTGCGTGTTTCGCCTCGTCTGTAAGATGTTTGCAGCCAGACCGACACATTGCTGAGTGCCGAAGATTCGGATATTTTGTCCTGATTCTTTTACCGGTAGTTTGGATGGGACAGGGTCAAGTTTACATATCGTGGATATAATGGAAGAACTGAATAACTCAAAATTTCAAATTTCGAGATAATCGCGATTTACTGTTTTTTTGACACATTTTTTTTACATTTCTAAGTAATGGAGAACAATTTTGCCGTCGGCGATTTTATATGCTTTAAGCATGTTTGTTGTGGATTCTATGCTTGATTAAACTAACTTTTATCATGAACCAAGAAAATAATAAAAATAAAAAACCAAGTTATCCAATTTTGCCACACCAAGATATTGCAAACATAACATACCGTAGTTAGCTAATTCTATATTGTAGTTATTCAGTTTTCCCACACATTAAATGAATTTGAATACATGAATTTGGGTAAACTAAGTACACTTATTGAGTTTTGAACCTAAAGAAACACTTAAACACGAAAGTTAGGCATTCTTACTGAAAGATTATCTGTGAAATTTTACTGATTATTGATCTCACATGAAATAAAAGACCTGGATTGGAAGTAGTAACATTTTATATAAAAAAATATATATAAAAAACCTAAAATTACAATATCAAATTAACAGTATTAGGTATGGCAACAAAATTTTATAATGATATATTACAATAAAATTTACTTAATATAAATCTTCTTAAATCAACTAAAACAAAAATAACTTTCCTTTGCATTAAAAGATAATAGGGTGGTCTGAAAAGTTTCCGACCTGAACCTGAAGGAAGCAGCACTCGTCAAAAAAAGTGTTGTAGATGTAATTGTTCTACTTGTGGCAGTAACCCACCAACATTTCAGCTATTTTGTACCAGTAATTGCTGTTTGACAGCCATACGATTGAGTTGATGTGAGTGTTTTTGTGTAAATGGGAAATTTTGTATCGAGCTGCCATTAATTTTTTGTTTTTGAAAGGCAATACTCCGACACCATTTAAATTTGATTAAAACTCTGTTTATGGGGACTCTCGGCTCCATCATCATTGCCCTAGCGTTATCCCGGTTGCATCCAAGACTTACACGTCTTAGAGCCCGAGGTTCGTTTACTAGTCTAACCAGATATGACAGAATATCAACTTTTCCACAGAGCGACTGCCGTTTGACCTCTGCAACTCAAAGGGATAGCGATATTCCACTGGTCTACAGTATCAGTTTATTTGAGAGTACTGACTCCCCGTAACGACTGTCAGAGATCATCATGACAGCCAGGACCGACAGTTTAACGTGCTCCGAGGCACGGGGCAAGCGATAATTAACAATTTAATACGCACTTTACTTTGAAAAGTCGTTGGTGCGTGCTGTGGATTCAAACCCGATACCCTCTGCATGGACTGCCATTGGTACCTCCACTAGGCTATCGCTGCCTCTCTGTTCCATCAGTTACCACAATGAAATTTTGGGCAGCTGAATTTAAGCTTGGTGGTAAAAGCTAGGGAACAGATGAAGGTCCGCGACGTCCAAAAACTGCACCCACTGATGGTAACTGCTCTAAATTTCACCAAATGGTGCTAGACGACCGCAGAATTGAGTAAGAGAGATAGCAGATGCTATGAAAATTACTAACAAATGTATTAGCTACATATTAAATCAAGATTTAAGCGTAAGTAAGCTCCCAGTGCGATGGGTGCCGCGTTTGCTCACGTTAAGACCAAAATCGAATGAATTTTTTTTAATGATCTCTTTGCGTAGATTAGGCCTATGATCCAAGTTTTGGTATAATTAATGACTGTAGATGCAACCTGGATACACGATTATACGCACAAATTAATAATACATACATTCCAAATATTAAATTACTAAGGAGGAACCGACTCCAAAGGACAAAGGCGTTTTTCGGCTGGGAAGGGATAACTATTACAGCAGCATACTACGCTGTATTACTAGACAGATTGAGGGTAGAAGTTGTGCAAAAAGTTCCACATTTGCAGAAAAGACTATATTACTGACATAAATCTTCTTCTTCTGCCTCGTTGGTCTCGCGGCATAAAATGTGCGCGTGGGATTGGGAGGTCTCGGGTTCGATTCCCAGGTCGGACAAAGTGTTATTGGGTTTTTCCGTTAGGAAATTCTCAGTAGCAGCACGGAGTCTGGTAATGTGCCCGGTACGGCAATAGGCTCGCCCCCTATTACGTGGGACCTAAAAATTTATGGCGAAATGTGGGTGTAATATTACACCTCTGCCTACCCCTTCGGGGATACAGGCGTGAGTCTATAAATAAATAAAAAAAAAAACTTCTTATACTTTATATTTATTTTGTCACTGATTGCCTACGTGGCCCAGTAAATAAGCTACGCGTCTGTAGATCGAGAGGTCTTGGGTTCAATACCTGGGTTAGACAAGAGTCTAAATAACTGATTTTTTCGAATTCTCACTAGTAGAACGAAGTCTGGCTATGTGCCCGGCAATGTCAATAGACTCCATTTTTACCTAGGAACTAAAAATGCATGACATGGCCAAAAATGGGTGTAATTATTACAACTTCTGTCTACCTCTTCGGAGTATCGGTTTGCCACGACACGTCTTCGTCTTAACAGAGACTACTTATGTAAATGTAACAAGAAGCGCCTATTATGGTAATGTTTATCCACTTCTAATTTATGGCATAATTTACGGAGTAACTCGACCAATGTTGAATCGACGTTCATTCTTCAAAAAAATAATGCTTGAGGACAATCTATAAAATGCATAGTACTGAGTCGCTACGAGATATTTTTAAGTCGAAAGGGTTCCTAACTTTGACAGCAATTTATATTCTTGAGATTTGTTTATTTGTAAAAAACAATATGCACTATTTCACTTTCAAATCGGCGACTAAGAGTAAGATACGCATTAGATACAAATATAATATAAACTTACCGAATATACTGCTATGTCAAAAATCCTCGAGCGCATCCTCAATAGAGCCTTAATCAACTACCTAGAATCAAATAACATTTTAGCCAATAACCAATTTGGTTTTAGGGCAAACATGAGTACTGAGGATGTTGTGATGGCCTTGTCTCAACACGCAGTAAATACACTTGACAAAAAACGCAAGTGCTTAGGCATATTCCTTGATTTGTCCAAAGCGTTTGATACCGTCTCGGTGCCACTTTTATTACGCAAAATGGAATGTGTAGGAATTCGAGGCGTTGTTTTGGACATGTTTAAGGATTACTTGAGCAACCGGACGCAGGTTGTTAAGATTGGGCAGACTATGAGTGAAGAGGTTTCTGTTTCTTATGGCGTGCCTCAGGGTAGCATTTTGGGCCCAACCCTATTCATTATATACATTATTGACCTATGTAAACTACCCATCGCGAATGGTAAAATTTTTACATATGCTGACGACACAGCTCTGGTCATTGATGGCGTGGACTGGACCCAGTGCTATCAGAACGCTGAGGTTGCGCTTTCAACTGTGATGCTATGGCTGAAAGATAATTTACTAACGCTTAACGTCAGTAAAACAACGTACATACCCTTTGCTATAAGGTCAAATTTATGTCCACCACCCTATTCCACTCTCAAAGCTCATGTTTGCCCCTTTCGAGTTCACTGCGATTGCCTTACAATCACCAAATCAAGTAGCGTAAAATATTTGGGAGTACACATAGACCAACACATTAATTGGCATAAACATATCGAGATCCTGTCAAGCAGAGTACGCAAACTAATATACATCTTCAAAAAGTTGCGTAGCTCGGCAGACAGAGATACTCTTATAATGATGTACTATGCTCTATGCCATTCTCTCTTGTCGTATTGTTTACCGGTCTGGGGAGGAGCCACGGAGAATGTTTTTATCCGACTAGAGCGGGCACAGAGAGCTGTTCTTAAGGTTATGTTCTGCCGACCACGAAGGTATCCTACAGTGCAACTTTATGCAGAAACTAAGTTGCTAACAGTGAGGCAGCTCTATGTGCTCCGCTCTGTTCTCCGGAAACATTTGAGCCGACCACTCACATTACCAGCTGGTAGAATTAAATATAGGGTGTTTTCTATAATGCCGTACAAAACCTCGTTTGCTAACAGACAGTTTCAGAATCTAAGTTCAAAATTATATAACTACCTAAACAAAAGACTTGAAATTTTCTCTAAGAATAAGCATAATTGTAAATCGGTTGTAAAAGCGTTTCTTCATAAATTGGATTACCGTAATACTGAGAACTTACTACAAGGACGTTAACAGTAATTTAAACATAGGCTAATTAGTCGTAACATAGCATAGTATGGCGCACACACACACACACACACAAACACACACACACACACACACATACACACACATATACATAAACATAACACCAATGCATGATACTAACAATCTAGTTTTAAGTTATACTTTTTATTGCAGTAAGCTCTAATTACATTATTACTATGTTGCATAGTTAGAGGCTCTAATGGTTATATAACACGGGGGGCGCTGACTTCTGAAATACAGGTAATACGCCTAGTTCAGAGGCCAGAGTTTCTATTCGAGATCATAATTTTAAGCCTCATAAAATGAATATTGTACCTGTGCCATATATTTTTGAGCAATAAAATTTTTATTATTATTATTATTATGTGTCTCTTTTTCACGGCTATTCTTCTAACATGGTGTTAGAAGAATAACCGGTCCTTTGGGAGGCTTACACGGGGATATGGATCCAACGTGCAGAGGCCCGTAGAGAACTTTAATCTAAAATGGGATGGGACACATGCCGTGGAGCCTCCACAACTGCACTACTGAGTACAGCTATGGACTAGCCGCAGCAAATGTAGGACTATTGCAATGATGTGGAGTCTAATTTACTGGTTTATGGGGATGGGTGTTAAATGGACTGGTAATAATGATACTATGGATAAAAAACGGCACCTGCCATTGATACTCCTATAGCATCCGTCCGCGTGGCAGGTGGTGACTCGCCAACTCACTAGATGGGCCCTCTCTAAATAGCCGCCCAAAGCAAACAAACTCTGCCATAAAGGCAGCCAGAGGGCAACACCGGTGCGAGTGGCTAGGGGTGTCGAGCGGTGCGGCACCGGTTTTGCCATCGCGGGCCTCGTGACAACGGAGGCCCGGAGCGGGTTTCCCCGTAGTTACGCCCTTGAGAATGACACTTCCACCCCCGAGCTAATAGCTCTTGCGGCTTCTCTCTGGCCGGCCGACCAAGGCAAGCCAGAGTTGAGAGTCCTGCGGGCACTCTTGGAATTCCACTCCGGCCAGCCAATAAAGGCAAGCCGGAGACGAGGCCCTGACCGACCCTCTGAAGCATTCGGGACCGCAGTGTCGCCACACACATTCAGCTCGCCACAAAGCTGCCCTGCGGTTTTATTATTATTATTATTACATAACATGATCTATAATAAAAGTACGTATATTACTGCTATTCGTATGTTTAACCATTTACCCACAGAAATCAAGCAATTAAATGGTAGCATCTTCAAAACAACACTAAAGAAATGGCTACTTAATCATGTATTTTATAACTTAAATGAGTTCTTTTGTAACAAATATGCTTAATGTTAAGAAATTAATTTTGTGTTTCTCTCTTGTTGCATATTCGATATGGATAAACTGTTGGACTAATTACTGTATTGTTATCCAGTTATTGTAAGACCTTGTTGTACACAGTTACGCAATAAAAATATCTTTATCTTTATCACGTCACGCTTCGCTCGCTATCGCGCGAGGTATTTTCTCATCAGCAGGCTTTCATAATAGGAAGAAGGCGTGTAATGGTCAAATAATAATAATATTAACTACTTCTTCTCATTTAATTCATTTAATCAGCCTATCATTCCTAGAGGTGGACCTCCTCACGGTATGCCACAAGACCCATTCTGGCGGCCAACATTACGCTTCCTGAGGCGTGGCGTTAATTTAAGAACCTGCTTTTTAATCGACATACTATAAGTTCCCCCATTCAATTTGCTATAACTCTGAACTATGTCAGTTACTTGGTCTTCTGTCGGATAACCTCGTGCCGGAAATTATTAATCAGCGAAATCCCTAGCATTATCATTTTCATAGCTCTCTGAGAGACATATTGTAGTGTAGGCAGTGCATTGCAGGACAGCCCAGTTTCAATGGAGTTGAAGGCATTCAGTCCACAAAAGCCAGCCACAGCGGCCGGTTTTACTGTTCGAATTTCTAAATAACCTATGAAAAAGTATGCTCTGTATGGATTTGGCCCACGGTACTAAAGCCTTTAGGAAACCTAGCCTGCACCAGTCGCTGGAAGACATCAAATCTTGATGTCAGAAAAAGTAGGGAGGGGTGACCATACCACCCAGTCTTAAAGATCTGCTCTCAGAGGCACGAGACAAGCCACTCTAATACGAGCCCTGTGAATGGCTGTTGATATCTCCACTAGGCTATCGCTGCCTAGCTTAGTAACATAATATGTCTAATAATACTATATCTGTTTATAGGTACTATAATTATTATCCGATTGTAATAAATCGCCGGTAAAAACATAGCATACTAATATAGCACAATCTACTACTTTAAGTTTCAGTGAGTTTAGTGTGGTGGCGGATTAAAAATACGCAATGTCACCACCCCATATTACCCCATGGGTGTCGTAAGAGCCGACAGAGGGACCGTACTATGCAGAGAACAGCACTGTAAGAGAAGGAAAACTTAAAACAAACCCTATTCCAATCCGTTTGGCCAGCGTGGTAGAGTAGGCCAATTACTACTGGCGCTGTGTGGAGCACACTTTGAGAATGGTTTATCTATAGGTTCACATTATTTCGCGCTAATTTGTACTACTGAATTATACGATAACTTCGCTAACGTGCGTATACTATAAATAGAAATATTAAATAACTTCTCCTATTGACATTTATTTGTTTGGAATCTCTTATAAATTTATATTTTCTCCGAGAAGAAATAAATAAAAATACTTATTTAAAAACGAAAGAACGTTCATTGATGTCCGAATTAAATAACTCAAGTTGTTTACCTACTTTTCCTTCAACTTGACTAGTTTCATTAAAATATATTCGTGCGTGGAAGAACTAAATAACTCAACTTAGCTAATTCATTTCATACGCAAGTGATCAGAAGTCACAGTTGTTCATTTATTCATTTTTTCTAGTAATATTTAATTGTCATTTATACATATCTATTTCTACAATTGAAACACAAAAATGGCTTTATTTTTGGACTGGGTTAAGATATAAGAATGTTTGTTAGACCAAAAGATGCGGCACATTTTGGGGTTCACGAAAATGGTAAAAGGTCAATTTGGCCAAAATCTGAGTTATTCAGTTCTTCCATTATACCCACGATATATGAGGCGTACTTGAATTTAGTTCATCTTTTTGATACATGTTGAGGGATTTCCTTAGAACTTCGATTTTTGTGGAGAGAGTTCTAATCTTCAGGTCTGCTTCCTTTAGTTGCTGTTTCAGATTGGTGATATTGTCTTGTAATAGTAAGATATCGGTACCATCCTTAATTTGCAAAATATCAGTAGAAGAAACTGGTGTGGCAGATAGACTTTGTCGTATGAGTTGTCTGTTTTTCATGTTTCTGCGTGAAGGACTATTGTCTAATTAACTGGACGAATGGCAAAGCGATTTTAGAATTGTATTTTCACTAGTACACATACATATAAAGATACATACATAGACTCACGCCTGTTTCCCCGAAGGGGTAGGCAGAGGCATATTAAACGCCCACTTTTCGCCAGTGTTTTGATCCCACGTAATAGGTGGCGAGCCTATTGCCGCTCATCGGGATATTTTGTTTGCCAGAGCCTCGTCCGTTGATCGGCAGGTGCACCACTTGCAGGTGAGGTTGGCTCGGGACCCTAAGTTCTTGGCGGGAACCCTATGCACTATTATATATTCACTAGTAAGCTTTTTTATTTGCTGCTGTAAATTACTATTTTCTAATATAGTGTTCTCAAGCTCATTTTCGGTACTATCAAGCTTTTGTGTTAGTTGGTTTATAGTATCTTGCATCTCAGAAATTGATAGTAAGTTCGATACTGTGCCATCTACACTTTTTGACAATCTGTTTGGTGTAGAAAGTGATTTGTCTGATGTCTCATAATCGGTTAGTACATGAGAGTCTTGAATACGCGATGAGTCCAACTTTTGACATATTTTGCGCTGTTTTACTTTATCAGGATAGCTACATTCAGGCGTCAGAAGGACTGGAGAGAGTGGTTTTCTCCTCATAGTAATGTTAGATGTCTCTTTTGTGGTAGTGACAGTCTTTTTTGTACAGACTTTACAGCGCCAATTATTTCTAGACTGCTGGTTCAATAAACGATAGTGCCTGCCGGATAACCATCGCAATCAGGTTCAAATCTGTGGTTGCAAACTGAACAGAGTGCAATCGATTTGATGTCAACATATTTTTTGCATTTGAAGCAAGTTACTAGTCCTGGCATCTTGCGGTTATTACTGGAAGTTTTTGAATGTGACATGGTTGTAAAGGTATTTGCTATTGTAACTTTTATTTTATAAATGCCTTTTTCATGTTGGAGCCCTTAAGCGCAAAAAAGTCTTCGGGAAAAAGGTCAAAAACAAACATTTAATTTCGATAAGTCCAAAAACAAACATTCTCACTCAGTTTATTCGCTGCGCCATGTTTATCAAATTAATAGCCAGTAAAACATTGTAGCACAGGTACATTAACATCACCAAGCACGTTCACAACAAGCAGCCCAATTACCTTGCCAAGGTAAGACGACAATCAATAATGAATGCAATCAGAACACCTTGTAACTCGGTACGAGCGCTTCAACTTGCATCTACCCACAAATCGCGTCAAATTGTATCAATTGACCGGCCCACCCGTTTTCTTGGCAATTAAAGTTTCGCGGGGACAGAATCTGAAGTGGAGCAAGAGGTACCACAAAGTTAAGACAGACTTGGCCGGAGTTACTCGAAACTTGTCCAGCTTTATCCGCCGTTACTCCGTACTGGAACTTGCTCCGCCTAACTATCCGATCGATTCTCACAAAAGCTTTACTAGTAATTTGTTTTACCAAAGTCCGCCTCTTAGGGCCTGTGCAAACCACGTTTTCTAAACGCGCCGTCGACGCGCGTTTAAAAACGCGCATCGACGGCGCGCTTTTATCCTACAGAGCAGTTTGTTGTCGTTTGTATCGATACAAACGCACCGCACCGGCGCGTCTATATCGATACACACGCACGTTAGTATAGCGTTTGCTCAGATTATTAGAACAAAAGGCAGATGGAGCGCATTCATCAAAGTGAGGCACGTTGACAGCTATGTGTGCGTGACATTTGGCGACTGCACTGAACGGACACGAGCGTCTATGTGCGTGTAAAGTTGCCAGATTATGAATAATCTCCCACTCATCATCATCAGCCTTTAACAGTCCACGGCTGGACTAAGACTCTCCTTTGAAAAGAGGACTTTGCCTACTATACCACACTGGCCAAACGGGTTGGAGTAGGTTTTGGATCAAGTTTTGCTTCTCTTACAGTACTGTTCTCTGCATAATATGCTCCCTATGTCTGCGCTTACGACACCCATGCGATGATATGTGGTGGTGACATTCCGTATTTTTAATCCTTCACCCAATCTCCCACTATTTTGCACATAGTTTTGTAATGTTTTTATGGAAGTTATATACTGACATTAGTTTGCGGTCTTGAATAATTTACTGTATAACTGTAATAGATTTCATTACGTATAATATTCATGCACCGGAGCCAGTGAACATTAATGAAAGCAACGTACACTATACAGGTGAATATAGATCACTTCTCTCACCCTTGTAAAGGTATTCATAAACCGGCGAAATTTTATTAAGTACACAATAAAGTATAAATATTATGATTTGTAGACAACACTAATTTAACTATTAAAAAAATTTTAATATTAGAAGCGCAAACTCATGGATATGATTGTTTATTCTGACCATTCCAACGTACGGTTCTCAAACCTGGTCACATACCCAGCTTCACAGGTCACGCCTAGGGGTCTGCCAAGGAGCCATAGAGCGCTGCATCCTGGATCTTAAACTTAAAGACAGGATACGGAACACCGAGCTGCGTTCTAGAACAGGCATCAAAGACGTGGGAAGAAAGGCTGCCAGTCTCAAATGGAACTGGGCGAGCAGAGTCAGCCGTATGTACGAGTCTCGTTGGGCAAGAGTATCAACACTGTGGGTACCAGAGGATAGACGACGTCACCGAGGCCGGCCACGAAACAGGTGGCAAAATGACCTAGACGCCTACTGGCTTGAGATTACGTGCGACAAGCATACCTGGAAAGATTTGGGGGAAGCCTTTGCCCAGGAGTGGGACAACGTTAGCTATTAAAAAAACTTAATGCCTGCAATAAATTATTTCTGTTTCTACACATTAAGTACATGAATATTTAGATCGTATAGGGATCGAACCCAAAACAATGTAAACATATTGGAAAGCCTAAAACAATATTTGCTAATAAAGATATTATATCTAAAATATACTTTTATAATATGTTAATATATTTTTCATTAACCCTTGAGGTGCGATCAAACTAAAGGCAAAGTGCCACAAGTGCAAAGGGTCACGTTGTTGCAAATTTTCATTGGCATAGGTTACCGGAAAAAAAATAATTATGACACCTTAATATAATTATATCACATTAATTGCATATCATTGTGTTGGTTATAAAATCAGCAATGATAATAATAACATAAATTACAACTAAATACTCACCTTTCCGGCAAAACAAGCTTACAAACTTAGAAGTTTGTTATTTTTCACTGGTTCGCACAAACATTTCATCACATATTAATGAATTTCATTACTTGTTTGGTTCATAAACATAAAAACATTATCACATATACCTTTAGGTTTTCACAAAATACATTATTTATTTGTAACAAATGAATCTAACGCCACTAAAAAAATTATAATCCGCACGCGTAACAAAAAGTTCGCCGTGCCGGGCCGCCATGTTACTGTAGCGAACACTGTAGCTGTGAATTATTTACCATTTGAAACACGATAACAGTGAAAACGTACAACAATACTAGTATTTAATTGCTAAAATATGTTTTCAGATAAATAATCTGGGTACTTTTATGTCTTTCATAACTATTAAAAGAGTATTTATCATAAAACTATTACGAAAATAGCAAGTTTCAAGAGTAGAAATAGCCGTTCTTAAAAGTTTTTGCATTTTATCACTGTATTTCTTGTCTCTGTCACGAATAATGTCACTTCACAATTAATATTTATTTATTTCTGAGTAAATCTATATAAGTATCTTTATAAAATATTCACCGGTTTCTTCCACAAGACAACTTTTATTATAAAGATCGCGGAACAAAACACAACAATGGCGGACGCTTTCGCAACTGAGACACAGATAATTATATTTCAATATTTTTTGGCACGTTTCGTTTCCCTCACCCTTCTAAAACGATTTAGTTGCATAGAATATGAACTATTCTAATAGTTACTACTTTCGTTTCTTGGTTTAAGTAAAACAAAACGTAAAAAAACCGCGACCAATAGGACGACTTTTTTAGAGCGCTGTAAACACATGGGACCACTTGAATTAGAGCACGACCGTGCGTGCTGTAATCACGTGGGGGGTTAACATGACAATTCTTATTGCATATTACATAAATCAACTGACAAGTGCATTTTCCATAATACAGGTAAAATGGCGTCGACGTAAACTGACAACACTTACACATTTTTTGCAGAAATACGAATTTTATCGAAAGTAAATTATGAAACAGTCAAATAATCCATAGATAACTGTGAAAAGATATTCTATGTTTCTGTTTTTGCTTTTGGAAACAACTTTTACAGTGTTTAAAAACGCGTGACGGCATTTTATGAATTTAAAAGTTGAGTTGATCGGGGTGCGTGAACTGTATGATTCTTCGTTTCGCACTGAGCCGGATTTGTATTCGCTTTTCAATACGTATTTGCTTTAGTGGCCTCACGCAACTGTTCCACGCGCTCCATCTGATTCTTGTTCTATAATCTGAGAGCGTCTGTATCGCTACACACGCGCGTGAGCATCGCGTTTGTATCGCTACACACGCGCGTTTGAATTTATACAGGTGTGCAAAGGTCTACAGGCTGCGTCTGACTTGCGGGTGTATCGCGTCTGTATCGCTACAAACGCGCGTCGACGGCGCGTTTAAAAAACTTGGTTTGCATAGGCCCTTAGATTTACGATTTACCTACAACGATTTAAGGAAAAAGCTGAGCTGCTTTTGAATTAGAGCCCACCATATTTATACTGCTTCTTATTTTAAATGAAAGTTGGTACAGCGATAATATTGCGTACATAATACAATGACAAAGGAGAATCGTTGAAAAATAATTCAAATTCAAAAAGTTAAAAGACAATATGGGATGTTCTATACCGGGCATTTACAAAGGGTTCTAAATCAAATGGATGATGATTTAAATATCTCAGTGAACATTTAGACTCTCTATAATCAACAAAATACAAAGTCTTAAAACCATCTCAGTTATTCGATTAACAAGATCTTTCCCGCTTAAAATAAACTAAAGACATTCCCGAACATTCCGTAAAAGTTGAGTTCTGAACATTCCATCAATTAGAGGCACGGACACAAAACAGATATTCCGCGGAGATTCCGCCGCTGATTTATTCGCTAATCCATTTTATCGATAACGCTTTTTGTGCACTTTATTAGATTTTAAATTTCTCTACCGTTACGCTTGAATAATACCCATTTGTTCTGCGGAACACCAATAATTTGTTCACCTCTCAACATACACCAAAGTTTACCTCAAAGAGAATTTTCTTTTCGGTCACTGTCTGGCAAAGACAGCTAAATACACATCTAAAATAGTTTTTGCTCATTTCATTTGAAAAAGAGAAAATCACTCAAAGATTCTAGAAAATCCTTTTAAGTATACACTACATCAATTAAAAGATTCCATCCTGTAAAGACATTTATAAAGTTCTCTGATCCTCTCTCCTTTTCAATCAGTCTATTATGATTGAAGATCTCCTCACGTTTTTTCCATCCATCTGCGACTTTCATACAGCAAAAACACTCCAACGTCTGGAGTGCTTTTCGTGATTTATCTGAAGAATAACTCATTTGATGTATAATGCAAAAATACTGTTACTTATTCAAAGTGATGCGCAACTTTTCTCTTTAAAAAGTGTGAGAAAAAAATTTAAAAGTTTCGGAAAGTCGTAGCAGCGAGTGTGGCAACTTGTTACTTGTTGGGTGCATGAATATTCTGGAACTAATACATGCAAGACAACAGACTCCCTTTTGAAACGTTTCTGATGTTCATCCTTTCCGCCATTCACATTTTAAAAATATTTTAAAAATACTCCTTCTTGCGAAGTTGTGCTGAAACTTGTGACGGCACCTAACAGACCCAACTGCTAGGATACCTATAAATGCATTTGATGTTCTGTTGGTACAATCTTTATGCTTGCATTATTCATTTGTACAAGTTGGTTGGAGCGCACTATCGCATATCATATGCGAACTAGTGTTGCTATTTAAAGACCTTACTTGTAAACGCTTCGGGTTAAACTGTGTAATACTGTATACTACATCTTGTTTAAAAAATCTTAGGCTTGAAAATTCAAACTTAAAGCAAAAAAATAAGATACCTTGCGTGTATCGCGTTTATTGTTGACAAGGTAAATTAAGAGTTAAATTTTATTTAAATGATTTCGACACTTGCTGAGGTGCCTGCAAATCTACGCTATAAAGAGTCCTAGACCACCCACCAGAACTGTTTATACAGATAACATTGAGTCAAAGAAATCAAGCTATTGTGATGGTTTAAGGCGATGATAGCCAGTTATCTATACTTATAATAAATCTTTATGTGGTCGATGTCTGTACATGGAAAATATTTAGGAGAAAATTATTTTACGGGGTCTTTATTATAGAAGAAAACCCAAAAATATAATTATTACAATTTTTGTCTGTTTATCTGTTTGTCTGTTTATCTGTCTGTTTGTCTGTGCGTTTGTGCACGCGAATTTCAGAAACGGCTTATCGGATTTGAATGCGGTTTTCATTGATATATTGTGGGAAGCCTAACTTAACATTTAGTGTTTGTTTTATTCGAATCGGTTCATAAGTTAAAAAGTTATGTCAATTTAAACATAACGATGTAATTCTTCGGTTGAAATTTATCCTATAGCAATGTAAATAAGTAACTCTTTAGTTGAATTATTGGTTGAAACTTATCATAGTATGATCTGTAAAATGTAAAATTACGACGGTTGAAAGATTATAAATAGTAATTTTCGAAAATTAATATTATCCAATTTAAAATGAACTCTATTCTGTATAAATTATGATTCAGCTTAGCTACGCGTGATAATACCTGGGTATTATCACGCGTAGGTATATTAAGTGCGCTGAGTAGCGAGTCATTTACTGGAGGGTATCCACCAAAGGTATCAACACTGAGATAACGCTTTGTCTGAAGCAAGTATAAGTGAAAGTCCTCATCGATTGCGCCATTGGTTTGCAGTAATGCTGGAGTTCTACAAACTTTCAGATACTGCACAGTTATGGCATAGATATCAAAACGAATTGGCCGAGGACTTTTTCAGGCACCAACTAATGAATCGCTTGCTATTCAAGACATAGCTATATCTATCCTATAACTCAATATGGCCTGCCCGAAGCATCATTTATTGGTGTAAGTATTACTTAATAAAAATTAGGCTATGTATATGAATAGGTAAACTATATACACATTAAAACTAACCGAAATCCTGCAAAATGATGTCTCGAGACTATCGTGTGTGTTGTAGCGTGGATAGTACTTTGAGCAAAATAGTAGATGCTCCGGGTGGAACTGGAAATACTTTTCTTATTAAGATGATTTTGGCGAAGGAACGAAGCTAAAGTAAGATTACGACAGCTTTCGCTTTATCGGCAGGTGACCTCAGCTACATCCGCACATTTTTGTAAACATAAATTCATAACTTCACGCCTTTAACACCGAAGTAGTAGACAGGATGTGTATTACACACCCTCACTTCGCCAGTTATGTTTCGGTCCCAATGTAATACCGGGCTCATTATTAAGCGAGCGCTGATTAACATTTTAGATACTCACATAACATCAAAAAGACAGGGGTTTGTGCCCGGGGTACCTGGGAATTGAACCCGAGACCATCGTTTCAGCAGTCCGTTACGTACATTGGACCATGGCCGCTTATAAATTTCACAATTTCTGCCAAATCCCGTAGATTTGAGAAATCCCTTTATAGCGCACTTCTACGGTCCCCGAGCAACATATATCCTTGCTACCAATCGTTTTGGCTGTGCGATATCTGTCAGTCAGTCACTAGTGCAAGAATTTAATTTGTTTAGACCGATAGCAGCCATATCGTTATCAGGAGGAAAAAGTGCCTACAATGTTTAAAACTCTGATCGACTTACACCTCACTGAGAGCTCTTATTGTAATATTATCTAGAAACAGCTACAAAGCTAACATTTTCCTTACCTTTCCCACCATATGGGATGAATGCGCGATGACAAACCGTAAAGCGGTCGAAGCATGTAGATCCTACATTAAAGGATATCAAGTAAAATTACCAATCCATGGGCGGTATTTTTTGTGGCGATTTTTGTCAGACTCTGCCTGTTATACCACGTGGGACAAGATCTGATGAAGTTAGTCTGTCTAAAGAGTTCTACACTGTAGGATTCTGCTATCGCTATACATTTGAGATTAAATATACGAGCGCAAGCGAATTATAAAAATGGGCTATTTAGATACCCAGAAACGGACACGGGATAGTGAAAATTGTAGAGTACACCTATTTCTATCAACATAACGAGTTATGGAAGACAAAGAATCCACGAACTATTGAAATTCCAGTGGAATTTTTGGTATCCATCAATGCTCCTGGATTACCATTTCAAAAGACATAACATAACATAACTTCACACGGTATCTCCGAAGGAGCAGGCAGAGGTGTACTACACACGCCGAGCCTATTACCAAACCATCTACCGGGCACATTATTAAGCGGGCGATATTTAACATTTTTAATGCAGACATAACTTTGAAAAGTCAGAGATGTGTGCGGGGGCGATGGCCGGGGATACTTGGGGACTGAACCCGAGACCATAGTGTCGGCAGTGGTACGTACACCACAGGGCTATCTCAAAAGGTAAATTTAAAAAGTAACCCTTCTGAAGCTTTATGATTGCACCAGAAAAGTGACTAATTTACAACGAAACGTGATTGAAGCAGAGATTTTAATAGGGTGCGGAGCAGGTCATAATGTTTTTATATACCCCGGATGTATTTCTCTAATTCCAAACAATTTTTCGTTTAGTTTCAACGAGTCCAGCTTAGCTTAAGGCCAAACGCTGAAAGTTGCGGGTGTGTATCTAAGTAACAGCTGTTTTCGCACGGTCAGCATAATGTATCTCTGTCACGTGTTAGCGAGCTTAGGCACCTTTATGTTTGTATCCCCGAAGGCTATTCTTATTTAGTGAACAAAGAAGCTATATATGTAGATTATTAGAATAATAAGACTATAATAATATATATTATTATTAATATATGAAGAAACAAATAATAATTGAAGAAACAAAGTTCACGCGAACGCAGTCGCGGGCACAGCTAGTATTAAATATAGCTTAAAATCTAGTGTGCAGCGGATATTGTCATGTATTTAATGAGCTAAAAAAATGTCTTAACGTTACAAAAATCTCATCCTCCTAGCGTTATCCCAGTCTCAACCCGGGGTCCGCTTACTAGTCTAACCTGATTTGGCTGAATATTAGCTTTTCCACAGAGCGACTGCCTGTCTGACCGCCGCAACCCGAAGGGATAGCGATATTCCATGGTTTAGACTAGTGTCAGTTTATTTAGAAGGTACTGACGCCCTATAACGACTGTCAAAGATCTTCATGACAAACGGGACCGACGGCTTAACGTGCTCTCCGAGGCAAGGGGCAAGCGATAATTAGCAATTCAATACGCACATAACTCCGAAAAGTCAGTGGTGCGCGCCGTGGATTCGAACTCGATACCCTCTTCATGGCAGTCTGTTCGTATCTTCACTAGGCTATCGCTGCCTCTCCTAACGTTACAAAAATCTAAACCTGATAAATATGTATGTATTCATTACTCATAGCTTTTAAATTCCAAAGGTATTGGGATTTCGTTTCAGTTGTTATAAAAGGCCTTAGTCAGTATAAAACCTTTTCAGACAATAGCTAGATGAGTTCAATTATGAAAATGTTGCGCTAATTGATACAATGTACTTAGTGCCGGTAATAAAGTTGAATTAATTACTTTTCTTGTAAGCGTTGGATAGCGTTGGACTTCGTTTGTTAAGTTTTCTTAACGACTATCCGCATTGTAACTATGTTATAATATATTATAAAGCCTGTTCTTAGGAAAGAGTATGTATAGATGTATACGTTTTTAAAGTATTGGTCAAGCTATGTATTTTTATAAGAATAAATAGCAAGGTTTAGGTACTTATACATCAGTCATTATAATCTGCTTAATGACTTTGCAGTGTACACACACGCACAGCCTTAGCCCAGGCGCGCACTGGCGGCCAGGTCGCGGCGGCCAGTGAAATACATGCATTGTATGGAAATATGCATCACTGCGCGCACATGGCCGCAAACGCCAGCAGCCGCTGCGTATGTATTTCCGTCAGTGCGCGCCTGGGCGAAGCTACTGGGCGCAAGAATCTGAAAAGTATGTATGTTCCTTGAGGACCGTAGGGGTGCACTAAGAACGATTTTCCCTAATTCTCCCAGGATCGGCAAGAACTTAACACTTTAAAAAAAATGCGTCCGTAGCTGCGGCTCTTCTCCGAATCCTTTATTTTTATACGATAGCGATACTTATTGAAAATATGTATACACACGAATTCATCGAACTCATTAAAATTTAAATGAGTTTTATTTTATCTTGTTCGTATTGGTTCTGAGAACTTATTAACAAGTCCTTTACAAAAACCGCCAAAGAAATAAGCTTGACTTCAGTAACACGCTGATTCAGAAGTGGATATATATGTAGGTATGCTTATATTTACATACATATATACAGACATATGTATACTCACGCGCTTTTCCCGTCACGGTAGACAAAGGCGACAAAACATCACTTGCTTTTATCATTCATTACAAAGAGCTCACGCGGTTGCGGTTTTGGGTGCTCCGGACCGTTCATTTTTTCAAGACATTCCCAATTTTGTCACTGTTATATTTGTTATATATTTATAAACATCATTGGCCTAACTATAATTTTTTTTCAAACAACACTTAAAATTCTCATAATTATCTTATTCGACGTAGCATAAAAAGAACAGTTGTATTATATTTAAAATATGGGCTCTTATTCATAACAAAGTTATAAGTGTTCAAGTGAAGCACATTTTTATAGAAACTTTGTATCTCGGCTATTAAAACATCAAGTGAATTTATAACCTAAATAAATATAAGCGAGTTGAAGAGAGCGTGCGACTTCGTGCGAATAAGTTTGACCACGCGCGGCATAGTGCGGTTAAGGTGCCGTGCGGTGTATTGCGATGTCGAAAACGAATTGCAAAGCATATACTTTGGCGGTATTGCTACAATTATTTATTTGCTCTGTGTGTAGTCCTGCGAATAAGTGTGACCCCGCGTGGCACAGTGTGATTACGGTACTGTGCGATGTGGTGCGAATGAATGGCGATGTTGGAACGAATCGTAAAGCGTGTGGAGTGCCGGTTCTTACAATTTATTTGTTATTATTACAATAATTTATAAAATGTGTATCATAGCTAAGATAAGTAATACTTAATATTTTCCGTTTGATAATATTATTATGTGTGTAGCTAAAAGAAATTGTTGATTTTATTATATTACTGCTAGATAAAATGTGCATGACATTTTAATTTGTATATGATAATTGTGAATTAATTTATTCAACGTTGCATGTTAATTCAGCGAAACTTTGTTTTAATTATGCAAACGTATTTGACCAACAGCTATTTTTGTCATGTTTTATAAAGATTTATGATACTTTTATTAATCGGTTTATCGCGATTGTATAGCCTTAATATTTTTTTGTTTAAAAATATCCAACGAATGGAAACGAAAATTTTCGTGATAGCCGTAGGAAAGTGACCAACATAGCTGCATCAAACTGTAAAGGAGCAATAGTGTTCTGGTATAAGAAATGCGGTATTTTAAAAATCGATCGACATTAGAAAACATGTCTGATTAGGGATGGGCGTTTACTTATTTATTTAATGCTTTTCAGGAAACATTTAGTTTTAATAACAATAAGCTTTGGAAACAGCGATCCTGATATGCTTCAACTTTACAAGATCTTATTAGTAGACAGTGACTCATCGGCTCACCGGACGAGCGTTTTCAGTAACTGCTGTCAATATTTTATACCTATGTTTTCTACGTCTCAGCAGTCTTTTGATTTGTAAGTTCTGATCTGTACGGATGTAGACAGTGTGGGACTATCATTATTGTTTAATTATTCAACTTGGCTTTCTTATAATATGTGATACCTGATGAAGATAAATATTTTTTTATGCCTAATACACTTTTGCCTACATTAAGGAAGATATCCCAGGTAATTTTAATAAGTAGCAAGTAGAAGCAGCAAGTAGAAGCAGCAAGTATCACAGCTGAAGTGTCTCTTACACAAAAGGTTTTATTATAAACAAGACGCGCCGGGCAGCGTTTAGCTTAGAAACTGCAATGAATAACGTCTGTTACCCTCTTCAGTCCCCGTGAGAATTGCAACCTACTTACCGACGACAAAAAATTGTAATCATTGATGCTTTTGTAATAATCGTTAATCTTAAATGCATTATAAAAATTTCTACAGTTCAGGTTTCTTTCAACGATGTGTTCTTTAAGAATTCAGTTTAAGGAAGGTGTCCTCTTTTTAAATAATTGATTTTAAACTTTCGCAATTTGTATACATCATACAATATTATTTAGCGGGTCTTAGCCGCGATAATTTACTTATTTAAAGGCATAAATACCTCTATTATTCTCCTACGTTTCGACCGGCTTGCAACGGTCGTGGTCGCAGAGGGACTGACTCTTTTTAAATGATCAGTTAAGAATATTTTTTTGTTGGTATTGATTGAGTAGTGTCACAGTAATGCAATAGTCGAACGGCGACGATTAATAAAGTAGGCTTATAATTGATCAGCTGATTAATGTAGTTGCCTGCGACATACTCCTATATACGCATAATTCATTCTGTAGGTCATCATCATCGCCCTAGCGTTATCCCAGTTGCATCCAAAACTTACACGCCCTGGAGCCCGAGGTTCGCTTACTGGTCTAAGGAGATATGACAGAATATCAACTTTTCCACAGAACGAATGCCTTCTGACCTGCGCAACTCAAAGGGATAGCGATATTCCATGGTTTAGATCAGTATCATTTTATTTGAAGGTACTGCTGACTCCCCGTAACGACAGTCAAAGATCTTCATGACAGCTGGGACCTATGATTTAACGTGCTCTCCGAGGCACGGGGCAAGCGATAATTAACAATTGAATTAATTCATTATGTTGGTAACGAAACGTTTTCGTAAATTTCTAAATAAACATTTAAATTACAATTACAATAGTGTTAAATAAACCTACCTTGTACATCAGTCTTCTTCTTCTCAAATGGCAGCCTCCTGGTATCTTCGAGAATCCTGAAGCTGCGTTGAAACACTCCACTACACTCGCGCGTGGTTTAGTTCTCGTTATATCCCGGGAGCGGTAAAAAAAATATGGCGGTGCGGTTTTGCGGGACGCGTATGCTATACACACTCGTCAGCTGAGTCGTTCTTTCTGGACTGTTCTGTAGGCGTGCCTTGGGACGGGAGCGAAAGAGACAAAAGGATCGCTCGCATTGGACGAGCAAGCGTGGAACGATTAACGTTGATGTGATTAATTCTCGATGGAAAGGTAGATGGCGCTACCATATCCCCCCGGCCCTAAAGGGTTGCCTTTAAAAAATAAAATTGAATTTAGCTATGTTGGGTGTACTACCGCATAACCCATCAATAGGCTAAGACAGCGATATGATAATAAAATTAATCTAAATTAACTTAAGCGAAAATTACAAACGCAATTATAGCGAAAATTACAAACTAAATACTAAACTAAGAGGTAGATCCAACTTCAGGCTAGATCTCACTGAGTTGGAAGCGGACAGAGACGTACAACAGGGCGCACGTACCTCCCCTTCGCGGTTTTCACGGTAACAACGCGGGTTGTACCGTCTTTGGAAGTATGCAGTTTCTCGACGATGGCTAACGGCCATGAAAGCGGCGGAGCATTATCATGTATTATGACGACCAACGTACCCTCCTGTATAGGGGATGCAGGACTATTCCACTTGGATCTAGCCTGAAGCTGGTGTAGATATTCCGCACGCCAGCGCCGCCAGAACGACTGCACGAGTTTATCCAGCAGAGTATGTCTCTGGAGCAAGCTTGAAGAGTCTGCTTCAGGAGCCGGAAATGACGATAATGGCACTGTGTTCAGAAAATGTGCAGGGCTTAACGCGGATGGTTCTGCAGGGTCACTACTCAATGCCGTGAGCGGACGCGAGTTGATCAGTGCCTCGACTTGTGCAAGGACAGTTAAAAGCTCTTCATAAGAGAGGATCTGTTGACCTATAACTTTGAAGAGATGCGTTTTAATTACTTTGATCATGTTTTCCCAACATGAAGACAAGTACGATATTCTTCTCTGAGAACTTATAGAGGTCGCGTAAATAAGAGCTTGCGCCCACGAAACAAGTGCCGTTGTCCGTATACAAACACTGTATAGGGCCGCGCCGTGAGAGAAATCGTTTAAGGGCTGCAAGGAATGACACCGTGCTTAAATCTGTCGCAACTTCAATATGCGTAGCGCGCGTCGTTAAGCATGTAAAAATACATAGCCAAGCTTTACGGCTTTTAACACCTCGACCACGCACTGGCGTATACTGCAGCGGTCCTGCGTAATCACAACCGGTATGTGTAAACGCTTTATCAACTTGATTGACGCGTTGGCTAGGAAGATCTGCCATGGGAGGGAAAGTCGGACCCGGACGAAATTTGAAACAGACGTTACATTTATGTATTCTGTGGCGAATTATTCGTCGAGCGGCTAAAATCCAACACTTATGCCTAAGTAAGGACATAAGCAACTCTGGACCAGCATGGAGGAGCTTCTTGTGATAAAAATCAACAAGAAGGTCGACAACATTATCATGACGCGGCAGAATGCAAGGATGTTTGTAGTTATAAGGTTCATTCGAATTTGACAGATGACCCCCAACGCGAATGACGCCGTGTTCATCGAGAAACGGCTTGAGTCTAAGGATAGCGGGAGAACAAGGTACATTGTTTTTCAAATTTTGAATGTCGTTACTAAAATGAACAGCCTGTACAGCTCGTAGTAACTTACATTCTGCGAATTTAATATCAGTACTTGATACAAAAGTCCCCTAAGGTAGGTGCATAAGAAACCTACAGACATAAACGATGGCGCGGAGTAACTTAGACCACGATGACATGCGTAGTGCGAGTGCATAGATCGGAGATTCAGCAACCTCAGCAATCACGGGATAAGAAACAGACTTCCGTTTGGGTACATCTTCGTCTTCTGCACTGTGGTCGAAGGGTTACATGGGCCATTCTGACGGATCATGGGAAATCCAAGAAGGTCCACGATGCAACAATGGATGATGCAGAAGATTAAGTGAAGTAACGCCACGAGACAGGCAATCAGCGAGGTTCTCAATACCCGCGACGTGTTTGAAACAAGTGGCGGGAACAAGTTCAATCAATTTACTAACGCGGTTGGCGACAAAAGTCTGCCAGCGGTGAGGAGGTGAATAAATCCAAGCGAGCACTACTTTGGAGTCAGAACATGCGTATATTTTTTTAATAGGCTAGTGGGGCAAAACTGTGTCTTGAACCTTGCGGAGCAACTGAGATAGCAGAAGGGCCGCGCACAACTCCAGTCTCGCAACCGAAATGGTTTTAACAGGCGAGACCTTAGACTTGGCACAAACTAACTACACCGAGTAGTTAGAACCAATGCGGACTTGCAGATATACGACTCCACCGTAAGCACGCTCGCTGGCGTCAGCGAAACCTATTAAGTTGATGGTACATCCATCTACCAACCCAAGATGACGCGAAATAGTAATTTGATTGAGCGCGGTAAGCTCAATACAAAACTGGCCCCAAGCGGTGACAATATGGTCAGGGGGTGTTTCATCCCACTCACACTTTGATAGCCAAAGCTTTTTGATCAAGAGCTTGGCGTACAAAATTGTGGGAGCCACAAAACTCATTATTTCCCAAATTAATATCCCTATCAAAACGCGAATGTATTTTAACATCTACGGAACCCTTGCAATGTTTTTCTGAACCGCCGATCCCTTTGACTACTGAGTTAGTATTTTTAAAGTTATTCCACAATCCGAGGCGTTTGAAACATTCATATGATATGAAATTGCTCTGAGATGCGCTATCGAGTAGACAACGTACCACGTGCAGCGATCCATTAATATCATAAACGATAACTTGCGCTGTCGCTAACAGTACCGTCTTGGACGCCATACACTGCGGCTTGGCCCCGCGCGGATCATTATAGATGCAGGAGGGCCGTCCGCGCGTGCGCGTCGCCCGCGCGATTGATGTCGTACACAACGATATTTCATTCTGAGTCGTGGGAGGCGCAGTTATCGTGGCCTGCACTTGCGACGTAATTGTGTCAAGGTTAGCGGCTTGGCTTGACAACGGACTACCTTTATCGAAGTGCAACAATGAGTGGTGTCGCTGATTACATGAACGACAGCTTGTCTTACTAGAACAATCACTCGTTTTATGCTTTATACTTAAGCAATTAATGCACGCTTTGTTATCTTTTACGCACTTAAAACGAGCAGTCGGATTTAAACCATTAAAGGCGGGACACTTGTAGAAATGGTCGTGCACTATATTACTGCACAGACATTTCTGTGAATTATTATTATTAGATTCCGAGCATGTTACGTAAGATTGTGGATTAGGGACCGAGTTATTATTACTATTTCGCGCTTTATTCGACCTTTGTTTGCTGTTGTTAGTATTAGACGGGCTAGATGAACTAGACTGCGTATTATAAAATATTCGACACTGATCTTTGATGAACGAAATAAAACTATCTAGTGTAGGTATTTTATTATTGCGTTCTGTCATTTCGAAAGCATGAATTGTTTCAGTGTCAAACTTTTTTAAAGCGAGTTGAAGCAACATAAAGTCGGAAAGATCTTCTAATTTTAAGTTCCTTAGAGAGTTAACCGCGGTAACAAAGTTATCTATAAACAGCTGGAAATTCGCGACAGATGCGACACCGGACAGTTTAAGATTTAAAGCTTGATCAAAGTAGGTAGACGCTAGGACGCGAGTGTCTTGATATCTATCAAGTAGTGACTGAAATATGACCTGATAATTCTCAGCACTGGGTGTGACACCTGCAAATACGGACTGGGCCTTCGGTGACAGTTTACCTATTAAATAGTACAACCTGTCAGCATCTGTCAGAGAACCATTATCATGCACTGTGGACTTAAAACTCGCATAGAATAACGGCCAATTTCTTATATCCCCGTCAAACGACATAATCTCGATTGGCGGTAATCTCGGCGTGCGAGCCGCTGAAACGGGCTGTGCCGAATATTTACTCTCCAATTGTGATTGTATACGCTTAATGATACAATAAAGATCTTCGAATGAGGTGTACGCCTGATAATTCGGTTTATCATCAGGATTAGTAGAAAGCAATCTTGCGTTATAATCGTCTAACAACTTATGAAAATCTGTTCAAATACTATCTACTGTCGTACAATAACTGAGAAATGACTCCCTATTACTATCAGAAGCGGCGGCGGTCTTTGAGCGCTCGTAAATGTTTTGAATACGATCAAATAAAATATTGCGTTTTGCTTCTAAGATTGTCAGCTCTCTGTCTTCCGACACGCGTGGCTTCTTTTGTTGTGACATGCTTACGTAAGTATAAGCTAATGAGACCGAAACAAAATAAGAATACCTAAAGTACCTATTATTTTACCTAAGTAGGCAACACTTTAAGGCGGTGGAATTAAAAGATGCTTGAAATATGAGATTTACAAGACAACTATGATAGTTCCAGAAATAATAATTGGGTAAGTAGGTAGCTACATAAAAGTATATTACCTACTGATGCGTGTGGAAATAACCATGTGACGGTTATGTAAATGGACTAGGAGTATAGCTAGGTGCTATAACTGCCTAGGTATAGAGATATAACGAAAAGTTCCGTATAAAACGTAAATGAATCCGACTCGTATGGATCAAAAAATGTTTCGGCGAACCGAATGTTCCTAGGCGATTTGGGAAAAGTGGACTGTAAGCATTTAGGTTCTTATCGACTAGGAAACGAAAGGGAGGAAAAGTGTGTGGGATAGGAGGAATTATAGGATGCGGAAGGATGAGGGCACACCTACCTTGCACATCAGTCTTCTTCTTCTCAAATGGCAGCCTCCTGGTGTCTTCGAGAATCCTGAAAACCGCCAGGTGGCGCTCACAAGTAAACATTGGATTTATTGCGGCTCCTTAAAAATAATATAAAAACAAGTAAATTACGTATTACAAGTACATAACAGTGAATATTATAACCCAAATAACGAGTGACAGTGTTATCAACGGTATATAAAGTGCCTGATCATAATATTATCAAGTGTGAAATACGAACTATATAACTTCATTCACGAGAATATCACAATAATTGCAAGAGAACGACATACAGGTATTCAGAAAGTGCAATTGCTCACAATTTTACCACCTTTACATGACAACAAAGCTCTTGAGTTCATACATATTTAAAATAGTTTTAAGCAGTACGTTTTTTATTTGAACATGACATGAAAAGTGAGTCATAACTATCATGACAACTAGTGATTGACAATAACAGAAATACTTACTATTGAATGAATGATAGTGCTGTGCTGTACCAAAGTTAGTAAGTCGCCATATACAATCATATTTATGTGTATGACCAGTGATCATAAGTATAAAGCCACCTGCTTTACTTACATTTGAGCGAAAAATATTAAAAGAAAGTGTTGCCAGCCGTATCTGAACTCCCAGATCTAAGGAAAATACGATTGCTTGGAGTGCGATGTCAGATTGATAAAGATTGGTTCTGTTTAATTTTATTTAACGACAACAGTCATCAAAAAAACTATTGGTTATCTACCCGTAAAAGTAAAACATATCATACTAAAAATGAATTCCGAAAACATAACGTATCGCAAACAATACAGAGCGAGTTCAGAGGATAATTTAATAAGCACTAACGAAGAATCGTGCATATTTGATGATACAATGATGAGTCTGCCAGACAGTTTTCACAACAATAGCCAAACATTGCAGGAGATTAATGATAAAATAACGGTATTAACTAACGATCTTATGAGTGCTAATCAAGAAATTGAGAACTTAAACTCAGAAAACATTCGATTAAAAGCTGACTTACAAAACTCTTTAAAAAATATTGATAATTATAAGGCGATTAACATGCCTTTAGACAGAACAAGAATTACTTTTACACCTAAAAATAAGGCAAAAATAATTAAGAAAGGACTCTTACGCACGCCAACAGAGTTTGCGAAACCAAGGAAAAGTACTCAGATTTTAAAGAACGCACGAGATGAACAAACCTTGATACAAAATAGTAACTCTGAACTTGAAAAACAAGACTATCCTAATTTAGGGAATAGCCTAGACTCAACTTCTAGTCAGGTTAAAATTGTGTCATCAAATGACATATCAAATATTTCGGAGACGCAGCGTGGCATTTCAGTTTCAAAGGCTAGTGAAAATCAAACGAAAAATGTTAAAGACGTTAATGTCAAGGTTCGTAAAATTGAAAGAAGGAAAGTCATTATTCTAGCGGATGACCAAGGATTTCAAATAAGAGAAAGTCTTCAAAAATTGATTGGTGACGAGTTTTTAATAACTTGCTATTGGAAACAGGGAGCTCCCCTAAAGGAGGTGTTAACGTCAGCAGAATCTATGTTAAAGACTTTGAGCGGTAATGATTTTGTTATTATACTTGGAGGGGTTAATGACAAAAACCCTAATGACATTTTAAATTATCTTAGAGACTTTTTTATGAATTTTACTAAGCCCAATATTATAGTGTCAGAAGTTCCACGTAATAAATATCTTAATGAGAGAAAACTAAATTAGGAAATTAAATTTGTATGTACTGGATTTAAGAATGTTAATTTTGTAGATATGAAATATTCTATGATGATACCTAGACGCCTTTTTTTTGCCCTTTACGCAAGCCAGTCCCTTCTAAAAGAAATTCTCCGCGTGGACTATAAACTAAAGTATAACACATACTGTAAAACTATTAAAAACAAACCAGAACATAGTCAGCTTCATATTGACATCAGTACCCAGACAGATAATATAATGACTACCTTTTTAGATAGTTGTACCCAAACTGACATGGTAATTGAACCCACACCAGAAACCTCTAAACATTTTTTTCGTCCGTAATCAAATAACGATATTACACCAGAACATTAACGGCCTTATTAATAAATCAGATTTATTACTTGCATCATTAGAATCCTCCAACATGGATCATTTAAATGTATTATGCATAACGGAACATAACATGTCTACTAGTGACTTATATTCTTTAAACATACCAAACTACACTGTGGGCTCTGTGTTTAATCGTAAAAACCGACGTGGTGGATCCTGTATTCTTGTACGAAACTCAGAATCATTTAGTCCAATACATGACTTAAAAAAATACTCCGCTGAAGGCATTATTTAATGTTCAGGTGTATATTTATCCGAACATAGGCTATATATAATATGTATTTATAGACCGCCTAGGCTCAATTCTGAAATCATCAACAAATTCTTCTCAAAACTTATTTCCCTACTGAATCGGTTCTGTCTTGGTAAAGCTCATGTCATACTCTGTAGAGATTTTAACATTAACATTTTAAAGAAAACCAAAGAATCTACCGAGTTCACTAAAATTCTATCTTCATTCAATCTTAGAGTGGGAATCAAGAAACCCACAAGACTGGCTAGTAACACGTGGATAGACAATTTCATGTTCAGCATCCGTGGTTGCAAGGCAAGAGTCTTAGAACTCGCATTGTCTGTCCACACTGCACAAATACTCACATGTCCGGTAAAAGTTACTTGCTCTTTTAAATATTGGTACATTACAAAGCGGGATTATTGCAAAGAGAATATGCAAAAATTTAAAGAATGCATTTATGCTTTAAGTTTTGGTAAGGTGTTTAACAGCGATGACCCAAATATAGCCTTCGATATTTTTTATGAAACTTTCTGCTTGTTCTATAATCTATGTATCCCTATAATATATGTTAGGATAAATACTAAAATAAACTCAAGATGGATAAGTAAAGGCATTAAGCAGTGTTGCAAGCGGAAGTTTGTAGAACTTTCATCGAGGTTGAGACGTAGCATCAGACTTACGCAAAAGACAAGAAATGATAATTTAATCAATAACGCAAGTAACAAATCTAAGGCTGTGTGGTCCATAATTAATAAAAACAAAATGAATGTACCAAAGCATGAAATACAACAACTAATCATTGATGGTAAAACAATTAAAGATCCCATAGAGATATCGAATGAATTTAATAACTATTTCATTAACCAACCCACTAAATTAGTGTGCGGTAGAGCACCAATAAATATTTTAAGTAAATTGAATTCCATATTTATTAAACCAACAACACCAAGTAATATTCAATATATAATATTTAATTTAAAATCGACGAATAGTACAGGTTATGATGACGTCGCTACCAAGGTATTAAAATATGTGTCCATCGAATTGTCATATATACTTAGCCACATAAATAATTTGTGTATTTGCCATGGAGTTTTCCCTGAAAAATTAAAGTTAACCATAATCAAACCATTTTTTAAGAAAAAAAGACAAATACGACATGAGTTGCTATAGACCCATTGCATTGGTGCCTACTTTATCCAAAGTTGTTGAAAAAGTAATATATGAGCGCTTATATAGCTACTTTGAAGTAAATAATCTATTCGCGACAGAACAAGTGGGATTTAGAAGGGATAGAAGGATAAATGTGGCAATCTACTCATTTTTGCAAAGTGTTATGATACAGATGGATAATAAGAATCATGCTTGTGCACTCTATATGGACTTAACCAAAGCGTTTGACTACGTTGAACACTACACATTGTTAGACAAGCTATACGCTTATGGGGTCAGAGGAAACGCCTATAATCTAATTAAAAGCTACCTGGAAAATCTCAAACAATCTACACATATCACAAGGTTATGTCCTTTAACAAAACAAATGCAAGAATACAAGTCCGAATACAAAAATAATAAATTTGGCGTGCCACAAGGTAGTGCGTTGGGGCCACTATTATTTATCATTTACATCAATGACCTCCCTAGAATAACACATAATAATATAGTTTTTTTTGCTGATGACAGTACTATTATATTTGCAGGTAAAGATAAATCACAAATAGAGTTAGATATAAATAATACTTTACAAAAAGTGGTTGAATGGTTAACTTTAAATAATTTAAAAATTAATTTGGACAAAACAAAATTAATGACATTCCGAAACAGAGTTGACACTTTACAAGACATGAACATTCATTATTCTGGCACTTAAATTGAACACGTAAATGTAACGAAATTTTTGGGAGTGAACATTGATTCTCAGTTTAATTGGAAGTCACACGTAGAAATGCTTTGCAATAGACTGAATCAGTATTCATATGCCATCTACATGTTGTCTAAAACTGTTGATACTGCCGCAGTTATAACAGCGTACCATGGTTATGTTACTCCTCTGTTGATGTATGGTGTTATGTTCTGGGGGAATTTCGTAGATCACGAAATGGTTTTTAGAGCGCAGAAGAGATGTGTCAGGGCTATTTTTAGGATTAAACAGACTGAGAGCTGCAGACCAATATTTCCAAAAATTAAATTGTTGACTCTGCCATGTATTTATATTTTCGATTTGATTGTGTTTGTAAGAAATAATGATAAAATGTTTGTTAAATTAAAAAGTAAGAGGCATTCAAGTAAAATAAGTTTTATACCAAACAAAACTGGACTTCTTAATAATAGTGTCTTTTGTATGATTCCTAGAGTCTATAATCATTTACCTACGTCTTTGCTTGAAACTTCTGACAATATTACATTTAAATCTAAATTAAAGAAATTTCTTATAAATAAAACCTATTACTCGGTAAAGGAGTTTCTTGAAGACAACATTACAAAAACAATTATGCCTTAGCCTTTGAAGTAAGCAGAATGTAATTCCTTAGCTGGAGATAATAATTTCATTAATCGATTACTTATATTTTATTTTATTCTATTTTGTATTTTGATTTTGTGTTTCTATTTTTTTTTTGTTTTGACATTGTAAATATAATAATTCTTAATAATCATTGAAATGAAATGAAATACTTCTTTATTTCGTATAAACTTTGCAAGTACTTACGAAACGTCATTTAAAAAAAGCATTTTATACAATTATTTTTGTGTGCCGAATTAGAACAGCTCAATCTCAAGCGTTTTGGTCGTCTTTATATTCAGATATTTTATAGTATGCTTTTGAACATAATTTCGCTTTAACAATAATTTTGAACTTATTTATAGACAAGTTTCTTAAATTATGAGAGAGCTTGTTATAAAAGCGTATACATTGCCTCATAAAACAGCTACTTATTTTGTGGAGACGAGTGCTATGAACTACCAGATTATTCTTGTGTCTCGTATTTACAGAATGTATATCACATTTTTTACTAAATTTGTCAATATTTTTATGTACATATAACAGATTTTCATAAATATATTGTGATACAACAGTTAGAATGTTTATTTCTTTGATTTTTTCTCTTAGAGTAACTCTTGGACCGAGGTTATAAATTCCCCTTACAGCTCTTTTCTGTAGAACGAATATTGTATTTAGGTCTGCAGCACTCCTCCAGAGAAGAATCCCATACGACATTAAGCTATGAAAATAACTGAAATAAACCATTTTAGCTGTTTCTAAATCTGTAAGGCGTCTAATTGTCTTAACTGCATAAGCTGCAGAACTGAGTTTGCCCGATAGCCTTTCAATATGTGGACCACATTGTAGTTTGGTGTCGAGCATAATACCTAAAAACATAGTTGTCTCGACGGGCTCAATCCTAGATTCATTAAGTTGCACATTGGTTTCCAATTGTTTAACATTAGGCATAGAGAATTTTAAAAGTTTCGTTTTCTTATTATTAAGTAATAGGTTATTTACATTAAACCAATTAACAACTTTAGAGAGTGCATTGTTTACTTCGTCAAAATTAACCTGTTGTCGTTTAATGTTAAAAATCAAAGATGTATCATCCGCGAACAACACAATCTCATGATTGTCCTTTACATAATTAGGTAAATCGTTAATATATATCAAGAATAAAAATGGACCTAGAATTGAACCCTGCTGGACACCCATTTTTAAAGCTGAACCTGGAGATGTCTTACCATTAACTTCGACCTTCTGGATTCTGTTGCCCAAGTAAGAAGTCAGGAGATCGAGAGCTTTGTTCCTAATGCCGTAGTGATATAATTTCCTGATAAGAGTATCATGATGTACACAATCAAAGGCTTGTGATAAGTCGCAAAATATACCTAACGCATCTTGTGACTTCTCCCAAGCCGCAAAAATACTTTTCAGTGACTCAACTGCTGCGTCAGTAGTTGAACAACCCCTCGTAAATCCGAACTGTTTCTTGTGAAGAAGATTATGTCTATTAAAATGATTAAGCAATTGATTAAGTATTAACTTTTCAAAAATTTTACTAAGGGAGGCAATACAGAAATAGGTCGAAAATTTGAGGGGTCTGATGTGTCACCAGATTTAAATAAGGGTGTAATTTTACTATATTTCATTAAATCAGGAAATGTTCCAGAAGCGACACAGCCATTGAACACTGTGGCTAGATGTGGAGCAATTAAAGTAATAATATATGAAACAGTCTTTACTGACAATCCCCATAAATCCATTGTCTTTTTCATATTAATAGTTTTAAATTGTTTAAGAATATCTTCAGTAGTAACAGCAGTAAATTCAAAGGCTGTGACACATTCTGGTACGCAGTCCTTAAGTAGTATTTCAGCAGACGTGGAAGATGACTTGAGTGACTCTGTAGTTAAAATGGGTATATTAGCAAAAAAAATTTCAAATTCTGTCGCTACTTCCAAGTCCTCTGCAACACTCACATTACTGATATTTAGTAGGTAGTCACGACTGCGTGCTTTGGCTCTACCAGTGTCGTTATTGATGACATTCCAGGTAGCTTTTATGGTATTTTCAGCGCATTTTATTTTATTTTTCAAATAAATTGATTTTGCCGCATAACAAGCTTGTCTGAATGTTTTTGAATATTTTTTTACATAATTAATAAAGGCTGGACTATTATTAAAAGTTTTTTCATTGTAAAGTTCATATAACCTAATCCGACTTTTATGAATGCCTTCAGTTGCCCAATCACTAAACGTCAGACGGTCAGTTACTTTAATTTTTTTGGGTTTAAATACAACAGAAAATTCATCATTAATCAATTTAAATAATGAGTTATATAACTGATCCGGACGGTCATGAGTAGGCAACCAACGCATTTTACTAGATAAATTATTTTTAAAAACTTCCATTCGGTTTTCATTTATAGGTATAAAATTTGTAATTTTACTCTGAACCTTAAGGTTTTTCTTGGACAACAGACTAACTGCCCACTGTGATCAGACTGAAGCATATTAATTAAGGATTTATGTAAAGGTTTAGTGTTCATAAATATATTATCAATACAGGTGGCACTTGTGGCAGTCACTCTAGTTGGTTCTAAAAAAGTATGACTTAAATTGTAAGATTTAAAAAGATTTAAGAAATTAATTGAAGAAGAACTTTTCTCTAAAATGTTAATATTAAAGTCACCACAAACAGCAACCGTTTTATGGCAATTATTAACTTTGCTTAGGGCGTCCTCCATAATTACTATAAAACTATCAAAAGGCGCACATGGAGGCTTGTATACACTCATAACAAATGAACTGCTCAAATTCGACACATGATATCTCTATAACTCGCTCAACAGAAAGGCTCACAATATCAGATCTTTCCTTAAATTTTAAAAGTTTATTTATTATAATTAACGAGCCGCCTCGAATAAAGTTTTCTCTGCTGAATGAGCTTACAACCTGGTGGTTATTGAAATTGAATATGAACTGATGGCTTTTTAGCCAATGTTCTGTAATACATAAGATGTCAATATTGTTACAGTTCGTAAACAATTCCAATTCTAATTCCTTACTCATCAACCCTTGTATATTCTGATGCACCAGGTTGATACAATTCTTTAAATTATTATTTTTACAATATGTGGTTGATGAAAGTGTGTTTTTCTTACTTATAATAGGTGTGGTATTAAAAAAGGTAACTAATGTCTTATCAAGGTTATTGCCAGAGATTGACTCTATTGTCTCATTACTTAATTTAAAGAATTTGGAACGGATTCCAAGCTAATATTTAATGTCAAATTAGACTGCTCAATAAAAGCAGAGTTATTAGCCAAATTTTTGGCTGTGTTATTAATAAAATATGCTAGCGATGATGCTATTTGTCTTTGATTATATTGAGATAGATAACAACTATCACATGTCAAATAAAAGTTTCTAATGAAAGCATTAGAGTCAATTATGTCAATTAAATCATTGTAAAATGTCAGTGTATGTAATTTGCTATTTAACTTATGTCTAAAATCATTTTCGGCCTGTGACAACAACTTACTGTAGGGAAATGCAACTAAAATTATTTTTCTAACTTTTATGTTTAATAATTGATTGAAATATTTTTTTATAGTATTTAAATTTGCATTACCCCTTCTCCCAATAAAAATGATTATTGTTGAATCGGGACAGTATGTTTTACTCAAAATGCTTTGTGAGATATGTGTAAAACTTGCTCCGGGCATACAAAAGTTGGTTACTGTTTGACCTGTCCTTTGTCTCAACAATTGCCTCATATTCCTACCTATCTCATCACTAAACATTACTAAATTGTTGGTGTTCGTATTTGTATTCAGATGTGAGAGGGAAGTGCTAGCATTCATGAAGCTGTTACTCATCACCGCTGACTGAGATGACATAGCAGAACTATCTTTCAAGTTGGTAGGCTGTGAAAAGCTTTTTGGTGTCAGGCTAGGTTCATCGGCCTGATTATTATTAGTTAATGATATGAGTCTTTGCTCATTGTATTTACACAAATCCACTAAGTCGTCTATGGCCAAGATATGTTCATTAATTTGATTTTGAGATAATTGATATTTCTTTGTCATGTTACAAAGGGAATCTTGTAAGCGGTCAATCTCTGTCTGCAGACAATGGATATCAGCATCATACTTATAAGATTATTATCTAGTTTAGTCATACAAATAGACAAATCTTCCTTTAGAGCTATATATTTTCGGCAATAATTGACATTTGACTTTGAATTTCTAAATTTTCTTAATAACTTTTCCTTTTTCTTAATTTGTTTATTCAACTTAACATACTTTTTCAGTTTATTTGCTGAGTTTATGGTTTTACTAGCTTGAACAATTGAATTGTCTTTAGTTAAGTCAATTGTAATAACTTCTATGTTTGAGTTTGAGTTTGAGTTGGCAGAAACCATAGATGGAGCGCTACCAACCAGCTCATCAAACAGTGATTGTGTAGTGGCTGATTTGATGGACCGGTCTGCACACTCCAATCTATTAATATGATTGTTAGCCTCACTTAGGAGGCCCTCTAATTGGGTGATGCGCTTGAGTGCGGTCTCAAACTCATTACTACAACTGTCAAAATTGTTTACAACTGATTGTAATTTATCGCGTTCATCTAAAGATGTAATTAAATGAGAATGAATTTCTGCCATCTCAGTTCTTAGTTGAGAATTTTTCTCTAAAATCTGTAGCATCTCCCTCTCATTGTCATCATGCTCACTTTGTAGTGTCTCACACAAATCCTTGTATTTCTTAAGTTCTTTAAGCGTTAATTGTAATTTTTCCTCCTCTAGACGCGCCTTCCTGGTCATCATCTTGTTAATAGATTTAAAATAATTAGATCGCAAGAAACTTATGAACAAAAGACAAAAATAATAAAGTACTTATTGTATGACACTTAGGTTTGGGTAAGTCACCAACCAAAATGAGCCGGGCAATCGAGATAATATGTTCACTAGGTGTTTATTACTTGTGCAAAATTGTTTAGATGTACAATATATCGTAAACTTACCTCAAATGCTCGTATATTAGAAAAAGTAATGCAAAAGTATTTTAAATAACAGTTCGTTTGACAGATGACTTTGCAAAACTTTTACTATGTGTTATTCACCAACATTCACTTGTAATTATGATATTAAACAGTTAATTACCATTATAACACACTAATACGCACTTAACATACAAATAATACCTAATAAAATGAATTAAATCAAATAAAATAAAATTATTATTGGGAGAAGCACAGCTTTACGTCTTACTACCAGTGTTGCCAGAGACCAAAAAATGTTGTAAACCTGACATTTGTATTTGTAACTGACATCTTATGTTGTGCACTTACTTAAAAATTAGTAAATTTTGCCGATGTTATTAATCATTGTCACTTCAAATTTTATAATTAACTACTTATTATGTAATATTTTTGCATGGCGAAAGCCTGAGTATGGCGAATTATATTTTATGTAACAACGTGTATGTACCCATATTCGAAAAATAAAGATATTTGATTGATTGATTGATTGAAGCTGCGTTGAATCACTCCACTACGCTCGCGCGTGGTTTAGTTCTCGTTATATCCCGGGAGCGGTAAAAAAAATATGGCGGTGCGGTTTTGCGGGACGCGTATGCTATACACACCCGTCAGCCGAGTCGTTCTTTCTGGACTGTTCTGTAGGCGTGCCTTGGGACGGGAGCGAAAGAGACAAAAGGATCGCTCGCATTGGATGAGCAAGCGTGGAACGATTGACGTTGATGCGATTAATTCTCGATGAAAAGGTAGATGGCGCTACCAACATGTGAAACATTTACAAGTTAACGATAGGTCTTGGGACGTGCGTTTCATCTTATCACTAATTAAGGCCTCATCAGCTCAACAGCCTCGCTTTAATTGTTTTATGCGATTGCTTTTAATACGATACGATGATTTAATTAACAATCTGATTGCTATTTATGTCGTTCAACATCGTTACTCAATTAAGATACGATTGTTGGTATATTTTACTGGATGTGGTTGTTTGGGATTGGTTTTCATTTATTGTGGTTATTTTTATATATTTAATTGATACTGTTGACCATTTTCAGTTATACAAATATTCTCGTTGTTTTTAACACAGGCGTCGGCATTAAAACTTGACAAAAAATATACGGAAGAACTTAAAGCTTACTTTCATAAACAAACTACTAGAGCTTACCACACAATCATAATATGTAGTGTTTTGTATTTTAATATGTGTTGTGCAGCAGGGTGGGCACTCGGGCGAACAGCTTAAGAATACACGCCGAGTGGTCCGCGAGGTGCGTTTATTGCATTTTTGAATGCGCCCCTCACCCTTTTCGGAACGTCAACGTGCTATCACCATGATGGTAACTGTTCAGAGGACAGTTCTGTTTTTGAATTTACATTATTTTGTGAGAAAGATTTGATTTGATTCGTGTTAGTGGCAGCTAGTATTTTAATAAATTATATTTCTTGGACAGCAAATGTACGATTAGGTACGTTTAAGAAAGATACATATGTTTAAGATATACTTACCTTTTTTTAAACGTCATCATTTATAACTTGAAGATTTCAGGAATCACAGGCTATCTTTATTTGCACCCACAGATTGTTACTATATATACTTATAGATAAAATTATCATATAAACTGTATATTCGTTGTACAGTATTCAAAACACATTAGATTATTTTCTCTAAACTCAGTTTTTTGTTCTACTTTTTTCATTGTTTTATGATATGTACAGAAGGCAAAGGAGCAGATGAATCGCCTAATGGGAAGCGATTAGATTTGACTATAGGTACTTAGATTTCATCATTTTTTGATAAAAGATAGCTTGAATGTCATGTTAATTAAAAATTAACAAACCGAAAAAATAGCTATGTTTTTCAAAGTCTATAGGGAACAGGGAACTCTGAAAAATTTCCAGGCGAGGTCGTATTCAACGAACAAGTATATTACACAGACTTAAATATAAAAAATAAAGTGGAAACTGCGCCAACAAGAATTTCTTTATGACTATTAAGAACAATATTTCATTTGGTTTTCTCCATTGAAAATATAAATTAAAATATGTCGGACTCTTGGTCACCCTATTCAGCTAAAACTTGCAGAAGGCGTTGCGCCTAGCGAGTAGTTCTCGTTGGTTGATGTACAGCATCTCTGGGATAATGCCTGTCATTACTGGCCATTTTTAATCAACCTTTAAACCAACATTTTAACAAGTCTTGTGCATTTTCATTTTAGTAGCAACTTCTTTAGAAGTTAGCGTGTTAAAAATTTAAGAATAGTCTTTAAATGACTTTTGTTTATAAGATGTTTACATATTATACAAAATTAGTATGCTACTAGTAAAATAAACGCTACAAATAATTTTAGGCCGACTCATTTTACTTCATTTTGTAGGCAAATTTTAGAAAGTCTCTTACTGTCGGTTATCATATCATATAACCTTATCGTTAATTAAGTAACAGTAAATAGGAATAATAACAATTGGGAAGGAATATTAGAAATAAATAAAAATAGAAAACGTCAAGTAAATGCCTCAGACGTTAAAGTAAAAAACAAACTTCACCCAGTAGATTAAAACCATAAAGCACTCAGCAAACACGAACCATATTCAAATAGCAAAATACCTGCTCCACTTGTGGCTGACATATAACACACGCTTGTTTTTCGGTTCAATAATTTAACAAGGAATCTTGGAATGTTTTTAGCTCCATCGCACCCCACAAATCAAATTATACAAACATACAGTCAAAAACGATTCGTAAAAAAAAATTTTTTGGAAGCCACGACAATATTTTATTATCTGGCATCCGAAGCTCCCATTAAAAATTGTCGAAGGAAAAATATTCATAAGAAATAGGCAAGACGGAAACCAGTTATCGAAAGTAAAAAGTTCATAATAAAATACGACCGCGGGGCTCCAACATGAAATGATGAATTGTTAAAATTCCGCAAGCGTGTAACAATTCCATAAGTCAATTGGTTCGATACGTACCTAAGGGAAATTATCGAGATGCCAATAGCCGCCGCGGGGAGAGCTAGGCTTGAGACAGACATTAATATTTAAACCATCTTCGATATAACATAGGCCGTTGAGGATTCCTACCATTTTAATGTTGAGCGTCACAAATTTAAAAGCCTATTTTACGTAGGTTGTCGGTTCTGAATGCAAAAGCGAAATGAAAAATGGTTAAAAGATAAAACGACAATTTTAAAATTCTAGGTTGAAACAAAAGAGACATAAAAATATTCAAAAATGCGCTTGATTCCGTTATCCCGAGCTGGAATGAAAGCTGCTATAAATGTATTCTCACATTAGATACTTTAGATTGCGTAGTACCAACTTCTATCTATTCTGTACACCTACTTAATATGTAACATGCAACATTCATTACAATTGGTTTTCTAGGCGACTTAAAAAGAGATTAAATATACTCTCGAATCATTTTTCTTTTTATTATTAAGGTCAACCAATAACGGTTTATGTTTTTAACGTTTACGTTTCGGTAGTATTACAAAATCAGTGATATGCAACTAACTTTAAAATTATGTGGTACAGGACAATACAAAATTTATAAATGTGTATGATGTAGAAAAAATATAATTTCGTTGTGCCATAGTGATAGCCAGATTGTATTTGGCATGGTTAGAATCTCAAGACCGATTTGAGGCAGGCAATAATATTGCTGCTATAAAAAAGTAGATTCCTAGGTATTAATCTGGCACTGTTCATCGCTAAAAAGGGTCAATTTAAAGTGATTGTGACAGACATAATATCAGAAATATGATCGTGATACTGTGTCGTACATAACGTACGGGTATTAATTATCGACTTTAATTACATTTATTACAGTAACGTGTCTAGTCAACAAACATTCGTAAAATAATTTTGCTAATATAATTAATTAATTTATTTTTTTATTTATAGACTCACGCCTGTATCCCCGAAGGGGTAGGCAGAGGTGTAATATTACACCCACATTTCGCCATGTCTTTTTTTATTTATATAATTAATATGACAATCAAATTAGCTCAGCGATAAAAATCTAGTTAAGCTTTGATAAGATCTGTCGAAAATCGTTTAGTGAGAGGCCATTAGTCAAATGCCAATATTTCGTTGTAAATTTTAACGAGGAGAATTCCTATTCAACGAAAATTCCTTAGGGATGGTTTTTTACTCGAAATTTAAAAAGTTTTGGTTCAGTTGTGAAGGGCGCATCTTTGTGCTGTGTCCAGTCTTAGGGAGGACCCGACTTTCGATACTGTTTCGATCAATTTCAGAACTCTCGCATTCAGAACTTTTACTAACGTTTTTTGAGTCAACCTGCTCTTTAGGAAACTTAAACAATAAAGTGCTTGAGAAGTATTTAAGGTTTTTTGGCGCTCATTTATTTAAATACTATAGCATGTTACATGTAGTCAATGTAGTGTAACCGACGGCTTAACGTCCTCTCCGAAATACGGACAAGCGATAATTAACAATTTAATACGCACCTGCCTTCCAAAAGTTAGTAGTGCGGTTGATTCGAATCCGATACCTTCTGCATGGCAGCCAGTTAGTAGGGGGTCCACTGGGCTATTGCTGCTATGTAGTGTTTGTGAGTAATTTATAAAGTATTGATTGTACAAGCACTGTTGATTAAATCGGCGTTAGGCTGACGGGCTTGTTCCGATTCGTTTTATAAACTTATCAAAGTAACCAACTTCAATTGAATCGATATCGATAATATGCTCTACCATATGCTTGAAAAATCAATAAATCATTTTGAATTCTTGTTTGTGAATATTCATTTCAAGCTAAATCACAATCTTTCGAAAACTCATTAAGAAAACAAACACTTCTCTGCAAAATTATTCAAATAATTCTTCAAATCTCTTCTTTCCTTAACATTGCCGCCAGCCTCGTTACCTATTGACAACAAAATCAATTTACCTTAATCAAAACACCTACAACCCTTTTCAAAGGAAACAATAATACAAATGAATTGCTGTACTGTACCAAATTCCTTGTCAACTGATTCCTAGGATCATTAAAGATCAAACAATAAGGTTTCACTGCTCCCTCTAATTGGAAACAATCAGCGTCCGCTAACATGAAATACTCTTGAGCAATTTTTTTTTAAATACTCCCTTTTATTTTTAATAATTACTAATAAATAGGTAACTTAAGCATTTCCTGTTTTTAACATCATATTCTTGTGTTTTGAAATTCTTGCCACTATAAAAGTCTCTTTTAGAAAATCGCTGAAAAGTAGTGGACGGCGTTATTGTGTTTAGATTGACTAAGGCTAGTTTTACACTTCACTGCATTGGGTGTGTTCCCAGATTCTATTACCCATCTTAGAAGTTAAAATTATACCAAATGATACATTTTGGTCACTGTGCAGATGACTATTGATGGGTGACGTTAAACGATGGCTCACACAGTGGGGGTGGAGCAGAGCGTTTTGTTTTATAGACTCACGCCTCCATCTGCTCGTTTGCCACCTAATAATAACAATATACACGCCTGTATCCACGAAGGCAGAGGTGTAATATTACATTCACTTTTGGCCATGAATTTTTAGGTCCTACGTAATAAATAGAGCGGCCTCTGAAGCATTATTTGATTTTACTCGATTAAGATCCGTTAAATAATTTTGTATATTTATTTTTATAGACTTACGCTTGTATCCCCGAAGGGGTACGCAGAGGTGTAACATTACACCCATAAGTATGTATGATGTATACAAATCGCGAATTTAAAGAAAAAAGTGATCAACTACCTAACCACTAGCGTAGACACGGGTAGCTAGCGGTAACTATTAAGACAAACACAAGTCCATAACATGCTCTTGTCTCTAAACCGAGAATAATAAGTTGACAACGCGATACTTTCGAGCATTTACAAGCAAATTCAAACTGGTACTAAAAAATTGCAACTGTCGCAATATATTAAGATAAATTCTATTGTAAATGGAATTGTTAAACAATTCAGTAGCTTAACATGAGCGTGGATGCAGAAAGAACGAACTAATTGAAATAAGAGATTTACTTCAATTATCTCTTTGTCATTCGTGCCGAGGGACGTTCTGGCTTTTGTTACTGGGAAAATAAAAAATGCACACACGTTACAGTTTTGTTAATGAATTAGTTTGTATGTATCGAATTGGTGTTGAAACGCATTGTTGATATGATGTCATCTTGTAACATAAGAAACGTGCTAAAATTGATTTATTTTAGCTTTAGCAATGAGGACTATTTCGATTCAGAAATGTAAAAAAATAAAAATAAAGCCTAGACCTAGCTTTTTTTATATTATTAGGTGGCAAACGAGCAGATGGATCGCCTGATGGTAAGCAATTACCGCCGTCCATGGACACAAGCAATACCATAGGAGTCACAAGGGCGTTGCCGCCCCTTGGGGTTGGGAAAAGGGATAGGATGAGGAGTGGGATAAGGGATAAGGAATAGGGGATTGGGCCTCCGGCACTCTCACTCACCGAACGAAAAGCAACAGTTTAGGTACTGTTACTTTACGTCGATTTTTTGTGACAGGGTAGTACTTGCCCGGTCGAGCCGGCCCATTCATGCTGAAATCAGCAAGGCTCTACTACCTTTATAGCTAAATTATATACAAAAGAAACATCACATTTCGATTCACATAAAATATATTTTTATCTGATTATAAATAATTATGACAAATTAAACCTATAAAGCTATACACACAATAAAGCAAAAATATCAAGTAACCGAAAAACTATACACGTAATAAAATTCATTTAGGTATATTAACTATAATCAACTTTCAACTGCGTTTCGCACCTGAAAGCCGGAAGCAACTGTAATTCAAATTAAAGACACAAATAGGCAGTATAATCATAAAATCTGTTCGGGACTGCAACGATTAAAGGTTTTCTGACGAACAATAACAAAGTGTGCCCGAAGGGCTCGCCCGGTTGCCTTCCTCTGTCTCTAAGAAAACTCCGTTTAAAAGCTTCCGCAAAACAATTCCACTATTTTTTACGAATCTCGTAATTGAAAATTGACTTTTTGAACCATTTTGTACATAATTTTTTGTTGTTTATTACATATTTCAGAATCTTCTGTTTGTTTGATGTTTGTATAGACGGCAAAAGTTGTTTTCTACGTTTGTCTTCTTTTTAGGCTTCTACGTGATTTCTATTAATCCGTGACACAGCTGAATAATTTTGTGATAGAATTAATAACGCATGTCTTATTAGCAGCGATAGCCTAGTGAAGAGACTAACAGACTTTTATTTAGAGGGCCTCAGGTTCAAACACCGTGAAGTGTGTAATATTAAATTGTTAATTATCGCTCCTTAAACGCATGTCTAAAAGTTCTCGATATTGTTCTCGAAACACATGTAAAGTCTGCCAGCTGCATTTTGCCAGCGCGTAGGATTATGGACCTGACCTTTCTCATCGTGACGGGAGCTCTGTGCCCAGCAGTGGCCCAAATTAGATACAGGACTGGGATTACTTAGTCCTCAATAATTACCCTTTACCGGTTCTGTGGTTCTCATTATACCATAAGTTCAATTTATGGCCACGATACGGAATACACAACCCACGGTTATATGAAATAAATAACAACACAATTATATTAATTAAAGAATTAACGTATTATTATCTTTTTATACATACATACATACATATCGTCACGCCTTTTATCCCCGTAGGGGTAGGCAGAGGTGTATTTCTACACCCACTTTTCGCCAGATATACTTTAGTACCACGTAATAAGGGGCGAGCCTATTGCCGTACCGGGCACATTTCCAGACTCCGTGCAGCTACTGAGAATTTCGTGACAGAAAAACCCAATAACACTGCCCGACCCAGGAATCGAAGCCGGGACCTCTCGATCCCATGCGCACATTTATGCCGCGAGACCAACGAGGCAGTCGTATAGGGTTTGATGTCGAGTTTTCCGTCTCTACGCAAAGATGGTATTTGCATCGTGTTATCCCTTAGTCGCCTCTTACGACACCCACGGGACGATAGGGGGTGGTGACACTTGTATTCTATGCCGTCAACCACACGGTTGACGGCAAATTAACGATTATGCGAATATCCATAAATTAAAATTAAATGGAAAAGGTACGCAGTTTCCAACAGAACAACAAACAAAAAACGTTCTCGAAATATGACTCATAATATTCAACCGATACAATTTAAATGACAAATATACAATTCAGATCAGGCCGCTTTCCACGGCCAACAATTATAAACGTGACGTCAACAAGTCCGCAAGTCGTCGCACGGGTCAGCAGCCGTTCGTCCGACAACGCACGATGAATGGTTATGGCAATTTTAACTGCATTGTTCAGTTACCAATTCATAAATATAATTTGGACGTTCGGCATTTACCTAAAAAATATGCAATATTTTTGGTATTCAAGAGAAACGCTTAAAATAGAACGCAACTTAAATAATGAAATTCACGCATCGTGAAACACATGATATTTGTACATTTAACCTTGACTGACTAATTAACAAACAAAAATGGCGATATTCACTAAATTTGTTTTAACGACTGATTACATACTTGTTCCACTGAAAGAAATTTCTAAAGAAAATCCCTACGTGAATAATAATCAAACCAATTACGAAAATGTTTCCTTAAATATGTCTTTCTTCGTTTGGTATTGAGATTGGGATGATGGAGTAACGACCGGTTGGCGAAGCAGGAGTGTAAGCGACTGCTACGCCGAAGGTCGCAGGTTCGATTCCCGCTCAAGTCAAACATTTATGTGCGTGAACATGGATGATTGTCTTGGTCTGGGTGTTTCTATGTATAATATTTACAACAAAAAAGTATATTTTATGTATGTTTATGCATTGTCCGGTACCCGTAGTACAAGCTCTGCTTAGTTTGGGACTAGATGGTGTTGTATGAAAGATGTAGAATATTACAAAAAAAAAAGAAATCAACTCAGTGGTCGGGCCAAATTAAACATCTAACGGGCCTATCATCATCAACATCATCAACACCGCCCTAAGGCAAGCCAAAGACAGAACACGTGGAGGACTGACCTCAAAGACCCAGAGGAGAAAACTTTTTCTAGAAGATAAACCTCTTTGCAGACACGACCTTCAGTAAATAAGAAACAAATAAAAAGCAATAAAAGGTAAATCATTTTAAAAATAGAAGAAAAGGCATATTGCCTAATTTTTATTTTCATTTAGATTTTATGTTATATTATATTTTACTGTAAAAGCCAGAAGTACGGTAAATCTTAATGTTCGCGACAGACATTAAAAACTATGACAGTGAATAGTGTATTCGAAACCGCGAGTGAAAATCGTATGAAATCAGTGTTATCCAATCGTGCGGTACACCGGGTTCGGTTCCCGGACGCGTCAAAGTGTTAAAATACAGCTAGAATAGTGTAAATAGTTAAATCGTTAATATAAAGTACTACATAGTACATGAACATTAGTCTTAAACTTGTGCTAACTGTAGGGACCTAGATATTGATCGTAAATAGTGTTATCAGTTGTAACAGATAAGAACTAATACTTGATAAAACAGCTGTTTGTTTACATAGTCGTTTTATAGTTTTTATAAGTGTTTTTTAGCTTCGTATAGGCTTTAAATCATGTCTAGATACTTTCTTATTGCTAGTTATTGCCTTATATAGTTAAAATAAACATAATAATAAACATTTGCTGTTTATCATAAACTTTGTTTATGTACGATAGTGTTTACTTAAGAAATTCTGTATTTATTCTTATGCATCATAGGTTTTCATGTAATGAATTCGAATTGAATAAAGATATTTTCATGGTGTTTATTTTAATAGATGCCCCATATAGTTGCACGCAACGGCCTACCAAAATTACATATATAAATTTAGTATATAATAGTTTTTCAATAGAAAATATAGTGGGCGGGCCCTTGTGTGTCGGCATTTTTTGGGAGTTTTTATGGAATAACTTAGTGACGCTGGTAGTTAGGTTTAGGTATTGTATACCGATAGATAGAACTTTATGAGACCTATCTAACGATAGAACATATATGTATGTATCATAGTACCTAATATAAATAGACATTTTTACTGTATATATTATAAATAAATTAAAAATAAACTAAGATTCTCTGTGCACGTGTTCGGTGCGATGGTCGTCGTTAAGGTAAAGTTCCGAGGTACCTAAGCAACCATGTATTCGGCCAGTTTGTTGGCGTCCCAACCACCATCTTGTGACCTATGTAACCATGAAGCACCGAACACCTGAACAGCATCGCTCTCAACGTATGAAGATGTTTTATTTCTGAAGCCCCAACACATCGAAGCCATACAGTCCACACATATAGAAAAACACACATCGTCGTAGGAACATCGTCAGCAACACACCACCAGCGCACTGTAGCGGACTAGCAAGGTTCGATTCCTGGCATCCGTTACACTTAAGATTTACAAGTAAATCCTAAGATTTACCAGCATGAGTTGGTAAATGCCCAAATTTTTAAATAAAAAAGCACTTAGTACTGACGGAACCCTGCTTCCCAGTACTCATATTTGTGGGTTAAGGGTCACGAGAGAACCTAACATAACCTAATTACTTGATTTACAGTCTCACCTAATCTTACGGGCTTTTACAGTTACATATGCATAAGTATATACGATAATTCTAATATTTGACACATTGTGCATAAAAAAAGACAAATTGCCAAGTTTGTGACCCTTAGCCCAAAAATAGGAGCCCTGCTTCGCAGGGCTCCGTCAACTTACTTTTATTTTTATATAAAAATTCGAACATTTAACTACTCATGCTGGTTGTTACGAACTAACAACTTTACTTAATTTTGAAATAACTTGTCGAATTAACGTCGAAAAAAATATAAAGACAATTATAGGACTAACCTCAACGACCTCATTTTGCGGAATGACTTGCTTTAAGATGGCGTTTGCGCACCAGTGTTACCCCTTGAATTAGTGTTGTGCCGTAACATCCTCCGGGGCGTTGAAAGGATGGCTTTCAAACGTTATTCTGTGTCATCCCCTTCCGTGGCCGGTAAGGGGCACATCTTGTGTACTGCTCTTCTAAATACTACGCCTTTTCCTGTTGTGACATCAGCAACACGACTGATCCTGTCGGTCCCTGGATACAGACGACTGATTCTGGCCAGTCGCCATTGAAGTGGAGGCAGGTTGTCCTCCTTGAAAATCACGAGGTCCCTAATGTTCAGCTGACCGTGCGTTGTTCGCCATTTTGTGCGCTGTTGAAGTTCAGCCACGTACTCCTGGCGCCACCTCTCCCAGAAGTTCCGACGCAACTTTTCTATAAGTTGGTATCTATTGGGACGCTTGCAATCAATTGGTTCTGACGGCACCGAAATCAGAGACCGCCCAACAAGAAAGTACCCTGGGGTTAGTGGAGAAGGATCAGTTGGGTCCGAGGAGAGAGGCGTTAATGGACGGGATTTTAAAATCGCCTCAATTTCTGCAAATAGCGTAGCGAGCTCCTCAAATGTCAGGGAAGCATTCCCTGCGACACGTTTTAAGTAATGCTTAGCAGATTTGAACCCAGCCTCCCAAATACTTCCAAAATGAGGAGAATATGCGGGGCTGAACACGAACTTGATGCCTTCATTAGTGGCAAAATTTATAACTGGCTCACGACTAGCCCTGAGTATTCTATTTAATTCATTGTTTGCGCCTTTGAAGTTAGTACCATTATCGCAATAAATCACATGAGGTTTACCTCTACTAGAAACAAACCTTCATAAAGATAAAACAAATGCGTCAGTGCTCAGGTCGCTAACTAACTCCAAATGAATTGCTTTGGTAGAAAGGCAAACAAATAAACATAAATAACACTTTGAGATACGATTGGTTTTACCCTTACGGCTAGAAATCATAAAAGGACCTGCAAAATCCACACCGCTTGAATAGAAAGAGAACATAGCACAACTTCTTTCCACTGGTAAATTACCCATCATGGGTTGTAATGTTTTTCCTCTAAATCGAGTGCAAATTAAACAGTTTCTGGTTATGCTACGTACCAAGTGTCTACCACATATAGGCTAAAATCGTTCTCTTATTGAAGCTAATAAATGTTGAGGACCAGCATGAAATAAACGTTCGTGCTCATGTCTCACTAATAATTTTGTTAAATTATGCTTTGGATCTAAAATTATAGGATGTTTTTATCAAACTCATAATCTGAGTTTTTAATACGACCTCCAATTCTTAAAATACCATTGCTATCAATAAATGGATTGAGAGGCAATAACTTTGATTTATTTTTAAGAGTCTTATTCTCCTTAAGTAGCTTTATTTCTTGTGAATAGCTATCCAACTGGCTAAACTTAACTAATAAGGAGAGAGAAACATTTAATTCCTTAATATCTAATTGGCCTTGCAATTTAGAATTTTTATTTTTACAGTTAAATATGAAACGCAATACATAGGCGTATATTCTCTTCAATTGACTAAAGTTAGACTAGTTATCAAATTCAATTATATTCCCTTCAATAGCAAGATAGCAATCAATATTACATGAAGCCTTAACATCAGGTAAAATATCAGGGATTTGTTTTCTTATAGGCCAATAGCTTGATTCTTTAGCGAGGAACGAAGGCCCTTCCCATCACAGGAGACACGACTTCACTTGCTTAGGGCTTACACCTCTAGAATCAAGATCGGCTGGGTTTTGGTCAGTGGGTACATAATTGAAAGTGAATCCAGTGGTTAACTGGTTGATTTCATTTACTCGGTTACACACAAATATTTTAAGATCTCTAGGGGGAGTTTTAATCCAACTCAAAACAACCATCGAATCGGTCCAAATAAATTTACGACTAATATTACACCGAAGTGACTCAATAACCTTTGTACACAACCGAGCTCCTAATAAAGAGCACCGCAGAGCTCTAGTCATGGGATCGTAGTTGGCTTCAAGGCCGCAACTCGAGCCTTAGCACACAATAGTCTAACCAAAACTGTATTATTACTATCAGTTGTACGCAAATATACACAGCCACTATAAGCGCTCTGTGAGGCATCAACGAAACAGTGTAATTCTACCAACACAGGAAAATGGCAAATAACATTTCTGTCTACCTGCATAGAAGAAAAGATTGGCAAACTATTAATAAGTGTGGACCAATTAATTTTAATATCATTGGGCACAGAATCATCTCAATCTAACTTAGTACACCAAAGACGTTGTAGAATATTTTTTGCTGTTATGATGCAAGCACACAAAACACCTAAAGGATCAAAAATTTTACAAGCAGTTGAAATTATTGTTCTTTTTGTAATATTAGGTACAGATTCTATATAAGTAGGAAATTGCAATGTGTCAGTTTTAGGACACCAATTTAAACCTAAAACAGTAGACAGTTTAGTCAATTCTAATGTACTATTTAATGTGGGTTCACACTCAAATATTTGAGGACAGTTTGTCCTTATTATTCTTAAAGGGAAACATCTCGAGGATAATGTTTGAGTCACTTTCTTATAAATATAAACCAATTCCTCCTCCGTATCTGCACCGGTACTAAGGTCATCATAATAGAAATAATTTTTAATTATATTACTAATTTTAGGCTCCAGGCATTCCTTTGCCAGTTGGAGAAGGCACCTAGTACTTAGAAAAGGTGCAGATGCTTTTCCATATGTTACAGTATTAAGCTGCAACACCTTAATTGGCAGGGTTTCATACTCCCTCCACAGTATTAATTGTAGATGGCGCTGTGACTCTTTAAGATAAATCTGCCTAAACATTGTTCTATACCACTTTATGAGTGCGAAAGCGCAACATAATATTTATTGAGTCATTTTGTATAACTGGACCAATCAATTGAATGTCATTAAGTGACTTGCCAGAGTTAGTCTTATAAGAAGCATTGAATACTACCCTCAGCTTTGTGGTTTCACTCTTCTCACGGATTACCGCATGATGTGGCATATAGTATCCGCATACCGGTCTGGCTATTTGAGTCAAATGGCCCAATTCAGTATACTCGTTAATAAAATTTACATAATCTTCCTTTAAACTTGGATATCTTTTAAATTTCTTTCTAAGTTTTCGAAACATTTCTTTGCTATAAAATAAGAATCACCAAGAGACCCTTCAGGTTCCTCTTTCATAGGCATAGCCACAGAAAATCTACCATCTGCTAACCAAGACACATTTTTTAAATAATGATCTTCACTAAGCTGTTCCTCAATAGAAAATGTTTTAGTAACATCATCAATATGCCAAAACCTTTCTAAGGAATCCTTTAATTCCTGACTAAAATTACAATATACTTTAGCACTAGGTTGACTCATTGTTATAGGGCCACCTATAACCCATCCTAACTTGGACTCTTGCAAAACTGGTTTACCTTTACCTAATCTGATAATATTTGAACCTACTATATACCAGTAAATATCCGCTCCCAAAAGAATATCATAATAATATAGAGAAATACCTAGGATCAGCTAAATTATTGATATTTGGTATATTAAAGGCAGCGATAGCCGAGTGGATATACCAACAGACTGCCATGCAGAAGGTATCGGGTTCGAATCCACGGCGCGCACCAATGACTTTTCGGAGTTATGTGCGTATTGAATTGTTAATTATCGCTTGTCCCGTGCCTCGGAGAGCACGTTAAGCCGTCGGTCCCGGTTGTCATGAAGATCTTTGACAGTCGTTACAGGGCGTCAGTACCTTCTAAATAAACTGACACTAGTCTAAACCATGGAATATCGCTATCACTTCGGGTTGCGGAGGTCAAACAGGCAGTCGCTCCGTGGAAAAGCTAATATTTAGCCAAATCCGGTTAGACTAGAAAGCGGACCCCAGATTGAAAACTGGGATAACGCTAAGAGGATGATGGTATATTAAATGTTTCTGTATTAATCAGAGAGCTTGGCAAAACTCCTGTTATCCTGGGCACTACTAAGCAACTAACCTTAATTTCAAAAGGCATATATTTAGATTTCAATCGCAAATTACGTCTTTCAGTTATATTACATGTTGCATTATTAATACCTAAAACATTCACTGAACCACCAGGGTTTGTAACAAGCCCTATCTTCCTCTTAAAATTTTCTGTAATAAAGGATGACTGGCTCCCTGTGTCAAGCAGTGCACGGGCAGTATATGATTTGTTATTAATTAAAATTTCCACCAAGGCAGTGCACAATAAAACCTGACTATTACAAGCCACAGAAAGTGACACAGGTAGAGAGGACGAATTACAAGGTTGTTCAGTATCAGTAGTTGTTATACTAGCCTTATTAATTTGTAACAAGGAATTATGTTTCCTTTTACATGTGCGACATACAGCTCTTAACTGACACTGAAAAGACTTGTGGCCACTGCGTAAGCAATTCTTACATAAATTCAAATTATTTACCTTAGCTAAACGAGTCTCTATACTCATACCTTTAAACCTTTAAACAATTTACATTCATGCAAAGAGTGATTCTCATTACATAAAATGCAGGAAACTTTTCTGTCCTTATTTACGGATAATACAAAACTTTTAGATTGTTTATTTGACTTCAAACATGCAAAAGTTTCAAATTGCCTATGAGAGCGGCTGCTGTTTCTAAACATGGTTTCCAGAACATCAGCTCGGCCACGCAGGAATGCATAAAATTCTTCAAGTAATGGCAGATCGGTGAGGCCGGACTTATGTTCCTCCCATTTCCTACTTGTGTGCGCATCTAGTTTTGTAGATATCATATAAATTATAAGCACATCCCACATATTTGTAGGTTGGCCAAGAGTATCTAAGGCACGCAGATGCTTTGAAACATGGTCAACAATAAAACGCAGTGACTTAAAATACTCTTTCTGAAGCGCATCAATATTGAATAAAGCCTTTAAATGATTGTTAATTAAAATAATTTAATCATTGACACAACAGATCCCAAGCAACTTTATAATTTTAAGGACTAAATTCAATTGATTTGATAACTACAGCCGCACTGCCTTCTAGTGCAGACCGCAAGTAGTGAAATTTATTTATAAGTGGTATACTATCATTACTATCAATGACCGACTGGAATGTATCTTTAAATTCCAGCCAATTTAAATAATTGCCATCAAATGTAGGAAGCTTAATAGTATTTACTATTTGAGAGTTGCAGCTATTCATTGGTTCATGATCACCAGCGAGCAGGATCTATGCACCTCCGTCTCTCTGACCCACGTGGCCAGGAAAGGAATAGTCACTGCAAGGTGGCAATAAATAAAAACGGTTTAAAATATTTCTTAGCTTACTAAGATGCCTATTAGGCCTTTTTAGGTAGGCTAGGCTTAGCTAACACTAGCGGAAACAGTTATTTATGCCGTGAAATGCCGTGTACACCTTGCGAAAATAGGGTGAAAATGCGAAAGGTGGTGAATTTCACAATGAAACTACACCTTACAGCTAAAACACATAAATAAATCGCACTTTAGCGAGCTGACGTGCACGTGGACAAACTTATGCCACTGCAAATAGACTTATAAAACCCAACACTTGAGCAGCATGCCAGCCGTTACACAAATATTGCAAGAAAATACAGCGGAATAACGTAAATGTAGGTTATACCTATAGAAAATAGAAAGGATCAGGGCTTACTCTCGCTGGAAATAGACCTACGGTGCGCACGATGTCACAACAGGCTCCCGAAGCAGTAATCCTGGCCTTCCTCTTCGGTTCTTGTTAACTGTAGCGTGACTTGCAACTTTTCGGTGTCACAAGATGGCCGCCACGGTACAGGATGCCGCAAAATAAGGCCTTCGATGATTTGCAATTTCTTCTTTTCTTGAAAATCTTCAAATATGTCTTGTCCTGCGGTCGCCAATTTGTTACGAATTAACAGCTTTACTTAATTTTGAAATAACTTGTCGAATTAACGTCGAAAAAATATAAAGACAATTACAGGGCTAACCTCAACGATCTCATTTTGCGGAATGACTTGCTTTAAGATGGCGCTTGCGCACCAGTGTTGCCCCTTGAATTAGTGTTGCGCCGTAACACTGGTAAATCTTAGGATTTACTGGTAAATCTTAAGATTTACCGTACTTCTGGCTTTTACGGTAACATTTTCATCAGACTTACAAAAGTATTTGAATACACGTATTATAGTAGCCTTTTTACAGGTTGGCACCGCGTGATATCTAAGTCAGTACACCTATCCTTGACATTATCCAAGCTGAGGTGGTCAAACAAAGAATGAAAAATTTGTCTATAATGATAATTTAATTATGTATTACTAAATTGGCTTGTTCTCCATCTATAAAATGTTTGTTCGCTTCTCATTGCGTCTGTAATTTAAGAAAATATGCCTCTCTTTATAACACCTTGACTATGCCAGCTATGCTAGAAATGCAGAAACGTAGCGTGGCCTAGCCACGCTACGTTTCTGCATAGGTATATTATGATTTAGCACATTCAAATGGCATGGGTTCGACGCTTGCTTACTGTAACTTTTCTTTCCATCGATTGGGTGAAGTCTTTACGACATTGGACTTTGTACTTAAATTAATTTCGTTGCTACTCTTAGCACTTATAAGTTTATCGTGAACGATACAAAAAAATTATATCTCTTTAGATAAAAATTATCGTTAAATATGGTTTCATAAAACATCGTCCAATATTAAAATATTTTCATCTCGTTAAAGTCTATAAATGAATATTTTGTCTAAATTAAAAACTTTATTCAAATTTAATTTCAGGCATATGTTCGCACGCCTATTCCAAACTCAAATTTCAAATCTTATAGAAACAAAATACAGCGAAAGTAAATTAAAAGTAACCTGTTCGCGTTTATCTGAACGCAGCTTTAATTTCAAGTTCACTCAATTGGTATATAGCCAATCGTAGCAGCGCAAGACGAATAACGGAGTGACCGGCCCCTCCGATTGGTTTATAAAATTGTTCCTCATCCCCATATCCTCGAAATATGTACGCATTCAAATTTTGATTATTCATGTTATAACATGCAAAACTAAGAAACAGTCATATTTTATTTAAAATAATCCTGGAAATATTACACGCATAATTCTCACAGAAGCTTACGACATATTTTGGACCTTCGGAGCCGTATACACCAAAAAGCAAGACTTGCGACCGTTGAACCGTGAGATCGTGGCTGCTTATGCTGAGAAAATCGCAATTTTCGGGACTCGTTTGGACAAGGACCAGACAAAGGACGAGAACAGGAGGCTAAGCGCGCAGAGGAATACGGGAATAGAAGTGGACATCTACATCAATCGCAATCTGGTGGGCTAACTATTATTCTTTATTCCCTACACCTTTCTCTTCTTAGTGATATCCGTGTCTAAACTGCTCTCAGTGAAATTGCCGCAAGGAGTGTGTAGCTGACTTTTCGACTGGTAACGGTGCAAATACCGGTGAACTGACTTCTACTGTTAAAATTATATGTAAGTACTCTTCTTTTCACTGACCGTCAAAATGCTGACCGACAAACCGCGTGATAAATCCCCTAACGTGCGAAGTACCGAAAAAGATAGTTGTAATACCGTGATACGTGATTTAGTAAGAAAACGTGGCATAATCAAAGGCTACTAAGTTCACTAAATATTATATACAATCTTTAGAAGATAGTGACCATGAATTTTCCCAACAAAATTGCATAGATTTAAAATTACGTATACAAGGCACAAGTAGTTTAGCATCCGAGTTTAATATCATTCAGACAAAAATCGAAGAAAATGTGTCTGGTAGTGAACTACCCGAACAGCTAAATCAGCGTGAACAATTCGAAAACTCATACTATAGTACAATAGCACATGCTGAATCCATGTTGAATACCGGCGAAATCAGTGACCTCAACCAAAGCAGGGAGTCTAAATGTAGCCACAATATTCAAATGCAGTCCGTTAAGTTGCCTATTATTTATTTGCCTAACTTTGATGGTGATTACGAACGCTGGCTTGAATATAGGGATAAATTCGTGTCTTTGGTACATAATTCTAAAGAAATAAGTAACGTTCAAAAATTTCACTATTTAAAAGCTTCGCTCGAGGGTGATGCGCGATTAATTATCGACTCGATACAAGTTTCGTCTGATAATTACCCAATCGCATGGGAAATATTATCGAATAGATACAACAAGCATAGATTGTTAATACACAATCATGTCAAAGCACTATTTACTTTAAGTCCATTAACTAAAGAATCACCAATTTTATTATATAAGTTAATTGACACAGTATTGAAAAACTTGCGCTCATTAAAGATATTGGGCGAACCTACAGATCACTGGGATACGCTCATTATCTACCTGATTGTATCTAAGTTAGATAAATTAACCGAACGCGAATGGGAAACCAATAAAAGCACAATCAGAACTATCTATTCTGTGGCACAATAGTCTCAACCGAAAACAGTTCTAACATGGCGATCAAGGTAGATAATTTAAAAAAAAATCTTAGGGCCCGGGCCGATATGTTACAATCGTTACACATTTCGTACAGTAAGGATACGCAAATTAATCAATCAAACGTTAATTCCAAGAAGCATAATATTACAACCAATAGCAACAAAGCGTATAACACTTCACTTTGCAATATTGTAGCGAGTGGTAAATCGCAGCGCCCGTTTTGAAGCAAGCTCTGTTTAATGTGTAATTCTAATCACCCACTTTATTCTTGTTCTAAGTTTATTGAAAGCGATATCGAAAGTAAATTACAACTTGTACGCGACTATAAATTATGTGAAAACTGTTTGCGGTCAGGACATCTACCGGCGACTTGTAGGTTTGGTCCGTGTCGTAAATGTAACAAAAAACATAATTCACTTTTACAAAAGGATGACACGAGTAGTGTCGTTCATTTTTTTTCATTCGTTGCATCATTTCCAACTAACGGTGCGCGGACAACTGAGACTTCGGTCAATGCGTCCCCCGCACACTTCTCAACGAAGAACGACACTAGTTCATTCACAACAAACAATTCACTCATACAAAATCAATCACGTAATTCATTAGCTACACACACCGTTCTTTTGTCAACAGCTGTCGTCTGTGTAGCTGATCACGTAAGTACATATCATAAAGCGCGTGTACTTCTTGATAGTGGTAGCCAGAGATGTTTTGTGACAAAAAGGTTGTGCAATATACTTAACGCTCAAATATTACAGCCCACAAACGGGATACGAGGGGTAGGCGATTCGACAATACATTGTTTGGAAACTTGTAACATCATAATCAAATCAAGTGTTGATAGTAATTATAAAACACGCATTCATTGTATTATACTATTGCAAATAACCGCTACAATGCCGTCAGTGTGTAAAATAGGTTCCCAGCTGTGCATTCCAGACGACATTCATTTAGCCGATCCGCAATTTTCAGAATGTAAAGATATTGATATTTTGATCGGAGCAGATAAGTTCTGGGATTTACTATGCGATGGTAAAATAAGATTACCCAGCGGCCCTTATTTGCAAAATACTCGATTAGGATGGATTGGCTGGCCCAATTCTAAATAATGTTCGCAAGTCAAAATACTTTAATTGTAATGTGTCTAATTGTTTAGATACTCAGTTGCAAAGGTTTTGGGAGTTAGAGGAGATACCTCGGGTCAGTGACGCGCAGACTGAGGACGAGCGTGCTTGTGAGGAACACTTCGTTCGCACCACCACACGCAATAGCGAGAGAAGGTTTTGCGTTAGCATGCCTCTTAAACAGTCACCTGACGTTCTGGGCGAATCTTATTCTCAAGCCGTTCGTAGATTTATCGCATTAGAGAAACGATAACAACGTTTTCCAAATTATAAATTACTATACACAAACTTTATGAATGAATACCTGAGCTTAGGACATATGACTCAAGTACATTCGTACGATTCACCATGTTATTTCATGCCGCATCACGGTGTGTTTCGTGAACTCAGCACCACAACTAAATTGAGGGTCGTATTTGACGCGAGCGCTTCTACCACCACTGGTATATCACTCAATGATTTACAATTAACAGGCCCGGCTATTCAAGGGGATCTGATTGCAATATTGTTACGCTTTAGACGGTATAAATATGTAGTCTGTGCCGATATAGAAAAAATGTATAGGCAGTGCTTAATATCGGAAAATCAACGTAAGTTACAAATGATTCTATGGTGCGATAGTCCCACACAACCGATTGGTATGTATCAATTGAACACCGTCACTTACGGCACGTCTTCAGCACCGTTTTTAAGTGTACGCTGTTTAAAACAATTAGCTGAATCAACAACAGATATTGAAATTCAAAAGGTTATACGCAACAACTCATATGTTGATGATAATTTTTTTTGTCTTGACGATAAATATAGGTTACTAGAACTTTGTAGGAAAACAGCGGAGTATTGCAAACAGGTTGCTTTTCACTTCGAAAATGGATGGCTAACTTTAACTTAGATAGTAGTCATGAATCTAGTGTACTATATGAGGATTTCGCATTGAACGAAAATATCAGTTCAAAAACATTAGGGTTAAATTGGAATAATTCAAGTGATCAATTTTATTTTAATACGCAGTTCCAATTTAATGACGAACGTGTTACTAAACGCTTTATTTTATCTTATATATCGCAAATTTTTGATCCGTTAGGTTTGCTAAGCCCTATTATAGTCGTAGTTAAGATTTTATTAACACAGCTGTGGTTATTAAAAATAGGTTGGGACGACGCGGTGCCCGACAACATCGCTCACTCGTGGAACCAGTTTGCTATTTCTCTAAACACACTACATACAATAAGCATACCGCGACACGTAATAAGTGATAACCCAGTTTGTTTACAGTTGCATATCTTCTGCGACGCGTCTCAATCAGCGTACGGTTCGTGCGTCTATGTTCGTACCATTAGTAATGACTCGCCGGTATCAACGAGACTGCTTTTTTCAAAGGCGAAGGTTGCGCCATTAAAACCTATTAGTATACCGCGGTTAGAATTATGCGGTGCGTTATTGGGGGCTAGGCTGTATGAAAAAATTCGTAGTGCTTTTGAATGTGAATTCTCTGAAGTTGTATTCTGGACGGATTCAACTATTGTGCTCGGGTGGTTACGCATGGCACCAAACCGATTAAAAACCTTTGTGCAGAATAGAACGGCAGAAATTCATGAGCTCACACAGAATTTACCGTGGCGTCACATTGGCAGTAAAGAAAATCCCGCTGACCTCGCATCGCGAGGTATTTATTTGGTGGACCAGAGGTCAGAACTATGGTGGCATGGTCCAGCCTTTTTAAGAAATCCTGACTACACTCTAGAAGGCAAGTAGACTTCGAATGCAATAACTTACCTGAAATTAAATCAACTGTTAATTCATATGTCGTTCATCAATCAAGTTCATTATTTAAATCGTTTTAATCCCTTTTAATCGTTTTTCACAATATCGCCGCATAGTCCGCTCAATGGCCTATGTGTTGAGATTTATAAATAATATACGTGACGTTAAAAATAAGGTAAAGGGTCAATTGAGTGTTGACGAAAGAAATAGTGCTAAGTTAATCCTGGTAAGGTTATCTCAAATAGAATCGTATCCCCACGAATATAATTCTTTAATTACGAACAAAAATTTGAAAGCTAATTCTAATTTACTAAAACTAAATTTGTTTTTAGACGACAGCAAGGTTATTCGCGTGGGTGGATGATTAGATAACTCAAATTTCGATTATTCTAAAAGGCACCCTATCTTACTGTCTAGCAAACATTATTTTACCGTTTTGTTAATACGCCATGAACACGTCGAACTCCTGCATGCCGGCCCACAAGCACTATTGTTTCACTTGCGCGAGTTTTGGTGGCCTATAGGCGGTAGGAACCTCGTGCGGCAGGTGACACGTAAATGCATTACTTGTACTAAACTGAAGGGGAAAACGATAACCCCTTTCATGGGTGACCTGCCTAAGGAACGCGTGACCGCGAGTTTTCCCTTTAGCCGATGCGGGGTTGACTATTGCGGGCCAGTGTTCATATTAAACCGCAAAGGTAGAGGAGCAAAGTCTAGCAAGGCCTACATTTGTTTATTCGTGTGCTTTGTTACACGAGCAGTTCATTTGGAGTTGGTCAGTGATCTCTCTAGTGACGCATATCTACTGGCACTAAAACGATTTATTTCTCGCCGTGGCAAACCATTAGACATCTATTCAGACAATGGTAGAAATTTGTCAAAAGTCTTATACATCATCTTCATCCAGCCGCATCCAAAACTATCACCTTGTAGTCCGGAGTCCGCTTACTAGCCTTACCATATTTGATAGAATATTAGCTTTTCCACAGAGGGACTGCCGCCTGGCCGCCGCAACCCAAAGGGATAGCGGTATTCCACGGTTTTAACTGGTGTCAGTTTATTCACGGGTCCTAACTCTGTTTAGGGACTATCAATGATCTTTATGACAGCTGCTTAACGTGCTATCCGAGTTAGTGGGCAAGCTATAATACATAACTTCGAAAGGTCAGTGGAGAGCACCGATTATTTGATTGAACCTGATACCAGTGGTATGGCAATCTGTTCGTATCTCCACTCGGCTATCGCTGCCTAAATTCTCTTAAACTAAATCGAAATGAATAATGTGTAGTGTATGCAAAAATTAACATCCACCTCCCTCTTGGCTCTTAATTAATTACAAAATGAATGCCACATTTCAGTCGATACTCACGTAAGAACTGAGTAGTTCACACATGCACCTTGCCAACTATATCGACCCCTCCATTCCACGTTGTAGTGTAAACAAAGTAGCATACTTTATCTCTATTTTTCTCATGTGAAAGTAGAAATAAGCACTAGGTATTGACTGCTATTCTCAGTAACTAATGAATTCAATTGCATCATAACGTCCCACTCGTATGTAAAAAGTAAGAGGAATAACAAAATCATAGCGAGGTCGCACCGCATCATGCTAAACACAATATATACTAAGATAAGGTGAACGCACTAGTTCTTGGCCCTGTATTATTTAAAGAAATCATTTGCGTAAGTTAGTAGAAAGATATACACAATGTAGATCATCAATATTATACCTGGCATAGATGACTTATTTCTACAGAAAAAATTGACTTACTTTTCAATCCGTTAAAACCGACATCAAACGCAATGTTTTTAGAAAGCAGTTATTACGTCTGACATTTTTTTCGAACACACATGCTTCAAGTACTAGTTGTGCCATTAAAATGTTGCTGAATGTTTAACTGAATCTTTTAATCTGTTTTTATATATATATATTACCGAAACAATTACGATGTAACCGTACTTGTTCCGGTAATTGTTTGGCTTCGACCTCTTCAAATAATAATTTATATGGCTTGTCCCATGACATAAAATATCAACATATTTGGTATGTTTTGATTATTGCTGCCTAACAGAACAAATATCAGATCAAGTGGTCAGAAATTTATGTACCAAAAAAGTGCCGGAAAGAATAAGATATCATCCATCTAGTATTTCAACAATTTTGTATTATAATTATTATCTTTACTGCATAATGCATGCAACCAAGATCTTCAGAGTCATGCACTCTTGTCAGAGTGGTCGTGGTCATGCGTCGGTCGGTTCTTGTGCCTTTGCTGTTCTTGTGATGCGTGCACGACCAATTGTTCCTTTGAGTCCTCGTTACGGGTGACATGGGCAAAGAACTTGAGGATTTGTATTTGCACAGTCGACAATAATCTCTCTTTGATGTTGAGTTCCTTCAGGATGGAAACATTGGTTCGATGCGTAGTCGATGGGATTCTGAGCATACGTCTCCAGCACCACATTTCCAGGACGTCAATCTTGCGGCACTCCTGCATCCTCAGCGTCCACGTCTCAGCTCCATATAGAAAGATTGGAAAGATCAGGCACCTCATCAATCGAACCTTTGTGTTTCTGGTTATTCTGCGATCTTTCCAAATCTTTGTGAGTTTTTCCACAGAGGATCTCGTCACCGCGCAACGCCTCCAAATTTCATCCTCGCAGTCTCTAGCGTGATAGTTGAGCCTAGATAGACGGAGCTCTTGACTACTTCGCATCCTGCTATTGTTTGGACGTCTGTGGTTGTTGTTGGCACGATATACAATCATCATTTTCATTTTATCCCGATTGATTGCAAGTCCAAAATCCAATGCTGTGGTCTCTAGGCGTCGAAGAAGAGTCTCGATTTCGTCCCTGATTCAGCGTATCGAAGATTTGATATATGCTTTGTATTTATCATTTCTCATTATCAAATAGCCAAAGTGATTGCAATTTAAATATTTCAGCAGTTACAGATTTTGTACAGTTACTTTATTTTCTTAAGCAACAAACATTTATACAAAAATAAATAATTTTCCACCTAAATATCTTAACAAAATTATACTATAATTTTTATGTATATTTGTCAAAATGCAATTGAATACATCAAATGCGACTTAAATAAAGAGCCTACTCGTTGCCTATGATTGGTTAAATCACATACATTTAAAAATCTTGTTTCATAATACTTCAAAGTAACAGTTGCGTAAAGGAATTTACCATTGCAGCATAAAATGCGCTCGTAGCGAGACTTGGCTTGCCGTTCGTAACAGATCGGCAAAGTTAAGCAACGCTTGCACAGGTTACCACTTGGATGGGTGACCGTTTGTGGCATTTACATCTGAGCGCTACCGTGCTTCGGAGGGCACGTAAAGCTGTCGGTCCCGGTTCTTGTCCAAGGATAAGGATCGTTAGGCCATGTCGGAGGCCTTCGGGCGGTTTGAAAACTCCGACACCAGAGTTGGCCACACGCTCACACGAAAAACAAAACAAACAAGCATAAAAAGTCTTCCCGGAGCTTCCGTCAATTAGAATCTAATTGACGGAAGCTCCGGGAAGACTTTTAAAAAAGATCTGTTAGATGTTTTATGTTCTCTCGGAAGCGAAATGGTGCGTTTACCCTACGTACCTGGCAGTGTATTCGCGTGAATTTCCCTCACGTCTCGCTCGAGTCTGTGGCGCTATTTGCCACACGCTATCATATTAGCTTATTTTTCAGCGCACTACATAAAAAATGTCTGATGTTAGTGCGCACTACGATGCGATGATCACCACAATTGACGGTGGTTAGCCACGAACTCGTGTGTTGTTTTAAATTATAACGATGCATGGGTAACATTTTTAACTAAATATACATAGAAGTATACTGAAGTAGAAATATATTTGCAATAAAAGTGCACGACTGCGAAGGCTGTGCATCATACTTGGTGCTATTTAAAAGATAGATCTAAGATCTGAATAATATATATATATGCAAAGTTGCATCAAAATCGCTCAGTGGTATTGGCGTGAAGGAGTAATGAACATTGTCACATGCTTTCCCGTTAATAATAGTACCTGACAGTATAGAAACGACAAAAATAGGATGGAAAAGCGAAATAATGATGTTTCACGTGAAAATTATGTAAGTATTGAATTGATGTATGTAATTGCTTTTTGTAGATAGTTACTACCTGCTTCGTAAGAAATCAAAAGAAGTGAGTGAGAAGCATACCTTCACGCAACGCATAGCAAATCCTTTAGTGTATACGTTTTAGAAACATAATTATGAAGTAAATTAAGTTACTAAGTGTAACTACACTTATAACTCAGTAGCTAAATTAGCGTTTTATTTTTAAGGTAACCTATGAAATAAGTCGCTTTACATACACTCGAACAACGAAATCGAAGAACATTCAGATAGAGTAAAGAAGTAGTTCTAAGAAAGTGTCCCATACAATGCGATGCCACCATAAAATCAGTACGCCATACGTGCAACCTGTTTCTCTGTAGATTGAGATATAAAATGTAGTTTTTTTACTCATTATTCTAATATCATAGCGTACAATGTCACCAAAAATTGAAAGAACAACTTTATACTCAACTTGTTGCCATTCAAATTACTGCTGCGAATGTGTTATAGATCCTTATTTTATTGGCGTATGCGAAAGTAACTGCGCAGTAGTGAGGTAATTGTATAACTTCACAGTTCCTTTAGCACACACACATACGTACAGTTTACTATAAAAAGCTTTCCATCCCCTCACTTATTGAGGCAAGCTCGCGTTACCTCGTAATGTTCACCTGATCGCTGTCTATGGCTTTATTACCCCGTTATTGGCACTCCACTCTGATGTCAGGAATAATTTTTCATTGGTAAACAATTTTAGATTGGTTTTATGCGAAATACTGGAAATGGCAATGGTTTCGTGTTGAATGGGAGTGAAATAAATGTGTTATTGCCTGATATAGTTCAATAACCTGATATACTTCATTTCGCCATCATTTCAAAGCATCGTCACAATATGACCTCAATTTACAATTCATTCAGAAACGAGCCCATAGCTTATTCAGAAAGTAGAGTACCTACTCGATTGCATAGTACATACAGATTCTTGACAGCGATCAGACCAAGCAAATTCCTCCTCTCAGCAGAAAATCGACGCCAATGAAGGAGCATAGACCTACTTGTGTAATTCCAGTTACCTTACTGATGGCAATCAGTGTTAAAAAAAAAAATCCTTGATCGCTAATAACCAGCATATCTTATCGCTCTTATTATTTTAGCGCTCATAGCAAGACCGTTAACGGGCCGTTCGTACAGGTCGGTAAAGTTGAGCAACGCTTGCACAGCTTGCCACTTGGATGGGGGACCGCGTGTGGTATATACATCAGAGCGCTACCGTGCTTTGGATTGCAATTAACTCTGTGGGTCCTGGTTCTTGTGTTATGAATCATAGGATCATCAACTATACTTGGCATTACTATTCATGTGCATTGTAAGTGGCTCAATGAGACCGTTGATTCATCACATATAAATAATAATTTATTGTACCAGCAGCTCTTGACCAAACACAAAATGGTTAACGGCTTAATGTTGACAAGTCATTAGTTTATTTGCAGATATTAAGCAATCTAAAACCACCACATAAACATAAAGGTTAACCATGTCTTTTTCTAAAAGTGGCATCGAAATTGATTCCTCATCAGCCTTCAACAGTCCACTGCTGGACTAGGCCTCTCCTTTGAAAGGAGGAATTGGCCTACTATACCACGCTGGCCAAACGGGTTGGTAAAGGGTTTGTATCAAATGTTCTCTTACAGTGCTGTTCTCTGCATAATATGCTCCCTTTTACGACACCCATGGGATGATATGGGGTGGTGAAATTCAGTATTCTTAATCCGTCACCACACGGACGAAAAATTGATTAATGAAACAAAATTACGCGAGTAATTATTCTAAATTTGACAGCTTACCAACTCTTTTCAGATCCAAAACGCATTAAAACAAAGACGGATAATTTCCCAAGCAGTTTCATCATTAAAATCTTTAATAATTATCCGTTATTATATAAGGAACCAATTAATAAAACATACATACAAAGAAAAGGTACGAAATGAATTACTTAATTGCTACCCAAATTACTAAAACGATTACAAAAGAAAATATGACAAAGGTTGCTCGTTTAGCGTAATAGTAAAAGACTCTTTCTGGTCCATTTGATTAGAAAAGCTCGCATCCAGAGTCAATTTTCTTCTGCTTTTCGATAGGCACCCTTATTGCCGATGACTTAAACCTTATTGCAACGTATAATAGAGGCGTAAGTGCCTTTCGGTCGAGTGTTTCAATTTGTAATTTCCATAAGGTGGAGGCTCTTCATTTGGAACGGCGTTACGATAAAAGAAAGGCTTCACTAATGTATGAATGTTAAAAATTTCCACCCTTTGTTAGTTATACGATTCAACTGTTTAGGATTGGATAGGCTTTGGAATTGTGTTTTGCTAATTTAAAATCTTGCTACATTTATTATATTTAGTTTTATGTATAGCCTTGCTATAGTTCTACAAAGCTTGACAGACATTTAACTCAGCCGAAAAATAACTATTTTTAACTTCAAATAATACTGATTATAGAAGGCCATTTCTGTTATGACAACTCATCTGTGGCCACTAACTGGTACAATGCTACGTGTTAAAATGAAAACACAAACAAAAAGTTACACAACTGTGTTTGCCTTATAATAATTTATTCGTTTGTATCCTATTACTGTTATATAATATGCTTCAATTAATTGTAATAAACGGATTATAAAACCATTTCAACGGTCAATTATATCACAATTAATTGTCATAAACATAAATAATGGAAACAGTTATAAAACGTATCATTTTCATTATTTACGTAGCATTAATTAATGTGGATTTCTACACAAATATATACAGTGAATGAACATTGATTAATAAACACATTGCAACTTATGTTATCTATTTTTTTTATGTATATTATGAAACATAATAATGTGTCAAAAACTGCTACGAAAAATGGCACATTGCAGATTGATTAAGAAAAATTTTTCAAAAATGTAGGTAATTCAGATAGAAATACAGAAAAGCGTAGGTACAAAAATTGTCAAACTAGAGCCGCGGTCACCCCATATCTTTTGGCTTCGTCGCAGTCGTGTTAATAGATAACATTACTCACAAATTCTGCAAATGGTTAAAAATAACCTTCAAAGAAAGGTATATCATGCGTGACACATAAGTTGTCATTTGTTGACCATAATATTTTTATAGTCATGGGGATGCAAGTGGCATCGTATCAACCGCTATAAAGGGGAGAGATATATTCAGTCATAGATCTTATGTGGCAGAAATGTTTTTTTTTTCTGCCAAACAAATTGACTCCATGCTGCTTGATGTTAAGCAGTCAGTGAAGTCCCATATAGATGGCCATTATCCCAGCAGCCAGCATGGCATTATGGCATGATTGCCCTCACCTTGACGGCCTTGAGAAGAGCTTTTTCACGCCCCGCTTAAAGGACCCAGGATCATAACTGGAGGGAAACACGTGGGCTGGTAAAGGTTCCACATCATAAGAGGCGCCGAACCGTTTAGTGCGTGATGGTATCTGTTCTACCGTGTAAGAGTGGCACCTTAACTCAGCACGTGTCGATCGGGATAGGAAAGGAGAGGGTGGGATTAGTTGAAAGAGCTCCTCGGTGCACTCACCGTGAAAAATGCGATAGAAGACAGCCATTGAGGCCACGTCTCTGCGTAATTGCAGTGACTCAAGAGTCTTAGTGGCCTCTGGATCCCCAATGATACGGACAGCACGCCGCTGCAACCTATCGAGGGCGTCCAATAAGTAGTGAGCGGAGCCATTCCAAAGGTGAGAGCAGTATTCCACGCAGGAGCGAACCTGGGTCTTGTATAACAGACACAACTGCTGCGGCGTAAAAAACCTCCTCACCTTGTTCAGGACTCCGAGTTTCCGAGATGCGGATTTGATGACACCCTCGATGTAGTTCTTCTAGTTGAGATTTCTGCGTATGTCCATACCTAGGATATTGAGGCTGTCTTGAATCGGTAGTGGAGTGTCTAGAAGAGAGGGATGGTGAAAGAATAGAAAAACCTTGGCTGAGAATGTGCACACCTGTGTTTTCTTGGCGTTGAACTTGACCAGGTTCTCATCACCCCAATGCGAGATGCAATTCAGAACCCAGACAAGCTCAGCAACAAGTGTTCGCCTATACTCCTGAGTATCGGCTTGCTTAGCCGCAGGGTTTTCGAGATATCGCCCATGTACAGTACTCTTGTCTGCATAGCAATGTATGCCCCCAAAAGTGAGCATATCATTGATATGCAGAAGAAAAAGCGTGGGCGATAACACGGACCCCTGAGGCACACCAGCATTCACCTGGAGAAACTTCGAAGATTCACCGTCACAAAGGACTCATATACGGCGCTCATGCAGGAAGCTGGCAACCCAGTTGCACAATCGAGGCGGCAAGCCGTAGCCTGGAAGCTTGGAAAGAAGCGCACGATGCCAGACTCTATCGAAGGCTTTGGAGATGTCGAGACTAATAGCCAACGACTCCCCATGCCTGTCGGACGCCTCACCCCAAAGGTGAGTGACATACGCTAGAAGATCACCCGTTGATCGTTTCGGTCTGAAGCCATACTGACGATCACTGATGAGAGAGTGATCTTCTAGATAGCGAACGAGTTGGTTGTTGATTAGTCGTTCAAACACCTTGCAGAAGATAGGGGTGATAGCAATGGGTCGATAGTTGTCCGGATCAGAACGATCCCCTTTCTTGGGAATCGGTTGTACTTTCGCCTATTTCCAAGGATCCAACTAACACGAGTATATATTTTGCCAAGGATCAAACTCACTACGCCAGAGGCATATGATAGACGATACAGGCGTGTAAGCATTGGAGACAACTCGGCTGCGCATTTCCTAAGCACAACCGCTGGAATTCCGTCAGGTCCACTGGCTTTCCGGACATCGAGAGATCGCAGTGTCGCGCAAACATCGCATTGCCTGATTTTAATATCAGGCATGGAGTGGCCGCAGTAGGGAATCGAAGGCGGCTGAGCACTACGATCATCGATTCGGGAGTTGGCCGCAAAGAGATTGACAAGCAGGTCAGCTTTCCCTTGCAGCCTGTGGGCCAGTGATCCATCAGGGCATCGCAACGGCGGCAGTGAAGGCTGGCAGAAATTTGAATGCACGGTTTTTGCCAATCGCCAGTATCCACGGCTGCCCGTGGGGTGCGACAAGAGTTCTTGACCAAACCGTGCAATGCGCTGAGCATCCGCTCTTATGTATGCCCTCTTGCAGACCTTTGTGGCTCTATTATAGGCTGCCTTGATGAGATGGACATTCGGATCGCGACGAGACCCAGGAAATAATAACGCAAGACCTTATAATTTTACAATTACATTACATGGGACTGGGGACATGGGACATTCATAACCTTTTTTCATACTAATATCTTCTTCACGAAAGGCACGTCTTGACTCGCACGTAAAGCACAGACTTGAGAGGTCACAACTTGAATGGGTGACCACTTGTAGTCGCATTTACTTTAGAGCGCAAGCGTACTTCAGAGGACACATTAAGATGTCGACCCAATCCTTATATGTATCTTAGGACAAGAATAGTTAGGTCATGTCGGAATCTTTCGAATTGTCTATAAGCGCCGGTACCTACCAGATTTAGCCACGTGCAAAACACAAACGCATTGGTTGCAGGAAGATTATAGCTAATTAGATACTAATCCAAAAATAAAAGATGTATTAAACAATTTCTGCGATATCGATATTGGCTTCCCTTAGCTTTTATTTAAAATCTCTCATATTCTCGTTTCTCTCAAGCAGCTGCTCATAACCACAAGATGGAAGTAATCCCCGCACTCAGAATAGCCGTCAAACAAATTGATAGAGGCGAACGCTCCACCGTTCTTTTTCATTAAACATTGCACTTAAACGTGACCCCGTTTCAAACAACCTACAATGAAGCGAGATGCATATTCCATGTCTTATACCTCCGTATTTGTTCCGTCCGCTGTTCTAGATAGCTCCGTGATTGGTGCTTCGATCTCAAGAATATTGTTCGCGGCAAAAACAATTTCTAGATATTGTTTGTTTGAAATACCGGATATATTTTCTTTGAAAATTGATTTTGAAATTGGTGGCATTGTGTCAAGATTGAAGTGAATCAAGAGTCTGCGGCGTCGCTACCGCCGTCGCCGCGTTGAGCGTTGGATTGTGACTTTGTATTGGCGGTGAAGTTTGTGGAAACTACACGTTATGACACGCTGACGTGGATTTTATGCACGACTCTATTTTTGGATAGAAAACCTTTCGTCGAACTTTTGTGAATACACTTTTATTTTGGTGGTAGCAATATTCATATGGTGTAAATTTTATTTAAATATATGACTACAACTATGCTGGGTGATTTAATTATATGTAGTTTTAAATCAATATTTGGATATAGATATTCACATTATTTAATCCAGTCAATTCAAATGGGGAAAATTAATTTGTGTGTATTGTATTCTTGAGGCATGTCAGCCATTTTGAAAGGAAGTCGTGATTATTGCATTTTAATATCTAACTGTATTCAATTGTCATACTGAACAATAGCCGTCGATAGCCTAGTGAATATACCACAGGCTACCATGCAGAGGGTATCGAGTTCGAAGCCAGAGCGCGCACCACTGACTTTTCGAAGTTACCTATGTGCGTATGAAATCCTCAATTATCTCTAGTTCCGTATCTCAGTGAGTACGTTAAGATGTCAGTGCCGGCTGTCATTACCTCTGAATAAACTACAGTAGTCCAAACCAAGTCTAACTACACTAGTTTAAATCATGGAATATCGCTACTAGTCCAGTCATTATAGGGGTTGACCTCGGAAAATCGACATACCCAATAAATTACCACGTATGGTATGGCGTGATGCCGAAACCGATTAGGTTCTAGGCGACTTGGAGAAGGAAATGGACTGTATACAAAGGATAGCGGGTTTAGCCGCCTAGGAGGGAATAAGGGCGGAGGAGGTGATTGAGTGGGTATAGGATATTTCCAGGATGGAAGGCACTTACCTTATTCAGCCTTCTTCGTTTCTTGTCCTCCTGGTGGTTTCGCGATGCAGCTGCTTGTTTTCACTAGCACTCACGAGCGGGTTTTCCTTGGTGGAAGCGATAAATCACATACAGCGGCGCGGCGCGGAGCGGTATCGAGGCGGCGTTCTTAGCGAGCGGAATGTTCGAGACTCCTCGCGTCGACGAATCAGGCGGAAGGCAGTGCCTCTTCCAGGGAGAGGGAAAGAGAGGGACGGAAATATGATATCGCTCGCACTAGACAAGCGTGGAACGATTCATGTTGATGCGATTAGTTATATATAGGAAGGTAGATGGCACTACCATATCCCCCGGGCCCTAAAGGGTTGCCTTTAAAAAAAATAGAATTGAACTTAGCTATGTTGGGTGTACTACCGCATAACCCATCAATAGGCTAAGACAGCGATATGACAATAAATTAATCTAAATTAACTTTAGCGAAAACTACAAACGCAATAATAGCGAAAACTACTAACTAAATACTTAAACTAAGAGGTAAGTCCAACTTCAGGCTAGATCTCACTGAGTTGGAAGCGGACAGAGACGTACAACAGGGCGCACGTAACTCCCCTTGGCGGTTTTCACGGTAACAACGCGAGTTGTACCGTCCTTGGAAGTATGCAATTTCTCTACGATGGCTAACGGCCATGAAAGCGGCGGAGCATTATCATGTATTATGACGACCAACGTACCCTCCTGTATAGGGGATGCAGGACTATTCCACTTGGATCTAGCCTGAAGCTGGTGTAGATATTCCGCACGCCAGCGCCGCCAGAACGACTGCACGAGTTTATCCAGCAGAGTATGTCTCTGGAGCAAGCTTGAAGAGTCTGCTTCAGGAGCCGGAAATGACGATAATGGCACTGTGTTCAGAAAATGTGCAGGGCTTAACGCGGATGGTTCTGCAGGGTCACTACTCAATGCCGTGAGCGGACGCGAGTTGATCAGTGCCTCGACTTGTGCAAGGACAGTTAGAAGCTCTTCGTAAGAGAGGATCTGTTGACCTATAACCTTGAAGAGATGCGTTTTAATTACTTTGACCATGCTTTCCCAACATCCACCGAAATGCGGTGATGCTGGTGGAATAAACTTCCAGTCGATATGATTTATGGAAAGTTCCTCCTGAAGACGAGTACGATATTCTTCCCTGAGAAATTTATAAAGGTCGCGTAAATAAGAGCTTGCGCCCACAAAACAAGTGCCGTTGTCCGTGTACAAACACTGTATAGGGCCGCGCCGTGAGAGAAATCGTTTAAGGGCTGCCAGGAATGACACCGTGCTTAAATCTGTCGCAACTTCAATATGCGTAGCGCGCGTCGTTAAGCATGTAAAAATACATAGCCAGGCTTTACGGCTCTTAACACCTCGACCACGCACTGGCGTATACTGCAGTGGTCCTGCGTAATCACAACCGGTGTGTGTAAACGCTTTAGCAACCTGGTTGACGCGCTGGCTAGGGAGATCGGCCATGGGAGGGAAAGTCGGACGCGGACGAAATTTGAAACAGACGTTACATTTATGTATTCTGTGACGAATTATTCATCGAGCGGCTAAAATCCAATACTTATGCCTAAGTAAGGACATAAGCAACTCCGGACCGGCATGGAGGTGCTTCTTGTGATAAAAATCAACAAGAAGGTCGACAACATGATCATGTCGCGGCAGAATACAAGGATGTTTGTAGTTATAAGGTTCATCCGAATTTGACAGACGACCCCCAACGCGTATGACGCCATGTTCATCGATAAACGGCTTGAGTCTAAGGATAGCGGGAGAACAAGGTACATTGTCCTTTAAATTTTGAATGTCGTTACTAAAATGAACAGCTTGTACAGCTCGTAGTAACTTACATTCTGCGAATTTCAGATCAGTACTTGATACAAAAGTCTCATTAGGTAGGTGCCTAAGAAACCTATAGACATAAACGATGTCGCGGAGTAACTTAGACCACGATGACATGCGTAGTGCGAGTGCATAGATGGGAGACTCCGCAACCTCAGCAATCACGGGATAAGAAACAGACTTCCGCTCGGGTACATCTTCGTCTTCTGCACTGTGGTCAAAGGGTTGCATGGGCCATTCTGACGGATCATGGGAGATCCAAGAAGGTCCACGACGCCACAATGGATGATGCAGAAGATTAAGTGGAGTGACACCACGAGACAAGCAATCTGCGGGGTTCTCAATACCCGCGACGTGATTGAAACAAGTAGCAGGAACCAGTTCAATCAATTTGCTAACGCGGTTGGCGACAAAAGTCTGCCAGCGATGAGGAGAAGAATGAATCCAAGCGAGCACTACTTTGGAGTCGGAGAATGCGTATAATTTATTAATGGGGTAGTGGGGCAAAACTGTGTCTTGAACTTTGCGGAGCAACTGAGACATCAGAAGGGCCGCGCACAGCTCCAGTCTCGCAACTGAAACGGTTTTAACAGGCGAGACCTTAGACTTGGCACAAACTAACTGCACCGAGTAGTTAGAACCAATGCGGACTTGCAGATATACGACTCCGCCGTAAGCACGCTCGCTGGCGTCAGCGAAACCTATCAAGTTGATGGTACATCCATCTACCAACCCAAGATGACGCGGAATAGTAACTTGATTGAGCGCGGTAAGCTCAATACAAAACTGGCCCCAAGCGGCGACAATATGGTCAGGGGGTGTTTCATCCCACTCACACTTTGATAGCCAAAGCTCTTTGATCAAGAGCTTGGCGTACAAAATTGTGGGAGCCACAAACCCCATTATGTCCCATAGTCGAGCCACTGTGGACAGCATAGTGCGTTTGGTGCACTTATCATCTGGTGGTGAGACGTCAAACCGAAAACTATCGCAGGATTTGTCCCAGCGTAAACCGAGAACCTTATGCGGTACAGACTTCTCAAACTCAATGTCTGGAGAAGCCTTATGAGAATCTGGTATGCGTGCGAGAACCTCCTTAGAGTTGCTTGTCCATTTGACAAGATCAAACTGGCCTCGCTTGAAAAGCTGAATAAGCTCTTCACAAAGCGAAATTGCTAGCGGAGCGGATATGACACTACAGGCAATGTCATCCATGTACAAAGCGGAAGTGGCAACAGCCGCTGCGGCGGGAAAGTGATCGCCTTCATCAGCGATCAACTGGCGAACAACTCGTAACGCGTGATATGGGCTAGACTTGAGTCCAAAGCAAACACGATTGAACTGATACACAGATAAAGGTTCTTTCTTTTCAAAACGATAAAAGACCCGTTGAAATCTACGGTCAGATTCGCGAACGCCGATATTGAGGAACATTTGGCGGCAATCAGCTGACAGAGCGATTTGGAAAAGACGAAACTTTATTATGATGTTAAATAAATCACCCTGTAGATTGGGGCCGGCATGCAAAATGTCATTAATCGACTGACCCGATGTAGTCTTACAACTAGCGTCTAAAACCACACGAAGTTTAGTAGAGGTTTTATCTTCGCGAACTACGCCGTGATGCGGGATATAATATGAGGGCAGAGAGTTGCCCTCGTTGTTTACAACTACACTCAAAAAACCTTTATCTATGTAGTCACGAATGACGTCATTATAGGCGCTGCGTAACTTAGGTGATGCATCAAGTTTACGTTCCAAACAATGGAAACGTCTGAGCGCAGCAGCGTACGAGTCGCCTAACGAATAAGGGTCACCACAGAATGGCAACGCCACAACGTATCTGCCACTGTCGTCACGAACAGTGGTAGCGCGGAAATGTTCTTCACACTCGAGTCGTTTGAACGTGCTCAGGAACTACCGGTTGGATCTGAACAATTTTTTTTGTATACGATAGCCCAGTTATTCCGGAAGGCTATAGGTTATACCTATAACATAACGCTTCGACGCTTTGGGCCGGGCAAAAGTCAAAAAAGGCTAAAAGATAATGTCGGCTAATCTCAGGAACTAGCAGTCAGATTAAAAAACATGTTATAACCCAATTATTCCGAAAGGCTATAGGCTATATAAAACTACGCCACAACTTTTAGGGACCAGACAAAAATAATAAAATGGTCAAACGAGAAGCGGGTGGGTTGGGTCAAAGGCAAAAAAAGGCTAAACGAATAGGATACAATCTATATGGGTATCGTTTTCGAGATTTTCGGGACGCTGATTAATAATATTAAATTTATTTAGTGATCCAAGATGGCGGACGGGATATCAAAGATGGCGGATGAGAAAATTTTAAAAATCAATATGGGTATCGCCTTCGATATTATAAGGGGTGGTGAATCGAAATACAAGATCTATTTCGTGATCAAAGATGGCAAATGGGAAATCGAAGATGGCGAATGGTTTTTGCTGGGTCATCTATCTATACATATAGGTATATAAAATTCAGTCTTCGTTTGTTTGTATACCTTTGTAAACTCTGAAATTTTAGATTAAGCATTGGTGGCTTTGGTAACTTTGTTCAGAATTTCCTGGAAAAGTGGTTTGAAAAACAAAAAGGAATAAGCAAAAAGACCTTTAAAAGGCGATACAGGGTTCACCGGGACAGCTAGTAACTAATAAAACAAACCTAATAACCCATCTCCCATCAAATGATCAAATAGATCTCTCTGATTAAGTAGTCAAAATGAAGCTCATTCAAAACACCCCAACGTATTCATAATTATATATATACACGTCCAAAATTGCCAGAACGTTCATAATAGTGGTTAGTAAACTGTTACAAAGAATTACAATTCACTCCGAAAACTTGGGGAGCATTTCAAACAGGGCTTTAATCAAGATTAGAGAGGCCTTATACCAAAAGTATCAAGTAAACCAAAATGAACCGTAATCTAGTATTAACTAAAACAAAGAGCTCCTAATTTCGAACCGATGGCGTTCGTAGGAGACAGATAGTGTACACTTTATGCCGTAATTTTGACCTCAAACCGTCAGATTGTTTGTAAAGTGAATTAAGAAGGTGTTATTGCGTATCAAATGACAATTGAATACTTGTTCGTTAAAAAAATATGATTTGAAGATCGATTACTAAAATTCCACAAATTGTTCATAGAATTTTAGTAGTATAAATAAACTCAGTATTTGTGCAAAGTACTAGTGTAGGTATACCAATCGAACTAATGAGGTTTAGATATTCTTCTTATAGTCTCATGCCGTGGTTCATCAAATAAACATTTTCATGGTACAGGATAATATCGGACTATCTTATGGGAATGCTCTTCAAATCATGTTTTAAAGTACTCAGCAGTACAATACTAATTTCTTCTCCAAACAAAACATCTTACAGCAAGACATAAAATAGTTCATAGTAGGTACGTAGTTTCTGGAAACTCTGAAGTCTTACGAGAGTAATAAGTAGAAGTAAGTACTGACTGTAAATTGACGTTCCTGGAAACGATGATATTATTATATCACTATTTGCTTCGCTGCTTGTCTTAGTTAGCTAAGTCAGACAATTCCCATAAAACTCGGATCTGTCATTAATTATTTCTTCACTATTGCTTTCAAGAATATAACAATCATGTATAAAAGTCAAAACTTAGTAATATACAAACCGTTGTGACGCTTTAATTATTATTACATATTCCATAAACTCAAAAGACTTGGAACGATCCAGTGGGATACACTTGGTATGAAACAATAATTAATAGATCGATTTAATGTTATAGTATGAGTCAGAGAATGAAGTAAGTATTGTCTATGAAGACATAACAGTGTTTACCTCCTTGGCAAGTTTTTAAAACTCTTCTTCAAATTTCTAAAGGCAATACTTAGGTTTATATACAGCGAGAACATTTCCACATCTTAACTTAAAATTTATGTTATATCCATGCAGTGCATTTATAACTTTACTCGTTGCGAAAATTTTAAATACATAAAACCGCGCCAGTGTGGGCATAGCCTTAGTCGCCTGCAGTTGATAGACGATAAACCTGCGCTCCGGTGTCGCACGGCGCGGCGGCATGACGCGCGTGTCGTGGACGCGCCGCGGTACGAACGCTATTTATATACGCTATTTATGTCGCGCCAATGTGTCTGCTGCCTGCGCTGATGGATGGTAAAAGCTTTATTGGTAGTGTTGTAAGTTTTGGAAATTGAAGTGGGTAAGATTTATTGAAGGTGTGCTTACTCTGCGAATTCTATGAATGGTGCAGTGGTAGAGTTTTTGCTTCGTGACTTGGATGTGTCCACAAAACATCAAATACATACTTATTGTAATTGTTCGTAAAACAAGTGTGCGAAGATAAATATTGATCATATATGCTTAGGTTATTTAACATTCGATTCCTCAGAATATTTATAAAAGAAGGGTACGTCAAAAGACGTACAGGTAATATGTAAGACAACACCCATAAGGTAAAAAATTCAAATATGTTTTACCTTATGCGTTTTGTCTTACATATTACATTATGAACACGTCTTGACAGAAAGTAAAACCGATCCCGGTTGAATCACTAATATCAATAATTCCAGGTATCTATGCGATGTATTTACAAGTGTTTAGGCCTATGGACATGAAAATGTCTGAAGGTTCTTAAGCAGCACTATGAAGGCCATAATAATATACGAAAATTCGCATAGATAAAACAAGACCACTAGAGGTTTTAGGCAGCAGCCCTGCCGCTTGAAACTGCTCCGAGGGTTGTGGGTTCGATCCTGAGACGAAGCAACACTTTGTGATATTCAGAAAATGTTTTATTCGAGTCTGGGTACTATTTGCGCCCGTTAGTTGCATGTTTGTAAATTCCTTCGCCACGCCGGATTTATTCCTAGTGTGGAAGTTGTCCTTATAAATAGTTAAAAAAAGTCGTTGTCTTCAATTTACAAAAAATTAAGAAATAAAATACAAAAAAATTTCAGCAAGTATGGCTCACCCTAGTCATGAACCCGTTATAAAACCTGTAAGTTCGGTACGATTGGAAAGTGACGTCCATAGACTGAGAGACATGAGACTGATCGATACGTATAGAATATTGACCATCCTGTAGAAAGAGACAAAACGAATGATTGCTATCTCTTTACCAATAACTATTATTGAAGATACATTTTTAGAATTCTAGAAAACACTTACGTCCCATTCATGCTATCTGTAGGTATATCGACAGTCATGTGTCATTTACTACAAATAATGGATGACAAGACCGGGTTCCTCACAGCAGTGAATAGGTATACCACGTGTCAGCTTTGTTATCAAAAATATGAGAAATGTTCGAGAAATATTCTACACGCAGTGAATTATGGTTTTATTTGCACCCAATAAATGACATATTTGAATAACCAAACAAGTATAAAATAATAAAATGAATTTGGTTAAAAAAGGTATTTTCTCTGGTAAATGGTACCTACTTACTAAACTTATTTACCGTGTTACTGGATGTGGCAATTAAAGCTAGTTTTTCATTGTCTTATTTTAGTTCTCTGAACATCTTCTCTAATGAAAGTTTTTATGGTTTGATCTTTTTAGGGTTTCGTACCTAAAAAGTGAAAAACGGGACCCTATTACTAAGCTGTCTGTCCGTCTGTCTGCCTGTCTGTCTGTCTGTCATCAGGCTGTAGCTCATAAACCGTGATAGCTAGAAAGCTGAAATTTTCACAAATTATGTATTTCGGTTGCCGCTATAACAACAAATGCTAAAAATAAAAAAATGAAAATATTAAGGGACCCCTCCCCCATACAATAAACGTGTTTATTTTTCGTATTATTTGTTACAAAATTACTAACGGTAACAGGTAGACGCTTACTTAATTTCCCCAGAATATGTAGTTATATAATCAATATAATCCTCAAAATCAATAATTAAATAAAAAAGTAAATAAAATAAAGCGAGGCTCCAATACAACATACGTATTAAATGGCACCCGCCATCGCAGGGTGTTGAGCCCGTGTTCCCCTGACATAGTCAGAGTCCTTTCTTACTTCCGCATATCCCTCACTTTGTACTCGTCATCGAATTGGAAAGGGATTTGTTTGGGGATCTTTATTATTATATGATATCTATTTTAATACATTTCATTATTTTAATTCATATATACGTATATAATTAAGCTAAGACTTCCTGCGAAGCGAACCATGCGCAGAAAGATCTATTAGGGAGTCCGAAGGTCATATTTAGTTAAATAAGATTCTACTCCCCACTCTATCTATTTCTGCGCATGACTTGCTCCGCAACAACAGTACAGAAATTAATAATCTTATCCCTTGTTTTGGGGTCCGCCATAAGGTTGCACAAATTGTCCACCCTTATAGTGTCCCCTATTTCTTGTTGCAGATTATATCGTTCCACACCGTGGATAGGGCAATTTAATAAAATATATATACTACGGACTCCGAGGTTCCCGGCTCACAGAGACACGACGGGTTCTCTTTACATTTGAATCGGTGTAAATATTCAGAGAACCCGCCGTGTCCCGTTAGTACTTGTGTTAGTATCGCTGTCAGGTCGATCTTGCGGACTAGCCGATACGCCTCCACTGCGTCCGGAAAGAAGAGTTTCGTCACAGCGGCGGTGTCCCCTTCTCTATACCTCCGATTCCATTCGTAAAGCGATTCCTGACGGATCTGTCGCTTCACGAATGAAATCGGGCACTTGTCGTAGTGCGGTGCTGTTTTTAATTTCAGAGCGGCCTCTGTCGCCAGCAGGTCAGCCCTCTCGTTCCCTGTATGACCTGCATGTGCTTTTATCCAAAACAAAGACACAGTTTTGTTCTGGATCCTCGCCTCATGCAGGTTTCTACGAGCCTTGACCGCTAGCGGGTGAGTCGCCCTGTTATTTACGACGGTTTGAAGGGCCGCGCGTGAGTCACTGAAGACTCCGAAGCTCGCTTTAGAGCGGGCCGCTATCTCCGCTGTGGCCTTCCATATGGCAAGCAGTTCCGCCTGGTACACCGTACAGTAGGATGGCAGTTTGAGTTTGAAGGCCCGGTCTTCAGCCTCACCAGTCCACACGGATAGTGCGGCCCCGACCTTGCCCTCAATCCTACTGCCATCCGTGTATATTTTTACGTCTTGGTTGGCGTTTGCCAACACATCCTCTGGGTGCACCAAATCAATGAACTGCATGCTTATATGCATGGCCGGATGCGGCCTGCTTCTGTAGGGCTCCATCGTCTCTACCTCACTGTCCCCCAGTTCCGGCCGCGACAACCCCTTCCTCGCCTCGAACAAGGCTGCAGCTTCCTGCACCCTAAGGTCGAGAGGGAGTATCCCGGCCAGGACTAGGGCCGCGTTCAGGGAGACGGTCCTGTATGCCCTGCAGAGCTTTTGTGCAAAGCCTCTCTGAAGGAGATTCAGCTGCTTCTGCACGCCCTTTTTTTTTACCGCCGGTGCCCATGCACTTGCTGCGTACAACATTATAGGTTCCACCACTGCCGTGTACATGCTCCTGATAACCTCTGGGTGGAGGCCCCAGCTAATTTTCGCTGCTCTTGACAGCGACTTATAAATGGCGAAACACTTTCTTACAGCGCCAGTTATGTGCGCGTTAAACGTGAGTTTATCATCGATAGTGAGGCCCAGTATTTTGATATTTCTAGATATCTCGATGTCGATCCCGCCCATGTTCAGGTGTGGAGTGTCATATTTCAGCCGATTAGTGATAAGCATGGCCTTGGTTTTATGCGGCGCAAATTTAAGTTTGTTCTTGACACCCCAGTCCCGAACATGCGCGAGAGCGGCATTCGCCTTGGTCTGGATTTCCACCGCTGTGTCGCCCAGGAAGACGAGAACCACATCGTCGGCAAATGCCTGGCTGTAGTCCCCGCGCTCCCCCAGCTCCCTCAGCAGTGGGTCCAGCAATAGGTTCCATAAGATAGGCCCCCCTATCGACCCCTGAACACACCCCTTGAAAGTTTCCCTATTGTGTTCGTGTCCCGCGTAACGCACACATACCTCGCGCTGCGTCAGGTAGCCATCTAGCATCCTGCGAATATTTACGGGACAGCCCTCCTCCGCCATCCTCACCCTTATGGCAGGCCACCAGGCACTGTCGAAGGCGCCCTCTATGTCCAGCGACACCACCGTGACCAGCTTCTTTAAACGAAGCCCGTCACGGATGCGATTTACCAGGGCATAAAGGGCATCCTCGGTGCCCCTCTGGGGCATAAACCCGTACTGTTTTGGGCTCATTTTGGGCAGGAGATGCCATTTGGCTCTTTCCACCATAAGCTTTTCCAGGATCTTTCCCATCACTGGCAACAGGCCTATCGGCCTAAAGGATTTGGGGTGGTCGTAAGTATCCTTCCCAGGCTTGCGTAGCACTACTACCACCGCTTTCTTCCAAGCCTTGGGAAAGTATCCCATTTCTAAACATTTATTTGCCAGTGATAGGTAAGCTCCCGGATCCTGAGCTATGGCCTGAAGGCATATATCCGCCGTGAGCCCATCTTCTCCCGGTGCCTTTTTTGGATTAAAAGAGGACACCGCTGACCTGAGTTCTTCCTCTGTAAACGGTGGGTCCAGAGTTTCATTTTGCCTCCTCTCGTTTACTTCCTACGCCAATTTCCGGATCTCTCTGTGATCCTCGGTGTCCTCCTTCCGGTCATCCTCCAGATAGAAGGTGGTGGCGAGTAGTGCGGCTGAGTCGCCTTCCGTCAGGCGCTTGCCCATCCATAGGAGTGGTTGGTCTTCCTTCCTTATCTCGGTCCGTCGTAGGACTCTGTAGATCCCTTCCCACATGCCTTCTCAGGACTTCCAGGATTTTATTTGCGCGTTTTTAGCCTCGGTTTCGTAATTCATTTTTGTCTGCAGGTAGTCATCAACTACCTTGGCCCTACGACACGGCGCCGCGCACCGGACCCTGCGCCTCATCGTGTTGACCTTCCTCTTCATGAGGGCGAGCTCCTCGGACCACCACGGTATGTTTACTCTCATTCTTTCTTTCCTCGCTGGCATACTCTCCTTACACGCGTATTTGATGGCTTTGATGTAGTTTTCAACTACCATGTCTATTTGAGAGGCTTCGGTAATTGAGTCTATTTCGCCTTTGGTGATGTTATTTTCAGTGGCCAGTTGGTTCAGTTTCTCACGAAACTGAGACCAATTGGCTTTTTTGCTATTAAAGACGCGTGTCGTTCTTCTAATTTCCGCTTGTATTGGCTTTGCCAGCCTTACAGGCAGATCGCGACCTCCTCCACCCTCCAGTCCACGATGAGGCCCAGCAAGTCCGCGGAGCACGCCGTTTCGTCGACATAGCTTGTGAGGGTCCGAAGGCCCCTCACGGTGTCAAAGGTTGTTACTAGATCTTAGGTAATAAACAGGTAGAAACTAAAAAAATATTTAAGTATACATACAACAAACGTGATTTTCTTTTATAGATGATGGTACGGAACCCTTCGTGCGCGAGTCCGACTCGCACTTGCCCAATTTTTTGACATTCATCATCAACCTTTAACAGTCCACTGCTGGACTAGGCCTCTCCTTTGAGAGGAGGAATTGGCCTACTATACCAAGCTGGCCAAACGGGTTGGTATAGGGTTTGCATCTCTTACAATGCTGTTCTATGCATAATATGCTCCCTTTGTCGGCTCTAACGACACCCATGGGATGATATGGGGTGGTGACAATCCGTATTCTTAATCCGTCACCACACGGACGACATTATTTTTCTATAAATAATAGATTTTATATTTGAGTGAAAAAGACATATACAAAGTTTAATGTAGGTTTACCGGATGAAACGACTTACTTATTTAGATTTGATAGAATATAAACTTTTCTACAAAACGACCACCGATTAACCTTTGCTAGCGATATATAGAATATCGCTATCCCTTAGACCAGTGTCAAACTGACATTGGTTCAAGGAGCCTAACTCCCCATAACCGCTCTGGCAAAGATCTTCATCAACAGCCAAGACCAACAGCTTAACGTGCTTTCCAAGCCAGAGGTCAAGCAATAATAAACAATTGAATGCTTGTTTTATTTAGAAACGTATTTAAAATACTTTTGATATCCGTGGCACGTAATTAAAATTGAATGGCTCCGGAATTTGGTATTAAAATAATTTATATTTTATTTAGGTAATGATCTTTCATTGGTAAATAGCGAACATTATTTGTAAAGGTAGGCTATATACTTACAATTTGCACACAAATGCGAATGAAAATCTACTATATTAATCGAGAACGAGTCTATGTAAATATAATCGAGAATATTTGTTTAATTATGTTGCATTACATTCCGTCAATCTATCAGTTTCCAAGTAATTACAAATTAAGCATAAATATTATAATTATACAGTTTTCTTATTCATATGAGGTATCTTTAACATAAAATTTTAAAGAAATGCCGTCACCTCCATCCTCCAGTCAGTCAGCTCTACATTTCAGGCTCTTCTATTACATTGCTTATTTAATACTATGAGAAAGCAGCTCATTTACAACTAACTACCGGATGGACACTGGCCGGACTCAACCACCGTCTGCAAAATTAAAAAATGTAAGAGTGACGACCAATATGATACTTACCTTATCATAATCATTTGAATAAACATAAAAGCATGAGCAGAACTACTACTAACTAACTCTTGGAACTTCAAAATGTACTCATTCATGACCGTATTATACACACTCAAAAGATTCAGTTTCCCCCTTAAGGGGGAAACTGAATCTTTTTTTCTTTTCTTTTGAATTTTTCGTTACAAATTCTCTCTCTCAACATATTGAGGGACGAATATTAGGGGACCAGTGGGTACCGACCCATAGGTCGGTACCCACTGGTCCCCTAATATTCGTCCCCCGGAATAAAAGTTGTAGATTGGTCCCCTATTTAGGTGCCCATTGGTACCCCGGTAGGGGACCAGATTATTTCAATTATTTTGTCAGGTACCCACTCGTACCCTGGAATAAAATTAAAGATTCGGCACCTACTCAGGTGCGTTTTGGGCACCTAATTAAAATCATTTTAATTTTTAGGTAAAAAATATTGTTATCGTTGTACATTCGTGTACAATATTGTTACGATATTAATAATTAAGTAATATCAATCATTTAAAGTAGGTATGTACTATAAAATAATCAAACTATATTATAGTATATATTATGGACTCTCATCGAATTGGCTAACTATTTTGTTGGCCACTGATCGCATTTTCACGGAATTTGTCAAGGTGCAATCAGTTTGTTTTAAGTTTAGTCGCTAATGTAAGCGCAGTTAACTGATAGACTCTCGAGTAAAAGTAAATATTAATTAGTGTGTGTGTTCTGTAAAATTAACTACTGAATTAAGTGAGTGACCAAATATGAGTATAAAAACATGTAAGTACTATTTTTTACACTAGTTTATATAGCTCATATACTGATAAATACACAGTTTATATTTTTCGGAGTTAGCTTTGAAAATTTATTGGTAAAACATTTTAGAAATCGATTTTATGAATGGTTATGAGATTTTTTTCTTGTTTCGTATCTACGTTCGTACACATAATCTCTGTCTCTGTTCCAACCCTTCGTCACCCGTCTCTGTTCCAACCCTTGTAACTAAACTAGAAAACGTTGGTATAAGAGGAATCCCTCTTAAATTTTTTAAAGACTATCTCACGGATAGACGACAAATGGTAAAGATAGACCAGTTCACTAGTGATGCGGCGGATGTGTCATTCGGCGTGCCACAGGGAAGCGTACTACGACCTACACTTTTCCTAACGTATATATAATATAATAATAATATAATAATATTCTACCACATACACACATCACCATCTAGTCCCAAGCTAAGCAGAGCTTGTGTTATGGGTACTAGATAATGGATAAACATACATATATACTTTTTTTTTGTAAATACATACATATTATACATAGAAACACCCAGACCAAGACAAACATCCATGTTCAAGCACACAAATGTTTGACTTGAGCGGGAATCGAACCCGCGACCTTCGACGTAGCAGTCGCTTACACTCCCGCTGTGCCAACCGGTCGTCAAAATAAAATATAAACTGTCTCTGCAACTTAAAAGTGTTAAACGCAAAAATTTTTGCCTACGCCGATGACACGGCTGTTGTCTTCTCTGGGAAAAACTGGTCGGAAGTCAAACTTCACGCTGAGCTGGGTATGGCCCAGATTGCTAACTGGCTCAATGACAGTCTACTCACCCTAAATACATCCAAAACCAATTTCGTCTGCTTCAGCATTTCAAATCGTTCGCAACCGGAGGAGGACTTTACAATTAAAATACACTCTTGTAACAAACCTTTTTATAATACCTGTAAGTGTCCAAAAATAGATAAAGTACCACAAGCAAAATATTTAGGTGTCATAATTGACCAACGGCTTTCGTGGTACTCTCATCTGGAACACATCACTGGAAGGCTTAGGAAACTTGGTTGGATTTTTAAAACCTTACGGTACACTACTCAAATCAATAAAAATATAGGTCCGCCTAGAAATCTACTAAATAAAATTTATAATGCAATAGCAAAATTAGTTGTGGTATACTGTAAATAGGGATACTATTTGGGGAGGTGCAGCTAAATCAAAATTTATAGAAATTGAACGAGCACACCGAGCTTTAATAAAAATAACGTACTTTAAAAAAGTTGGATGCCCTACAGAGAGTCTTTATCAGATAAGCGGGCTGCTTTCTGTTAGGAAATTATACATTGTCCACACTGTTTTAAAAATATTGTAAAGGTTAATATATGTATAGTATAAATCCTGCATATCACTGAGGAATTATATACGTTTTATAAGTTTCATATAGAAAAATCTATTTACAAGTTGACAATGTACCTATACGTACTATACGTAAGATATTGCTGACACTTCGAATACGTTGTACCTAATATACAAAAACAAAAGTAAATTAATACAATTGTATGGCGTATACGAAAATGTCGAGAAGTGCGTTAAAAAAAAGATATCATTTTATAAAACAGTTACTTAAAAATCAATCGTACGTGAATGTGAGTATGTATAAAAAGTACAAATAAATACGAATTTTTTGATATCTAAAAGACTGATTGTCATTAACACTTATTAATAAATGTGATATCCTATTATTTGTTTCATTTTTACCTTTAGTACGTGACTGTACTACAAACACAGGTACTGAAAATAAATATCTTATTAGTAGAGTAAATGGGAAATATAAATGATTTAAAATAAAAAATAAAGCAGGGTACGAGTGTGCACCACAAAAATTTGAGGATACCAGTGGGCACAGGGTCCGAATTTCAGGGGACCAGTGGGTACCGACCCATATGACTCAAACAGAAATATTAGCACCCAGCAGACGATAATATACTTGCATCTTGCATACCTAAACGGTGTAGTCACAACACTATATTATGGAGTAGTGTTGTGCCACACTATATTATGTAGTGCTTGTAGTCCTATCGTACAGTTTACGAGCCGTTCGCTATAGCATGGTGCCAACACCGCTCATAAGGAAATGCTTGCTTGATATACTGCACACATAAAAACTGAATATCAAATATGTTGATGTGTTTATTGGTTGCCAGTGATATGCGGCTTTATAGCACTTTTGGACGCCTAGCTAATTTTATACTACACTAGAGCTATTTTCTCAGACAAATAAAACTGCAAATTGGCAATTTGCGATGAACTGATACTTTATGTTTCCTTATTTACTGCAATAAAATAAAAAAGAACTGAAGAATTAGTATTAACATGTTGTCCACCAACGGTTTCGTCGCCCGCGTTGTACAAAATATGTCGGGTTACAATAAATTAAACATTTAAGTCTGCCTCATGCATCAATCCGTGCACTGATGAAAACCGTATGCAAATAAGTTCAGCACTTTTTGAGTTTATCGCGAACAGACAAATGCAGCGGGGCATTTTGGTAGAGACGTTCATAATAAATAAGGATATTTAATACGGTACGTGATAACGTTCAACTTTGATTGCCAAATGAACGAATTCCTTTTATAATTTCCAATAAAAAACGAAACTAGTGCACGTTGAGTCTTAGAAAACTTTGTGTATACGTTCTTTTTCATACCAAACGCACGAAATTGTCATCATGATTTTCTACTAAAATATGTTCAAGGCAACTTACAAACTATCTAATCAACAACAACACCGACGTAACCCTACTATGGCGCCGATATCCGAAAAACCATAACGATACAATATAAAAACAAAATAGCCATACAATTTCGCATTCTGTCCGACACACAGAAATTATTATACCTTAACAAAATATCTATTGAACACAACTGAACATTAGGCCACTACCTTATCTTTACTGGGCTAATTACAATTCGGATACGGGGCGGATATTAATTCCCTATCTCGTATTATTAGGGTTATGACATGTCAAATACGGATATTTTTTGTGGATTTACTGCGGCGGATATCGAGTTCGGATATTGGTGATGTGGGTGCTCGAGATTGTTTGGTTTTACTATATACGTAATGTGACGGATTTATACAATATAATTGGTTTTATGCATTTAAAAGATAAGAGTGTTGCACAAGATTCTGCAAAAATACTTGTTCGAATCTCATTGCTTCCAGACACAACACATTTTTCAGATGTCATCGTTCCATATTTTTTATAAGATCTACTTTCTCTGGGGTATCGTCAACTCTGGTACTCCAATTGTCAAAAAAAAAACAACGTTCATAGGCATATGACCTAAAATATAAAATTATGAAATATAGCTTTAAGTTATTAGAATACCTAGATCATTGCAACATTTTTGGGTAGCGTCTGTCGTTAAAATTGTACACCATTTAATCTACACAGTACCATCAGCACACTATCACAGTACCATCTGTTGGGGTTATTGTAATAGTTATACATTTGAGCTATCCAATTCGATATTCCTAATACTGTTCGAAAACACCTGTGTATTGTTCTTGCAAATCCATACGGCTTGTACATTAGCGTACAGTTAAGAAAGAAAGAATTATATAGTTTATTTATCTGTTATGAAAGAATTACATTTTTTTAGCATACTTATCAGGTTTTAATGTAACAGAATTGGCCCCAACTCACCGTAGTGCTATCTAGTTCAACTAACAAGTTCAGTAATAACTAATAATAAACTACATTTAAGAATTGCCGAGCTCGGAGGCATCAAATACATTTTCATACTTTAGACTTACCTGTTTCATCGTAGGCAATCGTTTCAATATATTTGTCTCGTGACGAAAAGCCTGGGATTTTCTATACCAATCGAAGTTGATGTCAAGTCTAGTGAGAAGTGAAATCCGACTACCTGTTAGTATAATCGGGATATAAACAAGATCCAAAATCTAATCTGCAAGTCGGATAAATTAAAAACCCCACTTCCCATCACTACAATCCGCGTGAAACAAGTTGCACGCAGTACCAGATATTGGCAACAAGATCGTAACATTTCCAAATTCCAAATTCCAATCATTTATTTGCGTAAAATGGGTTTACAGAGATCTTAAATTATAGGGTATCACCATACTCAGCTTTTAAGCATACAAAATTTCATATTAAACATTATTAGGTATGTATTTATTTAAAACATTATTGGACACAAGTATGTCAGCACTTATGATATAACTTATGTATGAATAAATATTAAATAGTTACAAGGGATGTCAGAATTAATTCGAATAATATAAATTAAAAACAAATCAAACATGTCATACAATTTAAATAGTGACACAGTCAGGTTTTTATAAAAATCTATCTGTTAGATATTACTTGACAGAATAGTAAGCTTTAGCAAGCAGTAATTTTTTTACACCACGCTTAAATATAATAAACTTCGTAATACTTAACAGTTCTTTTAGCAAGTGGTTATAAATGCGTGGTGCCATACATAATATGCTTTTGTTCACTTGTGCAGTGTTTGTTAGCAGGGATGTGTATTTTCATATTGTGCCTTCGACTGTTAAGTTTCTCAAATTTATTGATATTTTTTGTCACAAACAAGACAATTTCGAGGATATATATACAAGGTAGCGTTAGTAGCTTTAATTGTAGAAAATTGTAGCGCTCGTAGCGAGACTTGGCTTGCCATTCGTAACAGATCGGCAAAGTTAAGCAACGCTTGCACAGGTTACCACTTGGATGGGTGACCGTGTGTGGCATTTACGTCTGAGCGCTACCGTGCTTCGGAGGGCACGTAAAGCTGTCGGTCCCGGTTCTTGTCCAAGGATAAGGATCGTTAGGCCATGTCGGAGGCCTTCGGGCGGTCTGAAAACTCCGACACCAGAGTTGGCCACACGCTCACACGAAAAACAAACAAACAATTGTAGAAAATAAGGTTTGCAGCTATCAATCATTCTTAATTTGCAAATGGACCTTATGATATATAAAAAAAAAAAAAAAAAAAAAAAAAAAAAAAAAAAAAAAAAAGAATGGGTATTTTTTAACACAGATCAGTGGAAGCGATTAATTCATCCAGTCTTAGCCCAAGACAAAGGATCTAACACATGGGCCAAGTTTCTTGGCGCTAAGAACTAAACAACTTACTTACCAAATATCTCCTGGTGATGTTCTTGAGTGGAGTCCTGGAGGCAAGTTAGACACACACGAGACTAAAATTGGCCAATATTAGCAAGTGAATTATCTTTACTTTACCAGACTCCACGCAGCGTCTTCAATCAGCAAATTCTTCCGGCACCAACCACGTGCATCGGATTCACTCAAGTTTTACAATGTTCGTTAAAATACTATTTTTATCACAATTAACCGGTGCCAGTTATTGATCAAGGAAGTGGCAATCAAACGGGTTCTAAATACAAGATCAAAACGCTCACAACACGAAATCTATCCAGAGCTAGGTTTTTTGGCTGACCGCGGGAAACGACAATGAAGTGACAGTTCAGTGTGACCATTGTCAGAAATTTTCAATAGACTAAACAAAATGTTACTCAATCGATCTAATCGATTTGACTTATAATAAAAACTAATTCTATTTCAAACATCCATCCGCCCTGGACCGGCCTACCGGTCCGCTAATCGGTTGGTAGACGTGACAATGTTGCAACCGCTCTCCTCAGAATCGAACCGTCCACCAAGACCTCAGCAAATCGGGGAACTCCATCAGCCCCAGTTACCAAACGAAGGATGCGCCCCCTGCGCCATCTGAGTGGCGGAAGGTTAGCCTCCTTTATCAAAACGAGGTCACCAATCTTGGGTGGATCGGTCTTGTCGGTCCACTTAACGCGTTGCTGGAGTATGTGCAAATATTCCAAGTTCCAGCGTTTCCAAAAGCTCTGAGTAATCTGGCGTACCAATTCAAAACGCGAGAGACGACCAGGTCTCGTATCAATATAGGGGTACTCAGGCAAGGCGACAAGTGGGCGACCAATCAAAAAATGGCCCGGCGTAAGGGCCTCCAAATCATTCGGATCTGAGGAGATCGGGCACAATGGCCGAGAGTTCAAAACGGCCTCAATCTTACAAAACACAGTTGCGAGTTCCTCAAATGTAAGGACAGACTCACCGATTGTCCTGCGCAAGTGCGTTTTGGCCGATTTTACGGCGGCCTCAAATATACCACCCCAGTGTGGACAATTTGGTGGGGAAAACAACCAATTTATCCCACGTCGGGCAAGCCTATCACCTATATCAGCTTTGTTGGTTTCAAGGAAATTAACAACATCATTCAAATAATTATAGGTGCCCTTGAAGTTAGTGCCGCAGTCAGAACGGATCAAGGAAGGCATCCCTCTGCGGGATACAAATCTGTTAAATGTGGCTACAAACGCCTCGGTCGTAAGCGAGGAGACCAGTTCTAAGTGTACGGCCTTTGTGGAGAGACAAACAAAAACGCACAAGTAGGCCTTGACAGTCTTGCTGTTTCGAAGTGTCGACGTTTTCACCAAAAAGGGACCTGCGAAGTCCGTGCCAACACCGTCAAACGTCCTGCTCTCAGTTACGCGATCTGCCGGTAAGTCTCCCATCAAGGGCTGCATGGTAGAAGCCTTGAGCTTATAGCAAGGGATGCAGCGAAAGACTACACTCCGAATAATTCTTCGGGCAGACAAAATCCAAAATTCGCGTTGCAAAATGGCCAACAAAGCATTACAACCAGCATGCGAATTTTTAAGGTGACGGTCAGTTACCAACAAACGTACCAAATGACCGTCCTTGGGTAACAAAAGGGGGTGACGTGCCCCGTAGGGGAGGTTGGCGTTCTTGAGACGCCCTCCAACGCGCAATAGACCCGTATCGTCCAAAAAGGGGTTCAATTTAGATACAGCGCCCGATAATTTCGATTTCCCCGACTTGAGGATAGCAATCTCCCTTTCAAAATGCGCCAATTGCACAGAACGAACCCAAAAGGTGAGGGACTCCTGTCGTTCCTGCGGTGAGAGAAACGGTGTCAGTCGTTTCTTTTGTGGGTGCCTAAAATTAAAAACAAAACGCTTTATCCAAGCAGTGACACCTAACAACTTGTCGAGGGAGCTGTAACGATTCAACAAAAAATCGGGGTCGAAGGCGCATTCTACCTTCTCAAGAGCGAGTGTTCGTAGACCCGGCAAATTAGAAGTATTCAAAACTGGCGTTCGAGGCCAATCAGTTTCTGGTCGACTCAACCATTCCGGACCCCACCACAGCGAATGACCTATCAAACTAGGCGTCAAGCATCCGCGCGAGGCACAATCAGCGGGGTTGAGCTCACCTGGCACGTGTCTCCAAACAAGCTTGACTTCGGATTTCTGGATTTGGGAAACGCGATTAGCAACAAATACCTCCAAGGTGTGGACAGAAGCCTTCAACCAACAAAGAACAATTTGGCTGTCTGTCCAGGCGTAAGTCCCATTAATGCAAATGCTTTTACCCAAAGTACTGGACACGTGGTTCAACAAGCGTACAAGAAGGGCTGCTCCCGAGAGCTCCAATTTTGGAATGGTCAGAGATGTCCGAAGGGGTGCCACCTTGCTCTTTGCCATGATCAGGGAAACCCTCACCTGACCTGAGGCACTGACTGTGCGCAAGTACACCACAGCCGCGTGACCACGTTCCGAGGCATCACAAAACCCGTGAAGGATGGGACGAGGCAAGGAGATCTCGTTGACGGCAGGAAGTGAGGATACAAAAGAGGTCCATTCCTCAACAAGAGTGCCGTGTAGAGGTTCGTCCCAGGTCAATCCTGCTGTCCAAAGCTTTTGCAAGAAGCATTTTGCCCAAAATATAATTGGACAGATCCAACCGTTCGGATCAAAGGTTCTGGCGACAGTAGACAATACGAGACGTTTAGTCCAAGAGCAAGGCAATTTCAGGTCTACGTTATACGTAAAGATGTCTTGGACTGGTCTGTACTGAACGCCTAGAACAGCCATCATGGCGGGGTTGTCAACAATCTCAAACAAATGTGGATCTTGCTGATGATCCTCTGGCAAGCCTTCCAAAAGCGCTGGCGAGTTGGAAATCCATTTGCGCAACTCATAACCAGCGGAGGCCAAAATACCTATCAATTCGTCCCGCAGGAGGATCGCCTCGTCCGCTGTGGAGGCGCCCGAGCAAATGTCATCGACGTAAATATCGTCCTTCAAGATGGCGGAGGCTCTTGGGAAACGTAGGCCTTCGCGGTCTGCGAGCTCCCAAAGAGAACGTATTGCCAAGTAGGGGCTTGACCTTAACCCGTACGTATTTGTATTGAGCTCGTAGACGACCATGGGATCGCGAGGAGACTCTCTCCAAAGGATCAGCTGGAAGCGACGGTCATCAGGGTGGATAATCGTCTGCCTGAACATCATTTTTATGTCGGCCACAAAGACAACCTGATGTCGTCGGAAGCTGGTGATGACGTCACAAAGGTCCTTGACCAACTTGGGACCAGAATGCAAGCACTGGTTCAAGGATACGCCTGTTGAAGTCTGCGCAGAACCATCAAATACTGTGCGCAGCTTGCCAGTCGATGGCTTCAATACCGCATGATGCGGGAGAAAGTAATGCTCCACCGAACGCCAATCCAAATTTGACACAGACATGTGTCCCAACTGTTCATATTCCCTCATGAACTCAATGTACTTCTGTCTGAGCTCCGGATCACGACCCATGCGGCGCTCCATGGCCAACAACCTCTTTTCGGCTAAAGGTCGTGACTCACCAAGCGGAGGCCGAACAGACAGGAAGGGTAGCCTCGTAACAATCCGACCAGAACGGAGTCGACCAGTGTTGTTCTGGAAGAACAGCTCGCACTCCTCATGTTCTGGATTCAAACGGGCAGCTTGAGGGGGCTCCTCTATCTCCCAAAACCTCTGAACCGCATCAGAGAGAGCGGAGCCTACAGCTAACAAATTGTCAAGTTCAGGTGGAGGGGGGTCCCTAGGTACAGGTCCCATCAAAGCAAATCCAAATATGGTCGGGATGGCAGTCAAACCATTTGGCACCAAGACCCTTTTCCCACCAATCAAAATTCCACCGAGGACATCAGAGCCAATCAACAAGTCGATTTGTCCCGGTGTGTCAAATTTGGGGTCTGCCAGTTCCAATCCCGATGTCAAATTCACCACAGCAGCAGGTAGCTGCTTCTGTGGATGCATACCCAAAATATTCTTCAACACAATAGCCGAGGTTTTAATCCTCGGGTGTGAAGATTCAACAGGGCCAAACAAAACCTTAACTTGCCCTTCAACATTAGAGGCTACATCACCTATGCCCCGTATACAATTTGGAAAAGAGCCCATATTTAATTTAACCTGCCCTACCAAATAAGTGGAAACAATGCAACCTTGTGAACCTGTGTCCAATATAGCACGGACAACAACAGAGGTCCCCGTGGGTCCCCAGACCCTAACAGCAACCGTTGGTAGGATAACGGTCTCAATGGGGGAGGTTGGCGTTATAGGGCAGGGGTCAATGACCTATTGTTGCCTGGACGGCGACCGTTGGCCAGGACCAGGCAAGTCAAAGCGAGGGTGCGGCTTGAAGTCCTCAAAGGCGCGATGACTCGAACCGCGCGCCATCTGTGGGGGGTCATAGTGACGCACCCGCCCAAAACGAGGTGGGCGCGAGTCAAGGCGGGGACGCTCCGCCAAAGGAGGGGAATACCTGGGGCAGCAGTCATGGTGCTGGTGACGCTGAACAGCACATTCAGGTGCGCGAGAGAGAGGAGGCGTGCGCACGCTACGGTTCTCCAAGCGGGGTGAGTGGCGATCAATTGAGCGAGGCGACTCTCGGCTACGCGCCGGTGAGCCTCGGCTGCCACCTTCAAAACACCCGCCCGTGCGCGGCGTCGGCTGGTTGGACAAGCGGCCAACCTCTCTGGCATTCATGCAGAGAATGTCCAAATGCTGTCCTCCACAGTGAGGACAGGGGCGAGAGTTTGGGCAGTCTCGCTGGTAGTGGGACCCCAAACAAGAGAAGCAAAGGCGGCGGGCATTCGCGATGCGCCTACGAGAGGCGACATGCAGGTCCAAGAATGCCCCACAACTGGCCGTTCTGTGCCCCGTGACCTTGCAGTAGGAGCACTCCACTGGGCTCTGCGTGACTGCAAAGCGAGGAGGGCGCCGGTCAACACTGGCTCGGGTGTGAACGCGAGCCTGCTCCTTGACCTTGGGCGGCTGCGACTTAGCCGGCGTGTCACCACCGGAGTTGTCCAAGACCCGGCACTCATCCTCCAGGAACTTCTCCAGGTCAGCAAAGGGGGGCAGATGGGTCGCGCTATCCCCACCAAAGCGCTGTTCAAAACGCGACCTCAGGTCGGCAGGCAGCTTCTTCAGCACAATGTGCACCAATAGATAGGACCATTGGTCCACGGGCAGGTCAAGGCACTTAAGTGCGTTGATGGCCACCAAAAGCGGGTTCAACAGTTGGGTGCGCAACCCAGAGACCCGGGTGAGCGTCGGCAAGCCCAAAATCTGCTCAATATGCGTGTCGGCGAGGCCACGCTTGTTATGGTACCTACGGGTGATTAGGTCCCGAGCCGTCTGGTACGCCTCGTCAGACACGGGCAGATGCTGGATGAGGCCCTTAGCCTCCCCATCCAGTACCGACATTAGATAGGCAAACTTTTGTGCCGGCCGAAGGTCAGCCCTATCATTCACCAGGCTGTCGAACAAGTTAATGAAGCCCAGGTAGCTTCCTAGGCAGCCATCAAAATGGGGGAGGTCCAAAGTAGGGAGCCTACTCACCAGCCCCGGTGCTGACCTAGGAAGCTCCTGCTTCAGGCCGGGTTGCCCTTCCCTATCGGCAACTAGTTGTCTCGCAGTATTGGAGACAGCATCATACAGGTCTAAGACCTGGGCATAGTCTTCGCTGACCTTATTTCGCTGGTCAGCGGTGAAATCATTGATTGACACTTCAAGACAGCAAGTGCTGAAAGTGCGGAATTGCTGTTCCACACTTGCCAGGCGATCGTCAATCCGCTCGTACCTTTGAAGTAGAGCCTGCTGGCGATCAGGCCGGTTCACTAAAGCACTGGCTGAGGCAAACCAGCGCAAATCTGATGCAATAGCACCAGCAGCCGCACGCAAGTCCTTGATAGCTGACATAATCAAAATTTCAAAAGAGCCCGGACAAGCGTTAAACAATATTAACAATCAAACTTAATTTTTCTTAATTCTTTGAAACCAGCAAGGTATTAGCCTGTTTATTGCAAGTGCAGGCAAGTGACAGGTATTTACTGCCCAACAAAATTAAAAGTTTCAGTATATTGAAACAAACACAAAAGTTATCAAAGTTATAACTTATAACAAATTAATAAAGTTGAAACTTCAACTTAATTAGTTAATTATTTGCAACAGACAGACTAACTGTGTTATTTATGATATACAATATGAAGTAAGCACAGAATATGTGTTACCTAGCAATATTATCTATATTATAACAAACAAAGTTTATTAATGTGACCCGCCCAAGTGGCAAGGTCAAGTTTGATTATTACAATGTTTATGAATATATGCAATAAACTAAATTTACTAAATTTATTGATACATACAGCTGTTATGTATCCAAACAAACTGACTTATTAATGCAACAACAAATTTCAGTTAGATTTTCCAACAATACAAATCAACAATTACTGATTGAGGTTATGTGACAATGTGTTTCAAATTATCTAGGTCAACTTATACAATTAAATATTATGTATTTTAGACAATAACTGACCTGACAAACACTACAATACTGTCTACAAGGTGATAAGATACAAGCTCATACCAATCTGAGTTTATACTCAGTAATGCAACAGCGGCTAAATTTCAACTACGCTCTGCTACCAAAAGTTATGTGTAGAATTCGGGCTAAGAATGGGTATTTTTTAACACAGATCAGTGGAAGCGATTAATTCATCCAGTCTTAGCCCAAGACAAAGGATCTAACACATGGGCCAAGTTTCTTGGCGCTAAGAACTAAACAACTTACTTACCAAATATCTCCTGGTGATGTTCTTGAGTGGAGTCCTGGAGGCAAGTTAGACACACACGAGACTAAAATTGGCCAATATTAGCAAGTGAATTATCTTTACTTTACCAGACTCCACGCAGCGTCTTCAATCAGCAAATTCTTCCGGCACCAACCACGTGCATCGGATTCACTCAAGTTTTACAATGTTCGTTAAAATACTATTTTTATCACAATTAACCGGTGCCAGTTATTGATCAAGGAAGTGGCAATCAAACGGGTTCTAAATACAAGATCAAAACGCTCACAACACGAAATCTATCCAGAGCTAGGTTTTTTGGCTGACCGCGGGAAACGACAATGAAGTGACAGTTCAGTGTGACCATTGTCAGAAATTTTCAATAGACTAAACAAAATGTTACTCAATCGATCTAATCGATTTGACTTATAATAAAAACTAATTCTATTTCAAACACATTTCTTTTGAAACATTTTAACGTCAGTCTCAATGTGACCCGCACCGAATACATATGTACTTGTACTCAATACTATGTTAATATTATCTGAGTGTTGATTGCTCAAGATATCGCGAAAGGAGGCTATTACTTGTAATGGTTATAGCTAATATTATAATCGTAGCCGACCTATTCTTTAGATATGGGAACTGTTATATCGGAACGGGTGGCCCTATATCTGCACTTCCTATAAATTTCCTATAAATTTCATAATTTAATTTTGAGATATTTTCCAATAAAAATGCGGCCATGCCACCACCGGAACACAGGAATATCGCCTAGTCCGGGCTACTTCTAAAAAAAATTGCTATAACTCACGCCCATTAGTGTTGATAGGATTATAACGGCGCCAAGTACGTAATGCTTTATTTCTTTCCCTGTTAATACACGTAAATATACATAGAAGGACCATAAAGCAAAATTAAAAATAGCTCACCACAGTTGCTTTGTTCTTTGAAAACAGTGAAACTCAACCGCAACTTTATATTTTACAGTTACATTTCGTTTACCGAGAGGCTTTATAAGTATCCTTCCTCAGAGTAAAATGTACAATTAATTGTTGTAAAAGACACCGTCTTTGGTTTCAGTTCTAACTCTCATAATGTTATAGGAGTTCAAAATATATGTTCAGAGGTTGAAGGTCGTATAACGGTTGCCGTAATACAATATTCTAATGTAATGTTTTTGTCGGTATTACGGTACGGAGGTTATCTTTCATTTAAAATTTTCATTTTACTACATGGCCTCTGTATTTTTGTGGTGAATTCTGGAATGTTTTGAGTTGTAGGAAATTTATTTAATTAGGTCCGGTTCTATATAACAGAAGCCTTAATTTTGATGTTTCGATATCTTCTAAGCTACTAGGTAAACGTAGAACAGTCGAAATGATTGAAGCCCATTTCTTCCATTTGAGACTTTTCCCACACTAGGAATGTAAGTATTATGTATAGTATAGGACTTAACAAACATTTACTACTACTACATATACTGGATATCATAATTTAACTTGTCGATTGACTGTCGTCCGAGAGATGCAATTCCCATCGATAACTGGCCGAAAAACGATACATCACTGAACAAAATTAATAATGCCGATTTTCTTGCCACTCTGCACCCTTTTTAAAAAGCTACGCAGTCTCACCCTCAAAACTTCGCCATATCTGTTAAAATCTATGCCAAAACCTTTTTAAATACGTTGTTCATCTAGTCATCTTCCTTCTGGACATTTGCATCATAGTGTACTATTTAGAATCGTAGACTTATTTGTTCCTGCCATTAGCTGTGCCCGCTTTCAATAAACATAGCATGGCCAGATCCGGCTGAGTTGCTTAATACTTCGACACAAAGACAAGAATCCACATGGATAACGTTCTAACTGCTACGTACACCATATTATAAGAAAATTTCGAATATACAAGAGCTACTTACTTCAACAGCCTCCGTGGTCCAGTGGATAGCGTATGCGACTGCTGATTGGAGGTCCCGGGTTCGATTCCCGGGTCGGGCAAAAGTGTTACTGGGTTTTTCCGAATACTCAGTAGCAGCCCGGAGTCTGGTCATGTGCCCGGTAACGGCAAAAGGCTCGCCCTCTATTACGTGGGACCTAAACATTCATGGCGAAATGTGGGTGTAATATTTTCACTTCTGCCTACCCCTTCGGGGATACAGGCGTGAGACTATAAATAAATAAATAAACTGACTTCAAATGACAATATTTATTAACTAATATTCGATACATAACTTTCATATACATAAGTAATCTAAACATATGTCGGCACGTTGCAAAATTTTAGGCTGTTGAAAATTCAAACATTATGTGAGCGAATCGTTGGGTCTCGTACAAAGAAAACACACTAAGTGGTAGCGCCATCTATCTTTTCCATTGCTAGTTAATTATGTCAACGTCAATGGTTCGTCGCTGCTCGGCCAATCCAAGCGATCCTTTCCTGAATCCCCTCCCATAACGCCTCGCTATTGGCCGCCCTGCTCAACGGCGACGAAGAAAAACACTGGAAGATTCTAGACGCTCGGAACTCGTGACCGCACCGTACCGCACTGATCCGCACCGCCATATGTAATTATTACCGTTTATACCAAAACCTAACAAAACCGCCCGCGAGTGAAAGTGATTTGTGTAGTGGAGTGATTCAAGCAGCTTCAGGATTCTCGAAGACATCAGGAGGCTGCCATTTGCAAAGGAAAAGACTGCCGAGCAAGGTAAGAGGCTCCTATCCACTTCACCTTTTCACTTCCTCATTTCCTAGTCGTAAGAACTGAAATCCTACAGTCCACAATATTAATAGTTTTCCCAAATCGACTAGGAACATTCGGTTCGCCGAAACATTTTTTTTGATCCATACGAGTCGGATTCATTTACGTTTTATACGTAAAACCTCGTTATATCTCTATACCTAGGCAGTTATAGCACCTAGCTATACTCCTAGTCCATTCACATAACCGTCACATGGTTGTTTTCGCACGCATCAGTAGGTAATATACTTTTATGTAGCTACCTACTTACCCCATTATTATTTCTGGAACTATCATAGTTGTCTTGTAAATCTTATATTTCAAGCAACTTTTAATTCCACCGCTTTAAAGTGTTGCCTACTTAGGTAAAATAATAGGTACTTTAGATATTCTTATTTTGTTTCGGTATCATTAGCTTATACTTACGTAAGCATGTCACAACAAAAGAAGTCACGCGTGTCGGAAGACAAAAAATGACAATCTTAGAAGCAAAACGCAATATTTTATTTGAGCGTATTCAAAACATTTACGAGCGTTCAAAGACCGCAGCCGTTTCTGATAGTAATAGGGAGTCATTTCTCAGTTATTGTATGACAGTAGATAGTATTCGAACAGATTTTCATAAGTTGTTAGATGATTATAACGCAAGATTGCTTTCTACTTATCCTGATGAAAAATCGAATTATAAGGCGTACACCTCTTTCGAAGACCTTTATTGTATTATTAAGCGTATACAATCGCAATTGGAGGGTAAATATTCGGCACAGCCCGTTGCAGCGGCTCGCAAGCCGAGATTACCGCCATTCGAGATTATGGCGTTTGACGGAGATATACGAAATTGTCCGTTACTCTATGCGAGTTTTAAGTCCACAGTGCACGATAATGGTTCTCTGACAGATACTGACAGGTTGTACTATTTAATAGGTAAACTGTCACCGAAGGCCCAGTCCGTATTTGCAGGTGTCACACCCAGTGCTGAGAATTATCAGGTCATATTTCAGTCACTACTTGATAGATATCAAGACACTCGCGTCCTAGCGTCTATCTACTTTGATCAAGCTTTAAATCTTAAACTGTCCGGTGCCGCGTCTGTCGCAAATTTCCAGCTGTTTATAAATAACTTTGTAACCGCGGTTAATTCTCTTAGAAACTTAAAATTGGAAGATCTTTCCGACTTTATGTTGCTTCAACTCGCTTTAAAAAAGTTTGACACTGAAACAATTCGTGCTTTCGAGATGACGGAACGCAATAATAAAATACCTACACTAGATAGTTTTATTTCGTTCATCAAAGATCAGTGTCGAATATTTCATAATACGCAGTCTAGTTCTCCTAGCCCGTCTAACACTAACAGCAGCAAACAAAGGTTGAATAAAGCGCGAAATAGTAATAATAACTCGGTCCCTAATCCACAATCTTACGTAACATGCTCGGAATGTAATAAAATTAATTCACAGAAGTGTCTGTGCAGTAATATAGTGCACGACCATTTCTACAAGTGTCCCGCCTTTAATGGTTTAAATCCGACTGCTCGTTTCAAGTGCGTGAAAGATAACAAAGCTTGCATTAATTGCTTAAGTGTAAAGCATAAAACGAGTGATTGTTCTAGTAGGACGAGATGTCGTTGCACTTCAATAAAGGTAGTCTGTTGTCAAGCCAAGCCGCTAACCTTGACACACCTACGTCGTAGGTGCAGGCTACGATAACTGCGCCTCCCACGATTCAGAGTGAAATATCGTTGTGTACGACATCCATCGTGCGGGCGACGCGCACGCGCGGACGGCCCTCGCGCATCTATAATGATCCGCGCGGGACCAAAACGCAGTGTATGGCGTCCAAGACGGTACGATTTTATGTTTATCTGATCAATACCCCAAATTGATGAGAAGATTGGTGCGATCTGGTAGCTAGGGCTTGCCGAATTATTTTTTAGCTTTTAGTACATAACCTAACTACATATGTTTTTATTGTAATAAAACCGTTTAACATAAAAATGTTTTTTATTTTATTTTATTTTCAAGATTTTAGTTTTGTTGTTAGTTCATAGTGAGCCCTCTTCTACCAATCAAGCCCTTTCATTCGATATCTATATTGAGGTATCTGTGAAAAATATGTAATCAGCCATTTTGTGGCGGAAGCCATCTTGGATTTTTCATAGTGAGCTCTATTCTACCATTCAATCCTTTTCATTTGATACCCATATTGAGGTATTTGTGAAAAAGATGTAATCCGCCATTTTGTGGCGGCGGCCATCTTGATTTTTTCATAGTGAGCTCTATTCTACCAATCAAGCCCTTTCATTTGATACCCATATTGACGTTGTTGTGAAGAAATATTTGATCCGCCATTTTGTATCGGCGGCTATCTTGGATTTTTCATAGTGAACTCTATTCTTCCAATTAAGTCCTTTTATTTGACATCCATATTTAGATTGTTGTGAAGTAATATGGGATGCGCCATTTTGTATCGGCGGCCATCTTGGATTTCCAATCATAAGGAATATATTATGTTGTATTGTCATCAAGATTAAGAGTGTGTACCAAATATCAGATCAATCTGTCATCAGGAAGGGGGTAAAATTCCAATTACTAAATTAGACCCAAACAAAATAAACAGGTCAAGCTAAATAAAACTGCTACGCTATGCTACGCTATGCTACGCTATACTACGCTATGCTACGCTATGCTCTGCTATGCTATGCTACGCTATGCTACGCTATGCTACGCTGTGCTACGCTATGCTACGCTGTGCTACGCTATGCTACGCTGTGCTACGCTATGCTACGCTGTGCTACGCTATGTTACGCTGTGCTACGCTATGCTACGCTGAGCTACGCTGTGCTACGCTATGCTACGCTGTGCTACGCTATGCTACGCTGTGCTACGCTGTGCTACGCTATGCTACGCTGTGCTACGCTATGCTACGCTGTGCTACGCTATGCTACGCTGTGCTACGCTGTGCTACGCTGTGCTAGGCTATGCTACGCTGTGCTACGCTATGCTACGCTGTGCTACGCTATGCTACGCTGTGCTACGCTATGCTACGCTGTGCTACGCTATGCTACGCTGTGCTATGCTATGCTACGCTATGCTACGCTGTGCTACGCTATGCTACGCTGTGCAACGCTATGCTACGCTGTGCTACGCTATGCTACGCTGTGCTACGCTATGCTACGCTGTACTTCGCTATGCTACGCTGTGCTACGCTATGCTACGCTGTGCTACGCTATGCTACGCTGTACTACGCTATGCTACGCTGTGCTACGCTATGCTACGCTGTGCTATGCTATGCTACGCTGTGCTACGCTATGCTACGCTGTGCTACGCTATGCTACGCTATGCTACGCTGTGCTACGCTATGCTACGCTGTGCTTCGCTATGCTACGCTGTGCTACGCTATGCTACGCTGTGCTACGCTATGCTACGCTGTGCTACGCTATGCTACGCTGTGCTTCGCTATGCTACGCTGTGCTACGCTATGCTACGCTATGCTACGCTATGCTACGCTATGCTACGCTATGCTACGCTATGCTACGCTATGCTATGCTATGCTAGGCTATGCTACGATGTGCTATGCTATGCTAAGCTACGCTACGCTACACTATACTATACTAAACTTCCACATTGTATATGGATGACATTGCCTGTAGTGTCATATCGGCTCCGCTAGCAATTTCGCTTTGTGAAGAGCTTATTCAGCTTTTCAAGCGAGACCAAATTGATCTTGTCTTGTGTAATTGGAAGGCTAAGAAAAATTCGCAAATTCTATAAACCATATTTATCTGTGAAATAAATACAGTCTGTCACTTACAGCAGCCTCTTTGGTAATGCTTGGTCCCTATTGTCGATTCCAATCGTATTTGGCCTAGTGTGAATATATCCTAATTTTGGCAGTTCGACCCCGCCGAGTGTCAATAGTCAACGCGGGATCAATATCGCCGCGACATTCGGAGGCTAATATCCAGGAAACGCAGGGTTGCTACAACTAATAAGTCAAGCTTCAAGTTTTCACTTGCGTTGCAGGCAAGGAACTAACCCTTTGAGAATGCTAACCTTTGAAACAGTGAGGGGCTAAGATATTTTAATGATTATTTTGGCAAATATGCTGTCCCTGTATGGATCAAATCATTTGTAGGGATGATAAAGTAAAGGGTATTAAGCATATTAATACCTCCTGCTTTTAAACACCACTAAATACTACAAGAATATAAATCTTATAAGATGAAGTTCGTGCCCTAAAAGTAGGCAGGTATTTCGTAGGCACTTCGCAGTAAGGTTTTCAATAGAATTACCTAATTTTCCTATATCGGTGACTCTTTGTAAGGAATTTTTATAAGGCTTTTCATTTAATACTTTCAATATTTTTTCGTTTTCAGCCTATTCAACAAATTTGAACAGAAAGAAAAAATATCGGCAGGTATTTTGTGTACCACTATCCAATATTAAACTTTGTTAGGTGGTTCTACTATTAAATTAAACGGTATGTATTTTTTTACAATTTTTAATCTTTCGGTCGAACTATGAAAGTGACAAAGAGATTTTATACCAACTCAATTCCATGTGTTTTATAAAATAATTTTTTTTTTCTGTGGTTATGATACGGGACTTGGATCATCCGCGTACGTTTTAACTGCACATCAAGAGTACTTTTGAAAAAAACTTACACTAGTGTTGTAATTCAGACTACAGAAAACTACTACATAAAGAACAAACATACAAAAGTAGTATAACCATTTTTGGATCTCACTTATATATGCCTCTTGTTAGAATCCAACCTATTACGTTCGGCATTTAAGAATTTTGTCTTTGATCTTCTGATGTTTCTCTTATTTGATACATACGATTTGATGATTACGCGAAATGTTAACCGAGGAAATTGAGTTTTGTGATGACTAGTTAGATCACCACGTTATCACCTTAGCATACCATCGTGCTCATCGTCCGAGGATTGTCCGGTTGCATCTGAGGAGATTCCGAATTTAATCCCGAGGCCCGTTTTCTAGTCTAGCCAAACTTTACATCTTGTACTTTTATTATTTAAACAAACCACCTTTCGCACATATCTTCAGTATTATTCAACATCAATTCTTAGTTCAGAACACATAAGCTGGCTCTATATTCTGTAGACTTACAAGACATGTAGCTAGCAAGATGAGATTTGTTTGATCTTTTGAGATTATGAGAATAAGTTTGCTGAGTCTGTTGAGTTTATAATAATAATATATAATTTATTTCAGACCAAAAAAACCATAGTGTTAGTAGTTCCTTAGCCTATTGTTAGTACACACATTTTAAAATCATAGGTACACTTAATTAGGCACATTGATCTCTGGGCGCACATGTCTACCGGCCCAGAATTTTATAAACGGCCCTTCTTTTTTTTCTGCCAACGTCGCGAGGATGTCGTTCGAACGTTGCAGCATCGACGCGCATCGCTTGCGCATCACTACGTAAAAGTCAGCAAGTCTGGCATCTGCAAACATGCCCGATGCGCTACAAAACCGAGGCAGCCCCAACAACATCCTAAGCGCGTTATTATACTGAACGCGCAGAGCGCTGTAAGCCCCCTGCGTATACCTCACCCACAGGCTGCACGTGTAAAAAGACTGGCAATAAGCCCGAAAGAGGGTTACTTTCACCTCCCTTGTACACCGTGCAAACCTGCGGGCAAGCATATTACAGCGAGCTGCCAACGCTCTGCGCTCCCTGTCAATATCCAGATCATCTGTGAGTGTATCGGTGACCACATGACCTAGGTATTTAAATTGTGAGACCAGCTGTAAGGTTGTTCCCATTAACTTAATAGGTGGAATATTATAGGGTGTTTTATTGTGAGCTTTAAAAACTATAACTTCGCTTTTAGTTGTATTATATTTTAAGCCATGGGCCTCCGCATATTTCTCACAGATGTCCAGCAATTTTCTTAAGGCGCAATTAGATGGTGCCAGCAATACTAAATCATCAGCGTAACTGATATTATTAATCATCTTGCCGTCAATTAAACAACCGGCTATAGTGCTGCTCAGCTCACCAATCAGCTGATCTACATATAAATTAAACAAAATGGGCAACGTTAACCCTCCCTGTCTTACTCCACATTTTAGCCCATACTGCATACTCTGCGTATCCGCCCACTTTACACAATTTTTCTGGTTATTATACCAGTATTTTAAGATATAAAGAAGCTCAGTGGGCAAGTCTGTTCTATCTGACAATTTTTGCCACAATATATCATAATTGACAAGGTCAAAAGCACGTGAAAGATCAAAGAAGTAACCATAAACTGGTGTCTTCCTGTCTGTGTAGTACTTTACAGTCTGCTTGAGGCACAGGATTGCACTCTCAGTAGACAAACCGGTTCTAAAACCAAACTGCGCGTCGTTTAATTTAATGCGCAATTTTAGCTGTCTCTCAAGCAAACTGTCCAGTACCTTGCCAATGACCGTCGCTAAGGAAATAGGTCTGTAATTATTTTTGTCAGATGGATCCCCTGTCTTATTTTTGACAATGGGTACAACAATAGTATTAATAAGTTCCTGGGGCAGGTAAGAGTGACCTATACACAAATTAAATAACATGGTGAGTATTCTAGGTACATGCACACCAGCATATCTTAAGTGCTCGACACTCAGACCGTCATGACCTGGTGACTTACCTCGCTTCATGTTATCTAACACTGATTTCACTTCATTGATGGAAAAACTTACATGCGAATCGCCCTCATGTAGGGTCCGAGTGTCGCACACAGTAGAGTTTGTAACAAGCGGTGAGACCTTGAAATTGTTCATGAATATGTTGCCTATATCATTATTATTTGATAGACCATCCACACTCGCAGGCAAACTCAGCTGAGGATTCAAAGAGTTGGTTTGCTTCCAGAATGATCAAATTTTTTTCTTTGTGAAGTAAAGCAATATTGTCCATTTTTATTTGGTTTTCATTATTTTGACACCATTTTAGCTTGTTTTTAAATCGTTGCCTCGATGTTTTCATTTCTATGTAAATATCACCTACACTAGGTTTTCCATGTAAAACCCACCTTTGAAAATTCAACGGAGCCGAAGCGTGAGCCTCCTTTACATATTTGTTCCACCCAGGTACATGTCGATTCTTTTTCTTTACATATGTGTTATGACTGGCAGTGGCAGCCGTTTGCAGTACAGAAACAATCGACTTATACATATTGTCAATCAATAGCCTATGATGCTGATTAGTACACAATTTATCACTACATCCAATTAACTCACTAGGAAAATCAATATCACAGAGCGCCTTGTGACAAAGTTCAGAGTAGTGTTCTATTTGTTCAGAATTCCTAGTTCCCCAAATGACCTTATTTCTAGCTTTATTTATATTATTACATTTTGGCACTAATACTTTAAAATTACAAATTACTTCTAAGGGAAAATGGTCTGACCACGATACATCGTTAATTACATTAATTTGTACAATAGAACAATTAGATATACTAGTCACTAAACAATGGTCCAACCAACGAACGCATCCGTGTGAGGCACTCAGGTACGTATAGGTATCAGAATTTATACCAAGTAATTCAATGTCTGCACAAATGAATTGATAATCGGAACAAAACTGTAGTAATTCAGTACAAAAACTCACCCGGATGCGCGTTGTAGTCTCCAAGCACATAAACATTCTCGATATTATTACATACCACAATCGCATTTATTTCGGCCAAACATTCCGTAAATTCACTTAGATTACCACTGTATAATAATCTGACTAGTAATATATACATTATGTCAAACCTATTCCTTAACTCAACTTAACTGAGATATTAAATGCAATAATTCAACAGTAAAATAAAACCTACTTACAACACATCAATCTACCAAAAATCGGAGGTAGGATCTGCTAAAATAGATAATAATAATCCCATATCTAACTTATATAAAATTAAATCCGTCTCTAGATACAAACGTTAATTAAATAAACGTATGAAAACAAAACAACTCGTGGATATAATTAAATGAAACAGGCCTATATAATTTTTAACAAAAAATTAAGCGGTAATTTTCTCTTTATAGGCATAAATTGTTGGTATAATTATGTGAGATTACTCTGATCTGCGTTAATATAAAAGGAAATTAATTTCCAACAGGTTCTCTCGCCAATTTATCTGCTTTGATGTTGGTTAAAACTTGAGATAATCTAATATTATGAGGGGAGCAGGGGCTTCTTTCCCCCCCCGTGGGATCTCCACCTTGTCGTGGTGGGGGGGCTCAGTAACCGTGGATTTGTCACCCGCGGTGAAGCTAAGAGGGATCCAGGAGGGGACGCTCCGCGTGGGCTTGGAGGGGCCTGCGCAGGATGCGTCCAACGGTGCGGGTGCGGGGGACAGTTCTGTCTGTCCCTCGCAGCCGGGTGCGGTCGCGGGAGGAGAGGCGTGTCGGTGTTGCGTTGCCGCGCGCCCTATCTCCCGCGACCAAATGGGGGCGCACCATTCGATGCGTCGCGGTGGGGCCGCAGAGGAAGAGGAGATGCGGTGTTGCGTTGCCGTCCTCCCTATCCTTTGCGGCCGCTGGGCGTTTTGGCGGCGGAGTCCAACACCTTAATCCGTCGCCAAGGGGGTTTTGTTCGGGGCCCGCCTGACCATCTGGCGGGCCAATACCCGTCGGAGGGTGGCGACGAGTGCTTTGGTGATGCCCCACCCTCCGACACACGGGTACATGGCGGAAGTCGAGGTGGTTTTTAGTGGAAACACCACATACTCCGGCTTTTATTTCCCCCAAGAGTCGGAGATCCGAAGGGATTTTCCACCTCGTAAAACAAAAAAAAAAAAAAAAAAAGGGGCTTCTTTCCGTCGATACACTTTTCAGTGTCTCGGCAAGCACGTATCCCTCTTGTCAAGTGAATCAATCCACGCCTGGAGGCCCTTGCGAGATACATAGATTAAAACGAAGTGATGGCAGTCTATCGATATATAGTTATAGGTACCTTTTTATATTTACTCGCCCTAAATTTAGGTACATAACATTCTAACGCCTACAGATTTTTCCATATTTGTTGTTTACTTTGACAACATTGACGTAGACTAGGTAACTTTAATATACATTTACAAATACAATAATCGCTTATTTTGTTCAGACTATTATATTAAGGGTGCATAGAGTTCCCACCAAGAACTTAGGGTCCCAAGCCAACCTCACCTGCAAGTGGTGCACCTGCCGAAAAACGGACGAGGCTCTGGCAAACAAAATATCCCTATAAGTGGCAATAGGCTCGCCACCTATTACGTGGGATCAAAACACTGGCGAAAAGTGGGCGTTTAATATGCCTCTGCCTACTCCTTCGAAGAAACAGGCGTGAGTCTATGTATGTATGTATTATATTGAGTAATTTTGGTCCCACACGCGTGAAGAGATGTTCTTTAAATACAAAATTGAACTTTTTTTTATGCTTTTACCTATGGTCGTTCCTCCTGGTAGGATATACGACTTATTAATTATTTATTTATTTATTGCAATAAGTGATTCATTCCATATTGGATTGTATATTTTGGCTGGATGTAGATACTTATTAGGGACATCATGAATTATTTGGACATATTCTAAAATATATGTACTTATTATTATAATCTGTTAGGTACGACTTCCGCCTATTGTGCCTAATCAATAAACCGCAGTAATAATATATCTATGTTTACTATCTTAATGCATCTTATCAAGAAGCAATGATAATTATTACTAAAAGTGTACAAATAACATTCGAACTCCTTACAGCTGTTGTTGCGAGTGAGTAAATGTACATTGTGCATGGCCCAACAAGCACGTGCCCCGCTTGTGTATCAGCCTTCATGGGTATCAATCAGTAATCGAGTAGAACAAAAGGCATTTTACAAACTGACGAGTTTTATAAAGGCGAGACGAACTCATCTACCAAATTCGTGCTAAAGACGAACATTCGAGAACGTCTCAAAATCACTCAAGCCAGCATTATTTTTTCTTCGTTTTCTTTCTAATACAATTTGACGCCTCAGCGCCAACCCTGTGTTTACACAACATATTATATGACACTGCTCTGTTCGGTCACGATCCACGATTGTTTCGTTTTTAATCTACGCGATGTATCGCCCGCACCTGAACAGGCAAAATGTTTGTGTGTCAAACGATCGTCTTATTATAGCAACTATGGGCGCCATTTTCTCCTGTGATAGTTTTACACTACAGCTTTCACGAATCGAAGGAATGAAAAATGTACAAAGAAATTATAAAATAATTGAGTTATAAAAGGGCGATACAAACTCAACATTAACAATAAATCAGTTTATAAGGATTGATATACAAATCAATTTTGATAGTATAAGCCATAAGCTTCATTAAAACTTCAACATACCTAGTCATCTTCCACAACCATCAATTTTTTTTGTGTAATCTGGTTCTTTATTTAGAAAATCATTATTTATCTTTTGATTATAAATTGAATCTCGACATTTGAAAGACTATGTGGACCTCACACTCAATGAGTGGATGTAGACAGATATTAATTTATTTAGATAATTACATCATAGTAATTATCTTCAAATCAAATCCATCAGTCAGAAAGGTTCAAAATTCACAACGTAAGCTCATTAGCGATTCGTCGCGTGGCCCGCGTTATCCCGGATATACCTAGTTACACCCGGTTATACCGCTAAGTAATTTATCCGGGATTCGACTTAACCGCGCTCCATCCTGGCGGGATTTAAAATAAGGATGCCATTAATATGCGTCGCGAGAGAAACAAATAGCAACAAGCGTAGGACACTTAGAGTAAGAATGCAGATGTAGATTTAGGTCTTATTGTAATTTCCACCCATACAAGTTTATAGTACTTATATCGAAAGTGATATTTAATTAAAGTGCCCATTAAAAATAATACTGAGTCTGCAAATTAGTTGTGAAAATGGTTCTTGATTTTAGTTTTATTGATACAGTAAATATGTAGGTATTAAATTTAAGTATCAAGCTTTCCTAAAAACAAAGAACTATATTTGTTGCAGAAAAGGTGAGATATTTCTGTTACATACACCGATACCAAAGGTAGTGGAAACCACCACAAATAGTAAGGTCTCATGTTCAATTCACTCCAATATTCGATCCTAAAAGCATTATTCTGAATTCAAAACTATTTTACTAGAACGCCAACACAATTTAACTCATAACATACAAGTAGTTTAAACGCACATCATCATACTCCATGACTCTTCAGTCATTAGTTATTCAATATCAAAACAAAACCTTCATGTTAGTAATTAATACAGAACATGATGCCCTTAAAATTAAACTTATTGGACCTTCTGAATTTAACTATAAACCGAATGTAGATTTTACCTTTTACCCTCCCACGACCATAATTAATTCCACTCTTAATCAAAACCACACATTAACACGTATTTATTTTTGCTTCATTCTCCAATTATAAACTGAATATATCATAGACCCACACGTTCAAAATTTCATATTTACTTACGCACACACGCAATGGCGGCACTCATTAGAATATCTTGTAATTCGAAAATCAAATAGCAGCGTAGGCATAAAACAAACACGAATTATTTTTTCTGGGCTTGCTTAATCTTGGTGTTAAAGACGGCTGTAATTGTTTTATTGCAAGCACTAAAAGGGCTGGAGATGTCTCGGTATGGTAATACCGCGATTCGCAAACAAGCGTCGTACAACAGTCTCGCAATCGTCGCGCCTTATCGTTGAAGCCCCATCTTTATAATATAGATAAACTTTTGATGAATCGTTCGTTTTAAACTGCCGATCTTATATTTAATGGCAGGTAATTTTTGAAGACTTTTCATTTTCATTTTAAGTCCCGTCTAATCTCAGGTGTCAGTATATCTTAGATGTATGGCTATAGTTTCGATGGCAAAATTCGAATAATTTAAAAACTAGAAGTGTTTGGAAATATTTTAGATAATTTCTAGTAGTCGAAAGATTTTTAGCTAGACCGATTATAAATAGTTGCCTTCTTATTGATCTTGATAAAAGTACTATTAATATATTAATCTAGTAAAATATAAGATCACGTATACAGATACTATCTCTTTAGAACCACCGCGCTGGTGACAGCAAGGTTGGACCGTATCGACCATACTCACTCACAGAAGATCGACTTCAAGTAGCAGTAGGTATTTCTGCAGCTGTGCAGCTGTCTGTGTTTTATTCTATAGCCATTCTTTTGTATTAGGTAAGTCAAAGAGAAAAGAAAGTTTGGTCAAGAAGGCCGAGGATAGCTTTGGCTCGCCTCCTCTCGTCTCTTGCCATCACATATGTTTGCTATTAGCCGTTTATGGTAGTATCAAAGTATAATAAATGAAACAGCTACCAATTTTGATTTCATTCACGATATATTGAAGGCAAATTGTAAAGAGGGGAAAGTATATATGGAATACGCTCCCCATATGGAATACCATTACATTTTCAAGTTTAACTGCCCAGAAAATACCAAAATTTTGGAATATTCACAGCGCTTACTCTTTGAAATAAAACGTAATCTATATTAGAACAATATTCTATAATTGGTACCTTTCCTCTTATATTAATATGGCATTCGAGGTCCAATATTACTCTAGGGAAGTTCAGTTGTAAATAATATTTTCCTCAGATAAAAGAGACAAATGAATAATTATGCCCACAAATAAGCCAAAACATTAAAAACTTAAATATGATACCAAAGCATTTATTATTTACACATTATGAATATTTCAGGTATATTTTATAAGTTCTCTCTCTTCCTAGCTATAAATCCCACATGGTGGTGGGGTCAGCTTTCTTCACGTTACGCTTCCACTTCGCTCTATCCATGACATCATCGTCAGTGACCTTGCATTCCCTCTTGTCCTTTAACACTACATCTCGCCACCTTGTTTTGGGTCGTCCTCTAGGTCTCCGACCAGGGAGGTCGAGCTGTAGTTCCAGTAAGTTAAAGTATAAAATTATAAGTTCGCTAGAAGGGTACCGCGTACCGCGTACCGACTACCGTCAGGCTACCCGACATCTTGAAAGCATTTTTAAGTACGTCTCGGTAATGTGGCGGCTAATAAATTCTGATTTTCGTATAAGCCATGACACACTCCGAGCTATAGGTGCTTTGTTATAATTCACAACATCATTATATTTTATTATTACTTATACTCGCAGATTTATTCACGTTATATTTTTAATTTAATGTTTTTATTTAAAATCGTCAAGACACCATTATTTGACGACCCGTTGGAGTGGAGAGAGTGTAAACGAATGCCTCTCCGAAGGTCGCGGGTTCGATTCCCACTCAAGTCAAACATTTGCTAGCGTGAACATGGATGTTTGTCTTGGTTTGGGTGTTGCTATGTATAATATGTAGATATGTATGTATTTAGATGGTGACAATCATGCATGGTGTGTTAGAGAGGAAGGGAATGAAAGTAAATGTAAGTAAAACGAAAGTTATGGTTTTTGAAAAGGAGGAATGCGTTACGGCTTGTAATTTTTTGATCGATGGACAGCGAATAGAACAAGTGAATGAGTTTGTATACTTAGGTACGTTGTTTACAAGAGATGGTAAGAATGAAGAAGATATTGAAAGAAGAGTTAATGCAGGTAATAGAGTGAATGGAGCTCTGAAGGCGTTTATGAACAGTCAAAACGTGTCCAAAAAGGCACGTTTGGCCGTGCATAGAGGGGCGTTAGTGCCTACCGTTATGTCTGGTAGTGAAAGTTGGGTATGGCAGAAGAGATTTCAAAGTAAAATAAATGCTGTAGAAATGAGAGCACTGAGAAGTATGTGTGGTGTAGCTTTGACCAACAGAATAAAGAATTGTGTGATAAGAGAATGGTGTGGGGTAAAAGAAGATGTAGTGACAAGCATCGAGAAAGGCATGTTAAGATGGTTTGGGCACACGGAGCGGGTGAATGACGAAAGACTGACAAAGAAGATATATAAGGCAAGTGTGAATGGGACAGGAAAGAAAGAAAGAAAGAAAAATTGTTTATTTGGTCAAATAAGAAATTCACACAGATTAAATAGGTATGAAAATAAACAAATGTATCATGCACAAATAAGAAAAACAGATTAGTATAAAGACATAAAATAATGCAACATCTTATTCAAAGTGTGAAATTCTTAGCCAAATGGGACCCTAGTTCAGCATATGCCATACCTTTTATAAAGCGTGGCGCTGGTTTTCAACTGGTTCCCTAGTACTACACTACGCGGACGCTAACATACAATACATAAGTGAAATTATTTGCAGTTGAATTATTTAGCGTTATAATAATACACAATGTTATAAAGATAAAAATAACTTAAATACAACTATGTGGACAGGACGAAAGGGAAGACCTAGGCGGACGTTCTCTAACCAGATTGGAGACATCCTAAAAAAAGGACAGGTCAGATGTACCCTTTTTTATGTCATAAGTCATAAACGAGCAGACGGATCGCCTGATGGTAAACAATTAGCGTCGCCCATGGACACAAGCAACACCACAGGAGTCACAAGTGCGTTGCCGCCGCTTGGGTTGGGAAAAGGTATGGCAGGAGGAGTGGGATGAGGGAGACGGAATAGGGGATGGGGCCTCCGGCACTTTCACTCACCGAACGAAACGCTACAATATAGGTACTGTTACTTCACGTCGATTTTCTGTGAGAGGGTAGTACTTCCCCGGTCGAGCCGGCCCATTCACGCTGAAATCAGCAAGGCTACTACCTATGTATAGGTATATCCTAAACAGAAGAGCATGCATGAGAAACTTTATGGAAATCAATGAAGCAAGAGAGGTATGTCAGGATCGTTGCAAATGGCGTTCCGTAGTCTCTGCTTACCCCTCCGAGAAACAGGCGTGAGTCTGTTTATGTATGTATGTATTTAAAAATAATATATATATGTATGTCTACCCACTGTCTAGTACTCATAGTACAAGTTCTGCTGAGTTAGGGACTAGATGGTATTGTGTGTATGTGGTAGAAAATTATTATAAATTATAATAGTCGCATAGTTGCCTTTGCAACCAGTCAATCGACGTCAAGGAAGCGTAATAGTTTCGTCTTATCGTACTCGTTTACATCTGAACACAAAAAAGTCATTTAACATGTATAGGTCACATAAACTTCAAGACTAATTCGCATGAAGTTTGCATGTTTCGTGGAATGACTGTATGGATATTATAGAAATTAATTTAGCGGGTCTTAATCGCGTTAACTTAAATTATTTAAGGTATAAATACCTATTTGTTACCGACGTTTCGCTCGTCTTGCACCGAGCGTGGTCGCGGAGAGACTGATGAGAGCTCAGCGACGTCTTGTGGAAGTGCGGGTTTCAGCACCTACCCTCACTTGGTCTTTATTTAAGTTCGCAATGTCGGTACTCCGACACACTACACTAATGACGTCTACACACTGTTGAGATTTATCACTGCGGTGGTGTTTACACTTGCTGATGACTGGATTCCAAGTGGCCGATAATCTATATCCATCCTCCCGGTTGAAATTGTTATATTTCTTGATTTCTACCGCTTCACGTACTATCCTGGAGTAATAGTGACGATCGGTGGATAAGACTTGTGGTTGATGCAGTTCTATCCAGTGGTTTGGTCCAGACTCCAACAAATGCTCAGCTATCGCCGACTTGTTAATATGTCGGTTTTTTACAGCTGCGATATGTTCCTTTACCCTTTCAGCGATTGTACGCTTAGTTTGCCCGATATATGAACTACCACAGCTGCAATCGACTTTGTAGACGCCAGGTGTTTGGAGAGGAATTACATCCTTTGGTGTACGCAGATTGTGTGCTATCTTAGAGAGCGGACTGTATACAGTCTTGATGGAGTATTTCTTGAGTACTGTTCCAACTTTGTCCGTCACTCCCTTTAGATACGGCATGTAAGCGGGCACTCTGCTTACCTCAGGTTTACGCTCGTTCCTCTTCCGACAGAGTAAGTTTTTCTTGTATCCGTTGCACCTAAGTACCTCCCGAACATGTGACAGCTCACTATTTAATTGTTCGGGGTCACATAAGTCATACGCTCTGTTTACTAACGAGGACACAACGGAATCCAAGTGCCGCGGATGGTGGTGCGAGTTCGCGTTGAGATACCTGTCGGTGTGTGTCGGTTTCCTATACACAGTGTGTCCAAGGGTACCATTATCTCTCACTGTCACTTTAACGTCGAGAAAGGGTAACGATCCGTCTACCTCCATTTCGAATGTGAATCGGATGTTCGGATGTATGGCGTTCAATTTGTGTGCGAATTGTTCTACGTCCTGCTTGTTGCCCTTCATGATGCAGAAGATATCGTCGACATACCTTTTCCATAGTTTCACATTTGACGCCTGCATGTCTACGGATTCCTCAAAGTGCTCCATCCAGATGTTGGCCATTACCGGTGCTATAGGGCTACCCATAGCTACTCCATCGATCTGGAGGTAATGTTGTCCACGATATAGGAAGTAGTTTCCATCCAAGCAATTCCTGAGTAGAACGATGTATTCGTTAGACAGACCGTTTTCCCTTAATTTCCTCTCTACGACGTCAAGGCAATCTTGAATAGGAACATTGGTGAATAGTGACTCAACATCAAAACTCACCATCACCTCGTCTGGTTCCCTTTTCATGCTCTTGATGATTTCAATAAAGTGGCGAGAGTCCTTTACGAAAGAGTGCGTCTTGCCTACTAACGGTTGTAGTACCTTGCTTATGTGTTTCGCCAAACCATATGTGGGTGAATTTATTTGACTCACAATCGGTCGCAAAGGTACGTTAGTCTTATGTACTTTAGGTAATCCGTACATCTTAGGCGGCTGCACAATGTGAGGTTTCTGTAACCGTTCAAATTCCTCCTCCGTAAATAAGCTTTTATGGTCCCTAATTAAGGCTCGAATGCGTTTTGTCACTCTGGCGGTCGGGTTATATGACACAGCCTTATATACTAATGTGTCACTCAACAGATTCCTTATCTTACTGTCATAATCCCAAGTATTCATTACCACAGTGGCGTTTCCTTTGTCAGCCTTTAGCACTAAAATATTCGTGTTTTCACGCAGCGTTTTTAGTGCTTGACGCTCTTCTGCGGTAATATTTGGTTTAGGTGGCTTAGACTTACGTAAAATAACGGCAACATCCTGTCTAAGTGTATCCGCATCGTTAGACGGTACCTTGTTACGCGTTATAACCTCTTCTATGCTACTTATGACGTTTTCATATGGAATCCGCTTAGGTGTCAAAGCATAATTTAATCCCTTCGCCAACACGCTTTGTGTCGCGCTATCAATAACCTGGTCTGATAAATTGATAACCGTTTGCTGTTGGGTGGGGTGTCCATTTCTACCGGTTACCCTCTCACGATGGTTTATCAATTTATCAAACTTTTTCTTGTGCCGTTTTGTACGCAGATCATAAATGCGGCTCGATTGGTTATATGTTATACGGTCGCACAAGCTAAAATCACTGATTGAGAGCACTTCACTACACTCTGTATGCACTTTAAATAGGTTACACTGTACAACACCTAGCTCGTACCGACAATTGCGGATTAATTGTCTTAAGAGACGAACACTGGCATTGTGTAGAATGCCTTCGGAATAAGGAATGTCCTTGCGCGGTTTAATGCGCACTCCTATGGGTATCACTCCGTTGTCTCGACACTTCGTTAAAAAACTAAGCGAAGTTTCTAAACATACCCGCTTTATCCGAAGACATTCAAGTTGTTTAATTTTAATTACACATTCCGGCCCGTAACGGTTTGTAATAATCGATTTTAAACTTTCGCGATTTGTATACATCATAGAAATTAATTTAGCGGGTCTTAATCGCGTTAACTTAAATTATTTAAGGTATAAATACCTATTTGTTACCGACGTTTCGCTCGTCTTGCACCGAGCGTGGTCGCGGAGAGACTGATGAGAGCTCAGCGACGTCTTGTGGAAGTGCGGGTTTCAGCACCTACCCTCACTTGGTCTTTATTTAAGTTCGCAATGTCGGTACTCCGACACACTACACTAATGACGTCTACACACTGTTGAGATTTATCACTGCGGCGGTGTTTACACTTGCTGATGACTGGATTCCAAGTGGCCGATAATCTATATCCATCCTCCCGGTTGAAATTGTTATATTTCTTGATTTCTACCGCTTCACGTACTATCCTGGAGTAATAGTGACGATCGGTGGATAAGACTTGTGGTTGATGCAGTTCTATCCAGTGGTTTGGTCCAGACTCCAACAAATGCTCAGCTATCGCCGACTTGTTAATATGTCGGTTTTTTACAGCTGCGATATGTTCCTTTACCCTTTCAGCGATTGTACGCTTAGTTTGCCCGATATATGAACTACCACAGCTGCAATCGACTTTGTAGACGCCAGGTGTTTGGAGAGGAATTACATCCTTTGGTGTACGCAGATTGTGTGCTATCTTAGAGAGCGGACTGTATACAGTCTTGATGGAGTATTTCTTGAGTACTGTTCCAACTTTGTCCGTCACTCCCTTTAGATACGGCATGTAAGCGGGCACTCTGCTTACCTCAGGTTTACGCTCGTTCCTCTTCCGACAGAGTAAGTTTTTCTTGTATCCGTTGCACCTAAGCTCTCATCAGTCTCTCCGTGACCACGCTCGGTGCAAGACGAGCGAAACGTCGGTAACAAATAGGTATTTATACCTTAAATAATTTAAGTTAACGCGATTAAGACCCGCTAAATTAATTTCTATGATGTATACAAATCGCGAAAGTTTAAAATCGATTATTACAAACCGTTACGGGCCGGAATGTATGGATATTGTCTATGAGTTACTTGCATCTAGATAAAGACGGAGCATATAGTTGATGAGGATACTGATGATTACTATACACAAAACTGCATTGTCTTAATATGCAAGACAAGATCCTAAGCTTGTGCGTAATAGACAACCCATTGTAGTGAGAGTGCAACCAACAGCTACGTTGAAAGTCGCGGTCTCGGTAAAGGTTTAGAAATACGTCGCCGTTTTTAAGGGTTGTGAGCGATTGGGGGGGCGGAGGGGAGGTCTCGGAACCCAAAATCACCATTTTCACTTGCTAGAAATACTTGGTTTCCTCTGAAAAAAAATTTATCTCCAAACATCGGTGTGTATGGCACTGCCAACTTCCACATTCTTCACACTAATAATTTCACTAGTTTAATAAACTAAGGTTAATGGTTCGGGTTCGAGTCGGTGGAGTTAAGAGTCAAAAGAGAACCTAACATAACCTATTTAGTTACTTATTACAGTCGCACCTAACCCTATGCACTCAAAAGCAATGACCACAGAAGAATAACTAAAGCATGGAATGAACGATATTTTTATGAACAAATTGAATATAGCTACACGCTTCACTCATATGACAAATTAGAGTTGCCAGAAGAAGATGGCTCTATGTTTGTCAGTTAGGGCTAAAGACCATTTGAACACAAATTTCGTAACTTTTTAATTTTTTTGTGATTGAGCAAATCCGCTATCAATATCGATCAAAGTTTCAATATAGGTTCAAAATCAAACAGACTTGTAAAGTATAGTAAGTACATGTTACACATTCCGTAAGTTTGTGTCCACAGCAGTCAGAACGCATGTTAATGGATAGTATTTATATAATTATTACACAAACTTGCATTTTTAAACTGAATCTATAATTTTTGTTTCAAATGGGTACTCAGTAGTACATAATAATGAAGCGTCACAGCATTTTTTTTAACTTCAAGCTAATCTCACGTGTTTTGTCACCAGCCGCACGTGAAAGGTATTTTTCAATAACACTGTTATTTTTCACGTGATCAAAAATTATCAAATCCTCCTTCACGATATTTTCGTTTTGCAAACTATCAAGTAAACGTGAATTCATAGCAATGTTCTTTTTCATCAGACGTTTAGACCGTTGTCTTAAATAATTTATTTTTAACAAACGTCTTTTAACAAGCTGCTCAAGGTGGAAAACTTCTTTTTGTAGTTTTTTTATTGTACGTAAGTGTTTAGCGCACACGATTTTCATCGCTTCTGTACCTACTGGCGGAGAAATTGTAACTAACGTAGGCGCTTTAGTGCTGGTTGTCGGAGAAACAGAAGATGTCTCATTTATGGAAGGTGCACGCGTACACTAAAGAAAGAAAAAGCCATGTTTTAATGCAAAGCAGTATATTAAAATAAGTAAGCATACCTTTTGTGTTTGCCACCCTAGCAATCACTGATGATACCTGAAGCTTGATTTATAGGCCAAAGCCGATTGATAAAAAGTACCTTACACCTTTTTCTGTACTCCCATTGCTCCCAGCAACGTGCATTGAACTTTTTATGATCGATTGAGTAGTCAAAATGTGAAAGCTTTACTTTTACTATAAATACATTCCGCAGTAAAATGCTTGGACCAAATTCTATGGTGCTTTCTAGGCACCCAATTTTCTCCACAACATACTGCAGCAATCCACTAATTTTGTAAATCTTTATCACGGGGAAATCTAAAAAATAACGAGGTAAAAATAAACGGTGGATAGACATATCGATAAGATTTTTTACAACACTTGACAATGTCCATATAAATATTATACGGCTAAATTCAAAATCATGACAGAACTGTCATAAAAGATGAATCACTAAGGTTATATAATTTGATGGCATAAATTGTCTAAATTTTATCTTACACGTCAGTTGACTGTGTTCAATTTGTAAGTACTAGGGCTACCTCTATGTATTATATATCCAATCTCTTTGTCAATGACGCACAAATTGACATATGACATTAGCTTCGCGTCATTATCAGCATTCCAAGATGGCGGGTTTGCGATTAGTTTCACGTTTTTCACATAAAACCTAAAAATGACATTTGTAAATCTGTACTAAAGTATAAAAACTACCTTCCGTATTGCATAATTGCCGAAGTATTTAAGAATTTTAGGAAATTGATTAAAAATATTAGACGCAACTCCGACAGCCAAAATTACTTTTAGGGGATTAAAACTAACTCCCATAAGCCCCCTACACCACCAATACCCTCAAATTCAGGCGACTCGTTTCGAAACCCGACCCGAGAAATATATAAGTATGCTTATGTCAAATATGTATCACACTGTCAGAAAATGACTTTGATCTGCAGGTTCTCCTGATTGCACGCATAGCTATATATACGCATGTACTTGTTACTTTTAAATATATACACAGTATTTTAAATATAAATAGTCCAAACCTGGCAGAACATAAACACGCAATACAGACTAAAGAAAAAACTAATTCATTCATAGAGACGCTAGTCATTGTGAATAAAACATAAGCAATAACAGTAGGCGTAACAGGCTTATGAAAACTAATGATAACGGCTCATTCTTGAGGCGTGGGTTCAGTTTTAAATCCATTAGCAAAAGTAAAATATCACTGGCCGCAACCACGGACCGATGGACAGGGCTGGACTGGGATTAGAGGGTACATGAATAAGTGTCTATTTCGGGTGCGACAACTTGATAGTAAAACATAAATTATAATTATCAGTAGCCGCACACTTATAGACGGGTGAACTTTATTTATCAAGTAGCATAATTAGCACCCCACGCTAAAAACTACCTACTTATAAACTATTTAATAAATGTGATCCTCAAATATTGGTTTCGAATTTCGATCTTCTTTATGCTCGTAGGTGAAATGCTGTCCTAATATCTCTCACTAAAATCAAACAAAACAGTAAGGGTAAAATATAACCCTTTTACTTACCTCGTATCTATCTAACAATAAGACTTATCGTTACGTCACTGTGTAATGAATTCATTTAATATGGTTCCTGCCTATAAGTCAGCTCTTAGATTTGCTTCTCTTGTCATTGTTTTTACAGTACACCTGGGTACCAGCGATTATTAATCCATCGAATTGCAATGAAAAAGGCATTTAAACGAACCTAAAATATCACTATACAGCTATACTCTAAAATAATCCCAAGCAAAATATTAATATCGTTTATAACTACGAACTCATACAGGTCTGCACTACGGTTAAGAGGTGCATGAATATATTATAACTTTTGTGTGCAACGGAACATTAATCTTAAGTAAAATATCACTGCCTGTTATAGCTTTAGAGCAATATTGGATTCAACTGAACCGGATTAATGAGAATATATTGTTATTTTTGGCCACAACGGCAGAGTGATCTAATGTAAATATTACTGAATTACAGGATTCATACTGGTCCGACGATCTGGCTACGATGTACGATGGCAGTACATGGGATCTCCACCTTGTCGTGGTGAGAGAGCTCAGTAACCGTGGGTTTCAGGTCCACCCACGGTGAAGCTAAGCGGGGTCCCAGGAGGGGACGCTCCACGTGGGCTTGGGTGAGGCCTGCGTAGGATGCGTCCCAAGGTGCGGGTGCGGGGGACAGTTCTGTCTGTCCCTCGCAGTCGGGTGCGGTCGCGGGAGGAGAGGCGTGTCGGTGTTGCGTTGCCGCGCGCCCTATCTCCCGCGACCAAATGGGGGCGCACCATCATCGTTGCGTCGCGGTGGGGCCGCAGAGGAAGAGGAGATGCGGTGTTGCGTTGCCGTCCTCCCTATCCTCTGCGGCCGCTGGGTGTTTTGGAACTGAGATTGCACAGGGAAGGTGTAGATAACTTTATCTTCTTCTGGTTTCCCTATCACATGGGGTACCTGCTTGATGTCACTGTGTCTAAGACTACGATGGTTAGAAGCATTCTGAGGGGCGTAGCTCGGTTAGTGCCCCCATTTTATAAAAAAGAAAAGGAGATCGTGTAGTTTGTAGATAACTGCTACTTTAAGCTAAATCGTTAACTCTATTTTAAGGGCACAAAAATATTTGCGAGATAATTTTGCTTTCATTGCCATATTTAATCTTCAACAGCGCACCTTGTCACTTGCACCTTAGGTACCGACCCATTTTTGAAGTCATCCCTGTCTATTTCGACCCACTTATCCGTCGGCCGTCCTCTACTATAATCTCAGCGCGGCTCACGATTAACGTTTCACTCCTGCCAAGACCGTAAACTTTGCAGTAAAGGATTAGGATAATACTACGGATAAATTACTTACTCCGAGAAGACAACATTGATTTCTTCAAACGCGATCAAGGTTTAGGTTAGGTTTTGCCGTTAGTTTTAAACGAAGACATAAAGTTTCGGTTACTATGGGTAGATACAGCCACAATATCCTGATCCTGAATTTCCTTACGCTAATTCAATCGTCCCGCTAGTCTATCAAATAGTTCTTATATAAAAGAACGACCTCATTTTCAAAACTAATACAAGCAATATTCTGCCAAAACGTAACAAGATCAGTTTAAGTGTCCTAGAGACTTAGTTATTTTAGCATGAATGGTGCTCTAGTAGCGAAGTACTTCTCTCTCACGAAATATCAACAAATATCAACGTAAAATAGTTCGTCGGCTTTGTGTGAGACTCTAGTTTGGCTCGCCCAGTTTAGATCAACATTAGGCATGCCGCTTGACTCTCTGAAAGTCCAACAAATATCTGACCTTGGAGTAACCAAATCAGTGTAGGTACATGCTGAACGCGTCATTTCACACTGTGATTGAGATCGTCACGGACCGATCATCTCTCATTCAGTCTCACAGTCTTCCCGGTTTGGTATTTTAAGCATTTGATTTAAAACAAGAATAAATCATTATCTTACGCAGTTGGTTAAAGGATCCAAGCATTGATCAACAACGGTTCTACTTTTACGTTACTTCGAAACGTACTCGTAACTTGAGTCGTAAATAAATATATCGTCAAAAAATCTGGCTTTATTGAATTTCGATAGGGTTTATTATACCGCCGCGTAACAAGAACTTACTTTTAAGGCCCCTTTAGATTTTATGCGATCTTTAAGGAGAAATACATTGTTTACCATGATGTGGTAACGTGTAACTTTAAGGTGTTTTCTTTACATAAATGTCTCTTTATGGTAGGAGGAATACCAACAATATTTGTATTAGATCTACTGTTTTTATATTATTGGGCTATACCTGCTTTAATATACTATGATTGTGCTTTTAGAAGCAATATAGTATACAATTGCATCATACTCGTACGTTTAAATGCTAGACACAATTTTATGTTGTGATAAATCGATTAATATGTTGTAGTAGAATTCTTGTGAGACAATTATTCTATAGTAATTAACAAGATGCGAATGAAGCAATATTTTGTGAAAACAACGGATATTCTAAAAAGAGAGTGAGAGGTTAAAATTGAAATTCATAAATGAGGGAGATTTCCTCTCTCATTAAAGTCAGCAATTTCATCCTGTTAAAAGCGTGGCTCGTTACAGGCCCAGGCCTGCTCTTTTATCCTCTCTTCTTTTCCAATAAGGAGGAGAGAGAGAGAGCATGGGGACCAAGTAGATTACGGAAAATGGAACGAGGAAAGCTTTATGCTATTCTCCATTTCCTAACAATTGACAACAGGCGAGGAGTGGTTCCTCATTAGCATCACTGGCGTCTTACGTTTGGGATTAGTCGCTTAAAATACTACCACTAAGCAATTCGCGGCAGCTGAATTATTTCTAATTTGCGTAATATGGCTGTCATAATCAACAGAAGTTTGATCAAATCGTACAGGACCAAGCCTATCCAGAGGTGGTGGAACTGGGGCCTAATTCTCCTAAATAAATACAGTTTCGATATAATGTCAGTGTCATACTTACGTCACAAAAAGCGAATTCTTCTAAATTATTTGATATTTGAATGAAATTGTAACGAGATCGTAATTCAAACAAGTGTCAAAATATGTGTCAACAACGAACTGTTTATTTCAAATTATACGATAATGACATTAGGTTATCAGAATACCGCTTTTGAGTCAATTCAAAATATAATTTCAGTGTCATATAAAAATACGAGGATAAAAATATTTGGTCGTGGTCACGAGGAGACTAGAGCTCAGATTTCCCGCACATATATATACAGATAAATTTAAAAATAATTTACACGCACAGATAAATTTAAAAATAATTTATTCTTGTATATGAAATATGTACGTTGTTGGATTTAATTTAATATAATTTAATTAGTAATTAACCAGGCTGCAGGTATAACGTTCGACAAATAAGTTTAATGAAAATGGCGATTCAATTTATGTTGAAAGCAACCGGCGAAATGAGAATATGATTCACTTTTCCCTAAACTGTCCATTATATTACACCCAGTTAAATTCAAATCCTGAATTAAATCTAGAAATGTACGGTAATGACTCGCAAGATTGTTGCCAGAATTAATTTTGTTATTCGTCTGTTAAACGTTCCTTTTCAATATAACAACTTAGGTGTGTTTATATTGTTCCGATGTCTCGTTGCACTTGCATTTTATTTCCCACGGAGCCAATATCATTGAATTACGAACGCCATTAAGAATTAGAGCCGTGTTACTTGCGGATACAGTATTCTTTTGGCGTATACGAATAAAATGGAAAACTGCTGACGGCCTGCCAGCCGATTTAGTATACAGATTAGTAATCGCACGAACTAACAGCGAGTATTTGATGGAGTGACATAATCGTCCAACATGTCGACGATTATCATGCAGCCAAAGTCCTTCACAGCCTTATTCAAAACTGTAACTATACAAGAAAACATAGAAGCTTGTGACAGCTTCAACCAACTCTTGCCTAAAAATAAACCGACAACTACAAGTAAGCAATCTAATAAGATGCGTTCTGTATCAAGTTTCAGCATCAACAAATCTTACATTAGACACCTGAAATAAAGAAGAGTTGCTATGTTATAATTATGATGATGCATTAGCTTTACTCAGCGGTCACTAGTCCTGTCCTGTCCAATTTAACCTTTAACAAAAAAGTCATTCATCACACAATTTGTCATTTTAAAATACACCTTGACTTAAATTTCACCTTCTGCTCATTTAAATTTTCCTTACAGCGAAATAACATCATAGAGCCTGCCTACTTATACACGATTCAAAACACAACCCAAAAGCCAACATCAAACCAGTTACAACCCATTTTCCCTAAAAGTTCCACAATCTTTGACCCGCTAAGACACATTCAAAAACACTTAACCAACTTCTGTCGGCCATCAAATGTTTTGTGTTTTTTCAAGAGAGCTCACCTTAAGAGGATTACCGGGGAGGGTAAGGGGGGGAAGGGAATGAAGAAATTCACAGCAGCCGTAATTTATCTTAGTAATGGTTCTAAACCCTGCCCCGCCCCTTTTGGATACCCCGCATCGAGGCATTGCCTTGAATTTAAAACAAGAGGCAATTTCTTAGGTGGAAAATTAATTTCCTTGGAACAACAGTGATTTAGTACTAAGTGATCACTCTTGTGTTTGACGGGGTTCTTTCTATTCTATGTTGCGGGCTTCGACTTTTCTAGTTTTCTGTGAGACGTAAAATTATTGATTATTTAATTAAGTGCAACAGCTTTTATCATCGACCATATAGATCGTATTTAAATGTCCCACTACTAGGTACAGACCAGTTCTTATTTGAAGGTTTAGGCCATATTCCACCCACGATTTTTTTCTTCACAAGCTATATTTGACAATTTAATGCGCACTTCGAAAAGTGAAGTGGGTTAGAACTTGAGACCCTCTACGTAGCATTATGTTAGTTTCACCAATGGGTTATCACAGCTTTTGTATATTTGTTTTATAGACTCACGCCTGTAATACCCGAAGGGGTAGGCAGAGGTGTTATGTTACACCCATACGCTATCCACTGGACCACGGAGGCAGTCCTCGCTTTTGTATATATACCTGAAAATAATATAAACTTAAATTTAGTGTAGTAGTGTATACAAATAGAACTATGATACTTCAACCTGGGTCTTAGGTAAAGATAAAGTGAATACAATATAGTCGATAGAGGTAGAACGTTGTTAATATATATTCACAAGGTAAAGTTATTGCAGTTGAGTATCCCGTTTATCTTGAGCTTTGCTTAGAATATCGTTACTGCGAGTATGTGTACACAGGTAACTGATACAGCCCGGACTACTTGTAATACATCGATGAAGTATTCTGCAGTGTGATGTTATGCTTTATAAATCTATTTTCCTTGAGTTTGTGCAGTAGGTATACGTAGAGTAGTCGCAATTAAAAAAGTGTAATTATTTTGAAATAATTTTTAACAGTGTCCAGGTAAGTTTATATCACCTGAATCTTGAGCGATTGGTCAATCCTACGAGGTGTAAGTGCTGGCAATAAACGTAGGTACCTACTCTTACTTTTCACAAAATAATTAATTAGTCTATTGATACACATGTCGGTACCTCTGGCTGCAAGACATAAGTCCTGCGGCTGGTGTAGCCCATTAGGGCCTCCCTCGCCCCTCATCGTCAGGGCAAATAAACCTAAGATATTTCACCCTTATCTTAATATATAAAATCCTTGCGTTACTGACTGACTGACAGACATCCTACAGCCGAAACTATTGGGCGCAGGAAGCTGAAATTTGGCATGTATGTTCCTTGGGGACCGAAGGGGTGCACTAAGGAGGGATTGCCCGAAATTCCCACGGGATCGGCCAAAACGGGTAAATTAAAAAAAAAATGCAGCCGTAGCTGCTGGCGTCCTCTAGTCATCAAATAGTTATGCGATATACTTTTAGTCAGTAGTAATGTCTTTGTCCTTAAGCAGTCGGCGAGACTAAAAAGCACATAAAACCATTTATTTTATTTGCTATTAGGTCTTAAGTTACCAAATAAGAAACACCGAAATAAAGTAGCCGTGAAGTCAACGCCTACCACAACTTTAAAAAGATATTGATTAAATCATCCTGTCGGTGGCTTTTTTATTCTTTGCCTACTAATTAATTAAGACAAAGTACACAAATTTGAGGAAAGGGTATCTTGAATAAATCCAAGAATTAGGAAAAACAAGGGTTAGTAATTAGGAGAGTGGCTGGCGCGAGTTGTGCCTAAATCATTTCGATACGAGACAGCGCACCAGTAAGCTCTCGGTACACACTGCATGTGGTACAAGACACAAGCTGGTAGCGTGACGTTATTCTAAATGTTTTTTACTTTATAGGATGGGAGAAGTTACTCTCTGATAATTTATTTACAAAGTTGGTGAACATTTTTAGGAGATTTTGTGGTCTGGAGCTTCTTCTCCTCAGACGTTATTTTTAGATATCTACCAAGTTGCAGTTCCAACATCCTTACATTTAATGGAAAAATATTATTATATTATCAGTCACTTTTTCGAAAAAATATGTTTTAAAAATAAACTAGTGGCCTAAAAATCTAGAATAAGCAAAGGCAAAACAATTCTAGAACGCAAACTATAATACAGTCTCAAAACAATTTATACAATTATTTACTAAATTCTGACGACAGCGATTAAGTCGCGATCACTGTACCACACGACCGGCGATTAGTAGAAGTGGCGACACTCACAATTTAACAAAATCGCGTTTACTCACCGCACGCACTATCTACCACGAGATGTCTCTTCATTTTAGACCAAAAATAAAATCTTTATCCGAGGATTAGGCTCTGGGCGGTAGCGAGTGAGGGCGTAGCGGCAGCCATAATTTATCTCACTAATGGCTTTAAACCTGACATCTGCCCTTTTAAGAGCTTCGTAAACAACTACCACAGTTTATATCTCGAGTAAAAATGCATTTTTCCTTGCCCCACTGTTTGTTCCGTCGCATTTAGAAAATTGGTTTCGTGGGACCGCGGGTTTAGGAATGCTGTACTTGCTACAGTAGTAATATTTTAAGAGTATACTGTTTGGTTTCTTCGCTGTAACGATACGGTGTTGTTACGAGAAAGCTGAACTGAATAACTAAAGCGTACCTACGAATACTAATGATGAAAACTCAAGATGTGATGAAAAATGTTTATGTGTTGCAAGGATTATTACATAATGATAACTGCAAAAAATCAACAGTAAAGCGATATCTATTATATAAGATAAATTATAAAAAATACCGACAAATGTTGACACAACGAACGTAGAAAGCAAAACATCAATTCATCTCAGTCAGTCATTTTCTATTTTCAAGGTCAAGTATACAGGTAGGTATACATATAAGTACAAAATTCTATGTCTAAAACAACATTACTTTTGTACCAGAAAATATCCACCGTGTGTTAAATTTAACCCTCAGAATCGACTTCATGAAACTCTCTACAAAGAGACATTTTTAAAGCATAATAAGTCCTTAAATTATTTCAACAGAAATGCCCGGATTTTAATATAATAAGTCGGTCTGATCAGCAGAGAGGCAAAGTTTTGGGCGTAAGTGAGCTTAGCATTAAATTTACTTAGCACTTAGCAACCCAAAGTGCTTACTAGACTTTAACAATTATTAGCTACGCCGTTATTATCATCACGCAACGCTTGTTGTGAGGTAAACGAAAGTTTCGAGACGTTGCATGACAATAAACATTGCCACAATTTTCTTCAATTCAAACTTTTACGTGCTATAATTTCAAACATTTAACAGATATTAGTATAATTTTCATCGACAATTTTAATTATATTTATACTAATCATTCAATAGAACAGTTCAAAAATCGAGATTTTTAAATTGGATTGCATGTATGAAAATTAACTATAAAACAATGCATTAAGGTAATAATAAATGATATTATGTTTTTGATTTACTCACCACACACAAAAAACAATAACCTGCTTATCTTTGAGTACTTTGAAACATAAAAACAACGAAGATCTACCTAATACAATGTGGAGGGAATAGGTATTTATAAAAATTCGAGCCCCATAGCGTTAGTTCTATATATTCTGTGCTCATAGTAGGTAAACTACAACTAGTCTTATTGATTGACCAACTTAACTGTATGATCCATCACTAGGGTTAGTGTAAACTATTCTTAATAATGATATACCTACGTCATTTTATTACTGTGACAAATTGTTGTAATTGTATCAAAATAAATACTTTATGCGCCCTCAAGCCATGTTCACTATGGTTACCTGTTATGTTGAAAAAGAATAAAATATATTTTCACTCTGTGCAAAAACACCTCCGTCGTTTTATTAGGTTATGGTCCCAGTCCCAGATTTTTGTAAAATTATATTAGTTTTGTGATTAGAAATGGCTGCAGGTTATATTGTTAATGTTCCTAAACTCAAAGGACGTGAAAATTACGATGAGTGGGCGTTTGCTGTGCAAAATTTCTTAATTTTGGAAGGCGTCGATATCAACAAGCAAGACGGTTCAAATGGCGGCGCAACAGCTAGCGTTGAAGAGCAGAAGGCAAAAGCGAAATTAGTGATGACGATTGATCCAAGCTTGTACGTGCATATAAAATGCGAATCTACAGTGCATGGAATGTGGAAAAAACTTAAATCGCTTTTCGATTTACACGCAGGATTAGTTTGTTGCGGCACTTGATATCAATCCGTCTGGAAAGCTGTGAATCGATGACAGCATACGTAACTCAGATCATCGATACAGCACATAAATTGAGAGGAACCGGCTTCGAGATAAATGATGAGTGGGTAGGATCATTATTGTTGGCGGGTCTGCCCGACAAATTTTCGCCGATGTTGTTGGCCATAGAACACTCTGGAATCGTCATAACTCAACAAGCAAAACCGAATGGTACATTGATTCTGGAGCCAGCAATCACATAATGATCAGCCAGGATAGAATAATAAACGAATCACAAAACTTGAAAACAAAGGAGATTATAGTTGCAAACAAAACAACTATGCCTGTGTATTGTGTTCAGGAGATACACATATTACGACGGTTGTTGACAATGTATATCATGAAATTGTTGTCAAAGACGTGCTTTGCGTTCCTAATCTTACGACAAACTTATTGTCCGTCAGCCAGCTGATAAGTAATGGTAACAAAGTGAATTTCAAAGACGAATATTGTTACATTAGAAATCGGCAGGGTGTGCTGATTGGTGTAGGAGAGTTGTTGAATGGAGTGTACAAATTAGTCATCAAGTCAGATGTTCTGTTAGCTGCCGCAGCGACCACTGATGTAATTTGGCACAGAAGACTCGGTCATATCAACAGCAAGGATTTGGATACCATGAGGAATGGGGCAGTAGAAGGCTTGAAGTACAACAACAAAGCTAAGGTCAGCAAATTTAATTGTACAGTGTGCTGTGAAGGCAAACAAACCAGGTTGCCTTTTCCACATAGCAGTCACAGAAGTGAAAAAGTCCTTGATTTAGTCCATGCTGACGTGTGCGGCCCGATGGAGAATGCATCAATTGGTATCTCCAGATATTTTTTGCTATTCCTGGATGATTATAGCAGAATGTCGTTTGTTTATTTTCTAAAGAACAAAAGTGAAGTTATTAATTGCTTTAAGGAGTTCAAACTCATGGTTGAAAAGAGTACCAGAATTAAAGCATTTAGAACAGATAATGGCACAGAATTTTGTTCAAATTAAATGAAAAGTTTTCTAAAACAATGTGGAATAATACACCAGAGAACAAATCCCTATAGCCCGGAACAAAACGGTATGTGCTAAAGGTTTAATCGCACCATAGTAGAGAGAGCCAGGTGTCTACTCTTCGATGCTAAGTTTGAGAAAAAGTTCTGGACAGAAGCAGTTCACACAGCTGTCTATTTAAAAAATATAACTATTGCTTCAGGATTAGACAAGAAGACTTCATATGAACTTTGGTCAGGACGAAAGCCAAATGTGAGCCATATAAGGATTTTTGGTAGTGTTGTGATGAGTCATATCCCAAAGGAAAAGCGATGCAAGTGGGATAGTTACCGACTATATAACCCAGTAACAAAGAAAGTGATTACGAGTAAGGATGTTACTATTATGGAGCCTAAGGATGACCCAGAAATGATGCAAGCAGTAATAACTGATCAACAAGAGTCATCATCAGGCCACACAGATCATCACGCTGACTCTGATTGCTCAGACTTGGACCAATCTGAAAATACAGTGATATGTGATAATGATAACACCTACATAGAAGAAGTAGACATTACCCAAAGCTCTTCAGATGAGTTTTATGAACCTGTGAGTGAGATGAAAGATATTGCTGAGTCAGTTCAACCAGAAAAGGAGTTTAGACTTAGAAAGAAGCCAGATAGATATTGCTACAGCAATATTTGTGTTGATCCAAATGGTGATTTATTTGGAGACCAGATAACATATGAAGAGGCTTTAAATGGGACAAAATCACATGAATGGCGCAAAGCTATGGAGGGAGAACTGAAATCATTCGAGGAGAATGAAGCATGGGAAGTGGTGGAAAGACCGGCTCAAGCTACAGTGGTAAAGTGTAAGTGGGTTTTCAAAAAGAAAATAGATAATTGTGAAAAAGTGAGATATCGTGCGCGTTTGGTTGCGAAAGGCTTTACACAAAAAGCGGGTATAGATTATAAAGAGACATTTTCACCAGTGCTCCGCTATTCAACTCTAAGACTTATGTTCGCTTTAAGTGTTAAGTATAACCTAGATATGACTCACCTAGATGTAACCACAGCATTTTTAAATGGATACTTAAGTGAAACTGTATACATGAGCTTACCCAATAATTTTGTGTGTCCTGATAGAAAAAATAAAGTTTTAAAGCTAAAGAGAGCCATCTATGGCTTGAAACAGTCAGCTAGAGAATGGTATAAGCGAGTGGATGACTGTTTGCAAGGTTAAGGATACAAAAAGTCAATGTATGAGCCTTGTTTATTTGTTAAGCAAAATGATTTGTATAAAACATTTATAGCTTTATTCGTCGATGATTTTTTCATATTTTCAAATTGTAAAGATGAAACAGAATGTCTTAAAAAAGAATTAAAATCAAAGTTTAAAATTAAAGATTTAGGAGAAATAAGACAATGTTTAGGTATGCGGGTTAAAAAAGAAAACAATGTAATTAGTTTAGACCAGGAAACATTTGTGGATAAGTTGTTGAATAAATTTCACATGAAAGATTGTAACCTAGTTAGCACGCCTATTGAGGTAAATCTAAAGCTTGCAAAGGAAGATATACGCTCAACTGAGTATCCATATCAACAGTTGATAGGCAGTTTGCTATATTTGTTTATGCTTACCCGTCCAGATATATGTTATGCAGTTAATTACCTTAGTCAATTCAATAATAATTTTAGTAAGACTCATTGGAAACATGTAAAGCATATTTTAAAGTATTTAAAAAGAACCAAACATTTTGGTTTAAAATATGTTAAAGATAATTTAGATTTGCATGGATATGCAGATGCTGATTGGGCATCAGATAGCACAGATAGAAAATCATACACTGGTTATATGTTTAAAATGTCAGGTAGTGTAGTTTCATATGAATGTAAAAAACAGTCTGCAATAGTCTTGTCTAGCACTGAGGCTGAATATGTGGCTATTTGTGACGCTATCAAGGAAGCTATTTACTTAAGGAATATGTTGTTGGAATTGAATTGTAGTAATTATTTACCAGTATTGATATACAATGATAACCAGAGTGCACAAAAACTTACTAAGAATTCTGTACTGCATAAGAGAAGCAAGCATATAGATGTAAAATTTCATTTTATCAGAAGTGCTGTTGAAAATAAGTTTGTGATAATCAACTATTTGAATACAAATGATATGCCTGCTGATATATTGACAAAAGGCTTGAGTTGTCAAAAGCACTGTACGGTATAACCGTACAATTCTGTTTGTCAGCAATATTACGCCGCGCCGCGTGCATTACATATTAAGTAAAATCCTAAGTTAGTTCGCGTTCGAACATCGTCGCGTGTACTCATTTTCTATCATTTTATCATAAGCAATTATTAATCATCTTGTTAATCTTTTTATATCAATAAACTTAATTTCTATCAACTCATATCAATCGTATCATTTCAAGTTGTCCCGTACAACTTCATGGTCCTTCGTGAACCGTCAGAACTGGACCATTGCCGCGAGTGTTAAATACAGACGTTGTGATAATTCGTGTGAGTGGTTCCGGACTAGCAACTGTGGACTTTATCGTTCTATCAGCATATTGAAAGTGCGATTCAAGGAGGAGCACAGCAGCGTACCAGCCTTGGGAGCACTGTCATCAGCAGTAAGCAGTCAAATCAAGTAAGATCTTTCCTTTTTATTTCTCACTTCATCATGAGCCAAACGATGGAAGACCTTTTAGCAAACCAAAATCAAATCATGGTAGCCATGAAGCAGCTTTTAGTCAACTTTAAGAAGACTGGGCATGAGCGCCGGACTCCCGATTACATAAAGCGGCGGGTTGAAAACCTTGACGCCTACTGGAATGAGTTCCAGAATAATCATATACCAATGAGTGGTTTTGCTGATCAATCTCATGAATATTTTACGGCGAACCACTATATGCAAGCGAAAGAACTCTACATCTCTACACGTGAGGCTATGAAGCAAGCAACAGCTGCTCCGATCCTGAGACCAGCAACGCCTTTGGCGGGGACATCCAGTTCGGACGTCGAAGGCCAGCCTCGCGATGATGTTCAATTGCCTAAATTAAGGTGCCAGGGTACAAACAGCAAAACAGATGAATTGTTGAAAAAACAAGCCATCAACTTCAAAGCATTTACGCGGACTATCAATAGTATCGACGTAATTGCCATATCCGAGAAGTGGGAATTCGAAGACACCTTGAAGAGATTAGAAGCTCGTTGGTCGGTCATAGACTCGCTTCATTGGGAGTTGGAAGGCGAGCTCGACGGTAAAGACGACTCATATGAAGAGACGTTTTCAGCTTACGAAATGGCTAACATCAATATGAAAAGTTCGCTCAACAGCAAAATGTGGTCGGTCAGCCATCGCGAAAAAAGCACGCCGAAAATGGACATACCCGTATTTAGCGGAAACTATCATCTATGGGTTCCTTTTAAGGATTTGTTTATTGAGTCCATACACAATAACAGATCACTCTCGAATGCTCTAAAGCTACAGTTTCTGAAGAGCAAACTTAAGGGCGAAGCTGAGAGATTAATTCAGCACTTAAACATAAGTACTGAAAACTATCAAGTATGCTGGGACATATTAAATCACAGATACAACAATACAAAGTTAATATTTAGCTCGCACATGAACAATCTTTTCTCGCTGCCTACTTTACAACAACAGTCTGCAGCACCTATCAAGAAAATGTACGACACTACTAACGAGTGTCTGAATGCAGTTAAAAATCTCGGAGTGGATATATCAAGCTGGGATCCAATAGTGGTATACATACTAGCTCAAAAGCTAGATGCGCAGAGTCATAATGACTATATCAACTTATTAAAGAATCCCCGAGATTTGCCGAAATTGTGTGATTTCATGGAGTTTTTGGAAAACAAATTTACCTCCCTAGAGTCCTTTCGGCGTAAGCAAGACACATCTAAACAAGAACAGAGCAAGTCGGTTCAGGAATCATACCCTAAAAAGCATTTTTTCAAGAATAATGCATATAACAAATCATTTAGCAATAATTCCGCCACTAAAAAACATCAACCGGGGCCGCAAAGGTGCCCACTTTGTAATGAAAATCATCGCATATTTAGTTGCAACAAATTTCTAGAATCGCCGCCGGCAAAGAAACTTGAAACTGTTCATAAATTAAATTTATGTAAAAACTGTCTTTATGACCATAGAAACAAGGCATGTTTTTCTGAGAAAACCTGTAAGCAGTGTCAAGGAAATCATAATTCGCTGCTACACGATAGTTGCACCTTGAATTACAATAGCGCCGATGCCGGCCCTAGCTCATCAAATAAAAAGGAATTATGTAAAAGTGTCACACACGTGTCTAATGAAAATGTTCTAGAAACTTTATTAGCAACTGCGCAAATAAAAATCAAGGCCGCAAACGGCTCGTATCAATATTTGCGAGCATTAATTGACCAAGGATCACAAATGTCCCTGATTTCCGAAAATGCCGCCCAAAGACTAGGCCTCCCTCGTCAAGCATGCAAAGGAGTTATTTTCGGAGTAGGCGCTAAGCAAAGCAACTGCAAGGGCGTGATAAAAGTTGATGCATCAGCAATTCAAAACGACTTCAAATTCCATGGCGAATTATTCATAATGAAAAGTTTAATAGGCAATTTACCAAATCAATCATTCCCGAAGCCAACTTGGGATTGCCTCGAAGGCATCCAATTAGCAGATCCCGAATACAATATCAGTCGTCCGGTCGATGTTCTATTAGGTGCCGATGTTTACTCTTTGATCATCATGAGCGGCATCATCAAAGATTACGATTCACAGCTAGTGGCTCAGCAAACACGCCTAGGCTGGATCCTGTGCGGCAATGTTCGCTCCTATCAGTGTAATGTTGTCCTAAACAACATAGACAACATTCAGAGGTTTTGGGCGATTGAGGATATCTCTGAGAACAATACTGAACTGTCAGAAGAAGACTACATGTGCGTGCTACAGTACAAGAAAGAAACAAAAAGAAGAGAAGATGGTCGTTATGTTGTCAAATTGCCCTTGAAACCAGATATCAAAGAAAAATTAGGAGAGTCTAAGCAAAAGGCCCTAGCGCAGTTTTATCATTTGGAGAAAAAATTATCAAAACATCCTAACATACAGACAAACTATAAATCATTTATAAACGAATACATTACATTAGGTCATATGCAAGAAAGTACGAATAAACATTCATTAAGTTGTTACTTGCCACACCATTGTGTAGTAAGATCGGATTCAAGTACTACCGCGTTGCGCGTGGTATTCAACGCGTCAGCGAAAACATCAAGTGGGTTTAGTTTAAACGATCTTATGTACAGTCGCGGTCTGAAAGTGTTTACCACCTTAAGGTTTATAATTGCATGAACACATCAATGACACAAGGACGACGATATTGTACTAGGCAAGCAATCTATGATAACATGCGTTGCGTAGCAACTGGTGTCAATAACGATTTATTATTTCACATTTATAATATACGTTCATTTAATTACTAGCGTGAAATTTACACTGAAACTAAAATATTTGTAGTCTTCAAATAATGTTATTTTAAACTTGCTATTTACGATTTTGGTATTTGTAATTAATAAGTTTATCAAATGACTTTTACATTGACAGATTATAATGAAAGGGATGGCGAAAATACGACATCCTGAATATAAAACCTTTTTGAAAAATATACAATATTTATATCGTCTAGACCAATTCGTGGGTCGGGCTCGGAAAATGTTGCTAAGGTTTTCTGTTAAGAAAATCTTAGCGACAATTTATTAGGAATTTCTGTCAAGAAATTCTTAATAATTAGCCCGAAGTTGGCGGTGTTTCACCCCCGTGCAACAGAAAGCACGTTAAGCAGTCCCGGCTGTCATGATCAATGGCAGTCAGTAGTGGGAAGTCAGTGCCCTCAAATATACCTAATGACTACTGGTCTAACCTTAGAAGCCCTGGGCTCCGAAGCGCAAGCCTGGGATGCAATTAAGAAAATGCTAGGGTGATGATGATGATGATATCGTCTAGCGAAAATCATGGCGCGGTCAGACTGTGAGCTATAATTATAGTGGATGGTATGCTAGTCACGTTAAAGCGCATGCTGATCACATAAATGAGCTTTTGTTAAGATAGTACCATTTTATTATAACAAGTAAGTGTTTTTATAATAATATTAAAATACAGAACTTTTACAGCAAAATAAATGCAATTCTGTCACTGTGTCAAATTATTTCATCGACCTAAAAATATACATACTCTTTTTGTTTGAATCGATGCCTTACCAATGATTGAAAAGTAATAAGTACTCAGATATAGCATTTTAGACCTTGCTGAACCCGGCGTGACAAAGAATGTAATTTGAAAAGTGGTAAACATTTTTAGACCGCGACCGTACAGCGGTCCTAATTTACAACAGGATTTATTCAAATTAATTTTAAAGTGGAGAAGATATCAATTCGCCTTTACAGCAGATTTGAAAAAAATGTTTAGGCAAATATTCTGTCACAAAGAAGATTTGCAATATCAAAAGATCATTTGGCGTGACACGCCTGATCAGAATATACGTGAATATGAACTCACAACCGTCACTTACGGTACCAAAGCGGCGCCATTTCTAGCAATGATGACGCTGAAACAACTAGCAAACGATGAGCGGGTCAAATATCCAGAAGCAGCAGAAGCCCTGGAAGAAGCCTTCTACACTGATGACTATTTAGGGGGTCATTTCAGTTTACATGGAGCAAAGCAGCTACAGAAGGACTTGATAGCACTTTTGAGGTCCGGGGGTTTTAACCTTAGAAAATGGTCGTCAAACAGAGAAGAATTACTTGAGGATGTCAGCTGTTCAAGCAAAGCATTTGATTTTAAGCACCATGAGTCCACGAAAACTCTTGGATTACGTTGGCATCCAAAAGAAGATCAATTTACGTTCCAAAGTAAAATCGATATACCATCTTCAAAACCGGTTACTAAAAGAACACTTTTGTCAGAGATATCAAAAATCTTTGATCCCTTAGGATGGTTGTCTCCGGTAACAACGAAGCTAAAACTTTTATTTCAAAGAGTCTGGGAGCTGCAATTACAGTGGGACGATCAAGTGCCCGAAAATATATTAAAGGATTGGTTGGCAATTACACAAGACTTACAGGGAATACATAGTTTTAAGATACCTAGATGGCTGGAAACAAACTATAACGCAGATATCGAATTACACGGGTTTTGTGACTCGTCGATAAAGGCCTATGCATGTGTAATTTATTGTAAAATCAAAAACCAAAACGACAATCAAAAGTCATCTGTAATATTAGTGGCAGGCAAAACAAGACTCGTTCCAATTAGCAAAAGCATTACCCTACCCAGATTGGAGTTAAGCGCCGCCTTATTACTCTCAAAACTAATCAGCAAGGTTACACAATGTTTTATCGGGCACAATATCACGATATTTGCATGGTCGGACTCAACAGCAGTACTAGGATGGCTCCAGGGCGACCCCAACCGCTGGAAGCCATTTGTGGCAAACAGAGTCAAGCAAGTGACCGAAATCATACCACCAGGAAGCTGGCGTTATATAAAATCCGCTGAGAACCCAGCTGATTGTGCTAGCCGAGGCATGTCCGTAGAGCAGCTAAAGGATCATTCGCTTTGGTGGCACGGACCGAATCAGTTATCATCATTTAACCCAGTCGAAAATTCGGAGACCCAACCGGTATATAACACAAGCGAAGAATTAAGAAAATCTGCACAAATTAACGTCGCCATACAAAAACAATCAAATGACGTAATTGACAACCTATTGAACAAGTATAGCAATATAAGAAAACTTACTCGTGTTCTTGCGTGGATGCTACGAGCACTATCAATATCAAAGCATAAGCCGTCATATCTTACAATCAGTGAATTAAGAAAAGCAAAGTTCATTCTTATCAAGCACTATCAGTATTGTGAGTTCCCTGAGGATATCAAAAATCTACAAAAGCATGGCCGAGTTGAAGCAAGAAGCAAGCTACTAAATTTTAATCCGTATTTAGATAAAAACGGACTGTTAAGAGTAGGCGGTAGATTAAGCAATGCGAGGATAAATCAAAACATGCAGCATCCTCTTATCATACCGCATAGCGGTCATCTTACTGATCTGCTAATCGATCAAGGCCACAAAATGACTTACCATGGCGGAGCTCGTTTAACATTGGCGTGGCTGCGTCAAGAGTATTGGATCATAGGAGGAACTCGAGCTGTAAAGAAGCGCGTTCGCAATTGTGTGACTTGCAGGCGACATAACCCTATTTAGCATACACAAATGATGGGTGACCTACCTATGTCTCGAAGCAATCCAGCACGACCATTCCAGCATACAGGCGTTGACTTCACGGGCTACGTCGATGTGAAAGCAAGTAAGGGACGAGGCATTAAGACCACTAAGGGTTATATCGCTGTATTTGTGTATATGGCGACGAAGGCTGTGCACCTTGAACTAGTTTCAGATCTTAGTTCAGCCTCCTTTTTAGCAGCCCTAAAGCGAATGGCCGCCCGAAGAGGGTCTCCTAACCATATTTACAGTGACAATGGCACAAATTTTGTAGGTGCAAATAGAGCATTGCAAGAGGAATACATCAACATTCACAAAACCCTTGACAATGACTTCTACACAGCAATAACTGATATGCAAATCCAGTGGCACTTCAATGCGCCTTCCTGGCCGCACGCAGGCGGACTCTGGGAGGCTGCTGTAAAGAGCCTCAAACATCACATCAAACGCGTAGTAGGCGATCAGAAATTGACCTACGAAGAGTACTCGACGCTATTAGCACAATTTGAAGCGTGCCTAAATTCTAGGCCGTTATGCGCATTAAGTGATGACCCGAATGACATGGATTACCTAACTCCGTCTCATTTTCTAGCGAGTGGGCCAACTCTTACTATCATAGAAACTGAAAGAGATGCAAGAACAAGGTGGCAGCTCGTACAAAAAACGTTCGATGACATTTGGAAACGGTGGAAATCTGAATACCTGTGTCAATTGTCCGCGCGTAGTAAATGGCGACAAAAGCAACTTAACCTGAAAATCAACGACATAGTTATCATTAACGATGCGAATCTACCGTCCGGAAAATGGGCCCTCGGAAGGATTATTGAACAGCATCCTGGCAAAGACGGCCTAGTACGTGTAGTGTCGTTAAAAACTAAAAACGGCATTATAAAAAGACCAATAAACAAGTTATCACTACTGCCGGTCACAGAAAATGAACCTGTAAATGGCAACAGTAACGTTAAGACCCAAATGTCAACACAAGACAATCAATTACCTACAACTGAAGCATCAAATAACATATCAAATCGCCAAAAATGTCGAAAATCCCATGCATGCAATTTTATTTACTTGGCTCTTCTATGCTTATTGTTTATCATAACACCCGCAAGATGTGCTTACAAGATAACAAGTTTGAGTTCAAATCAAAGCATATATTTTGATAAATTTTCGGACATGCGCTTGGAAAGAGATGAGTGGAATCTAATCGTATATCAGGACATGCAACCATACTGGCAGGGATTCGATTTACTCAAAAAATATGTTAGTCATTTAGAAAACATATGTTCAAAGACAACAAACATATCACAATGTGACGTAATCCTTACACAGCTACGTCACGGGTGTGCTGAACTTGACCATTACAATGGAATGTTACTCGATCAGCAATGTACACTACGCGTAAGACGTAAGCGTGGCCTTATCAATGGCATAGGTAACATCGCGCACAGTTTGTTTGGTGTACTGGATGAGGAGTTTGCTCAGCAATATCAGAAGGATATCGAACTGGTCAGAAGCAATCAAAAACACCTACTATCCTTATGGAAAAATCAAACGTCAATAATTGAAGCCGAAAACAATATCATACAGCGAATGGGAAACGCAATGGATAAGCATCATAAAATATTTAATCAACACCTTAACAACTTAGAAAAGGGATTGAACACACTAAAGGACGAAATACGAGAGTCAAATATGCAAAGCAGCTTCAGTATATCGTCTATCATTGCCAATAACGCCCTAATAAATCTTAAAGGTATCCAGGAGACGTTAGTAGACACTATCATAACCATTTACGACAGAAGATTCAACTTCCATTTGTTAACACCTGCACAGCTGAAGGAAGAACTGAACATAATAAGCAGCCAGATATCAAAAGATTTGACTCTTCCAATAGACAGTTTACAGTCGGATCTATCAAAAATGTATCATTTACTCAAGGTCAAAGCGAGAGTCATACAAAGGTTTATAATTTTTGAAGTAAAGATTCCTTTAGTAAGCAGAGATAATTACGAATTATACAATTTAATTCCAATTCCGCGAGAAGTTGGCAGAAATATGATCCGCATCATTCCTATCGCAAGTCGTCTTGCACTAAACATACGGAAGGACTCCTACATACCTATATCAGACAATGACTTGCAGACTTGTATACTCTATGATAGTGAATCCCAAATATGTCCCTTAAAACATCCAATTTATCAAATGCAAGCAGATGAAAATCTTTGTGTTAAAGATCAGCATTCGAACCAATGTAAAACCGATTCCACGATCTGTTTAAACACTTGGACCGCACTTAATAAGTTGAATACTTATTTATATTTCTGCTGTGGACAATGCACCGTGCGAGTGATATGTGGCTATCAAGTTACGGCGGAGCAATTAACTAACGCCGGTATTATTACACTTAGTGACGAGTGTGTTATCAAAGGCGGTGTTTATACAATTTATTCACATAAACAACTGACAAATTCTCTAAAAGCTAAGGCAGATATTATCAATATAGACATTCCACCAATCAATAACATCATCAACATGTCAATACCAATAAGTTCAATCGACAAACAGACCGACCACGACCGCGTGGAGCGACAACACCTGATCGGTCGAGTCGAAAGGCAGTTAGAGCAACTGAAAGCGAAGGAGGTTCTAGCGGACTCTATCTCTTATCATGACGTACATCACTACACAGTGATATACTTGATGTTGGGAGCAGCAGCGGCAGCAGCCGTGGTGTATGCGTGGCGGCGCGCGAGACGCGTGCGCAGCGCACCAGTCTGCGCACCGAGGCAGGACCACCAGCTACAGAGTGCTATGAGTGTTCAATCAGTTCAGTGTGTCAGAGAGCAACCGGATGCTATAAATGTGCGTGCAATGTGTTTAAGTGAGCAATCGAATGCTATGAGTGCGTGTAAACAAAACAAAGCCACGTCGCCTATTTTACGTAAAATCATTATCGATGAAAAACTTTAATAGTGACAAATCTAGAGACACTAGGCTTTCATTAGTTCTTTCAATTTAAATTTAATTTCATTTAAACTTTATTATGATACTTATTAATTTTATCATTTTATCTCATTAGCATTTAAGTATCTTCATCTCCCGTGCCCGGGAGCATGTACGGTATAACCGTACAATTCTGTTTGTCAGCAATATTACGCCGCGCCGCGTGCATTACATATTAAGTAAAATCCTAAGTTAGTTCGCGTTCGAACATCGTCGCGTGTACTCATTTTCTATCATTTTATCATAAGCAATTATTAATCATCTTGTTAATCTTTTTATATCAATAAACTTAATTTCTATCAACTCATATCAATCGTATCATTTCAAGTTGTCCCGTACAAGCACTATAGATTTTTAGAGCAATTCGGCCTCACAGAATTGTAAAGTGTGGTGTCTTGCTCCATTATTTTTTTTTTATAGATTACTTCAAAGAAAGTGTATGTACCTTATTTTGATATGGGAGTGTGTTGTAATTGTATCAAAATAAATACTTTATGCGCCCTCAAGCCATGTTCACTATGGTTACCTGTTATGTTGAAAAAGAATAAAATATATTTTCACTCTGTGCAAAAACACCTCCGTCGTTTTATTACAAATAATTATAGCCAAAGAGGCTTTACAAATTTACTGTAATACTCGATTAAAGACAACAACAAACTCGTAATTTTGCGTGATCGCCCCCACACTTTAACAGATTGATCAGTCCTTTTTTGTAACGTCAGACCTTACGTTACATAATTTAATAATTAGCGTACCATAATCCTACCTTTGAACTTCATCCTACTAAGTTTAAAAATAAACTCCTTCTGCAATGCAAGATTACCTTTTCGCCGAAACGTCAAATTTAAATAGCAAAGCTTCTTACACATCTCGAGCTGAACAATGGCCCTTGAATTCGACAAGACTCGTGAACCCTTCCGAGTACAAATATTTATTAACAGCCTAACAAGTGGATTAATCCTGAGCGAATGTACTACAGTAAAAGTTTATGTTTGAAAGATAAAGAGTTGGTGTTGGAGCGATTATCACTGCAATGAGCCCCTTATCGTGGACCCGCGATCCATGCACATTTATTTAGCTATTTATTAAGCTTAAAGTAGTTTGTACATAAGCTGTTGTCTAATCCGGTTCGGCGCGGCGGCTATAAAACCAGTTGAATTGTATCCTTGCCATAATAAGCGATAGTTTATAAGCTAGTAACCAACGATATCTAGTTTTGATTTTGCGTGCGGGTTTATGGATTTCTCTTGCTCCCGGGCAGGTGATAATTTAGCGTCGATCAATTTTAAGACAGGCAGTAATTATTAATAAAGGGACAACAGACTGTATAATCACAATGTCAATTAACTTAAGGCCCATTGTATTATAAAATTATAGACAGGTAGTCACTCTTCATTTATATAAAGCTACGAAATGAAAGCACTAGACATCAAATTCTGAGATATTACTAAAACATTACTAAAATAAGGATTTTCAACGTTATCTGGTAGCATATCCTAGTAAAAGCGGTATTTACAAAAGTTGTAAACAATATAAGCCGCTATAAAAGTCCTAATTAATGGTTGTTCAGATTTTATAGCGACTTTCACGTAAACGTCAGATAATACGGTTGAGTTACGCTCTTTTATTACAATTTCGTATAAATCTTCTCACTACTTCGGGTAACTGTCATTACATAGGTATCGGGATACGATTAATTGCTTAAAAATTATGTATAGTTATTCGATTAACGTGTAACTACAACTTCAATGTAAATTCGTTTCTTTTATAGAAGCCTTTTTATTAAGTCAATGGAATTTGTTGATGAGTTAGTGAGAGAGTTTGATTTAGTAATAATAATGAGTATACTGCTTCAGAAATAAAATTCTTACTTATTAATTGCAACAAAAAAGTTAACAAAACAAAACAAACGGTGTAGAAATTTGACTCTTTTCACATAGCAGCAGTTTGATACCCTTTTTATGTGTGCCTTGAAACTGAAACATTTAGGATACATGATGCAAAATGTCCCCTTAAATATATTTAAAATACAAACCGCCCCGGGTATATAAGTCCGCAGTCTCCTTTAAGCCGATTTTTAGCTAACTACAGACGTCGATTATGTCTGAACTGTTCGGTTTTAATGGTGTTCTTCACTTTTATGGGGATTAGGAAAATTTCTATGGTAATGTTGTATGGTGAAGGAACGAATATCTTCATATCTTTAACTTTCAAGTCAGTGTATTATAATGTTCTATATGATAAGATTTTCGCGTTGGCTCAAGGACGGGATCGTAGACGAAACTTAATGTGGAACACCGAGTTTGTTTACACGGTTGAATACTTGATTATTTTCTACTTTCTTTTAGTATTTTTATTAGATAACAAGATTTTAGCTAATCTCGATAAAAAGCATAGCTAGCGCTACCTTTTATGCTTTAAGTGAAAGGAACTAGAAAATGCCTAATTGAAATTCCGCTTAAAGTTAACATCGCCGAACTGGGAACTAAATGATTTCACGTATGACATCAGAATTCGGAGAACTCAGGCAGTTAAATACAGAAAAGGAATGGGAACATTTATTTAGATGCAGCACAAAGATCTCAAAATGCAAAATAATAGTACAGATAGAACAAAATAAGGAATTAAAAATAACACAGTAATAACAAGTATAAAGCATGTGTCCCAAGGCTGACCAACTTTGGTGCTAGATTAGCATACCGCCCGCTGATTTTCATCTATTTCAGGGCTCATTCCAACGTATTATGTCTTGAAATGAAATGAAATGCATTTATTTACAAGAAATGTGGTTACATAGTGGTGTTAAGGTAATATAAGTCTTCTCACATTCTACATAACAATGGTGCGTAAATATTTAAACTTATACAATAATATTATCTAATTAAATTCTGCTTATAAGTACTGATTAATTACGTAATTAATGTCAAAATTTATGTCAAGGATAATTGTAAATTTATAGTAGTACCTAAATCAATAATTGTAGATAAATGTCAACTGAAACAAGTTTAAAAGTCAAAATATCGTATTATGATCGCATATTGAAATTTTAACATTAATTAGTTGCATTATTTTCTCGGTATGTCATAAACTCATTTAGAGTATAGAAACATTTTTCTGCAAGCCAGGCTATAATTTTCCTTTTCAATATAGTAAGAGGCCGATCTCCCTAAAGCGAAAGCTCATCGATATGTGTATCCTGCCCATTCTTACCTAGGGTGCCCAGACCTGGTCATTGACTGAATCGCAACGGTCTCGCCTCGGAGTCTGCCAAAGAGCAATGGAACGCAGCATGTTGGGTGTCAGACTAAGGGACAAGATCCGAAACACCACACTGCGCGCCAGAACAGGGGTAACAGACGTGGGAAAAAAGGCAGCCAGCCTCAAATGGGACTGGGCGGGACACGTTACCCGAATGCACGAAGACCGTTGGGCAAAGATCTTCTCAACATGGGTGCCCGAAGAGCCCGAAGATGGGCAGCGCCGCCGAGGCCGGCCCCGAACAAGATGGCGAGACGAATTGGACGCCTACCACAACAGCTGGTATGAGGTTGCGCATGACAAGCGATTGTGGAAGGATATGGGGGAGGCCTTTGCCCAGCAGTGGGAAAGTATAGGCTAGAAAAAAAAAAAAAAAAAAGAGGTAATTCTTTAAATGTATCCGGTAACTTGTTATACACTTCTATGGCCTTTATATATACGATTTTCTCATATATATCTAAGTGACATCTAGGTCGGAGAAGTTTAAATTTATTCCTAGCGTTTCTACCTTCTGTTGCAGAAAATTTACCAAAATACTGTGGATAAAGTTTAACAAAAACACAGAGTTCTCTAACGTACATGCAAACCAGTGGCAGGATGTTGAATTTTTTAAATAATGGCTTACAGCTGTCAGTAAACCAGGCTCCACATAGAGCTTTCACGCATTTCTTTTGCACCCGAAATGCTTTTTCAATCTCAACCGAGTTCCCCCAGAGCAAGAGACCATATGACAGCACCGATGACACGTATCCGTGATATGCACTAAGGGCCGCTTCCGTTGACACTGTTTGTCGTAACCGTTTGATAGCAAAAACGAATCGATCCAGTTTGTTGCAAACATATTCAACATGCGCCTTCCAGTTGCAATGCTTATCGAGTATCAGACCTAAAAATTTAGCAGTGCTCACTTCTTGTATTTTATTATTTTTGTATTTCACATTTAACTCAATATGTTGTTTTCTATAGTTTTGGAATTGAATCATTTACGTTTTATCTACATAGATTTTTAAATTATTATTAAGTAGCCATTTAATTGTCTTGTTAAGCGTCAAGTTTATGTCATATTCATAGGTGTTTTTATTGTCACATTTGATAATAAGTGTCGTGTCATCTGCAAATAAAATAGTTTTGTGGTGGGTAATATTAGGTAGGTCATTGATGTATATTAAAAATAAAAATTGTCCCAGCACGCTACCCTGTGGAACGCCAAATCTATTTAATTTGAAATTCGATCTATATGTGATTTTTTTATTGTTTTCTATTTTAGATATTTCTACACATTGATATCGGTCCTTTAAGTAGCTCCTAATCCAATCATTTGCGACTCCTCTTATTCCGTACTTATCTAGCTTATTAAGAAGAAGTTTATGGTCAACAAAATCAAATGCTTTACTCATGTCCAGAAATAATGTCGTTACAGGTATCCTATCATTAACACATTCAGTAACTAGGTATTTTAATAAGATTAAAGCAGGCCAGTGAAGTACTACTGTTTTTTCGAAAACCAAATTGCTCTTTTTTAGTATCGTTTCCTTCAAGACGAAGTCGTGTAACCTTTTCAATATTGCCTTCTCAAAAATTTTTGACATGACTGGTATAAGACTAACAGGACGATAATTAGTCATTTCTGTTGACTCCCCCTTTTTATATAAGGGCTTAACAATTGACTTTTTAAGGATCGTGGGAAAAGTACCTTGTTCAAATGACATATTAATGATAAAGCTTAAGGGCTCACATATGTAGTGTGCACAGAGTTTTACCATCCTCGTGTTAATACCATCAATACCTACAGAGTTTGTATTTTTGAGATTGTTAATTATTTTAAATATCTCAATCGGATCTGTCGGACTTAAAAAAATTGAATTAATATTTAATTTGTCCATGTCCATAGTTTCATTTATATCGTCAATATTATATTTAAAGTCATTATTATTAGTCAAGTCAATATAAAAATTATTAAATAAATTACTTATGTCATGTGCAGTCGTATGTTACTGATTATTGTATACTATTTTGTCTATTCCTAAATTATTATTAATGTCGCCAATATTTTGATTTATGATTTGCCACACAGCTTTGCATTTGTTACTATTTTTGCTTATATATTTGAGATTTACTAATTGTTTTGACTTGTGTATGCATTTTTTAAGTATATTAGAATATATTCGTATATTAGATTCAAAGCTAGTTCAGGATGACCTTAATGAGATCTTGTGCTGGTGCAATGCAAACCACATGACGCTTAATGCCAGTAAATGCTTCTATATTAAATATACTCGCAAGAAAAAGCCACTGGATTCAAAGTACGATATTGGCGGAGCATACCTGACTGAAGTCAACGAAATTCGTGACTTAGGCGTCATAATGGATACGAAACTGTGCTTTAAAACACACATTGACCAAACTGTCAAAAAGGCTGCGCAAATGCTAGGTTTCCTGAGAAGAAATACAATAGGGTTTAAAAATCATGCCACCAAATTGTCTCTGTATAACACTCTTGTCCGTAGCAATCTCGAATACGCTAGTGTTGTCTGGTCACCATACTATGCTGTTAGTTCGCAACGGATTGAAAGCATTCAAAGATCCTTTACAAGAAGTCTTGCATTCTCATGCAGTGGTTTTTCCCATCGAAACCCATACAATCAACGAATATCCAAATTTAATATGATCACCTTGAATAATCGTAGACGTATCATTGAACTTTGCTTTCTTCATAAATTAATAAATAATAATATACAGTGCAGCAACCTTTTAGATAAAGTATCTCTAGCCATTCCTCATTCATATCCCAGGCATAAAATCACAAAAAATTTTCATATACCTTTTTGTAGAACCAACTTGGGTCTACAATCACCAATGCATAAAATTCTCAATCAGTACAATACCATCCTTTTTTTTTTTTTTTTTTTGTAGCTTTACACCGAAAGGGTAGGAGTAGGGTTTCACCGAAGCATTCCTCGCTAACCCCCGACGGGTATTGGCCCGCCAGATGGTCAGGCGTGCCCCGAACGAAACCCCCTTGGCGGCGGATGAAGGTGTTGGGCTCCGCCGCCAAAACACCAAGCGGCCGCAGAGGATAGGGAGGACGGCAACGCAACACCGCATCTCCTCTTCCTCTGCGGCCCCACCGCGACGCATCAAATGGTGCGCCCCCATTTGGTCGCGGGAGATAGGGCACGCGGCAACGCAACACCGACACGCCTCTCCTCCCGCGACCACGCCCGACTGCGAGGGACAGACAGAACTGTCCCCCGCACCCGCACCGTTGGACGCATCCTGCGCAGGCCCCTCCAAGCCCACGCGGAGCGTCCCCTCCTGGATCCCTCTTAGCTTCACCGCGGGTGACCAATCCACGGTTACTGAGCCCCCCCACCACGACAAGGTGGAGATCCCACGGGGGGGAACACTTACTTGCCTACCTTTTAAGTGAAGAATTCTTTTTCGTATACAGCACTTTTTTAATCCTTTTGTCAACCATTTATTTTAATTCACTTATTTTTGTTTTTTACTTTAAATATCGGAAAGCATAAATTAAAAACCAGTGCAAACAAACTGTGAAATTCCTGAAAAGCTTCATTTGCATCACATTTTTCGTAGACTTCCGAAAAGGACAGTGATGATATGTAATGGCAAAACTTATCAACATTATGTTTATTAAAATCTCTTACCTCCTCATACCAACTGTGCCTCCGGCGTTTAATATTAGTTTTAACTCTTCACGCAATTGAATAGTGCTAATTAACTACTTAAATAGTCTAACAATGCTCAATGCAACAAGCTACATAATGAAATCTGTTGCTGCAGCGTAAAAGATACTCACGGTTTTATCACAAAATGTTTTTTAACAATTCTAATCGACTAAGTAGTCTTACCACAGTCTATGTCGCTGAATATCAGCATAGTCTTGCTGTTAATAATGATGTCTTTCGTCCGGTGAGTGCGAGCGTCGAAGGATTAATTGTTTATGTTTGCCCAGTCTCATGGTCTGAAAGTCCCAAGTAGTGAATTTCAGCTCGGGTGTGTTTCACATTACTTGCAATTAAGTCAATACATGCCTCCTGTCTAGTGGGCAAGTTGATATGAATTTGTATGTTGAAGTTTTTTAGTGTGTTTATGAGTTCTAAACAACTCTTATTTGGTTTAAGAGTATAAAAATTCCAATCACCACATAACTTTCTTTGTTCGATGTGACAGTTTTAATAGGAGGTGTTCCATCTTTTCAATAAAGGCAATTGGGTTGCTATTTGGGGTTCTGTATATACATATCACAATATTTTTTTTGTGTTGATAGCTCCACGCCACAATATTCAAAATGAAAATTACAGGCAAGGTTAGGTAGGGATGGTAATGTTTTGTAGTCAAAGTCATTTCTGATTAAAATACAAGAAACTCCTCTTTTTGCGTTGCGGGAGAACGACGCGACCAGTTTATATCCTGGTATTTTTAACAAATGCTCCGTACCTTTTTTAATAAATGTCTCAGTGAGACATACTATATCGATGTCGTTTGAATTTTTTGAAAACTCAGATAACACAAAAACAATATCCTCACTTTTATTTATTGCACCTGCTATATTTTGATGAAATATAGTTATATTGGATTCAACTTTAGGCACGAAAAAGCTCATTTTTACTTGATGTTTGCATTGTTGCTTGGTCCATTATGCCAGTGTTTTTACAAAAGTAATAAGGTATTGTTCCCTTTTTAAATGAAATGCCAGGTATACTATCCGAAGTAGTTTTTAAGTTATACGTGACGTTCAACTTCTGCTGAGATTGGAAATAGTACGGGATAGTACCCTTTTTTCTCAAATTACATGAACGTTTTCTGTCAACTGGTTTACACATATATTCATATAATTTTGATGAATGATTAGTGTCCTTGCAAGAGGTCTGTGTCTTTATTATTTGTTTATGACATTCTAAAAATGCCAGTTCTACAAGCAATTTAAAGCTTTACCTCTTAGTAAATTTTATTGGATTTATTTTTAAAATGTTTGTTTTGTCATTTCAATAAAATGGCAATTAGAATATGATTTTAGTAATAATTTTATATTTTTATTTAACAACTGTTCATTTAAATAAGGGTTATACTGAACATTTAAAACAAATACTGTATGATGTCTTAGTATGTGTAACGAATTACTCAAAGCTGACAATACTTCATAGGGATTTTTATCATTAGAACCCATGGACAAGATTATTGTGTCATTAGTATTTAATGATTTGCGCAAGCTTTCACAAGATATCATTACATCGTAGCTCCTTGCATATGGCTTGATTATACCAAAGAACTTGTAATTACACTTAAATGTATAGTTGCTACTGTCATAATCATTACTTAATTGTGAAGCTAATCTACGAATCTGTGCATCACCGATAACAAATAATTTATTAATTTCTCTACCCGTGGCGCCATCTGTTCGTTGGAATGCCTCAAAAGTTGACATATTACATTCGGGTTTCAGTGTACTTTTTTCTTCTACATTTTCTTTTAGACATAATGAACTAAACTGATTTTGAAATATATTCGTTGGTTGTGGATTTGAGACCAGGCAGCCAGGTGATAACTGGAGATGGCGTTTTGGAGTTTCATGTGGTCCTGTCGCTTTGGGATTATTTAGTGGTGAAAACCGTTATATTTTCATCCTCACATTAGTGAGATTTTTTACGTAAGCCGAGGCAGATCGGCGATTCGGTGTTATACCGGCTGGACTGCTGAAGTTTGAATTGCCAGCAATATTTTTGAGAAATGTAATTTGCTTATTTTTCTCAGCTAATTCTTTACGAAGATTTGAACATTCAATGTTAAGATTTTCTATCTCCTCATGAGCGCTGGCATTATCGTTTTGGAGTACAACAAGTTGCTGGTGAAGTTGTTGAAAGTCTGTAAAGCTCGTTTTCGAAGACTCCGGTACACTCTTTGTTGATAATTCTAGACCATCATAAAGTGTAGAACTGAGAATTGTGTCATCTAGATAGAACTCTGATACATCCATGTCGGACTTATTTCTTTGCTGTGGTTTTCTCAGGGTTATATTATCACATTCCATTTTAGACTCGACAATGTCTTATAATGCCCTCTATCATACAATGCTCGAAATAAAATATGTCATCCGTTAGTTAGAGTATAGATTAATAATAAATGTCAAGTTTATTTGTCTCTGGTCAATATAGTTGCAATAATAAGTCCATGAGTTGCATTAATCGAGAATGTCAGAAGTTTAGTTGAGTGAATGATAATAATTATAAATGTCATTGAGGGTAGTCCAAAATAAATAGTAATGTGCTTCAGCTGGATGTCAAAATCAGTTTCGTCGGTCGTTTGTTTGTGTTAGTGCATGAGTGTGTTAAATACACTACATAAAACAGCTGATCATCAGCTGATATCTTGTGTGTGTGAGTGATGTTTGAAATTTGGTAACGAAACTTTCAAGTGCTTATTGTGTTTCAACTCACAGTTTCAGCCTTGGAGACGACGACAAAATCCTGGAGCACAACTTTGAGGTTATGTATGCAAGTTTTTACTTTTTTTTCTTTTTTCTTGTGTATCTACATGTATTTTTATGTAGTCTTCTTGAAATCTAGAACTTACTTTTGGTTTAATACTAAGTCCTTGTTTATAATAAGTCCTATTTTGTTTTCCTTTGAAATAAATTAGAATCATGCCTAGTTAAGTTACGTATACCTTTTGGAAATACTTCCTAGATGCACTGTGTACGGAATGCAATCTCGTTCTCACGAGATCTCGGCCTTTTTTAGCGAGATTGATCTCGGACGAAAAGAACGCGAGTTCTCGCGAGTTTAACGAGATTGCACTCAAGCATAAAGACGTCTTATTCTAAGCGCGGACTGACACGGACGGAGTTGCGATCTGTCGGTTTCGTTCGGTGCGCGTGAGGCGGCGGCGGCCTGAGGTAGCGGTCGCGGGACGAAAATTATAGACAGATTCGTCAAATAATGTTTGATACATAAAGGTCTATTGAAAAAATCGTGAAAATAAATGTTTATCTCTTTTGATACTGCTACATCTGCGTTAGCATTATGGTTAATGGCAATGGCCTACTACGCGTTCATTAACGCGTTAAAAATGCGCGTTGGCAATTCTTAATTTAACGCCTTAAAACGTTGGCCACATCTACGTAGATATATGTAGTAAATTAACACATTAAGACGCAGGTGTAGCATGAGCGGGTGCAATACGTGAAACCGAAAATTTATTTTTTATTGGTATACTATACATACATAGACTCACGCCTGTTTACCGGAGGGGTAGGCAGAGAATACGGAACGCCATTTGCAACGATCCTGACATACCTCTCATGCTTCGTATACTATAGATTATTGATATCTCATCATTAGTAGTTTCGTTATTCGAGGTTACGTGACTTCGGTGATAAGTATTACGTGGTAACGTAGATTCGTTATCAAGTAATTCGATTTGGTGAATTCGAGATTTAGTTATTGGAGATCGCTTGACTACGGCGGCGGCGTTACGATATTCGTTGTAACGTGCATTCGTTATCACGTACTTCGTGGTAGTGAGATTACGGCGACGTGGTATTCGTTGTTACATTTTCACGTATCGCATCCTATAGTTTTTATTTTTTTCCTAATTTATTCAAATATTGTCATTATTTGCAAAAAGCACACAAAACTGCCAATCTCGCGAGATCTCGAAATGGCGAGATATCGCAGTATTGTTATTCATAAACTTGCAGGATCTCGCTTAAGCCCAGATCTCGCGAGATTTGCATTCCCTAGTGCTGTATGTGCTTTTGATTCATGGACGATCACGCAGTTCTTGGTTCGATATCAGATTCTTTTATTATAGAATATGGATGGCCTAGAAGCTTAATGATCGCTTGAAGTTATGTAGTTACGTTACCTGTGACGTCAGTTATACTAACCTGGCATCGCTCATACTTTTTCAACTCTTAGAAACAGAAAAGAAAATCGACTTTTTCCCCACCCGCTTCTCCCGAACCTTTCCAGGTTCTTTGCCACTCGAAGAAATATATCTGAACGAGACACATCACTGCAGACACTGGTGTTTTAAAATATTGCGGTTACTTAAAGACACTGCAAAGTGATAATTTATAGGAATTGACTATTTGTAGGATACAGGTACTACTGTGGAACTGCGTCAGTCGAGCAAGTTGAGCGAAATCGCAATTTCACACCGGACAGACGCGCTGTATTATAATTGCTAAAAACCCAATGTTGCCATGACCACGTTTTATTAAATGTTTGAGCACCTATTCTGCGTACATTGTTCAAATGAAACTATTTCAGACGAAACGGTCTGTACCTCTTATTTCTTTGCACTGTATATTCACAAGCTGAGTACACATTTTCACAGCGTTAGTATATTATTAGGCGCCTTGTTATTCGTTGTGTTCAAGCGGCAAACTATTTGATTATATCATGCAGCGTGCTAAAGAGATACAGTTCCTTTAAAGTTAAAAGTACTAAAGATCTCGAATAAAAATAAGCTTAACTTCATCAGCGTACTGCGAAAGGCTGTAAAAGAAAGACTATTATAACTCACACTTCTTACAAGAGACCGAGCAATTTTAACACGATCGAATATAGTTATGAACGGGTAAAAAATTATAAAGGCAATAAGCAGTGATAATTAGAACCACTGTAAAGAACAGCTTTTCATATGATTTTCTTTTACTCCGTGTACGATTGTGCAGCCGCTCATTTTGTTCGTATAAGGGGGCAGAGGCAACATCAAGTTCGATAAGAGATTGGTACGCGGCAATATATTTAAGTATATTAGGTTCATACAATATAAAAATTGGTATCGAAAAGTGAGTGCATACCCCTCTGCCTACCTCCTCATTACATTACAGTCGTGAGTTTAAAGAAATCTGTAATTTAATAATATCGTCATAATATAAATAACATTTACTACCCACTCGTGTATAAATTAGAAACGATAAATACAATCACACCTTTCTGTTACATTACAAAGAGCAGTGTCATCAGTTTGCGAGATGACCGCCCTCGCAATATAAACGAAAGGTACTCAGCCCACCCATCTCGTATAGCCATTATCCCAACAATAATACCAAAACACTTCGCACATAATGAAAAGCGAAACAGCACAACCCATCGCAATCACTTTTTGCTCTGCGACATTTATGTAATAATGGCTCTCATATTTCCCCCATCTTTTTTAGTTTTTACTTATTACCAACTCTGCAGTGGGGTTATGAATAATTCTAGAATGTACTACAATCATTTCGCTTAAAATTTTCAGTTCACATTTGGCTTTGGATTTCGTCGCGCATTTGCAATATTCATGCGATGAATTCAGTTCTGCACCGAGTGTCTTATATTGAGGTGTATTATCGTTAAGAAGATTTATACTTTATATTATATTATGTAATGGAAAATATAGATTACGTTACCGTTTTAATATTGTAGTCAAGTATGATGAAATTGTTGAGATAATCATACTCTTGATACATACTTTTTGTTGTCATAAAACATTATCTATTTAGAAGTATTGGTCTCTTAAAATAAAAATATATATAAATCGGTTTTTTTTAAAGCAAACATATTAATACAACTAAGGCAAAGACAGTGTCTTATCGTCGACGATTTTGCAACTGTTTCAATATTGCATTTACACAAATCTCTGCATCTTATAATAACGGTATCGTCAATTAGAGTTTGGCGTTGCATTTTCGTTTCTTACTCTTATTGGTTTTATTTAGAGTTTAGTCAGAATATTGTTTTCTCTTTAAGGTTACTTGAACATATTAATTTACTGAGTTCAGTGCCTACGCTAAGTTAAGATTGAATTTCTTCATGGTTTGTTAGCTAAATTATGATATGAACAAAATATATCTTTGGTACATTATAACAATATACAAAAGAATATAAATATTTAGTATCGCAAAAATTCATCGCAGTATTTTCAACGCTGAATAAAAAAGGACGAAGGATTATTTAATGTGAGTTATTACTACAAAGTACAGGTGCCTAGGCTCGTTGGCCGTCATATCCGACCACCATTATTATACACTCGACAGGTAAATATCCTAGCGGCTACTCACAAAAAGCGATGGCGATGTAAAGAGGTACAGAATACGAAGCTTTTTCTCCCCAAAACGTTTATAATACACGGTGCTAATAGGATAATACCCGCAAAAAGTCTTTGCCTAGTCGCTACGTTATAACCATATAATAAGCCGGCTAAGAAAAAGTGTAAAATAAAGCCCCGGGGTACACCGGGCCGACGTACTCGTATGAATATTTTAGTTAAAGTTTGCATGAATATTTTCTACCGTTGTTTTTCCACTACACTTTGTTGTAAATAGGTGATTTTCTACATAACGCAAATAGTGATCAGTGTGTGCTAAAATGATGAGAACTGGAGCTTTAATTTTAAAGGAGAACGTATAATACTATAACATCTGTATTATGTACCAACCTATGATCCACAATAAAGACTATTATTATTATTTTGGTGAACATTGACTGTTTCTTAGCTCTTAAGCTAGTTTTACGTACATTAACGGGCCAAAGCCAAGTTAATGTAGTGTGTGTGAAGAAGAAATATGTGAAGGGTGAATAGAGTTTTGTGAGTTGTTGTCGTATTCTTCGCATTGCATGAATTTTCTGACTATCCTACAGGTATTCTAGGTTGCGGCTTTTTGGAGTGTGATAAATATTGAGTCTCTCAAGTCAATCAGTTTAAGGCTATGGTGAAGATGGTTTGGTATTACGCCTGTGGTGGAAACAACTATGGGCACAATGTAAACATTATCTTGTCTCCAAATTCTTGTGACTTCTTCTTTTAATTCGGCATATTTACTTATTTTCTCAGCTATAGTTTTTTGCAAATTATGTGTATTAGGGACTGCGATATCTATCAGGTGAGTGACTTTGTTTACTTTATCTTGTAGAGTTATGTCTGGTCTATTATAGTGAATGTTCCTATCAGTGAGTATGGCCCGATCGTAGTAAAGTTTGTGTGTGGAATTTTCTAAGACGATTTGTGGTGTGTATTTGTAATAAGGAGTGTTTGTGTCTTGTATGAGTTTATGTTTGAGTGCTAATTGTTGATGAATAATGTTTGCCAACTGATTATGTCTGTGAGTGTAGTCTGTCTGTGTGAGTGCGGTGCATGCTCCGGTTATATGCTGAATGGTCTCTGATTGGTTACGGCATTTACGACATTTGTCATCAGTGACAGTGGGATCTTTGATGATATACTTTCTATAATTTCGCGTGTTTATAATTTGATCTTGGATTGCAATAATAAATCCTTCGAGTTCCGGGAACAGATTGCCTATCTTGAGCCATTTATTTGATGCTTTTGTGTCTATATGAGGTTGCTCTAGATCGTGAGGATGTCGGCCATGCAGTACTTTCTTTTTCCATTCTTCTAATTTTTGCTTATGTTGGTCATGAATGTTAGTGTGTTGTGTATCTGTTTGATTGTTCAAGTTGAGTGGTGTGTAGTTGGAATCATTTGTCACTATGGCTTTGTGGATTTTACTTGTGTGGGTCTTTGTGTGGAAAAACGTTTTTAAGCTGTTTATTTGGTTTTGCCAAAGATGGTAGATGTCTATTAGGCCTCGCCCTCCATCCTGGCGTTTGATGGTTAGCCTCGTTATTATTATTATTATTATAAAATACAACACCATAAATATATTTACTCGTCTATGAAATAAGAATGTACGGTGCAGGCACAGTGCATACTATTGATTACATCCGAAACACTTAAGCAGTTTCTAAGCTACAGTCTATGTACTACCGTAATAATACAAGAATAGCTTATATGTATTCAAAATGTCTGTTGTGGCCATGTACTCATAGTATAAATAGGAAAATCAAACAAGGTGGTTTGTACTTTGTACACGGCTTGGTTGACCAATGTCAGTAGGTACATAGCCACATACGTCCGCTTTGTCATAGAATCATTTTACTACCATTAAACCACAAATCACCAATGGTGACACAACCATTGCAATTTTGGTGTGTTTTGTTATGATAAAATCATCATCAACTTATTTTTTGTCCATTTCAACATAAACCGATTTTTTATGGATACTTTGTAGAAAATCATGCCTCGTTGGTCTCGCGGCATAAATGTGCGCGTGGGATTGGGTTCGATTCCCGGGTCGGGCAAAGTGTTATTGGGTTTTCCGTTAGGAAATTCCCAGTAACAGCACGGAGTCTGGTAATGTGCCCGGTACGGCAATAGGCTCGCCCCCTATTACGTGGGACCTAAAAATTCATGGCGAAATGTGGGTGTTATATTACACCTCTGCCTACCCCTTCGGGGATACAGGCGTGAGTCTATAAAAAATATATATATATAATATAAGTAGAAAATCAGAACCTAATATTCTCAGCAGATTCGGTTAGACTAGGATTTCGAATACAAAATTGAGTATAGTACATAAGTACAGTTTTACTCTGTAAGGTATCCATACTCATTTTATAAATGTGAAAGGTTGTTTGTTTGTCCTTCTTTCTCGTCGCAATGGAGCGATGTAATGGTATATTTTTTTGGTCTTTTAGTTAGGCGGCTGGAAAGTGAGATACCCTACTTTTTACCGCGATAACCGACACCTACGCGGGCAAAGTCATAACTATTGTAAAACACGAAATTCACTTTTCTACGATTATAGATAACTAAGCCAAATACTAAACATTATCAAGGCAATCAATTTAAATCAACGACAATAAAACCGACCGAACCGAAATAAAATTTTCAAAACCCGCATCTCGCTCCGAGTATTCAGATGTACAGGTATAACAGAGTATACGACACGCTCTGTACAGCCTGTACTCACTCAAGCCTCTAGGGAGTTCCACGAGAGTCATACGTGTCATTAGCGAGTGAATATCCATAGCGCTGTGTGCCCCAGGCACGGTGGCCGTTGTGCGCCCTAATTACCGCCCATTTATAACGCGCGGACCGTCCGTGCGATTTTTATATTTTTAGCCACCAAGCCACCTACGCGTTATATTTAAAGAGGAAAAAAAAAGGCTTAGTTAAATGCTCTGTATTCTCCTCCCTGTGTGCAACGGGCAAGGAAACATTATAATTGGTGTTTTGTGTAAAAAGCTGTTGGTGTGATTAGTCTTGTTTCTTGAGCTGTGAATTTTCTGGTGTGTTGCTAAAAGTACACGTGTTTACTGCAAAATAAGGAACAAACTTCATATAAAGCTCATGCTTACTACTCCGTTTCTAGTAATTTCTAGTAGTAGTAAGGTTAAGGAGACTCATGTATTTTCTACATAGGCAACAAATTCACTAAGTGAATCTTTGAATGCCCTGAAAATTATAATGTAATAACTGGAAAACTTAAATCTCTTTCTCTCATCGATATAGTTCAATGCATTGCAGTGGTGTACGAATAATCGGAGATTTTGATAATTAAATGTACATACCGAACATCAAACGTTGTCCCACAAAAATATTGTGAGTAGACATTAAATATACTGTTACACACTGTTCATCCCCTGTTCGAAAGTCGCCAGAATGTGCTAAACGTTGTGTAAACGGTGGGCGCCCGACGATTGAAACTTCTACATAAACTCTAAAACAAATTAGGGTGTACTATCACTAATGGTCTTCAAGTAATTACTTAGATCTCGTTACAAGTACCTAACTACATCTCTGTAGATACTTCACATGTTTGACCTATTCTCATATAATCAGCCTGCTCTAAACAAGTTGTCTTCCCAATCAGTCGTGCCGTAATAAATACGACAATTGTTTATCTGTAACAATGTCTCCTGACCAGTCCCCGGGTTTATCAACATAGTTTTTTGTAAGGCAAAGTTTGACATATAGTGTTGAAGGTTCAATTAAGACCATCGCTATTTAAAATGATGTATAACACGCCTTATAAAATTTTAATATGGCAATTTTTTCAAACTCCACCTTAATTACGAGCTTGTTAAACGGTAGTAGAGCCTTGCTGATTTCAGCATGAATGGGCAGGCTCGACCGGAGAAGTACTACCCTCTCACAAAAAATCGACTTAAAGTAACAGTACCTAAACTGTTGCGTTTCGTTTGGTGAGTGAGAGTACCGGAGGCCCCATCCCCTATTCCTTCTTCCTCATCCCACTCCTCATCCTATGCCTTTTCCTAAACCCAAGGGGCGGCAACGCACTTGTGACTCCTGTGGTGTTGCTTGGGCGGCGGTAATTGGCTACCATCAGGCGATCCGTCTACTCGTTTGCCGCCTATTCATATTACTATACTATTGTTTTTGACTCAAATGGACTTAGACGTAAAGTACATAGATATTATACTAAGCAAATATATTTGGTACATAAAATGAAGCATAATAAATCTAACACGATCCATCAAATTTAAGCAGATGTGAACTAGAAAGTGAAGCCAAGCGTTATGACAAAAGTCTTGTATGCAACTAATGCAACCCTAGAAAAATAAATAAGAGTAGAAGTGCCAAGGTGGCGGTAGTCGCAAGCAAATGGCCGTTGCCGCGAATTAGTACACTTTCGACCGTGATCGCGACAATTTATAAGAATGCCGTCTTGTTCAGTGATTTTCTGTAAAAACCGAAGCTCAAACCAAAATTTTGTGAAGAATGGAATCACTTACCATATTAAACTACAAGTATTTTACTTGTAGTTGTGGGGTTGGGTTGTGTGTGTTGGGTGCATAGGGTTCCCACCAAGAACTTAGGGTCCCAAGCCAACCTCACCTGCAAGTGGTGCACCTGCCGATCAACGGACGAGGCTCTGGCAAACAAAATATCCCGATAAGCGGCAATAGGCTCGCCGCCTATTACGTGGGATCAAGACATTCCCCTTCGGGGAAACAGGCGTGAGTCTATGTATGTATGTATGTATTTTACTATATTTGTCTTTAAAAACATGAAAAACAACAAATCTTAAAATATTCCTTGCTGTTATTATGTAATTATTGTTTGCAAATCTCACAACGACTATATTATTTTTCAATAAATACATTGCTCTTTAACTACTTCCTAAATTTGTCGCGAAGTGACTAGACAAGCAATGTAATCATGACCGAACGATACTTTATTAAGGGAATGCATCGCGTAGTACGGCCGCTGCAGCACAACGATAGTGGCCGATGTTTTTGTGTGAGTAAGTTGAACGTTGCTAGGTAAATACACGCTATGTTCGATAGGATAAGGTTCATAATTGATTTTTTTGTAAGTTTTGATTTAAAAATGCGAGTGTGTGCGCGGAAGCGTTTTCATATTGCTTTTACTGATCTATATGTGTAGTAGTAGCCGCGTGGTAAGGGCAAACTGGCGACACAGGTGTCCGATACATTTTAGTCTTCAGGGCATATCTCCTATTAATTACGATATCTATGAATGCAACCGTCATAAAGCTAGGACGATGATGAATTGAAGCATAAAATAAAGCATCGTTTTGAATTGCCTCTTTGATCCTGGGACATAAATTGAACCTTAAGTTTACTACCGAATTTTCCTGTTGGTTATTTTTTTATATCTGCAGGTGGAAATGTGTCCTATTCTCAGCTTTCCTCACCATGGATCTAAAATTATTGAATACAATCCATTCTCATGCTTTCTTGTAGGTTTAAAGGCTAAACCCTTAAGAATTTAATTTAACTTAGCAGTGGACTTTTTTTACTTATAATCTATGTACCTGACAAATTTCTGCTTTAAGAAATCAAGTAATTGTTAAGATTTCTTGGTTAGTCAGATACTCGCATCATCTTCATGGGCCCAGTGTTATCCTGGTTGCATCCGAGACTTACGCCATGGAGACCGAAGTCTGCTTATTCAGATACTGTATTATCAAGAAGCTAAAGGCTACAATATACATACCTAGGTATATTCCTTTTGACATAAGTCATATCATCACTTCTCTAGCCAATTCTAAAACAAGATCAATGCAATATCTACAAATGCCTCTAAACGAGAATAGATAAAATCTCTCAATCTACATATTCATCAGGTGCAGTTTCCACTTACATCTCGGATCTGTTAACATATGTAGGTACAAAGATCTCAACACATTTTGAAAACCGCATTTTTGATTCCGTAATGCACATTTACGATGGAGCTCGCATACAAACTGACTATATTGGAATTCTAAATATTTTCCTTGCTACCATAATATGTATGCCAATGTAGTTGTGGAAACGCTGGCCAGCGATATATCATTTTTGAATTATGAAGATGGCAAACGCACGACCCACTTGGTTAGCGATTACTTTCAGCATGAATATTATGCATACTGCATTATGCAAAAGAGAGATAATGTTACTCATTGCACTGACACCAGTGAAAGAAGAGGGAAAGGTAAAGGAGGTTTATGTAGCAATGCTATGTATATATGGTGAAGTGAAATTACTTACTTGACAAAACGGATGATGTCGTAATTATATTAATGTTATAATTTCCATCTTCACTCTCCAGTACTTTTGAAGCAATATCGTAATGATTTCATCTCATCAGTCTTTTGCCGCCACAGCTTGGCATAGGTCTTGCCAGGGTACGCCATAACACCCGATTTCGTGTTTTCGCCATCCAGTCACTATCGTGATAATAGGATCAAATAAGCCTTTACAAAAAACTACACTTTGGGTGCTCAAATAAAATGGCCACCCATAAATAAAAATGTCTCAGATTGTAACTACGACACAAATGCCACACAAGCATTCCTCAAGTGATTGTTTGATCATACACATAAGTATCTTGACGTTTCCTCCTTCCAGTCCATCTCTATTAGCAAACTAAGTAACATATTGCTGCCCTAATACATACATAATTAACCAAAAAAGCAGCATTACGCCCACATTGACAATGTCAGATCGGTTAAGGCTGTGATTGGACAGGGCAACATTTTTGTCGGATCAGCGCGTCGCTCGGCCCGACAAATGTAGTGGAAAGATAAAGCGAACGGGACACGACTGCCTTCAACGATCCCACCACGGTCTGGCTCCCATTATGTCGTGCGACCGTACGTTATATTTAAACTCACCCTTATCTCCACATACGTATGTTGAGCTATGGTGTAAAAAGGGTTTTATGGCTGTCAATAAATATTGGTTATAAGCAAGTTAATTAAATTTGATATTGGCTGCTAACACCATGAAATATGGTAAGCTAATACTTCGGATGTTTAGCTGCTATAAATACAAACGGGATGTTTTTATTTGAACCGATTTTAGCTCATTCCCGTGATTTTATTTAATATTTTAAGAGGCTTAAGTTCTAAAACAAACAATGCTATAGCTGTGGCAGATTATTGGTCGCACTCTATTTAAATCGCTATTGACGCGAAAAGAAGAAGAATAGAACTGTGAATTAGGTATCTTATGCATGTTTAGGTCAAAAAGTTAGTTATTTCCAGTAAAAACTGTTCTTATTTGCCCTCAAATGTTGTTTATTTGCTGTGATCTCGCCGATTACACCCACAACACTTCGAGTTTTGGCAAGGCGACAATTGTCCCGATACACCAAACGTACACCCAAACAATTTAATTTGGACATTGAGAGCCGTATTCAATTTGACCGGTAGTGCTCTACGTTAGATATATAAATTGAGCTTAAAGGTAAATTTTGAAAACGGTAATTGAAAGAAAAAATGTGTCTATTCTGTTATTATTGTGTACCTATTACGGGACAATTAAAACATTACTAATAATTTACAAGAAAAGTTTACTTTCAGTTCCTATCACACATTCTATTAATTTAAGAAATAAATACACAAATTATTATGTAATATTTGTTTCTGTAGAAGTATATTTAAAATGTAAATTGTAACAATGTGTATGAAAATTTACTTACATAACTAATTATTGCATACCTAATAAGGTAAATTGAGCTGTACTGTTTAGTTGTTAAGATCTTTGTAATAAACAGTTTGAGCAATAAAGATGATTTGAATTTGAAACCTAAAATTAGGTTACACCTATTAAAAATAAAATAAATAATTTATCCGTTTATTTATTCTTTAAGCGCACAAATTCCTTTTTTAAATATTACTATGTAAGTATTCTATGTCACTTGTAGAGATAAGGGATGTGAATTTACCGTTTCATTCCGCAAACACAGAAACGCAAATAACAACTACCAGGTGTCTTTGAAACACACGGATATCTGTTTGAAAGATACAGTGCACGAAGCGACGAATAAAATTATGAATTTCTAATTTAAAAGGAACACTATGACAAACATTAATGCCCGCTGCGCCGCGTGCTAAGAATGTGATGCCCATATAACTCTGGTATTCTTTCTGCCCGTTGTTTAAATAGTTGTAGAAATCGCCCATGGTACAGGATATTTTAAATGATGCGTGAGCCCTTTAGAAAACATTCAATTTAATGCAATTCAATCAGCCTATTGGTTATGATTTTTATTCAGATCTTTTTAAACAAAAAATGTAGTTATAATCAGCCTATACGGTTCAGACCACTTAAAACATCTGTTTATAATAGGAACATTTTAGGCATGGCACCCAAAATATATAATAGACTACCATTATGTGTTTTAGAAAGCGACAGTATAAAAATATTTAAAAAACAAGTAAATGACATATTACTCAATTAACGAATACTTAAGGCGCTGTTATACCTCAGAAGCCGCGAAACACCTAATTTTTCGTCGCGCATCTAGCCATAACGGTACATATGACAAACTAGCAAAAAATAGAGCTTAAAGTCAAAAGTCTGAACAAAAGACTTTTGAAAGAATTTTTCATGTATGTAAAATAGAATCACGGTAAAAAAATCACAAAATCGAGGCAGAAAATAACCTTTCGTCTCACTGTTTGCAATATTTTGATCGTAAGCTGTCATATTTTATTTGATAATATTGTAGGAAATCTAATGAACTAAAGAATTACCCTATTTATTTTCATATTATACGTGTATATTTTGTAAAATTAAATAAAATCTGCCAAACGTCTATGATTTTGACGCTCGGTAGATCCCATCAATATCAAACGCTTCAGCAATTTAAACCTTATTAGCATAAGCGGTGTACTGAGTGTCAGTTGCTAGTTTACACCCCGCCCAGACCTCATTATTCGGCTATGAGCCCTGTGAGAGATAGGTCATGTCGCTTGCGTCTCCGCTGCACGAAATTTTACGTAAACCTGTTTGTTATTATAATACGCCGATTTGAGTTCGTAATTTCATGTTTTATGTTATAGACTGAATTCTTTGAATCAAATAGGCTTTTCATGTAACTATGGGCACATATAATTAGGACCTAAGTTTATACTCTTGTTGGGTTTAATGTGTTATTGTTTCTGTGCTTATAAATATATAATTAGAATAATAAAATATGGACAATTAGAGAAATGAAGTTCTACGAAGGATTTGTACAAGAAAGCGTCGTAATAAAATAGAAATTCGTCCATGGCCAATTATGAAATATATATAATATTTCATAATATAACATTTTTACACAAATTATTTTCATAAGAGTCTTTTATGACTAACTATGTTATAGATTATCGATTATGCATCATATAATTATATAAATTATTCTCACAATACATACCTGCCACAGTTTTCAATTTTTGAAAGAGTAATGACATAAAATCGAATGTAATAAAATTTTATGTAACTATATTGCAAATTCATTAGCTTGTCAGAGCGCCTGGAGCGCTAAGATGCCGCCACGCTACGGCGAATAAACAGCGCTAATATGGCGCTCCGCAATCTGCACACAAGCGGTAACGAATGTTGTATTATTGTGTTGAGAACATAAACCTATTTAGGTACATCGGGTAAAACTGTGATTATTCATAAACTATTAGGTATGTCTCAGTACATCTAATATCTATTTAATTTCTAAAATCAATCATTTATAAGTAAGAAGGTGACTTCTCTACACAAGATATAGTATTTTTTTAACAATAAAGTACGTAACTAATTATCTTTATTGTAATTACAGTGAAGTTAAAGATAACAGTTCTGCAACGTCTTACACACATTTGACTTCAGTCATTCCTAACACGATCTGTTCAAGAGCTAGCCAAGAAATGCCAAACAATTGTTTTTAACAAATTTGACTCAAATTCCGTAGTGATAAGCAAAAATTACAAGAGGGATAGCAGTGACTGGTTCGAATTGCGTTAGAATATGTTGACAGATTGAAATTTTAGTATAGTGGTAAAAAAAAGAGATAACAGCAGTAAAGCCAACTTAGTAAAAAATATTTTGTACAAATAAAATATTTGCAATGTAAAATCAGTTGCGCATGAAATCTAAAATGAACAACTGGCTTTGCAACAACTGGCGAAGCAAGAAATGTAACAATCGAGCCTTGTGGATTATCCGTTTATTGGTGCCACTCCAGATGGATTAATAGGTCCAAACACGATTGTTGAAATTTAATGTTCTATAGTGAATTGTTAATTATCGCTTGTCCCGTGCCTCGGAGAGCACGTTAAGCCGTCGGTCCCGGTTGTCATGAAGATCGTTGACAGTCGTTACAGGGCGTCAGTACCCTCTAAATAAACTGACACTAGTCTAAACCATGGAATATCGCTATCCCTTCGGGTTGCGGAGGTCATACAGGCAGTCGCTCGGTAGAAAAGCTAATATTCAGCCAAATCCGGTTAGACTAGTAAGCGGACCCCAGATTGAAACTGGGATAACGCTAAGAGAAAGAAGAAGAAGTTGCCTATAAGAATGGCCTGGAGAATAGTATATGAGCAAATAAAATACAAATTTGGAAACATGATAAAAAAGTGAACTGACTAGTCTAAACAAAGATTGTAATTGTTATTACCAAATTCAGGGGCAACGCCACGTTACACGCAAACAAAAGTGTTTATTTGCTGTGTGGAGTGGCGAAAGTACCACTAAAAACAGAAATTATAGAAAGAGATGATGTTTTCTGGGAGAAGAAAAGCTTGTGGCGTTTTATATGAATTGGCAGTTGCCTGAAATTGTTGATTCTCGTCAAGCTCAAGGGATGGCATTGCGAGATCACGGAGAGGAAAATGTTTCATCAGTGCTTGAACTTCTACAATACCAAGCCGTAAAAGGAAAGTAAATGAAACTGTGCCTCGTGAACAACAGCAAATAATAAGTATTATAGCCTTATCACCTCACACACTGCCTTTAACATTCGATGAGAATAAAGCAGACAGCTAACTTTTGATGAGCTGTAAACTCTGTATTTTGTTAATAAATGATAAATGAATATAAATAAATATCTTTTAATACTTATTTTCTTTGAAACAACACATATTTGAAGCGAAAGAAAATTTTTATATTTTTCCATACAAACATGGATGAGGAGAGCTAATGAAAAAGCAGTAACTCAAATTCTAATTCTATAATTTTCTAAGCGACATAGCAGTATCTCATGAATAAGGTATATCCACATATATTTTTGATGTTTCATCTATTTTGAAAAATAATAATGGGTTGGGTTTCGAAACGAGTCGCCTGAATTTGAGGGTACTGGTAGTGTAGGAAGTTTAAGGGAGTTCTTTTTAATTCCCTAAAAGTAATTTTGGCTGCCGGAGTTGCGTCTAAATATTTTTAAACAATTTCCAAAATTTCATAAATACTTCGACAATTATGCGAAACGGAACGTAGTTTTTATACTTTAGTACAGTTTTACAGATTTCATTTTTAGGTTTTATGTGAAAATCGTGAAACGAAACGCAAAACTGCCATCTTGGAATGATCATATTGACAGCTAATGTCAAATTTGTGCGTCATTGCTTTCGAGTGCCTAGGGTTAGGTGCGACTGTAATAAGTAACTAAATAGGTTATGTTAGGTTCTCTTTTGACCCTTTATCCGAAAATAGGAGCCCTTCGCAGGGCTCCGTCAACCTTAGTTTATTAAACTAGTGTGATGAATGTGGAAGTTGGCAGTGCCATACACACCGATGTTTGGAGATTTTTTTTTTCAGAGGAAACCAAGTATTTCCGGCAAGTGAAAATGGTGAGGGCGGGTTTCAAGACCTCCCCTCCTCCCTCTCCAATTACTCATAACCCCTAAAAATGGCGACGTATTTCGAAACCTTTACCGTTATAATAATACATATAATAACAATAAACATCCATAAATAAATAAAAGAAATCAACTTTTACTAAACTTCAATTATCTCGTTACTCGCTTTAATTGGGATACGGCTTTTGCGCTTAGTAGAGCATTATTGTGATTTTTAGGGTACCGTATCCAAAAATTGTAAAAACGGAACCCTTATAGATTCGCAATGTCTGTCTGTCTGTCCGCCCGTATGTCACAGCCAATTTATTGCAAAACAGATTTGAAAACTGGCAGGAATGGAATTAGATGTAGGTATTCTATGAACTGCTTCATTATTTTTATACAAAAACAAAACAAACATAATAATGGCCTCTCCATACATGGAACTGACTTAATTATTTTTATCATCTTACGGCACGTAGGTATTTAGTTATTTATCTACTTTCGTCAACTAATAATACTTATAACGTCTAATGTAAACCAGTTTTGCTCATGGCTGCACTGAGAACAAAAATTGCGCTAAGCCTATATTGTACAAAAAGATTGATGTATGTAATATAAATTTTAATATCAATATCTCAATTCAATATTCTAAAAGGTTTTGCTTGCGATTTTGAAATATTGGAATACGGATGTCGCCAGAATACGGCCGCACGCGACGAGAATGAAGGGGGGTGCCCCGCAGTCTAGCCCGCAGTAGACGGAGCTAAGCTCCCTTCACCTCCCCTGCTTCACCCCCTCATTTACCAAAACAGTCGCTTAGGACAGCGCCTTAAAAGATAATAATATTAATAGATAATCACATATTTTTTTCTTATTTTCTTTCTCTTTTTTTTGTAAATTCTTATTCTATGTATAAGCAATATGTGATTGTTGTTGATGATATGATTGAATTTTATTAAAAACTTTGCATGCCTATAGTGGTAGAACATAGTGAACTATGCATTCACTCAACTTATAATTATGTACCTATGTTCAGCAATAAATGATTATGATTATGATTATTGCAGTCCACTGCTGGACTTAGGCCTCTCCCAACGTGGTGAAAAACATGCTGCAATGTAATTGAGCACGATCATCAGAATTAATTTGTAACAATTCTATTACGTGGTGAAATATAAAAATATACTTAATATCTAAGCGCCAGTAATGGCATAGTCTGGTAATAAATTCACAACCGTACAGCGTCAAATTTTCGTTCACATTGTTGATTCAGGTGAAAATTAACTAAATACACACAGTAAATGTTGAATTATTTATACCCATATAATGAACGTACGAACTTAGTATAGTATTAATGCTTTTATTAAAAAATTATTGCATAAGCCTAATAAGATTAGATAAAGGGCAAAGTAAAACATTGTATGTGTTTTTGTGTTAATTTATTTAGGGATTTAACGGTGTGCTCCCGATCCCGTGGGAATTTTAGGTCATCCCTTTTTGCACATCTGCTCTCCCCAAAAATCATACTTGCCAAATTGTTTTTTTATTTGCCTCATGCGCCCACGAGTTTTGGCCGTGCGTCATCGGTCTGTCAGTCAGTAATGAAATAATTTTATATACCTACTAATACCGATTAGAATGCGCATAATTATCCGGCCAGCCACTTTTGCTCCTAAGCGATGAAAATTGCCGCATATAAAACAACGCCTTAAAAATAGTACTTTTAGTCCTCTGTGCGATGTAATTTTACCGTGAGCAATTTATTGTGAAAAAAATTGTAATTCAAGGACTGTCCTTCGATTGCGCAACCCGACATATAACTACATCTTTTCAAGTATACTTTCTTATTGCTAGTTCTAGTAAATCCAATAAAAACGTGTTAGAAATTCTACATTATTATCTAAAAGCTAAAGATATAATCCTCACCAGCCTATACGATCTCTTTTAGCTCTCAGCGTCTATTCATAATTCTATGTAATCTCTAAAACCGATGTCAACATACTCTCTATAACCCTACAATTATTACAGGGAAGGTATCTCTTAAATGAATTACCGCAATGAAAGTAAAGTTCGGTAGTAACTCGACGATCAACCCTCCATCACGCACCGACTTCAATATGTAAATGTATGCCGAGGGCCGGTCCGACCGGCCTTCTAGCCCCGCCATATGCCCCTCGATAGAAAAAGATAAATTATCAGAGAAAGCTATGTTATAATTTAAAACCGTTTAATTTATTCTCTTTGTATGCGTTACCTTCCCTCTTTCTCTTTTTAATTTCATACAATTATTAATTCTGTTAGAAGTGAACGGAATCTTGCGAATGTAAATTTAAATGTATTTGTACATTTCAAATACATTTTCATTACTCTAAATGCGCAATTATTAAACATTAATGCTAAACACAAATGAACTAGTTGTTATTATTAGGTTGTTACAATTTTGCTATCCGCCATAAATACGCGTACAAAGCATTAGTGCACATTTAAATTGATTTGTTGGAATTAAACAATATTATAATAATATCATGTTCAATTATAGTACATTTTTTATCTAAATACGTACGAAAAATTCCATTGAAACCTTTTGCTGTAGTACCCGGACCTCACTTTATGATCAAATGTTACGACGTTTGAGAAAAACTAGTGCCAGGCTTTATAAATGTACACTTTAATTTCCAGTGTTAGCAAATATATCTGAGCACGAAGTAAATCTGGAAGCCATTACTCACTATAAGCCTCACCTCGTGTTGCGAGCATGACTCGAGTATAAACATCTAATATATAAAATTCTCGTGTCACAGTTTTCGTTCCCATACTCCTCCGAAACAGCTTGACCGATTTTGATGAAATTTTTTGTGCTTATCCGGTATCTATGAGAATCGGCCAACATCTATTTTTCAAAAAAAAATAATAATAATTGCAAAACAACGTTTGCCGGGTCAGCTACTAAAAGATAAATTGTCTGTTCACATAGACCCTCGTGGCCTTTTGCAGGTTAAGTAATAAATATGCAAAGTTTAGGAGCATTTCTAGATAAATCCGTACCTATAAGGGATGGGTGTTCAAGTCACAAATTTCGCGAACATGTGTGTTTAATACGAATTTTAGGCAAAATATTGGTTTTATCCACCTTTCGTAGGGGTTCATACAGGGTGTTACATATCCATCCGTCCGATCAATGAAGGGGTTGTAGAGTAGCGTAAAATGATGAGATATTTGTCATTATTTCACGAAAATTCAACATAAAATTTTCCCATGTAAATTTAATTAATTTTAAATAATATCATATCAGATTACCCATGGCAACACTAAAGACTCATAAATCGTATTAGCTAGGTATCTACCTAAAGTTCATAAAAATTTGACGGCAAAAGCGGCGCCTTTGAGTGCATAGGCCAACCGACCGCCTCCTTTGACAAAAGCCGCCGCCGCGCGTCATCGTCCTTTACACGTGCCAAGTATTATTTTAGGTATAAACAGATTTTATGCACTTGATGCAACAGCTGATCTTTTGCTTCGACGGTTTAGGCAAAACTCCGTAAAACAAAGTACAGTATTAAGGTTTTCTGTTTGTTTCGTGCGAGTGCGTGGCCAACTCTGGTGTCACTGTTTTCAAACTGCTCGAATACCTACGACATGGCCTAACGATTCTTGGATGCGGCTTTACGGGCCGTCGGAAGCCCGGAAGCGCTTTCATGTAATGTCACACGCGGTCACCCATCTAAGAGAAAATCGTCGCGCTATGACTACGGTACTTACATTAATAACTACCTACTTTTTAATTGGTTTAATCTTACGTAACTAGGTACCTACCTTAATTGATAAAAATATCAACTTGCTGTAAGTTGCGACGGTCATTCTCCACATGTCCGCCGCCCACGTCCAGACACTTACGGCACCTTTGCACCATATCCGAACGCACACTTCTTAACACTCCTGGGTTTAAACTTCGGAAAGCAGAAACGATACGCGCACGCATTTCTTCTTCAGTGTCACACGGTTTTTGGTACACTATTTGTTTAACGTGTCCCCACAAGTAAAAGTCTAAAGGCGTTAGGTCCGGTGATCTTGGTGGCCACGAGATAGGCCCGCTTCGTCCAATCCACTTGCCAGGGAACTGTGCGTCAAGATACTCACGCACAGCTCGTAAAAAATGAGGTGGGGCACCGTCGTGCTGGAACCACAAGCTGCGGTGGAAGCTTAACGGCAACGAATCTAACTCGTCACTTAGAACTTCCCTCAAAAATCTTAAATAATTGGTACCGTTCATGGTTTCATTTAAAAAATGCGGACCAATAATACGGTCGCCGAGGATTCCCGCCCACACATTGATGCGCCAACGATGTTGAAAATGGCTTTCTTTCATCGCGTGTGGATTTTCAACAGCCCAGACGTGTTCATTGTGACAGTTGAAAACACCCGTCCGCACAAATGAACATTCGTCGGTAAATAACACGCGCTCCAAGAACGTAGCATCCTCTTCTACTTTGCCAAGTAGCCAGTTGCAGTATTGTCTTCTGTGGGCATAGTCCGACGGCATAAGTGAGTGAACACGTTGGTAGTGAAAAGGATGTTGTCCGTCTTCTTTTAATATCCTCCACACTCGCGCGTTACTGGTGCCCAGTTCACGTGCCGCACTCCTGGTACTCTGCGTGGGATCCTCAGCGAATAATTGTAAGACCTGTTCCACTACACCGTCGCTACTTTGTGGTCTGCCACCATGATTGCGATTCGAATCATCGCGAACACTGCCCGTGTTGTACACCCGGTGGTGAAGCCGTTGAAACGCGCGCTCCGACGGCACGGGTAGACCCCGTGGTCTGGCATACCGTTCCTCGTACTCTCTACGAGCACCTGCATAATTGCATTCACTCCTACCTAAGCACATCAACATGTTAAAGTATTCAGGGTTTGAATATGACATACCTAACGAATATACTATTTCACGCGGAAGTCTAAACAAAAGGAAAGCTAGCGAAAGACTGAGTGTTCAAGTAGGCAAATAGTTAATTCGTAAATCAAATAGGTAAATAAATAGAGATGTAACAAATGGTATTCACTGGAGTACTGTTTCTATCGACATTTTATGTTATTGTTTACCTGATAGAATATCGGTAGCTAAACCCCTAAAACGTCAGCTTTGTGTAAATTTATGTTTTTATTTGCTGTTAATAAATAAAAACATTCCATGGTTTAGACTAGAATCAGTTTATTTAAGGGTACTGACTCCGCGTGACGACTGTCAAAGATCTTCATGACTGTTGCTCCGACGGTTTAACGTGCTCTCCGAGACACAGGGATATTAACTATTTATTACGCACGTAACTTGGAAAAGTCTTATTATCTTATTATGTATTTGATGCGCGCCGTGGATTCGAACCCGATACCCTCTGCACGGCAATCCGTTGGTATCATCACTAGGCTATCATTGGCCTAGTAGTCTAGCAGGCTATCATTCTAGTTTTAACATGTCATGTTAAAATTAAATAAATCGATATTATCTCTTGATCGTAAACATCACTAGAGCGGTCCCTTTGTGTACGGCGGCTCGCTTGACGGTAAAATTGCACTATTTTAAAAAGGCGGCATGCCCTTTGACACGGTAAGCGGCGAAAGCCGACAATTTTTAATAAATTTAAAGGCCTATCCACACGACACAATTTTACGTCCAACTTGACTAAATCACTTGATTAAATCGTGACGTGTAGACGCCAGTCGTCCAACTCAAGTTCATCGGGTGTGCGGACCACCAGATTTTAACCAATTGGGTGGACGGAATGAAATTCAGTCATTTGATTGTGTCGTGTAGACGGGCAAAGCCAATTCCATTGAAAATTTGATCAGTGGTTAAATTGTGCCGTGTGGATGGGCCTTAAGAATCATAAAGGATTCCGCTATTGAGGGGAGTGTTGTTAGTTTACAGAATTTTCGCTAATTTCGGGGTAATGTTTCTCGTTAGCACTGAGCTAAGGAAATTTATTCTGATGTTTTATGATGACCTAGATTTTTTTTATTATTTTTCCTGGTATGCCTGATAAGTCAGTAATATGACCTTTCGAGATCAGACGGGGGTTTATGAAACACACTGTATAATGATTCGAGAATATTCTCTCTTTGGATAACGTTCTCTTGATTTATTGAGACGTTTTTACTTTTGACTAAACTCTTTTTACTGATAAGTAAAAATGAATGTAATTTTTAATTGAATATTATCAAAAATTTTCTACGTTGATAATGTCAATAAAGTCTAATAAAAGTTGTCAATTAAATAATACTATCTCCCTAAGTTAAAAAACAATATTTTTTTACTTTTATGAAAGTTGCTTGTAAGATAATATTTTTAATTAAAGCCCCGTTTGATTCTCGTGAAGATGAATTGAAAATACTTGAGAAGTTTACAACTTGTGATGAATTTTATTTATACGTGCTTGTACTAAAAATGCTTGAATTATTAACTTGTACAAGTATTCACATTTATTGGGCTAGATAGGCTATTAGTTTTAATTGCCTGGTTATTTTATTATTGTGACAGTCAAATTTTAATGTTAATCGAATTATTCATGGCCAAAGTAATGAGTACAGAACTTATGAGACGCCACTTCATTTCATTCGTTACTTATTTATTTTATTAATATTATACTTATTTATATTTAAAGGCTGTTAAGGCTGAGGATGTTTTCAAGTTTCTGGACTGGAATGGACTCGGCATCAACATCAACGGCGAGTACATCACTCACCCTCGATCCGCAGACGATATCGTAGTCATGGCTGAGACCATGGAAGACCTAGGCACAATGCTCGATGGCCTCTATAGAGTCTCCCAACAAGTAGGTCTTAAGATGAACATGGACAAGACGAAAATCATGTCGAATGTCCATGTTGTACCTGCTCCTATTCAGGTTGGGAACTCTACGCTCGAAGTTGTCGACAAGTATATCTACCTGGGACAAGTAGTCCAATTAGGTAGGTCCAACTTCGAGAAGGAGGTCAATCGTCGAATCCAACTCGGTTGGGCAGCGTTCGGGAAGCTACGACATATCTTCTCGTCCGATATCCCGCAGTGTCTCAAGACGAAAGTCTTTGACCAGTGTGTGTTGCCAGTGATGACTTACGGATCAGAGACGTGGTCGTTCACTATGGGCCTTATCAGAAGGCTCAAGGTCACTCAGAGGGCGATGGAGAGAGCTTTGCTTGGAGTTTCCCTGCGAGATCGAATCAGAAATGAGGTGATCCGCAGTAGAACCAAAGTCGCCGACATAGCTCTCCGGATAGCCAAGCTGAAGTGGCAGTGGGCAGGGCACATAGCTCGAAGAACCGATGGCCGTTGGGGCAGAAAGGTTCTGAAGTGGCGGCCACGTACCGGACGACGCAGCAGAGGTAGGCCCCCGCAAGGTGGACCGACGGTCTTGTCAAGATCGCGGGAGGAGGTTGGATTCGGGCGGCTCAAGACCGGTCTGTGTGGAGAACCTTGGGGGAGGCCTATGTCCAGCAGTGGACGTCGTTTGGCTGATATGATGATTTAAAGGCTGTTATAATTTTGAAATATTTGTAACACTAAAAACTGGTGAGCTAGTAGTGCTAGTACCTACTCATGAGTGTGTAATTAATGGTAAATGGTACCTAACAAGAATATCAACAAAATTCGCGCGTGCTAATATTTTACGATATTTATTTAATTTGGAGAGGCCTATATCCAGCAGTGGACTCTTGCAGGCTGATGATGATGTTGATGATTTAATGCCGTGTGATATAAAGAAATTAAGTCAGTGCAATATTTGACAAAGGCCATTATTCTAATTTATGTAACTGTAAAGTATTAATATGCCGTATTAATACTTTTTTTTTCTTTTTTAAAAAAGACAACTCCCGCACTAAGACTAAATCCTGTGTCGCGGGGGACTTTACAAACATACAACCAACGGACATAATGAACACCCAGACTCGAAACAACAATCTATGCGGCGAGGCGACCGCTTAAACCACTACGCCAACCGTGCAGTCAACTTGGTTGCACGGGTTGTATACAAATCTATACGTCTTGGAAATTCTAAAACTGACAGGAGCAAATCACTTAACCAGTTCACCACGCCATCAAATACGACTACATACACACAAATTCATTAAAATACTCACACAGCTAGAATCCAGTGATGGCAGTCAAACGGCAGCCGCACAATAGCGGAAGTGATTATCCACCGGAAGTAGAGTGCAATGAGCTTCCGTTCTGAACGTTTGATACCTGTGCCGCCCTCTGGCGGGGAAGCCACTGGGTTAATATTTGAATATCGCTTTTGGATTTAATGCTTTCTCGTAGTGGTTTATGTGAGGGTTGACGACTCGCTTTTGAACAAGCTCCTAGGCTATAATATTGTTAAACTATAAGTCGACGAACAGTATTATACGTTGACAATAAACTCTGCTTATAAACTATACCACTGCTGGGAATGGGGTGCTTCTTATTATATGAAGGGTGGCTAACATTCATCACGCTAACAAAGTGTAGCTTAGTAGGCGGTTACATTAGTTATAGGGCAGCTGTTCAATACAAAATGCACTACACGATTATTCAAACGAAATGAATCAAGAAAAACTCACAGATTGACTTTAAAAATTCATTTGAAATTCATAAAAAACTGTCTAAAACTTTTTAATTTTAATCTTTAGTTTAACTTTGAATTCAGGCGTAATCCTAATAAAATTTATGTGGACCCAGCTGAAGATACAAAAAGTTAACAGAATTGGCCGACGAATATCATTAAAATTTCAACAATTCTAAAACATCCACTTTTTCTTAATGTAAACGAATATTTAAAAACTATAAAAATATCTTCCAATTAACCTAAAACTTGAAGCTGACTATTAAGGACTATTAAGTTCATAATTGGTTCGAAACCTCAGTTTGCACCTTTGTTATGGCTTTGTAGTTGTGGAAATGAATATCATGTTTTACAGGAAACTCTGACTTTTTGCTGTAGCCACATAATAAAACTCTGACTGTAGTAGATACCTACTTAATGTGTTTAGTAGAGGGTGTTTTTGTGTGTCATATAAAATAGTAAGAGCTATGTTTAGCGAAATCCAATCTAGAAAAGACACACAAACGGTCGTATATTATTTTCGCATGCTGTAAATTAAAAAGCACCAGTGTATTCATTATAGGTACGTCGGCATTGCTGCATGGAATAATGAAGAAACAAATAAAACATTTTACCTCCTCGTACTACTCGCCACATAAATATTAGACATCGCCAGGCAGTGGGTGGACCAACAATATTCACAATACTAATTCGGTAGGAGTGAAGTTCCTTGGCCTGCATCATGTGCCTTATCATAAATCTTAAGTTTTGCGACAGATTGATTCCATCTGACATCCGTTATATGAATTCAGTGGGCTATTATATGGGTTGTCACGGCTTTAATTTCACTTATTTATTTATTTGAGGGTTTTGACTTCCCTAAAAGAGTTTCCAAGATAAACATGACGTCCGGTACCAACTGGACTGAACATGCTCTTCGAGTCATGGGACAAGTGAAAATTAAAACCTTAATATGAATTTAACTAACAAAAGACAGTGAATTACGCTAAGGATTCGAACCCAAAACTCTATACATTTTGCTAGGTTGATTTCTCTACTAGTAAATCACTGCTGGTTGCAGAGCTTATATAAATTCAGGCAAAAATATTCTACCGAGCGAGTCATCCAGAAGCACCTTTTTGAAAAATAAGCGGCTGTTACAACAAATTCTTTTTTTTAATACGTGCGTTTTTTATTTAGAGCAAAGGTAAGAAAGGAAATACTACTTATGTAAATGTTCGTAAATTGATAACTTTATGTTATCTATTACTATAATAAAACTGTAGAGGTGAAAAAGTCTTTACATTAAAGATATTTTGACGGAAATTAGCCAAAAAATCTAGGAAAATGCTAAAAAGCAATACCTGATAATTTTTTGAATTTGTGTCTGTCTGTCCGACGTCTTTCCCTATGTTGCTAAAGATCTCTGAAATGGCGAAATTGGTTTCAATAAAACATACACTCATGTACAAAGGATACTCAAACCTATAAAATAGTATATGTTACATCACAACGGTTGAGCGGTTTTCAGTGTACAGCTTGACCTCTCCTTTGCACGTAGTCCCAAACAAAACAGGGATCATCCAAAACTGGTTATAAATGTGGTGCCATCTATGATCATTATAAGTTTGTTAGTAAAAGTATAGTTAGTCTAAATAGGTACCTTCAAAGTGTTTTATGGCTATTTACCGACTGATAGATGTCACTATTTTCAAATAATTTCCTAGCAAAATAAATGTTCCTTGCAAAAAAAGGCAATAATTATGTGTCGGGTATCTTTCTGTTATTAAAAAAATAATAGAGTATAATATTCGGCACTTTCATAAACAAAAAGTCAAAATTTATTACAATGTCCACTTAATTTAAACGGTCAATCTCATTTATTTCAAATTATTATGGTTATAATAATAGTTATATAATCATTTCATTTTATTTTAAATGATAAAAACAATTACTATAGATCCTTTTTTCAATAAATTGTCGATTAGTCCATATTATTTTCCATCTCGGTCTGTTTGTATGTGTAAACATAGATGGCGTTTTCTGAATGGCGGTGTTAAGATTCTCCATGGATTGATGAAGTTCTCGGTTAATTTTCTTTCGTTTTAGTCGGATTGGTGTCTTAGTCGTTTCTTTTGAATAATGAATGTGGATGTTTTTCTTTGATTTCTTTCGTTCGTTCGTGTTCTGTACTTATACAGGTGTCTCATTATTCCCAAATTCCAACACCTCACGTACGTGGGAATCCGTGGGTGGGAGACTGAGGCCTGAATTCAGATACCTCTTGAGTAACTCAACGGGGCTATCTTACTTTCGGCAGGGCTGGGTATTCGTAGCCCCGTGTGTATATTCTAAATAAATCCCAGGGACAGACTTGAAACAGCTGGAATCGACCCCCGAACATGTTGTTTTTTCACATGGTCAGTTATATGTAGCATGTTCACAAGTAAGCGGTAAAAATAATTTACATGTTCTATATGAAGGTGGTAAAACAGTTAGATAATGTTGTGTATAAAGAAAGTCTCTAATGATATCCCTACTATCCCTACTAATCTATATATATAAAAAAAAGTCGTGTTAGTTACACTATTTATAACTCAAGAACGGCTGAACCGATTTGGCTGAAAATTGGTGGGTATGTAGCTCAAAACCAGTAAAAACACATAGGACAATAAAATTCAAAACATAATCTGGGAGGGATTTTGGAGAGGGTCGAAGTTTGTAGGGACAAACCTCCTACCTATTGACAGTAAGAACGCATGCGCTGTAATAATTAACTACTGCGTATGTGCTATCTGTCAGTACTGTCACATTATACATTGTCATATTGTGCACTGTCATTACTTCGTTCGCTTACTTATATAAACTAATAGTTATTGAAAAAGCCTTGGCTAATACCTACTAATATAAGGTATAAATGCGAAAAGTACTAATTTACTTATATACAAGTAAATGCGAAATGGTATATGGGCCATGGCTTTGACATTTGACTGTAGTTCGGTAGATAATGTCATGAATACTGGCCAAGTTTCTTTGTTCCCCATAGAGTGTCTGAACTCCTTACAATTATCAGGAGTATGGAGTACCTTCACGCAATTTGAGACTGATCGTTGGTGTTCCAGTCCTGTTAATGCGGAATCTTAATGCACCAAAGATTTGTAATGGCAAACGGCTACGAGTAACACCTAGGAGGAAACATTATAAAAGCTATTCGCTATGAAGGCTTCCGTAGTGGAGGTATCCACTTACCATAGCCATTATCTTCGACTAAATATTAATAGTATTTGTTTAAACGATAAAGCTATATTTGCGGTTTTTAAGATGTGCTTTATTTCAAAAACTGCTTATTTAAGTATTATAAATTAAAAATTTTCGTTGGAGGTTTTTATAACGATCTACAGCATGTATTTTTTTTAGATTTGTCCCTCTCTTACTTTAAAAGTTAGAGGGGTTAGTCACACACACCCATTATACCCTAGATCGATGCACTATAGGTGGTGCCACAATTTCCCAACCAATTTCCCAACCTATAAAAATCTTCTTGATAATTACAATCTAATGAGCCTGAAGTCTAGACGTTTATATCTAGAAATTATGTTTCTTTTCGACTTATGCTCAGGTATAACTGTTCTGAGATTACTAATAAAATATGCTACTGTGTCCCAAGAACTGTTATAAGACGAGAGATGTGCGCACGTCCTCTTTTTGCTGTGGCCCATTGCCACGCCAATGCTGGTCTGCGGGCGCCTCTACGTTGCTTGTGCAAAAACTATAATGACTTTTGTTCGGAATCTACAGAATTAGATTTGTTCTCAGTGTCAGCAAATAGATTTCGTTCTGCTTTGTTAAATATAGTTATTATTATGTTAGTTATTTGAACAGTCTTGTAGTCTTACTCGCATAGATTGTTCATTAGTATAGTCTGGTATAGTATAGTATAGTATAGTATAGTATAGTATAGTATAGTATAGTATAGTATAGTATAGTATAGTATAGTATAGTATAGTATAGTATAGTATAGTATAGTATAGTATAGTATAGTATAGTATAGTATAGTATAGTATAGTATAGTATAGTATAGTATAGTATAGTATAGTATAGTATAGTATAGTATAGTATAGTATAGTATAGTATAGTATAGTATAGTATAGTATAGTATAGTATAATATAGTCATATGACTTGTATATGCTGTGGCTAACCGTGTGGGTTTCACATTTATAATAATATCTTTGTTTACATTATGTGCGCAGATATAATGTGTTACTGTTTGTTTGTCCCAAATAAATAAATAAAATAAAAATACCACTTTGGAACCGTATTATCTTTCAAATGATTGCCTTTGAGAAACAATGGTTTTAGGAACCTCAAAATAATTTTTAACAACCCATTTTCCACATCAGTTCCATGTATGTAAAGCCTTAATATTGAATATTTTTTATTTTCTATAAAGTCGTAAAGCGGGTCACAGAATACATCTAGCTACCAATTTTCAAATGTGTAAACTGAATAGTTTCGGCATAAAGTGGCTATGATATACGGATAGACTGACAGACATAGCGCGTCAATAAGGATTTCATTTGGATTCCATGTTTAGCCATTTTTGACTACGGAACTCTAAAAATACTGTTTACAAAAATGTTTTAACCCCCCACGTGATTACAGCACGCACGGTCGTGCTCTAATTTTGGTGGTCCGAAGTGTTTGAGGCACAGGAACTATGGTGCTACGGGATAAGTGTATGGCGGTGGCGTGCTTGTAGCCGCCCGCCGCAGGGAACTGTCAGCCACTCATCAGCCCCGTTTCAGTTCTAGTGCGGAGGACTTGTGGGTTACTTTTACCTTTAACCCCCCACGTGATTACAGCACGCACGGTCGTGCTCTAATTCAAGTGGTCCCATGTGTTTACAGCACGCATGGTCGTGCTCTAAAAAAATCGTTCTATTGGTCGCGGTTTTTTCACGTTTTGTTTTTAGTTTGTAGTAACTATAAGAATAGTTCATATTCTATGCAACTAAATCGTTTTAGAAGGGTGAGGGAAACGAAACGTGCCAAAAAATATTGAAATATAATTATCTGTGTCTCAGTTGCGAAAGCGTCCGCCATTGTTGTGTTTTGTTCCGCGATCTGTATAATAAAAGTTGTCTTGTGGAAGAAACCGGTGAATATTTTATAAAGATACTTATATAGATTTACTCAGAAATAAATAAATATTAATTGTGAAGTGACATTTTTCGTGACAAAGACAAGAGATACAGTGATAAAAGGCAAAAACTTTTTAGACGGGCTATTTCTACTCTTGAAACTCGGTATTTTCGTAAGTGTTTTATGATAAATATTCTTTTAATAGTTATGAAAGACATAAAAGTACCCAGATTATTTATCTGAAAACATATTTTAGCAACTAAATACTAGCATTGTTGTACATTTTCACTGTTATCGTGTTTCAAATGGTAAATAATTCATAGCCACAGTGGTCGTTACAGTAACATCGCCATGTTACTGGCACGGCGAACTTTTTGTTACGCGTTCGGATTATAATTTTTTTAGAGCCGTTAGATTCGTTTGTTACAAATAAATAATGTATTGTGTGAAAACCTCAAGGTATTTGTGATAATGTTTTTGTGATTATTAACCAAACAAGTAATTAAATTCATTAATATGTGATGAAATGTTTGTGTGAACGAGTGAAAAAAAACAAACTTCTAAGTTTGTAAGCTTGTTTTGCTGGAAAGGTGAGTATTTAGTAGTAATTCATGTTATTATTATGATAGCTGATTTTATAACCAACACAATGATATGCAATTTATGTGATATAATTATATTAAGGTGTCATGATTATTTTTTTTCCGGTAACCTATGCCAAAGAAAATTTGCAGCAACGTGACCTTTCGCACTTGTGGCACTTTGCCTTTAGTTTGATCGCACCTCAAGGGTTAAATACTTCTTGCGGTTCTATTTCTTATTAGTTCCTATGAACAGAATTAAAACGAAAATTACTATCGAACGATGAAGGAGTTTTGTGTTACCCCGAACTTAACGTGAGCGAAGCCGCGGGCGAAAGCTAGTTGGAAATAAATTTAAATGTTGTTTTTATTAAATAAAATCTACTTAATGTTAGAATCTTATGTACGTAATAATAATAATAATAATATTCTACCACATTCACACAACACCATCTAGTCCCAAACTAAGCAGAGCTTGTACTATGGGTACTAGGCAATGGATAAACATACATATATACTTTTTTTTTGTAAATACATACATATTATACACAGAAACACCCAGACCAAGACAAACATCCATGTTCATGCACACAAATGTTTGACTTGAGCGGGAATCGAACCCGCGACCTTCGGCATCAAACGTACTTACCGTATTGTCTGGTATTGTGCCCGATAAACGGTTTTTTTTTTAATAATATTAGGCGGCAAACGAGCAGACGTATCGCCTGATGGTAAGCGATTACCGCCGCCCATGGACAAAAGTAACACCACAGGGGTCACAAGTGCGTTGCCGCCCTTTGGGGTTGGGAAAGGGGATAGGGTTAGGAGTGGGATGAGGGAGAAGGAATAGGGGATAGGGCCCGGCACTCTCACTCACCAAACGAAACGCAACAGTTTAGGTACTGTTACTTTACGTCGATTTTCTGTGAGAGGGTAGTACTTCCCCGGTCGAGCCGGCCCATTCATGCTGAAATCAGCAAGGCTCTACTACCAAAAAATTAGATAATATGCCCCCTACTACGTACGATTATTATTTGTATTTATTTATTTATTCATTTATTATCTTAGGAAAACCAACAGCTTTACAAACATGATAGACAGTGATTTCTCAAATTACAGATAGCCATTAATAGGTTTTCGCCAATGGTTACAATATACATATAAAAAAAGTAATGAGCATGAGAAAAACAACGCATATCTACTTAATTTCTCGCACACATATACCTCAGCAACAAAATGAAGAAGATAATAGTGGTAGAGTAAAGAAAAACCACATAACTAATGTCAAAGCCTACATAATATGTACTTTAACAATAAAATTTGACAATCTATATACTTACTGACTAAGCAACCGCCTTGCCGACGCAACGCTAGTGTTAAATAGATCTATATCAAAATTAATAAGAATTTTATTGAACCCATTACTTGCCCGCCGAATAAATGTATTCTGCCTGTAATTAGTGGATGCGTGCGGAAGGCTTAGTAGTGGTCCCTTTCGCAAGCCCATCATCGGCACCTTCAAGGATATTTGGGACAGCAATTCTGGACAATCCAATAAACCGCTTGCAACTTTCATTAAAAACAATATATCTGCAATATTGCGACGTTTGACCAGTGACAGGAGGTGGTGTATATTACATATGTCGATATAACGGTCGGAGTGGTATTCAACCTTAGTCCTGAAGCATAAATATCTGACAAACTTGCGCTGGACTCTCTCCATGCGAGAGATGTATGTCTCATACCTTGGGTTCCATACTTGCGAGTCGTATTCCAAGTGACTCCGAACAAAAGTACAAGATTTTAAGCGTTTTTGCGTGTTCGAAGTCCTTGAAGGCTCGCATAATAAACCCAAGAGATTTATATGCCCTTGCAACTATAGTGTCGACATGAGTGTCAAATAATAATTTGGGGTCGTGAAAGATGCCAAGATCACGTACACATGATACCCTCTGCAAAACATGGCTGTTAAGTGTGTAATCGAACAGTATCAAATTGCGTTTTCGCCCATAGGTCATAACGTTACATTTGGATGGATTAAGTTCCATATCGAGGGTTCACGGGCAAAATGTATTAAGCGACATTTTTTAAACTTTACAGGAGAGTGTTATAAAGTTTCAATTTTACGAAAAAAAATCGTTATAAGAATAGTATAAGGTTATTAACGAAAAACTGACCGAAGTTGATTTCCATGACAAAAGCTGCATAATTGAGTATTGTTTTCATTTCTTTTAAGCTACTATTAATAGAAATAAAAGTCGCTTGATACAATATTACCCCAGTTTATTTTTATTTAGAAACAGGCTAAATGATATAAGTGCCATAAACTTCACAATACAGGTATAGGATAAACGATTTAAGCGACACTCTGGTATAATTTTGTGTAAGGCTAAATATATGAACAACCATTAGAATACTAAAATAATATCAGGCTAATCGGTTTAAGCAACTGAAATATCATAAAGTAGTTGCAGATTAAAATGATTTAAGTAGCACTTTTCTCTAAAAGTAAATTGTTTGCAATAACAATTAATTTGTATGTATAATTAGGATTGGCGGTTAGATCAACATTAAATTGGACTATAGTTTATTTCCTACAAAAAAAATCTAAAGTAATTTTAAAATAAAACAAATACGTGTTTAAAATCAGACAAGTGATCGTTTTTATTATAATAGTGGCACAAGGATTCACATTTTTCGCTATTTGAAAAATATTCAGCTAACGAGCTGGTGATAACAACAAAAAAAGGCTTTTCTAAAAATAATAATATTATTTTAACTACTACTAAACTATTAAATTGCGACCGAAACATAACTGGCCAAAAGTGGGTGTGTACCCCCTTTAGTTACGTTATCAGCATTTATAGCTTGATGTTCTAGCGCATCGAGTCACACAGGCTTGCTGCTTAGGGATTGCAGGTCTATGTTCTAACTCCCTACCCGCCTCATGCCTAACTAGCCAATTGCTTGGTTGGATTAGATAGAGCATAAATAATAACGGAAATTATTAGTGATTACAAATGATTTATCCGTCTTTATATTGGCTGCGACATGCCAAAATATCGGCGCCTCAATGGACAAATATCTAAGTCTCTGATCTGCGACATCCACCGATAAAACACCAAATGTGTTCAAGAGGCGGTCGAGCGGAACAAAGGCTCTAATGTATTCTAGAGAGATCTTTCTATCGGGCAAAGTCAGCTAACAAAGCTGAAGACGGAGAATGGCAGTGTTGTGTCATCCAGACCTCAATTCTTGGAGGAGATCGAAAGATTCTATGGAATGTTATACACGACCCCGCGACCACACGTGACCCTAGAGCTAGATTGACCTGACACCATAACGAAGACATCCCGGACATCAGCATGCACGAGATCCTAAACAGTAAAAAAAACAGTGTGGTCCTAAAACAGCTCATAAACAACAAGGCACCGGGTGATGACAGAATTACGACAGAGCTTTGGAAAGCTGGCGGCATACCCGCTTTGGAAATCCTTCGTAAGGTTTATAATTTCGTCATACACGAAGGTAAAACGCCACAGGCGTGGCACAGAAGTGTGGTTGTGCTGTTCTTCAAAAATTTCGACAAAACCCTTTTAAATAATTGTAGACCCATCTCTCTGAGCCACGTCTATAAGCTGTTTTCAAGGTTCATCACGAATTGTCTCGCTTGCAAGCTACATGACTTCCAGCGTTCTGAACAAGCCAGTGTCCGAAAAGGATAATAGTACTATAGACCACATGCTGAATACATATAGAAGCCCGAGGAGTATAACGAGCCTCTATGCTTGGCGTTTGTAGACTATGAGAAAGCCTTCGATTCGATCGAAACCTGAGCGGTACTGCAGTCTCTCCAACGGTGCCAGATCGACTATCGATACGTCGAAGTACTGAAGTGTTTGTACGAAAACGCCACCATGTCAGTCCGCCTCCAGAACTAGAGCTCGAAACCTATTCGACTACAGCGAGGAGTGAGGCAGGGAGATGTTATATTTTCGAAACTAGTCACCGCTGCGCTTGGCTTCAAGCTTCTGGACTGGGAAGGACTCGGTATCAATATCAACGGCGAGTACTGCATAACTCACCTTCGACTCACTGGCAGTATCGTAGTCATGGTTGAGACCATGGTAGATCTCGGCACAATGCTCGGTGGCGTATGTAGAGTCTCCCAACAAGTGGGTCGAATAAGACGAAAATCATGCATAACGTCCTTGTCGTACTCCTATAGATGTCTTCAAGTCTGATATCCCGCAGTGTCTCAAGACGAAAGCCTTTGAACAGTGTGTGTTGCCAGTGTTGTCACTCAAAGGGCGATGGAGAGAGCTATGCTCGGCGTTTCCTTGCGAGATCGAATCAGAAATGAGGAGATACGCAGGCGAACCAAAGTCACCGACATGGTTAATGGATAGTCATGCTGAAGTAGCAGTTGCAGGGTACGTAGCCAGGAGAAGAACCGATGGCCGTTGGAGCAGAATGGTTCTGGAGTGGACCAGAATGGTTCTGGAGTGGCGGCTACGCACCGGACGTCGTAACAGAGCTAGGCCTCCTGCAAGGTGGACTGACAATTTTGTTGGGATCGCCCATAATTTTCCAAGTAAAATATCCTATGTTTGTTTGATTTATATTGTCATATCTCGATTTTATATTGGAAGGAAGCATATTATAATGTTACTTTTGTTTTTAAATACATGTGCAATGAAAAAAAATATTAACTACGTATTTTTTTTTAACATACGATATGTTGTTTAAATGAAGCAAATATGTGTGTTCCTCCTATAAAGTTGTCAAAATTGAGATATTACCGTTTGCCAGTTTACAGTCGATATGTCTTACCCGACAACGGATAAACGATTTATACAAAATTTTGACTATCTTAACGAATATAGATTTCCTAATTCCAGTAGAGTAAAAATGTTTTAACTTCCACCACTTAGAATAGAATATGTCTGATGAGACGAGTCTTTATTAATTCAGTTCAAGAAGAAGGATTTAACCGCCGAGTATAAAGAATTTTTATTAAATATGAAAATTATTTAAGCGCCTGTGTGTATTAATATCAGACGCATGTTAAATGCTTTAAGCGACATAAGGTATGGATTTCAGCAGCAGGCTAAATGTTTTAAGCGACATCAAGTATGAATTTCAGGTGCAAGCAAAATGCTTTAAGCGACGGTATGTATATATTTTCGGCGCAGGCAAGACGATTCAAACACCTTATCTTACCAAACTTATGCCGGGGAAAATAGCTCAAGTCAAAAACACTAAATATTCCGCCTGTATGAAGTCCATTTTTTCTTAAATTGTAAAAAAAAATTGTCGCTTCAATCAAAGCTATTCCGAACTGCGCCTAAATTTACTATTGTTTTAAGCGCCAAAAAAGTTCTCAGATCAGCACGAAACCGAGTGCAAACGACGCAGAAAAATCCGGCGATTCCGAATATGTATATAACTCAATATCGGCCAGGATGTCGCTTAATACATTTTGCTCGTGAACCCTCGATATGATTAATAATACAATAGTCCTCGAGACGTTTGAGGTCCATTTGCATGGCGACAGCATCCTGCATATCGGTGACGACAGAAAAGATTTTCATGTCGTCAGCGAAACACAAGACACGTGCAGAATGGAAACACCTGTCAATGTCATTTACACAGACCATAAACAGCAAAGGCCCTAGTAAAGATCCCTGCGGGACGCCGCTGGGAATGTCAATCCAGCTAGATACGTAGTTGTCGATAGCAACAGCCTGGGAGCGTTTTTTATATATGAAGCTAACCATCTTAACAGATCCCCACTAATACCGATACTTTGTAGCTTAACCAATAACAGATTATGGCTGATACGATCAAAAGCTTTACTGTAGTATGTGTAAACGACATCGACCTGCTGACCTTTGTCCATAGCTTGAGTCAAAAATTCGTTGAAAAGTATTAAGTTGCTAACAGTCGAACGACCCTTTAGAAAACCATGCTGGTACGGAGAGAAAGTGTGAAGTAAGGCACGATATAATTGATTAAAAACAATTTTTTCAAGCAGTTTGGAAACAGTACAGAGCTTAGATATTGGCCTGTAGTTGTCAACTTCTGTGCGTGAGCCCTTTTTATAGATTGGTGTAATATAAGCCCGTTTCCAAATAGCAGGCACTTCACCCTCAGATAGAGACATCCTAAATAGCGGAGATATTGGTTAAGCAATAGATTTTGAACATTTTTTAAGAAAGAAAGCAGGTAGATTATCTGGTCCTGGAGACTTATGTACATCTAACTCAGAAATAAGGCGCTGAACATATTCCGTAGAAATATAAATTGAAGATATGTTAGCTACTGGGTAATTATGAGAATCGAGTAAAGTGGATACAGGGCGATTTATAGAGAGGTTATTAAGAGAGTTTAAAAAATGCATTACAAATTGATTGACCAGTGTCTACAATTGAATTTTTCCAAGTTAAACTATTGGGCATAGAATTTTGACTAAATTTGGATTTTACATAAGACCAAAAATACTTGGGGTTTTTCTCAATAGAAGTTTCAACGGAATTTACATACTTAAGGTAGCATGATGTTAGTAACTGTTTACTACGGTATCGGAGCATCTTATATGTTTCTTCATCACACCGGTTACCGTATGTTTTGAATTTTTTAAAGAATTTATATTTTTCTTTAATTACTTTTTTAAGAGCCGGAGTAAACCAACGGAGAAAATTATTGTTTATAATTTTTTATTAGGTATAAATCTATCCCGTAAGTCACGAAACGTTGTGTAAAAATAATCAACAGCATCGCTTAATGACCTAGTTGAAAATTCATTATGCCAGTCAATATTGAGCAACTCATCGTTGATTGAATCATAATCACCCTTACTAAAAAAAGTAGCGAGTATAAGGGGCTAGGTCCAGGGTCCTCTGACCCTATATCTCTCTGAATAGTTAAAGCTCCGTGATGTAAGTCTATTGGCACCAGCGGTTCATCACTCTTGTCACAGACCGAGATACTAACATTACATAAAACTTAATCCAATATTTTCCCGTATGAATTTAGAACACCGTTAAATTAAGATTAAGGGAATTAATGTCATCTATCAACAAGATCTCGTCTCTTGTGCGATAGTTGTATGGGCAATAAGAATTGTCAAGGTCACCGCTAGGCATCCACAATATGTTGCCAAGATTGAAATCACCCGCTATCAAAAATATATCATTCGGCATATTAAAAACAGTAGTCTCCAGACATGTGAGATAGTTTGATAGTTGCTCAGAAAACGAAAATCCCATTCACTCGTTACATAGATAAAGGACGCCAACATGTACTCTGGACGGAGACCCCTTAACCCTTGAGGTGCGATCAAACTAAAGGCAAAGTGCCACAAGTGCAAAGGGTCACGTTGCTGCAAATTTTCATTGGCATAGGTTACCGGAAAAAAAATAATTATGACACCTTAATATAATTATATCACATAAATTGCATATCATTGTGTTGGTTATAAAATCAGCTATGATAATAATAACATAAATTACTACTAAATACTCACCTTTCCGGCAAAACAAGCTTACAAACTTAGAAGTTCTAAAAATTCTGTAAATGTTTGTGCGAACCAGTGAAAAATAACAATTTTTCACTGGTTCGCACAAACATTTCATCACATATTAATGAATTTCATTACTTGTTTGGTTCATAAACACAAAAACATTATCACATATACCTTTAGGTTTTCACACAATACATTATTTATTTGTAACAAATAAATCTAACGCCACTAAAAAAATTATAATCCGAACGCGTAACAAAAAGTTCGCCGTGCCGGGCCGCCATGTTACTGTAGCAAACACTGTGGCTGTGAATTATTTACCATTTGAAACACGATAACAGTGAAAACGTACAACAATACTAGTATTTAATTGCTAAAATATGTTTTCAGATAAATAATCTGGGTACTTTTATGTCTTTCATAACTATTAAAAGAGTATTTATCATAAAACTATTACGAAAATAGCAAGTTTCAAGAGTAGAAATAGCCGTTCTTAAAAGTTTTTGCCTTTTAACACTGTATTTCTTGTCTCTGTCACGAATCATGTCACTTCACAATTAATATTTATTTATTTCTGAGTAAATCTATATAAGTATCTTTATAAAATATTCAAAGGTTTGTTCCACAAGACAACTTTTATTATAAAGATCGCGGAACAAAACACAACAATGGCGGACGCTTTCGCAACTGAGACACAGATAATTATATTTCAATATTTTTTGGCACGTTTCGTTTCCCTCACCCTTCTAAAACGATTTAGTTGCTTAGAATATGAACTATTCTAATAGTTACTACTTTCGTTTCTTGGTTTAAGTAAAACAAAACGTAAAAAATCCGCGACCAATAGGACGACTTTTTTAGAGCACGACCGTGCGTGCTGTAATCACGTGGGGGGTTAAAGGTAAAAGTAACCCACAAGTCCTCCGCACTAGAACTGAAACGGGGCTGATGAGTGGCTGACAGTTCCCTGCGGCGGGCGGCTACAAGCACACCACCGCCATACACTTGTCCCGTAGCACCATAGTTCCTGTCCCGCCTCCAAACAACGAAACGGTCGTCGAACAATTCGGCATCGAATACACCCTGCAACAGCCATGTTTCCGTAATAATTACGACATCATAGCTACTAGCGCAAATATTACGATAAAATGTCGTTGTTTTGGTTCTTAGACCACGCGCGTTTTGGTAATAAACGTTTAGTGTAAAGTTAGGATGTTTATTACCGTAAACAGCCATTTATAATAAGTAAGCTATCACAGAGAATGACATAGAAAGTTATAATTAAGTGATAATGTTTAATTAAATTTGGTATATTTAACAGGTATAGTCAGCTTAAAATAGCAGAAAGCAAGCATACGTTTATCAAGCGCTAGCGATATGTATAAGTGGGAGGTATTCATTAAAATGTATACGTTTTTTAAATCAAAACAAATATCTAATGAGGCGGTCAAGCAGGTAATGCAATAAACAGCGGAGCGATATGAATGGAGAAAAAACAAAAAAAGGGTCGAGCGGACAATAGCGGTGCGCCGGCGCAGGTAGACAAGCAGAGGTTAAAAACATTTTTGTGTGTATGCGTAAGCTGATAGTTATATGAATCGAGAGATATGAAAAATAATCTATGACAACAATACATACTGATGGAACTAATACAAAATAGATTAAATAATCTTGTTTAAATCATTGTCACTATTAATTAAAATAACCGGAGAATTAACATTTTTTCGCACATGTATTTTACAGAATTTAACCCATACATAATCATAATTGTTCTCTTTAGCTAACTAAAACTTTCGTTTTAGTAAGGAGCTTTTTATACGATGCAGTAAGATGGTCATTTATAAATATTGGCTGTTGAATACCAGTAAATCCGATATCTTCCGCCATCAGTGATTTCCGAGCTCGCGCTGCTGCTACAAAATCTTCTTTGACGTAACGGTTGATAAAGGTTATAATAATAGACTTCTCCTTAGAGGTAAATTAAGGCACTCTAGCGATATCATTGATTTGAGTCTTAGAAAGTTTATATCTGACAGCTTTTGACAGGGACTCAGCGACGGTAAACAGGTTTTCGCCAGCTTTCAAGGGAACTCCCTTCACCTCCACATTATTGAGTCTCGACCATTGATCTCGTCTATCCAGTTCCGTCTTCATAGACGCTACGGTGTCCTGAATGCCGGCTACACTGTCACGCACATTCTGGAGATCAGCAAGCCCTTGTTCAACCTGTGTAATCCTCGTATGGTGCTCGTCAATTTTAGCGCTGACAAATTCACACGAGTCTCGGTGCTCACTCACTTCAGCCTTGATGCACTAGATATCCTGCACCAGGTTAGGCAGACAAGCCAGGTGTTTCTTTATATCCAGTATTTCTTAGAAAAGCGTTTCAATGGAAACTGGCGATGGGCTTGGAACAGTCGAAGATTGCGGAGATGGACAAGCACGCGATATCTTGCATTGTGGACATTTCTAGGTAGATCTCCTGTCAGCACCCAGTTTGCAATAACCGGCCTCGGTGATCCCGGCACAGGCGAAATCAAACTGCCTCTTGCAGAACCCACATTGAGGACCCTCGCTAAACATGTTGTTACACTGAGCACAATTCATCATTTATGCACACTATTGAGTTCTGCGCGACAATACGAGAAGGTGTAAAAATGTTGACGATCTATGATCACAGACTTTTAAATGAGAAACGCGTGTTGTTTATTCTAATGCTCACGACGAACTGATTATACATTTTATTTCTTTTATAGCATATTACCTATTGTTAATTTAATGAAATATGTTAACAATATGTATTTACTAACTGACTCGTGTAGATATATGTATTTAGCAAATAAAACTATGGTTATTTCGCAACATTCGTTTTATTACCAAAATCATCATAAAAACAACCCTAGCTCCTTCGTTTGATGACGCGCTTGTACGTACAGTCACACAATCAGCCACTCTTTGAGTGAGTACTTAGGGTACATTTCTCTTCACTGCGAACAACGGCTACTATTATTAAAATTTTGTAGGTGATTTTAGCGTAGGTATTTTCGCTTTTATATGGGAGTGATGGATCTGTTACGAAGTAACTATTTAGTAATCTGTGATTATGGCCCTAGAATCACCTCCCAAAGTGAATACGAGCAATTACAAATCACCCTGTATACTGGTAGGTACTTACATACTCGAAGATGTTGGTGGCAATTATATCACTCCCTAATCGGGAATAACTAATACTGCTACATTATTCGGTGATGTTTGAAGATGTTGTACTGGACATATCCTTCCTTGATGTTAGTACGACAAAGATCTCGCAGATAAATGATTTATGAAAATGGTTCTTGTCATATGTTCTGAAGACGAGAATTATCATGATTGAATGATGTCAACCACTATTTGCAATAGACATCAAAATAGGACATTAATAAAATGTTTACAGTCATGCAGCTGCTGTTAGCCTGAACTGCTCATAAATACATTAGTGCCAACCAGAATGACCAATCATCCATAGCAGAACTTAAAACCTCCACTGCAATTCATTCTTTAGCGTTTAAAAATATGCGAATTCTTCGTCGACACAACAAAATTAAAGCTACTTCTATCCTGCAGTACACTGTCTCGGCACTATAAATGTCTCGCGAAGAACAATCCAATTTCAGCAAACACTTCAGTAACAGTCCACCTATTTTAAGTTGGATTCAAAAGAGCCAACGGAACGGAAACAGTGAAAGGGTCAAATAATTAAATAGTTGCTCACTATTTGATACCTCAGTGTACCGAGCGAATGAGGATGATTGCAGACGAGCAATGTTTAGTTGCTGAATGTTCAAATGTTTGATATTAGCCAGAATTAAACAACGCTATCCCAATAGTTACAGCTTTGGGATTGCGATTGAGAGAGCTTTAATTGAATACACACTACGTAATTACACTAGTAACATGAACTCCTAGGATATCATAATAATCATTTGATTAATTGGACAGAAAGAAAAATATTTCATTCTTGTACACATAGGTAGCATACAAGTTTTTAACGGGTCTTATAGGTCTCATAGGTAGCACACAAGTTTTTAAACGCGTAAATGGTCTAATTTAAGCTTTGTTGTAGCAAAACTTTGAGTTGAAAAATTTAAGTTGAAATTGAATAACCCATTTACATCCTTTGTCCCCTATCGATGCAGTTGAGACTACAATGTTGGGATATTCGCAGGTACTATTAAACTATGAGCAAACAATATTTAAAAGAAATATAGGGCATAATTTCACATTTTCATGACATCAAGGTTTCATATCACTTGGATTCTGCTGAATAAATAAAACAAACGACAAGAAAAATAATCAAGAATTCTTTGAATTCTGTAGGAGTGTTATTTAAGATTCCAAATATAATTCCCGCAACAATAAGTCTATTGACTACAAAGGAGGCAATTTCTGGAGGAGAAGGCCTTGAGATGGAGGAGGTTACTTTGCAGAAGATTGAAAATGCAACATTATAACGATGAACATTTAAAAGAGGATAATGTTGTAGGAGTCTTACTTTTGTATTCAAAGAATAGTCTTATGCTCCAATTCAATAAACTTATCTTGACTGCACGTAGTTTAAATGGTCGCATTGCTTTAAATCGTGTCGCCGGTCGTGGCCGGGATGACAACACTGTGCTGTCCACTGTGTTTTCATGTCTGGGGTTGATACCACTATGTAGACCACGCAGACACGTTCCCATTGTTTGAATGTTTGTAATATCCAATCACTCGCAACATAGGAGTTAAACTTAAGTGCGGACGTTGCCTTTTTATAGAAGCAGAAGAAATATATTGGCGTCATATAATATGAGGCTCTTCGAATAGCCAGGTTAAAGTGGCAATGCGCAGGGCACATAGCGCGAAGAATCGATTTTCGTTGGCTTAGGCGGGTTCTGAAGTGACGACCACGTACCGGACGACGCAGCAGAGGTAGGCATCCTGCAAGATGGACCGAAGATCCGGTTAAGATCGCGGGAAGCAGTTGGATGCGGGCGGTTCAAAATCGGTCTGTGTGCAGAACCTTGGGGGAGGCCTATGCCCAGCAGTGGACGTCTCTAGGCTGACACTTTATAGGTAGTAGAGCCTTGCTGATTTCAGCATGAATGGGTCGGCTTGACCGGGGAAGTACTACCCTCTTACAGAAAATCGACGTAAAGTAACAGTACCTAAACTGTTGCGTTTCGTTCGGTGAGTGAGAGTGCCGGAGGCCCTGTCCCCTATTCCTTCTCCATCATCCCACTCCTTATCCTATCACTTTTCCCAACCCCAAGGGGCGGCAACGCACTTGTGACTCCTGCGGTGTTGCTTGTGTCCATGGGCGGCGGTAATTGCTTACCATCAGGCAATCCGTCTGCTCGTTTGCCGCCTATTACTATAAAAGAAAAAAAAAAAACATGGCGAATATGAGGCTTTTACCCACAACTTTTTACAAAGGTTGAATGTGAACTGAGCTCACAACTGAACAGCTCAGAGATGACAATTGGAGGTTGTTTAGTTCATGAGATGATATCATAGCTGGCAAAACTTTTGCTACCAACACAAAAATATTATAACAAAACTAAATGCTATTTTTATTCGTACCTCTACCTAAACGCCAACGACATGACTGCGAGTAAACTCTATCAGCTAAATCGGTCACTTCGCTATTCAGCACTGCTGGGTGCTGCACTGTTTGGGTTCAACTGCTCCATGAGACAACACTCTGTGTCCACGTATTGTTGTATGAGAGAGTACTTAATATGTGTTTGAATGTTAAAATACCTTTGTAATAAAGTCTCCCGAGTTACAGGACTTCTTCATAGTTCCTGAGATGTCGCTTAAATAAGAAAAGACTTTTGATTTGGTTCTCATTTGTTCGCCATTATCATAAATCCAAAAACGCATCAAGGCGCTCAAGTCAATTTATGGTCGCTTCGTTTGAATAAAGCGATCGATCTAAGATTTCTTCCAATACGCGAACTATGGTATATGGTTGTTAATCACGTAGTTTAGGCATAATACGATGCACTCGCTAAAGTGACGAGCGCCATTATTGCTGTGGTACTTTAACCCCAATGACTCCAACTACGACTCCGACTGTTTGAAAATATTCACATAAAAGTCGCCAGCTATATACATCATAAACTGCATTAAACATTATATTATTATATTATCAGTGAATTCAAGTCGATAAAACACTTAATAAGACCCGCAATACAGGTGTGACCCATTGACTAGACTAACTAATAATGAAACAGAGACGGATTAACGTAATAAGCTTAAATGAGACTCATATTGAATTCGTATTTAATCAAAAAAGTATATTTACAGACATTTTCAGTAGCTGACCGATCAGGTCATCCATGTAACTAAAACAAAGACGCCTAAATGTCTTTCTTTACACAGTCACCAAGCTATCATTATCATCATCATCAGCCTTTATCAGTCCACTGCTGGACTAGGCCTCTCCTTTGAAGGGAGGAATTGGCCTACTATACCACGCTGACCAAACGGGTTGGTATAGGGTTTGTATCAAGTTTTCCTTCTCTTACAGTGCTGTTTTCTGCATAATATGCTCCCTCTGTCGGCTCTTACGACACCCATGGGATGATATGGGGTGGTGACAATCCGTATTCTTAATCCGTCACCACACGGATACACCAAGCTAAACGCTGTGCAAAATGTCGTGAACCTCATTGGCATAACTGGAAAATGTACAGTGTCTAGCATCTTAACTTTCATATTTATGATAATCTTCATTTTATATTACAAATCCGAACGGGAGATTACTTGTCTGCGCTGTCACGCCTTAACTACTAAACTAATCATCATGAAATGCTTACAAGCTTTGGGGTGTAAATAAAGTTATGTTCTTCATCTATAAATAAATAAAGTGAAACCGTACACAAATTAGCTATATCTACAATACTTGCGTTACTGACTGCTGACAGGGAAAACACAGCTAAAACTATAGCGTTAGAAGCTGTGGCATGTATGGGAGTGATGGTTTTCTGAAATGATGCCCACTAGGCGGCAGCTCTGCGACGTCAGGTCCAGAAAACTGTCAAAAGTGTCAAAGCGCCCACAGATTTAACAAGACTCAGATGGAGCGCATTCGTCCGACTAAGTGAGGCACGTTGACAGCTATGTGTGCGTGACATTTGGCGACTGGTACTGTACGGACACGCGCGCCTATGTGTGTGTAAAGTTGCCAGATTACGAATAATCTCCCACTATCTTGCATATAGTTTTTGCAAACGAATATATAAATATTACATATTTTATATTCGTTTGCGGTTTTGAAGAATTTACCATGGATTTAATTAATGCTTTTTATATGTAATGCTGTTGTGAAAATGATTCAAACAAAAGAAACCATTAATGTATGCTTTTATAAATACATTTCTTAAATGTAGGAACTGAGTTAAGTTTTAACTAATTTTATTCGTAAATTGAGAAATAAATATATTATGTTTTGTGATTAATACCCTCGATCCAGAAGAAATACTTATATAATACCAACTACATATATTTACGAATACCAATCATGAGGTTCAGATCTTAGATCGGCGAATATGTTGTTTATTTTTTGTTTAGATATTCTCAGTATAGTATCTGGAAATGTTTGGTTAATTGCAATAGGCTTGCGTCCTAAATATTAATTAGCTATGAACATTTTGTCATGCAGACGAGAAATTATGAATATTATGATTCATAAATCAAAACAAAAAAAAATTGCAATTAAAAATAAATAATGGCTGCAATCAATGATTTCTGTTCCTGTACTTAATGGACACACGGCGCCAAGTCAAGCTAAGCAGTTGCAGTACGATTTTGATACTTATTCCCTACGCCATAAGAACGGTACAAAGGTCAAAGTGTATAAGCTTGACGAGGAGCCATGTGTACACGAATATATGGATCGTTTGGGGATCGAACTCAAAACAATGTACTAATGGAAATTCTATTACTATATTTATAAGAAAAAAGATAATCTACAATATACTTTTACATTACGTTAATGTATTTTTCATTAACATGACAATCATTATTAGATAATCAATTGACACGTGCATTTTCCCTAATTCAGGGAAAACGGCGTCGACGTAAACTGGCAACACTTACATATTTTCTGCAGAAATACGAATTTTATCAAAATAATATTATAAAACAGTCAAATAATCCATAGTTATCTGTAAAAATATATTCCAGCTTCCCGTTTTTGGTTTTTAAACAACTTTTACAATGTTTAAGAACGCAAGACGGCATTTAATGAATTTAAAAGCTGGATTGATCGTGGCGTGTGAACTGTGTGATGCTTCGCAGCGCACTGAGCCGAGTTTGTATTCGCTTTTCAATTTTGTATTTGCTTTAGTGGCCTCACGCAAGTGTTCCGCGCGCTCCGTCTGCCTTTTGTTCTGTAGTTTTAGAAAGCGCCTATCACTTTGCACATCTGTGTTTGCTTGTTTGTGTACGCGTCTGTACACGTTTGGATCTGACGCATATGAAACGCCGTCTGGTGGCAGAAAAAAAATTCAAACACCCTTACTTCGGGATCGGGAAGAAATGGTTAAATTAAAATAAAATGTGCGGGCGTAGCTGTGGGTATCCTCTAGTGCAGGATATACCTAATTGCAAAACTTCTATATTCCCTCGTTTGCGCATTACTAGGAAGCACGACAATATACGCCACTTCAGATCATTGAAATAGGGGCTTTACAATATATTGCATTCGTTAGCAAACCCACTTCCTTGAAGTAGAATATCTTCTTACTCAAGTGGAGTGCATAGAAAGTAATGATTTGTATTGTATAAATAACTTACCTATATATGGGTTCTCATAATTCAACAAACAATGAGAACCCATACCTATATAAGTTATTATGAAATGTTTATACATATCATACATGTATTTGTAAAGATGTTTATCATCCTGTTAATAAATTTATAAATGACGCAGATTCCTAAGACAAAAATAAAATAACAGCACTACCAGAACCAAAAACCAACTAAGGGCCTACCGAATCAAAAGTCTCTAATTATTTGACAAGGTCGAAGATAATACTATAAAGATATTCACCGTTACCAGCTCTTAACCCTCAGAAAACAATAAAGGAGACATATTAATTAAAAATATCGCTTTGGTCTGGTCGGCTCTGCGGCTCGGAATTAATTAAAGTTTGTAGCGTACAATGCGGTCCAAGAGAACCGAGCGATTTATTACATCTTCTAGCTTTTACGTCTTTTAAATAGTAGCTTTAATGTGATTATTTGCACAAGAATTGCGCATATATTTAAATTGTACCGCTTTAAGAGGAACGATGCAGCGATTTTATTGAAATTGAAATATTTTAATCTTTATTTGCATGTGTAAAATGTAAGGTAAAGGGAAATCCTGGTTCTAAGAATTATATTTGTGGATTTATTTTGTACATAGCCAATATATATGATTACCAAATTATTGATAGCTGCTTGCTGTGTCAATCTTTTGACTCTCAGGAACGAAACGTCTGCAACCCAACACAGTCTTAACTACATAATTATTAATAAAAGAAATGTCAGATTTAGTCTGATGACAAAATCTGACATACCTACTAATGTATAAATGTCAAAGAATCAAAAGCCTCTAAGTCACCGGTGGGCAAAAAATATTATCATTATATTATAATTAAAATTAAAGAAGTACAGATGGTAAAAAACTTGTTATCATTGCACGAGATCCAACAATTCACCCGCATAGTTTATCAACCGTCAGAAGAGCAAGCTAAGACACTACGCGCCGACTGAAACATTTTTATAAATATCAAGTTTTAGCCTATCTGTGAAGATAACAGTTACCTACACAATATCATCACTAGCTAATCTCTTCAAAATCTTAAGTCAACTCCAAATCTTTTTATGATAATTCAAAAGAAAAGCTAAGAACCCTTTGGTTCTCTTAACAAAAAAGGACAAAGTGGTTTGGGAGTTTTGCATAAAAAATTCAATTTCATTTTTTAAACATTTCAAGTACCCGAGGTCAAAAACTAATTAACATCGCTCTGGTAACAATCAATTAAGAACTCTTAACGCATTCCGGATTAAATTAAAATATTTTATGCAGAGGCCGTGCAGCGCAGAAATAATTAAAGTGGCCACAAATCCTGGATTACCATAATTCAGTTGACTTCCATCGGATTTCCATATCGCCAGCTAACATTATCGTTCGCTGAGACATTATCCCTGAGATTTGAGCTTCCGAACTTCAGCTTTTGTACCTGATTATATGAAAATAATAAAAATAAATAACCTCCTACTTCACACCTAAGCCACCCAAATCCATTTTCTCTTGAGAACTCTAGGATATTCCTGTGATGGAAGACACGTCATAATAGTATACTTATACTTTTCCTGAATGTAATATGTATATGGTTGTAAATTATGTTTTCTCATTTCCATTTTACGAATTCTTAAGCTGTAGAGACGAAGTCAGAAGTTTATCTCTGAATTCAAATTCACAACATGGCTAGGAAAGTAGACAGCGATTGGGTTTATATTTTGTACATATTATAGAACCTGTTTATAAGTCCTTCCGATTACGATGATGATGAAGAACATTACAAGTAAATGAACGAGAAATGTGTGCGTAGGTACTATGCGCGTTCTCCCTAATATAAATAAATGGAAGTTACCTTGAGGATTTCTTTAAGGAAGTATGTATGTAAGTACATTCAATGATCCCTATTGTATTTTCAATAGCGATCATTGAATGTACTTATACGTCTCGTCTTTTGTTACATGAATATTATATTGAATCCTTTTGGCTTCTGCGGTGGACCGTGGTTATAAGTGACTTTTGAACATGAATTCGATTCCCGCGTAAAGCAAAATATTAGATTAATTTGTTGTTAAGGACTATCCTGCAGAAGCTCAGAATCAAGAAGTTGGAAGGCTCATAGGTACACCTTCAGTCTAGTGGCTGTTACTTCACCCAGTTTTCGCCGGTCGTGTATGCTGAGATAGAAAGAGAATAAATACGAGACTTGAGCTGGTCGCCGTATCCTTAATTTTATCAGAAGGACGTAGTTGTTGTTATTTTCTATACGCCAGATATTGCGAAGAGCTCAGCTGCTATAAGAGTTAAAAATAACTGATATAATCGGTAACTATCAATACTCTGGACTCGAACTGCATAAGTATGTATGTAGTATTTATGACATAGTAAATGCTTTTGCCAACAACCACAGTATTTGTGAAGAATTACCCTAACTATTATATTTCCCGAACTCAAATTAATACCAAATTGGAATTCCAATAATTTTATGGCTGACGTTTAGATTTAGGTACTATCACTATCGGCGTACTACCGTAAGTTCTTCTCATTAGTCGTCGAAACGCCACCGCGCTTCTACCAAATCAAACATAAACAGACCTTGGTTTCGAAAACCATTCCTACTAATATTTCACAACCGGTTAGTTAGACTATTGTAGACTTGTCTCAGGACGTAAAGGAGATATATAGTTATACGATACAATATTATTTCAAAAGCAAAGTCCTGACCATCCATCGTGTATGTCTTCGCAAGGCAAGCGCATCCAGGTGTTGCAATATTAGTTTCACATTAATAATTCCCTCGGCGTCCCGCACACGCGACGAACAAGACCACTAGAGGTTTAGACCCCTTGGGACCAACCGTTGAAGTACTGTTTATTCTGTGGTTGAAGCCACTTTGTAAGAAATAAATGCACATTTATAGACAGTTCACGTTTATATAGTTTAAGAAAATATATTTTTGTACTTTGTACGCAAGCGATATTAGTATGCGGTTTTATTTTGTATTTATGTAACATTTTCTTGAAATTATATTTTCAAGGAAATAACATTATTCTCAGCCTCCAAAACCCAACTTAGATCAGAAGGTCAATTCTGCTATTTTATCTGACATCGAAACTATATTGTAACAATGCGGACCTACCAGGTGTCCACTGTAACGTTGGACTACCTTGGGGTGTGGTTAAATGAGAAACGTGGTTAAATGTTACAATTAAAAATCGATTTAATTCATCAAAGAATCTAATACATCCTTTAGCAATTGATTTTACTTAGGAAAATTTACTAAAACCTGTGATTTAAAAATATATAATCAGGGTCGCGTGATTCGGCGACGGTAAGGAGTCCTGTTGGGGGTCCACTTCCGGCGTCGGTCAGTGTTGCAGAGATGTACTTAGCTTCTCAGTGTTCAGACGAGTGCAGCCCAAAAGAGACCGGGCGCTCCCAGCGCTTCAGTATTTATAGTAGCTCGAGGTGTGGTGTCTGAGGTGAGGGGCGAAGATGCAGGCGGCCGGGCGGACGGTGTCATCGCGACGTCACAGCGACCTCACACACTCCCCCCATTAGGCCAGAATTTTCCCAGAGGGAAAATTCTGTGGCTGGTAGGCGGCAACTGCATTCCGGGAACCTGAAACAGTGTCAGTAGGTTAAATACAAAGCAACCACTAACCCTGAAAGAAAAAAAAACCCAAGTATAAACCTCGGCCATTCATACGTCACCAAGCATTGAACGTTCCTATTACCTGACATTCATCACATTCAAAAGGCCTACACACAATCATATGCATGAACAAGCCAACATTCATTCACGATGCGAGTCGCATTATTTATAATACACGACGCGCGAAGAGGTATTATACGTGAGGTTTAGAGTGAATAGCCACCCAGCCTAGGCAACACCTTGCGACCCGGGCTCGATAAGTGAAATTAAATTGAAAATGTACAAGTCGTAAACTAATATTACGGTCTTACTATATTACGATACTAACAATATTACGATCAGTTGGCAATATCACAAGCAAATTGCTCACTAACAAGCTCGATGCGAATAGCGAGGACAAATTGTATTCATTTAAAATGAAATAAACAATGATTACGGCGATGGAAAGTTGAGCTGGTGAACACGTGAGTCATCACTGCGCGCTTGGCGCTGACCGCATTTCATTGCCGTAAATCATTATCTAGTTTCTGAACACGATACAAATTCATTAACGGCAATTGCACAATTCGTAGTAAGATGTCATGAATAATATATCATTGCAGGAGACGATCGATGATATAGTATACACTACCATAGCTTAAAAAAAACAAAAAAAAATCGGATTAGTATATTACTACCATAGTTAAAAAACACAAAAAAGCAAGCGAGAATCGAACCACAGACCGATCCGACAACAACCTTTTAACCACTGAGCCATAAAGGAAAAAAAATTATATTACGACCAGTCATTACAAAAACTATATGTAACAAGATAATTGGGTACATAATTTAGCTGTAATTGGGAGTTAAAGATTTTTATACTATTTGTAACAAAGCGTTAAGTTATTTTAGTGATTAGATTATTTGTGATGAGCATTAATCATTACATTCTTAAACTTTGTAGTGAGTTAATTTAAGATCTTTTATATGGAAATCAATAAGAGGTTTGCCAAACATATCTGACATTTAGATAGTTATGTAATAGTTAGATAGATATCAGATAGTTGGATAGTTAGTTAGATAAATAACAGATTGTGTAACAATATTACATTTAATAAACTTCTGCGACAATTTATAACTGAAACAGTCATTCATGTTTTATGTTAGCATGTTTATATAAATCGTTAACACAACACAATGCGTTATCTTGTGAGCTCCAACTCTGAAACAATAGCACCATTGTTGGCCTTTACAAATAATTATGTAGGTAATTATAAGTTCGTATACAAAAGCGTTTTACATTGTTGTTAATGACACTGTACCCAATCGTTCATAAACATGTTTTTGCTGTAATAGAATAAGATTCAATTATTTTATTCAGCTTTTAGGTTTAAAATAGTTGATTGTGAAAATTGAAAGGGTATTATCTTAAACTTGTACATCAATTAACTTGCTTTAGTTATTAAAGTATATAAATTATTGATTTATGTAGAAATACCCACATTAGTTATTTAAGTATTGAAATTATTTATTTAATTTGTGTGTAAACAGCCACGGGTGCATAGGGTGTCCACTAAGAACTTAGGGTCCCAAGCCAACCTCACCTGCAAGTGGTGCACCCTGCCGATCAACGGACGAGGCTCTGGCAAACAAAATGTCCCAATAAGCGGCAATAGGCTCGCCACCTATTACGTGGGATCAAAACACTGGCGAAAAGTGGGCGTTTAATATGCCTCTGCCTACCCCTTCGGGGAAACAGGCGTGAGTATACATACATACATACATACATATGTATGTATGTATGTAAACAGCCACTTTAGTTATTAAATTAGGTATAAAAATTATTTTTTTGGTTTATATGTAAATAGCCACTTAGTTATTCAAGAATATAAGTTATTGATTTAATTTATGTGCAAATACCCACTTTAGTTCAATTAAGTTTGATAAATTCAGTTTGATATAATAACATTTGCGTAAGCACATGAATACATTATAACCAGCACTACTTAAACTGGTTTAGTAAAACCAGATGCATAGCATTTTGTAAAAAGGAACAAGTTACATATTGATAATTAAGTATTTTTACGGCTGTCAGCGGATTAATTTTATCATTTATTTATCATTATAAGTTTTATATATTTCAATAGAAACCAGACATTGAAAAAAACAATCCTAGCGACACAAAAAAATCCAAAAAATATATAATTCAATAATTGCGACGCAGAAATTTAATGTTGAGTTGACAATGAATGCATAAATAGATGCATTTGCAAATAAAATACCGTTAGGCTTCAACAAGAAGATAAAATCGAAGACCAAAAACAACGATTCTAGAAAAATAAACATTTGACAAAACGAACAGCCAATAATTCTACGATGATATTCGTATTTTATACAAAAATAGACAAAAGATTACATTCGTTCATTATTGTCAGTGAGCAACCTGCATGTGACACGTGTACATTTCATTAATAAATGAACGCGGAATTCTAGCTAAATACCTTGTATATAATACGCTAGCACCTTTAGGTACGTTCATTGTCAGCCAGTCCAATTATGGTAGGTACACGTGGTATAATAAAGATGCAACTTTCTTAGTAAGAAAGAAAAAGAAACGATAATTTTAAAAGATAATCGCCGTAGTAGGCGATAAAAGTATTTAATAATAGCTACTATATAGAAATATATCGCCGTACAAAATCACTAGCAGAAGGTTATAGTAGAAAAATAGAAAGAAATAGAAAAGAGAAGGGTGTGAATTCGTTCCTTAAGTCAGCCAAAGCAGTAATTATTAGCAATAATTACCAGTGGCAATTAATTACCATAGTGGAATTTAAAAAAGCTAATCGCGAAACATACGATCAACGAAGGTGACCTTAGCACGTCGTTAGAGGACGTTAGGCTTTAAATCGCAATACAAAGAATGCGATCAATGAATGTGACCACAGCGCGTCATTTAGTTGACACGTGGTCGCAAGCAAAACGATTATAACTTGTTACTTATGCGGTTGATACAAAATTAATTATCACACGCGGCAACAGAAATAGTTATAATATAAAAATGCTTACCATGCGTAGTAAGAATTAATTTGTCTGTTGTGTCCGGCGCAACACAACCGACCTTCCGTGCACAACAGAACAAAAAGAGAAAATGTCTATTGTGACCGGCATAACACCACCGACTTACTGTGCACAATAGAACAAGCAAAAAGAAACAATATGTGCCACTAAAACACTAACACTGCTTTGGAACGATTTCACACATATACGGTTAAAAAAAAAAAAAAAAAGGACTTACCCGAAACTGGATTCCCAACAAAACCCTACCTATATATTCCCGTGGGCGCCACTGTAACAATGCGGACCTACCAGGTGTCCACTGTAACGTTGGACTACCTTGGGGTGTGGTTAAATGAGAAACGTGGTTAAATGTTACAATTAAAAATCGATTTAATTCATCAAAGAATCTAATACATCCTTTAGCAATTGATTTTACTTAGGAAAATTTACTAAAACCTGTGATTTAACCCGGCGAGGATGTGGTGAAAATAGTAACGTTGAGGTTGTGGAGGGTCTTATTGACCCTGTATTTAATTGGGTTTAAAATATCTAAATTTATATTAATGTACCAAATATTAATCAATATTATTTATAGTACATGTTATTTTTACGGTTCTATCGAAATAAAACGCAGATAAGAGTACAAAATATTATAATTAAATCACTTTTAGCAAAGTACTACAAAATAATCAACTTTTGCATAAGCTTTCTAAACTTACACTAAAAACAACAAAAACTAACTAACTTCTTGACGATTAAGTTTTAATTTGGTACATACGTAGAGATCAATTAGTTGCACTTACAGTCTTATCATCAATTATGAACTACAAATCATTATTGTCTATGATTGCAGCACAATCCTGGCAGAATGAAATAGTGTGTTCTGGACAAATATACTTATGGCAATCTTCACAAACATTGGCTGTCTTCCGATGGCGGGCATAAGGACATACTTGGCACCTTTTTCGTACACGTTCTCCGAAGAATTCTCTGATTCTCTTGCGTAGCTGTCAAATGATCTTCCTTTTCGCTACCGTCGGATAACAAGTCGTCTTCACTGTCAGACTGCATTACAACAAGACGTATGCGTTCATCCTCAATCCTCAAGCTCCTGACTATTCATTGTGTACGAAAAAACCTAAAATTATAATAATATTAAGTAAAAAATATAATTGAAACCTTACATAAAAATGTTACATCGCGGTTGTCGCGGGGTCATATTTACCCTTTCTGACTGCACGCACGTGTTGCTCCCGTCACAGGCCGCGGCCGACTGAACAGGGGCGCGGGGCGTGCGCGCCGGTCCTTTAACAACAGCTATTGTGACGTTCAAAACTTTTCGATCGCAGAATAAAAAACTACACACGATTAAAAATTGACAGGGTCAGAATGACCCCTCCACATCCTCGCCGGGTTAAAAATATATAATCAGGGTCGCGTGATTCGGCGACGGTAAGAAGTCCTGTTGGGGGTCCACTTCCGGCGTCGGTCAGTGTTGCAGAGATGTACTTAGCTTCTCAGTGTTCAGACGAGTGCAGCCCAAAAGAGACCGGGCGCTCCCAGCGCTTCAGTATTTATCGTAGCTCGAGGTGTGGTGTCTGAGGTGAGGGGCGAAGATGCAGGCGGCCGGGCGGACGGTGTCATCGCGACGTCACAGCGACCTCACACACTCCCCCCATTAGGCCAGAATTTTCCCAGAGGGAAAATTCTGTGGCTGGTAGGCGGCAACTGCATTCCGGGAACCTGAAACAGTGTCAGTAGGTTAAATACAAAGCAACTACTAACCCTGAAAGAAAAAAAAACCCAAGTATAAACCTCGGCCATTCATACGTCACCAAGCATTGAACGTTCCTATTACCTGACATTCATCACATTCAAAAGGCCTACACACAATCATATGCATGAACAAGCCAACATTCATTCACGATGCGAGTCGCATTATTTATAATACACGACGCGCGAAGAGGTATTATACGTGAGGTTTAGAGTGAATAGCCACCCAGCCTAGGCAACACCTTGCGACCCGGGCTCGATAAGTGAAATTAAATTGAAAATGTACAAGTCGTAAACTAATATTACGGTCTTACTATATTACGATACTAACAATATTACGATCAGTTGGCAATATCACAAGCAAATTGCTCACTAACAAGCTCGATGCGAATAGCGAGGACAAATTGTATTCATTTAAAATGAAATAAACAATGATTACGGCGATGGAAAGTTGAGCTGGTGAACACGTGAGTCATCACTGCGCGCTTGGCGCTGACCGCATTTCATTGCCGTAAATCATTATCTAGTTTCTGAACACGATACAAATTCATTAACGGCAATTGCACAATTCGTAGTAAGATGTCATGAATAATATATCATTGCAGGAGACGATCGATGATATAGTATACACTACCATAGCTTAAAAAAAACACAAAAAAATCAGATTAGTATATTACTACCATAGTTAAAAAACACAAAAAAGCAAGCGAGAATCGAACCACAGACCGATCCGACAACAACCTTTTAACCACTGAGCCATAAAGGAAAAAAAAATTATATTACGACCAGTCATTACAAAAGCTATATGTAACAAGATAATTGGGTACATAATTTAGCTGTAATTGGGAGTTAAAGATTTTTATACTATTTGTAACAAAGCGTTAAGTTATTTTAGTGATTATATTATTTGTGATGAGCATTAATCATTACATTCTTAAACTTTGTAGTGAGTTAATTTAAGATCTTTTATATGGAAATCAATAAGAGGTTTGCCAAACATATCTGACATTTAGATAGTTATGTAATAGTTAGATAGATATCAGATAGTTGGATAGTTAGTTAGATAAATAACAGATTGTGTAACAATATTACATTTAATAAACTTCTGCGACAATTTATAACTGAAACAGTCATTCATGTTTTATGTTAGCATGTTTATATAAATCGTTAACACAACACAATGCGTTATCTTGTGAGCTCCAACTCTGAAACAATAGCACCATTGTTGGCCTTTACAAATAATTATGTAGGTAATTATAAGTTCGTATACAAAAGCGTTTTACATTGTTGTTAATGACACTGTACCCAATCGTTTATAAACATGTTTTTGCTGTAATAGAATAAGATTCAATTATTTTATTCAGCTTTTAGGTTTAAAATAGTTGATTGTGAAAATTGAAAGGGTATTATCTTAAACTTGTACATCAATTAACTTGCTTTAGTTATTAAAGTATATAAATTATTGATTTATGTAGAAATACCCACATTAGTTATTTAAGTATTGAAATTATTTATTTAATTTGTGTGTAAACAGCCACGGGTGTATAGGGTGTCCACTAAGAACTTAGGGTCCCAAGCCAACCTCACCTGCAAGTGGTGCACCCTGCCGATCAACGGACGAGGCTCTGGCAAACAAAATGTCCCAATAAGCGGCAATAGGCTCGCCACCTATTACGTGGGATCAAAACACTGGCGAAAAGTGGGCGTTTAATATGCCTCTGCCTACCCCTTCGGGGAAACAGGCGTGAGTATACATACATACATACATACATATGTATGTATGTATGTAAACAGCCACTTTAGTTATTAAATTAGGTATAAAAATTATTTTTTTGGTTTATATGTAAATAGCCACTTAGTTATTCAAGAATATAAGTTATTGATTTAATTTATGTGCAAATACCCACTTTAGTTCAATTAAGTTTGATAAATTCAGTTTGATATAATAACATTTGCGTAAGCACATGAATACATTATAACCAGCACTACTTAAACTGGTTTAGTAAAACCAGATGCATAGCATTTTGTAAAAAGGAACAAGTTACATATTGATAATTAAGTATTTTTACGGCTGTCAGCGGATTAATTTTATCATTTATTTATCATTATAAGTTTTATATATTTCAATAGAAACCAGACATTGAAAAAAACAATCCTAGCGACACAAAAAAATCCAAAAAATATATAATTCAATAATTGCGACGCAGAAATTTAATGTTGAGTTGACAATGAATGCATAAATAGATGCATTTGCAAATAAAATACCGTTAGGCTTCAACAAGAAGATAAAATCGAAGACCAAAAACAACGATTCTAGAAAAATAAACATTTGACAAAACGAACAGCCAATAATTCTACGATGATATTCGTATTTTATACAAAAATAGACAAAAGATTACATTCGTTCATTATTGTCAGTGAGCAACCTGCATGTGACACGTGTACATTTCATTAATCAATGAACGCGGAATTCTAGCAAAATACCTTGTATATAATACGCTAGCACCTTTAGGTACGTTCATTGTCAGCCAGTCCAATTATGGTAGGTACACGTGGTATAATAAAGATGCAAATTTCTTAGTAAGAAAGAAAAAGAAACGATAATTTTAAAAGATAATCGCCGTAGTAGGCGATAAAAGTATTTAATAATAGCTACTATATAGAAATATATCGCCGTACAAAATCACTAGCAGAAGGTTATAGTAGAAAAATAGAAAGAAATAGAAAAGAGAAGGGTGTGAATTCGTTCCTTAAGTCAGCCAAAGCAGTAATTATTAGCAATAATTTACCAGTGGCAATTAATTACCATAGTGGTATTTAAAAAACCTAATCGCGAAACATACGATCAACGAAGGTGACCTTAGCACGTCGTTAGAGGACGTTAGGCTTTAAATCGCAATACAAAGAATGCGATCAATGAATGTGACCACAGCGCGTCATTTAGTTGACACGTGGTCGCAAGCAAAACGATTATAACTTGTTACTTATGCGGTTGATACAAAATTAATTATCACACGCGGCAACAGAAATAGTTATAATATAAAAATGCTTACCATGCGTAGTAAGAATTAATTTGTCTGTTGTGTCCGGCGCAACACAACCGACCTTCCGTGCACAACAGAACAAAAAGAGAAAATGTCTATTGTGACCGGCATAACACCACCGACTTACTGTGCACAATAGAACAAGCAAAAAGAAACAATATGTGCCACTAAAACACTAACACTGCTTTGGAACGATTTCACACATATACGGTTAAAAAAAAAAAAAAAAAGGACTTACCCGAAACTGGATTCCCAACAAAACCCTACCTATATATTCCCGTGGGCGCCACTGTAACAATGCGGACCTACCAGGTGTCCACTGTAACGTTGGACTACCTTGGGGTGTGGTTAAATGAGAAACGTGGTTAAATGTTACAATTAAAAATCGATTTAATTCATCAAAGAATCTAATACATCCTTTAGCAATTGATTTTACTTAGGAAAATTTACTAAAACCTGTGATTTAAAAATATATAATCAGGGTCGCGTGATTCGGCGACGGTAAGGAGTCCTGTTGGAGGTCCACTTCCAGCGTCGGTCAGTGTTGCAGAGATGTACTTAGCTTCTCAGTGTTCAGACGAGTGCAGCCCAAAAGAGACCGGGCACTCCCAGCGCTTCAGTATTTATAGTAGCTCGAGGTGTGGTGTCTGAGGTGAGGGGCGAAGATGCAGGCGGCCAGGCGGACGGTGTCATCGCGACGTCACAGCGACGTCACAATATTTTGAACGAAATGAGATTATATTGTGAATTAACTCACAATAGGAATTCTCCTGGTATACTGCTAACATAATGTCATTATCGTCTATAGTTCGTAGTTGGCACTTATCTTAACACACTGTTCAATTTACGATCTAGTTGTGATAACATTCAAATATCACTCAACTTAGGAGAATACCATTTATGACGTAAGTATGACCCAGACATTAGATCAAAACTGTATTTTAAACAAATACATGCTGATTTTTTATTGGTTTAGGAAATAAAACCCTAATGTCCGAAATAAAATCCTCTATTCATATTCAAAATTTACCTAGCACCTACAACAAAATAGTTATAAAAGTCAGTAACTGTAGGAAATACGTAGTAACGCATGATTATTTCAAATTGTGTTCTCGAGCGCCGCGCGGTCGTGACCTCGCCGCACGCGACGGCGCGCCGCCAGCTGTTACCTACAGCGGTTGTAGGTAGTTAGTGCGGACCGATAGTGATACGTAATTTACTTAGAAAATATGATTGAGTTAATTACGATGCCGACAATTTTAAACACATTTTTTTTCTCCTTTGTTTTCTTTTTAAGAACTCTTCCCGCACCCTTGTGGTTCTGACACAGGATTAGGATTTAACACGGTGTTAAATCCTGTGTCACGAGGAATATTACAAAGCACTGACGGATACAGGAGTCGAAACAACAATTTATGAATCACACAAAGTGTTGTGTCAAACATAGCTTAAACCACTAAGCCAACCATGAAGTGCAGTAATAAATAATTAGAATAATAAACGTAGGTATGTAACTAAATAGCTAGACCGATTCAATTATTCTTTCGTAGATTACTCGGACTTAGAATCAAAAATAAGCTGTGCGTTCACGAAATCATAATGAACTTGTAGAAGAAAAACGATAAACTAAGAATTATTGGTTACGTTATTACTTTATTAGTCATAGGTACCTACATTATCTTTTGAATAACAAGACAAAGATTTTAACAATGGGCAAGTTTAGTACTTGCGTATTTCTAACGTATTTATAAGAATGATATCACAGTAGGTATTCAATAATGAATAAACAAAATACTTTACCTTTGCTGTCTGCTGCCTGCAACACAATCAATTTACACCTTTCACACACACACACTTTTAGTTTCACTTAACTATGTGTTTCATTCACTTTATCACCTATCTAAACTGACCGAAATCTATGAGGCGTTGTACTACAGCTGGGATTGTGTTTGTTGATGGCGCTTGGGGTGAGTGAAAAGTCCAGGTGGTCTGTAAATGAATACATGCGCCTCGCCTCTTCCATATTTTCACCAGAAATGTAATACACTCTCACCATAGACGCGAACTCAACATTGCACTATTCGTAATATCGATCTATTATGACGGGATGGAACGTGACGTACGGACGTTCCGTTGACCTAATTTTTCAAGACTAAGGCTGTCGAAGTGACGAACGACAAATTAGTTGCGATGCGCGCACGCCGGGGGCGGGGTCTGTACCTACAGTGCAATGTTTATCTGTCTGTGTGTGTCGTATGTTTAATATCTATCTGTGTACGTGTGTGGCACGATCGAACATACATCGGCGCGCGCGATTTTTTTCATAAGAGTGGTAACTACGAACTGTCGAACCAATAACTTATTATTTTTGTTACGATTTTTATAGCTTAGATTTCAAATTTTATTAGCTGGTTAGGTTCTGTTAACGATAAGCAATAAGATGGCTTTCGCTCCAAAACCAATAAAAAGCAGCGTGTATAATTAAGAATTGGGCCTCTGCAGCAAAATATCTGTGGCTGTGGCTTCCCGTAATGACTACTTAACATCCCCACCGAGGCACGGAGAAAGCAATAATATCAACAAATTAATACGTGCATAACTGCAAAAGATTAGCGCTACGCACCGTTATTTGAACCCGATACCCTCTGCACGGTAGTTCGTTGGCATTTCCACTGGACCATGCATCGCTATCTTAAATTATATAGTAGTACTACACTGAAAGCGGTTTTGCACTTAATCCAATCCAAAATCCATCCAAATCCGTCAAAGTACGGTCCAAAATAATCATAGAACTATTTTTATGTGCGTTACGCTCTACATTCAACATCCATCATCGGATTTCTATTCAATTCAGTGCGTGATTTCTAGAACTGTATTTTCACTGGTTCGAATAGGATTCGTATTGGACGTAGTACGAAACCGGTCTTAAAGGGTATAAAGGGCACAAGCGGAGCACACCAACTCACTTGCAGTTCTGTAGCAACGCCAATACTACGATCTATATGTTCCTGATACCGTCGTATAAAATGCTTAGCTAAATACGAAACCTGACTGCCGGAGCTACGTTCTACCGCACACCCTGTATCTACTCAGTTTCGCTATTATATTTTACTCAACGTTTAATTTAGATGCTCAACTTGTGTATCGTTAGATGCTTGAATAACCATCAATAGTGCAAGATTTGCGTGCCTCGATGAACTTAGTTGGTATGGCAGCCGTTTTAACACGCTGTTTCAGTTTGGCGTTAGTCAATGTAAAACGTGACATATATACGTGACTTATCACCGATGACAATACAATAATTTATTACAATAGACTCAATTAACGTGTCCACGCATTTTTACGACATGACTTTTCATTGACATGACATTATGAGACATGGGATTATTTTCTATTATAGTGTATCTCTACTTTTTGCTACTAAAATACTGTTGTAGCATAAAACGAAACTTTCAAACTTTCGGAATATGTATACCTACATAATATCAGAGACAAGTAAAGGTTACTTGTCTCTGATAATATTATGAATATAACAGATTCAAGCAATTTGTTTTTTGTATGGGTTGGATCAGCCAGCAGATGGATACGACATAACTTTTTTGTATGTATCTCGCTACAACTTCTACATCAATAAACTTGAAGCAGCTTGTATGTCTCTTACAGTACAGTCGAACAACTTCCCGCTAGACCACCATAAGGGCGAGAATCGCTGACCAAGTTATTGTCGTTTCCAGTGCTTCTTTACACGCACATTGACACTCGTATACAAAACCAGTTTCTAGTGTGCCTCGACTGTACGAGCCTAGGGTTATTTTTTTTTTCAAACTGGTCCAGCACCGAATTGTTTGATTGTACATATGTGAACTGGAAGAAACTTTACTAGTTTCAGGGTGTGTAAATCTTACTACTATGTGCTTGTAAAAGCGTGTACTCATTTAATATTTAGAGTGCCACTGTGAATAAAAAAGTCACTACATTCAGAACAAAAGGCCACTCTGAGTTGCGTATGATACTCCATAAAAACAACGTCATTTTAAAAGTCACTCCCACCATATTCGCATTTCTTTACAAACACAATTTATTTTACATAGAAACACACATTCACTGACCGACAGCTGTTTCTAAATTGATGATATTGCAATCTATTTACATAACATGTGGCTTCATTTGAAAGTAGGCAAGCAACTGTTATCGTCGAGGTGACGTCAGTGATAATAACATAACTGTGAAATATTCAACTAATTCGTATGTAGCAACCAAGCATCGGTGGTTCAGTGGTAGAATGCTCGCCTGCCACGCGGGCGGCCCGGGTTCGATTCCCGGCCGATGCAATAATACTTTTTGAGAATTTTAATATATTTAATATCTATTTCTGCATATAAATAGAATCAGAGATCGGCTGGAAAATAATTTTCAAGATTTTTTATTTTCCTATTCAATTATGAACCCAACAGTAGCCGAAGAAAATAATATATTTTTAACAGTTTAAAGGCAATATATATAATATACCTTGAAGCATCAACACCAGTTTTACGTCTTATGTCGTTTTGCATCTTACCTACATTATCTGCTGGAGCCAAGGAAATTATACCTAATAGCATAACCATCTCAGGCTGGCAGGCGTGGAAGGCTAGCCGATGAAGCACTATGCCGGCCTCCGCCAACATACTGGCCGCCGGCCGCAAACCACCGCGTCAAAAATTAAAAACTTTTATTCGTGACAAACGTCAAGTTGTATATTTGTGTTTATAATTTTTATTTCTAGTTTGTTATTTTAAGTGTATATTATAATATTTCCTAAGTTTTCCGTATTATGTCTTATAACGGTGGCAGAAGTGTTGCGGGAATAGGTGCCAGTCTACCTTGCACATCAGCTACGCTGGTTCGTTGCACCATTTGCTCCCAGGAACATTTTTTTAAAGGTGAGCGGGGCCTAAAAGTACATTTTGGTAAAGTCCATAAACGCCAAAATGTGCTTTCTGGGCCCAGTAAATCAACACCCCACAGCACAAACACAGAGCAAACAGTCTCCTGCGAAATTCCTTTTTGGCAATATTTGGGTAATTAAAAAAATTCAATTCCGGTTATCAAACGAATTCCCCGTGGCGCAAGGCCTTCAGTGGCTCAAAATCTAGCACTGTGCATAGGTCTTGTGGTACGGGAGAATTCAGTAACGGCTTGGGAGCAACTCTTCACCTTTCCCTACAGAATTTTACACGCACAAGATGATCGGCTATAAAAAAAAACACTTACAACAAAAATAAAGGAAAACTGTAATGATTCGGCGTCAAAATTACAGCACTATTCACCCAAACCATACCGCAATAGTACCATCTACCACCACGTAGAAAACAAACTGAGGGAAGGTGACATCAGAGGAGCATCCAGGCTCCTATTTAGCAGCGATGTGGTGGCGCCTTGCTCTGCAGACACACTCGCGAGTCTCCAGAGCAAGCATCCAGCGCCACAGGACAATCTTTCCTTTCCTGACCCACCTGACTCTGATTCAGTTTGCCTCAGAATTACAGCCAAGGATGTGGTTGCGGCCGTTTGCTCCTTCCAAAGCGGGTCTGCTGGTGGCCTTGACGGTTTAACACCACAAGGACTTGAAGGACCTTGTGTGTGCAAGCGCCGGGTCGGCCGGCGACTCGCTTTTGAGGGAGCTTACGGCTTTAATGAACCTTATGCTCTCCGGCAATGTGAACGATGCCATCGTCGATATTTTGTATGGCGCAAATCTCTGCGCCTTGCGGAAGCGCGACGGTGGCATTCGTCCCATTGCCGTTGGTTGTACGTTCAGGCGTATGGCAGCCAAGATTTGCTGCCGCCATTATAACACCCTTTTAGGCAGCAAATTTCAGCCCCTGCAGCTTGGATTTGGATCCAAAGGGGGCTGTGAGGCTGCCATACATGCCCTGTCGGCATACCTTGGCTGTAATCAAGGTGAGGTTGTCCTGAAGGTAGACTTAAAGAATGCCTTTAACTCGGTTAATAGGGACACCTTGTTGACACAAGCTAAATTAGAAACACCCGAAATTTTTAGTTTTCTTTGGCAGTGTTACAGGCACCCTTCAAAATTGATATATAAGGAAAATGTTTTGGAATCCGCCGTTGGCTGTCAACAAGGCGACCCGCTTGGACCACTTATCTTTAGCTTGGCCATTCACCCAATTATCAAAGAACTAAATTCAAAATTTAACATCTGGTACCTGGATGATGGGACCCTTGCAGGTGATGTAGACGTAGTTTATCAAGACCTGGCACTTCTAAAGTCGAAATTTTTATCCATTGGCCTAGAACTTAATCCCAGTAAATGCGAAATTTTCATTAACAATAACTTAGACCAATCACATATACTTTCTAAATTTCAATATCTAGCTCCCAATATTATTCACGTTAAAAAAAGTTCTCTTCGCCTCCTTGGGTCCCCAATATTAGACGAAGGTTTCGATTCATTTATACAAGAAAAAATTCAAAATTTTAGTGATATTTCAGACCGGTTACTCAAAATTAATATGCATTCGGCTTTTACTATTATCAAGTATTGTCTTTTTGTGCCTAAATTTACACACGCTCTTCGATCTTCCCCTTTTTGGAAATACCCATCTCTACTCGCCCAAATTGACAATCTTATGCAAATTACCTTAAGCAAAATTCTAAATCTGGACCTGAACGACCGAGTGTGGCTACAGGCGTCTTTGCCTGTACGCCTGGGCGGCCTTGGCGTTCGCAAAATTTCCGACGTAAGTTTACCAGCATTCCTGTCCTCCGTCCACGGCACTGCAGAATTGACCAGGAAAATTTTAGCACCCACACTGGTCGATCCTGAGGTGCCGTGTAAGATCGATGCCATGAATGCTTGGAGAATGGTTTGTCCAAGCACCGAGTTACCCCGAAATCCATCTTCACAGAGGCAGTGGGACGGGCCGCTTTGCAGCGTAGTACGAGAAAATCTCTTAAGGACGTCGTCCAATGCTGCGGAGCGTGCTCGTTTGCTGGCTGTGGGAAAATGGGAGTCGGGTCTTTGGCTTCAGGCACTGCCATCGTCCAACATAAGTACCATGTTGGACGATACGACTTTCCGTATTGCTTCTTGCCTTCGTTTAGGTGCGCAATGTGTCTCTCCGCATCGCTGTCACTGTCGAGAGGCTGTCGACAGCCTTGGTCATCATGGTATGTCATGCTGCAGGAGCGCAGGTCGTATTTCACGACACGCCAACCTTAATGACATACTTCGCCAGGCTCTTGTCACCGCTGGCGTTCCAGCCCAACTTGAACCTCAGGGCTTGGCACGCGACGATGGCAAAAGACCAGACGGTATGTCTTTACTGCCGTGGAAGCTGGGTAGGCCTTTGGTGTGGGACGCAACTTGTGTCGACACCCTTGCGCCATCTCATCTTCCTAGCACAGCGGGTTGTGCGGGCGCTGCTGCAGCTACAGCGGAGACTCTCAAACGGCGCAAATACATAAATCTAATAGGAGATTATGTATTTGAGCCGTTTGGAGTCGAAACGTTGGGACCATGGGGTCCAAGTGCGCGATCTCTTTTTAGAGATCTCTCAAAGAGACTGGTCGACGCCTCGCGTGACCAGAAGGCTGGCCTGTATTTGGCGCAAAAGATCAGCATTGCCATACAACGTGGCAATGCTGCCAGCATTCTGGGCACGCTCCCAATTGACGGCGATGTGGAGGAGTTCCATGACGCCCTTTAAATTTAATTTTCCTTTCTTTTTTTTTTTCTTTTAATGTATTTTAAGTTATTTAAGTATAGAAATTATTGTTTTATTTTATGTGTAAATAGTCATTTAGCTATGTTAGTTTTAATTTGATTGTATTAAAGAGATTAAATTTCTGCATTCATTATTTCTTTTTTATAACTTAAAATCGATTGAGTATTTTAAATTCTATCGTGGTGGGGGGGCTCAGTAACCGTGGGAGGAGAGGCGTGTCGGTGTTGCGTTGCCGCGCGCCCTTTCTCCCGCGATCAATGCTTTGGCGATACTCGACCCTCCGACACACGGGTACATGAAAAAAAAAAAAAGATATATTTATTGTATTCGACACAATACATCCTATTTATGACAAAATGTAACACAAAATAAATAAAAATATTCACAATAACTCTTTTTATTTTCTCTTAATATACAACGTTTCACACTCGTACAAACATTATATTACTCATTTAAGTTTCTTAATGAAGGATTTTAAAGCCCAGCTCCATACACATCGACGGCGGAAAGCGATAACGTTGTAGTCCACAAATTGTAAAAAAAAATTGATTGCACTGTTCGAATAAGAAAAAAAAACTGCTTCGAATGGTCCGGGTCTCGTAATTTTACGATGAATAGTTATAAAATTAACATGTTGAAAAAATGGGTTTTAACTTAAATGCCTGTATTTAAAAATTCTGTAAGTTACAGAAAAAATCAGTTATAAGTTATATTATGTCGATTACAACAATTCGTTTTCCGTAAAAAAAGATGCACATTGTCAGAAAATTAATTGCTGGCTCATGTGCGGACTGGACTACCTACTACGTTTTTACCGCTAAAGCTACGATTGTAAATCTGAAGAAGAGATGAATATACGAATCAAACATCAAGCGGAAAAAGAAGAGTCAAATAAGAGATTTAGTTTAGTTAGTCTACAGTATACAGTTGTTTCAATTACTTATAGCTGCTTTCCGCTTTCCTTATAAAAGGGGTTAAGCCCAGCTCCATACAGGCCCATTGTACAATCAAATCTCAACAAGACCAACTCGATTTGTCCCAAAGACTTCAAGATCTACAACTACTACTATGCAAGAGACCTCGAAACCCACCACGAGTATTCCGTCTTTTGCTGACATGGTTAAAAAAAGTGCTCACAATTTCATACAGCCAATAAGTTTAAGTTCGGTGGCAATTTATCCGAACGACAAGCTGAAATCTAGTGAAGAAACTGAATCATTAGTTCAAAAAATTATCTGCCCTGAACAAATGCAACTACACGTGAGAGGACTACGCAAAACTAAGAACGGGGGCGTAATAATCTGCACTGAGACCAAAGACGACATAGAGAAAATTAAACAATCTGTCCAACTTTCAAACGTAGGACTTACAGTAAATGAGCCACATAAATGGAAGCCTAGAGTTGTGATCGTTGGTGTGCCCTCAGCTATGAAAGAGATGGAAGTTTTCACATGCCTGTGCCACCAGAATCTAGTAGATAAACTTCAGGACTGCAACCTTGAGACCTTTCTTAGTGAAGTCAAGTTGAGTCACAAATCGGGCCGTAGAGACGCTGATACTTGTAACTATGTTATAGAAGTATCGGCAGCCATACGCAAGGCACTGATTGTCAAAGACAGGAAATTTATCAATTGGTCATCTTGCCCGGTGAAGGACTACACCTTAGTTACTCGCTGCTATAAGTGTCAGCAATATGGTCATGCGGCTAAGTCATGCAGGGAGTCCCAAAACACATGCGGGCATTGCGGCAGCCAAGGACATACTATAAAAGACTGCCCGAAGAAAACCGAAGACCCAAAATGCGCGACCTGTCTGCAGTTTAAGAAACCACAACACCGGCGCCAGTGACTGTCCAGCAAGAACAATGGCCGAAAAGAGGTATATGAGCTCAATTGATTATGGTGGTGCCTAAGAGCGTCGTTTATTTTAATAATTTGCATATTCTTATATATTTAAATTTATCATTTTTACTTGTTATTTTATTAAGCCATTCATGTTTCATTTACTAATATTATAAACTTAACAGCAACTCATTACAATATCGACCTACTAAAATAAAACTGTAAAATCATCTAGTTCGATAAAAAGTGTGCGCATTATAGTTTCAATTAGGTACCTATGTAAGTAAAAGTAAATAATAAAGGTCTAAATGCAACTATTATTAACATTGACATCATTCGCGATTCTGCTGACCTACAGTTTTATAATTTACGCTTGTTACTTCAGTAAAATGCTCGACACACAATAAAATTATATTGTACAATACATGACCATTTTAATTATAAGTAGATATTAATTACTAACTAAGTTTTATACTGACCATAATGTTTATTGCTAAATATGTAATATTACTGCTGTATTTAAAAAATACAAATCTCAAATTTGTAAAGAGAGACCCAACCGCCTGTGATACATTTTATAACTAGTACAGGGGTATGGTGTTCTTTTCAATCGATTGAAATTCATAGCATTAAGTGTAACATTATATTAGAATACTATTGATTGAATTTATGCGTTCTGTATTTCTGTGAATAAAAATTTTATTATTATTTATTATTATTATACAATTCGATAGTGCAATTACAGCGTTTTTACGTTCTGTAAAAATAATTTAAAATGTCATAGTAAAATGTTGGAAAATAATTGTAAGAAAGGGGTTTGAGAGATAGAACTATGTTTAGAAAAAAATAACAAGTATAATATCAAAAAATCACGAGCCTAAGTAAAAATACACGCTAGTTATGATTTTTTTAAATAGTGTAAAAGATTTTTTGCTCTGGCGAATATTTTCGTTTTTGTGCATTACTACGTTTTCGCTTTCCGCCGTCGATTATAAAACAAGTGCTATTCAAAACGGTACAAATAACTTGTCACCGTACAAATATAAAAAGATCAAAATATACCGCATACATAGGTATCTTGTTCTCAATCCTCAGAAAATCTAAAATTGTACACGTCCAAGTTTCGTGTCTTCTGTTATTCTTGGGAAGTGTCTTAAAATAGACCGACTGCTGGAACTACGAGACGGCTTTAAAAAATCTGAATAGGGTATTTTACCCCATGTGAAAAAAAATATAATAACGTATATTTAAGATAGTATTACCGGAAAACATACGGAATATATTACTTACAGCTCATAAAATGAATAAATAGAATTTTAAAACCATTTTAAAGAATTCCGTTTTAGTATCTGTGATTTAATCACGCAAAACGGCAGCCGCCATGACGAATGTCATTAACGTCAAATGACGTCATAAACTTAGTAGAATTTTAAACAACTAAACCACGTGACTGTCAAAAAAGCAAGCATTATACGTTGTTTACTAATATGATGCGTAAGCAAGATGGCGTCCAACGTTTTTGTCTGATAAACCGCGAACATTTAAAATGTATTTTTAAAAGTTTAAAAAAAAAATCTTATCAACTGAATATATTTTTTGTAATTTTTCTACTACTTTCCTAAAGTCATAGGATCATCTTAAGACACTTTTCAAAAAATGGTGGAATACCCTATTCTCGATGTGTAACTATAAGTTGTGGTCATCTGCTAGGAATTAAAAATATTTTTATTATTAACCCTTTCAAGGACAGTAAACGAGACACTATAAAAGTTTTATTGTTATGACCTCTATAGACGGCAACTGTTCTTGAAAGGGTTAAGTTTATAATACTTACTCTTAACGTTGGTACACATAACTCATTACACATATAATTGTGTTTTCTTTTTATTCTTTAGGGATTGACGAATAGAATACTTATATGAATGGGTACCTATTACAATAAAACATTTATTGGATTGACAATTAGAAATTTCCCCTTACAACGAAATCGTATTTTTCTTTCATATCAAACTAATGTCTTTTTCTTGGATATAGAATATCGAGTATTCCATAATTATATCCTTGTATATGAGGTATACAAATTCGAGATACCTAATTATTATGCAAATTAGTGCAGAATACTACGGCTGCGCAAAAGATGAAATCTTAATTGTTTGAATCAACTTTAATCCTTGCAAAGATTGAATATTGCTGAGTCGTATATTTAATTTACTTTAAGGAAAGATATCCGTCAGAAATTACCGTAATGGATAGTGTACTTAATTATGACTCATGGATAGAAAGGGGAAGCCGCTTGGGCTTCTTCTTTTTATACCCGTTCATTATAAAATATTTAATAAAGTCACCCAATATACAGTATTTGTTTTCAATGTGAACATAATAATAGTAATACACCTGTTCCTTGTAAAAATAATAAAAATTATAAATATCTTAAAAAGAGCACAGGAAATAATTACTACAACGTTATATTTTGAAAATAGATACAGCCATTATTAATAATGGATACTTCATAATACCTATTCGTTAAAATAAGATCAATACAAATCTACATTTTATGTGATACTCATGTAAAATACAATTATTCCGGTAAGGTAAAACCGAAGACTGTCATTATCATCATCATCATCAGCCTTTAACAGTCCACTGCTGGACTAGGCCTCTCCTTTGAAAGAGGAGGAATTGGCCTACTATACCACGCTGGCCAAACGGGTTGGTATAGGGTTTGTATCAAGTTTTCCTTCTCTTACATTGCTGTTCTCTGCATAATATGCTCCCTCTTTCGGCTCTTACGACACCCATGGGATGATATGGCGTGGTGACATTCCGTATTCTTAATCCGTCACCACACGAAGACAATTCATTTAATTTTTTTTTCTTTTGATAAAGGAAAATCTGCTAAATCGTAAAATCTCACATCGTCTTAGCACGGTTTTATCTCTTTTTTATCTCTTTATACTGTGGTCTTAGTAAGATATTCAAAGGAATAAAATATATGTATAGACATCTTTTAAAAAAATATTTTTTAATCAAGTTAGTTATAACGCGCTAAACTAGTGCGGCATAACTGACCATTTTTAAGGCATCTGCACAGCCTACAAAGCAGATATAGGTACATCTATAAGAACTACCTCCTAGGAATGATTGAATGAAGACATCGTACACAGCACATGACTAGTGATATCGATTAGTGACCAAACGCAAACAAAATCAAAACTCAATGCAATATCGGATCAGTCATTAAAACGTGCACACACTATACCCATCTGTTGTTGAAATGCAGTTCCATCTTTATCGCCTCTAGTCAATGCAAGAAAAACCTGCTTACTTTAAAGTGTAAATATAATCTTCTATACCTGTATTTGATGTCTTATAAGCCGCTACAATTTATAATAATAGTATAATAAAACATACGTACCTATGTATGCAGCTGTACTTAACGTATTATATTCATACATGCCATTAATATTATTTTTTTACAAAAAGGAGCTAGAATAAATGCCATTACGGAACGGATTATTTTAATATGAAATCGCATTGCAATCGTTAATCGGACTTTGTCGACTTATTACACACGGCCGCATTCTCTCCGGCCGCCATTTTATCGATAAAACGTATGAGTAAAATGCTGTGAATTCAATTGTTACGTTATTAATGGGCGCAGAACAATGGCGTGGACGTGAAGTATGGTTTAAAGGAATTAGAATGATAATGGATGAGAAAATTGTATATTTAAAATAATATGTGTTAGGTTTACCTATGGAATTTACCGCCGTCGCCGAGCTCACCATTGTCCGCAAAAATATTCATGGCTTTACTTGTTTTGAGATTCGAATAAATTTCCGTTTAATGGAATGCTATTTTCGTAAGCAATTATTTGTGTTTGCTAGGAGGTTTTTAAGAATTCATGAGATTTTGACTATAAACAATATCAAGAAATAGACAATCAATGAAATAAATTAATTTGCGAAGATGTCCTTTAGGGGCTTTAGGATCAGTAAACACTCGCGGGTGGTTTTAATATTAATAATTTTCAATAAACAGTGATGTTCGAAATAGGCTCAAGCCCAAGCCTCCTTACGTGGCAGTCTAAGACAGATCTATCGTAGCCCATAACTGATACCTACTAGAGAACAGTAGAACCTTAATTGTAAAGACACCTAAAATAAATATCATAACAAGTTATAAATTATAGCACCATAACTTACACCAAAGCAGAGAAGGCGTCTAACGCAAATGTTGACTCATAAAGCTGTCGGCCAATCGCCTCATCGCTCGCCATTTTAGATGTCTGCCACTCTCGTAAATTCGTTTTACATAAAAAACTTTTATTACCACTCGTTCGCGTTAAATTTTGATAAAACATAAAATATACACGTAAAATTTTGATTCACTGTCCAGATAGAGCTTGTAATTATGCCTTTTACATTTCTTCATAAAAATCGTACTTTTCATAAAATAAGCTTAATTACGCTAATGTTTTATATAGGTAATATCATTAACGCAGAAATGCGAGGACAGTCAACGAAATGAGGAGCAAGATACGCTGTGTTTCATGATATAAAGCAAAATCGTGTTGAAACATAATTGTGTTACTATACGATTTTACTGTGTCCCTATTATAAGTTTTGAATAAAATTAAAAATATCACATCGTGACTATTTTTCATGTTAAACGTGTTGTCTTTACAACAAATTTATGTAGCCTGTTCTAAGCACTTTTTAGTAAAAGCATCACTTTGTAGGAGACATTCTAGCGGAGTGATTAAAACGAGGATGATTGAGTTGGCTACACTCCCACCTTCCCTGGGTGCTCAAACAGTCTTATAAAGACGCGTAGACGGTCTCATCCTGCCTCGTTACACGGTAGTTGGCACTGGGAGCTTTGCCTTTGGGCTGCTAGGCTAGCCAGTTTATGCTAAAGCATGCAAGCCTAAGTTCAACATTATTTCCAATAATAGAAACATATTTTTTGTTTATTAAGTTGTCATGATTCCTTTAGTCAGTGGACTGCAATATCGAGGCCGGTGTACTGCCTTTGCAGAGTTTACAGTGTAAGACGAAAGGGCGATACATTTCGTCTCAAAAAAAGCTTGCTGCAATTCGGACTACCATCCGTCAAAGGCTAAAGACTTTTAAGGGACAAACTCGTAAATAAAATCCTAAACTCTGTAGTCAGATGACTGAATAGTAAGGTATTAAAAAAAAAGTTGGTTTACCGAGCGATCCAATGGCTTAAAAGGAAAGTAATCCGTAGTTTCTAGGTAAGCTAGCGCCGTGATGATAAGCGATGCGGAGGACTAGGTATATACATAGATCACTGGGTCATCAATATGTCTCACATTTTTCTGTAGATATACCTATTATAAACGTTTGATCTTTCAACATTCGACTTACAAGTTTTAAATGTCAGTCATTATAGTCTTCGTCTTTGTATGGAATGTAATAACTTTTATCTACAAAATATGATAATAAAATTTTCAGTACCTCTCAAAGACAGAAAAGCTCTTAAAATCCATTTTATTTCTCTGTAAGATTATTTACGTGTACATAATATCATTTCAGTAGGTACGTTCGTATGAAGACATTAAAATGTTTAGGATCTTAAAGACACACAGCGCCTACTAAGAGAAGTTATTCTTAATACAAGGTGGATAAGGTGTTGCTATAGTAGTTATAGTTAATACCTAAGCTGGTTTTCTGTCATATCCGGTTATCTAGTAAGCGGACCATGGGCTCCAAGCCGAAAATCTTGGATGCAACCGATATAAGCCTAGGACGATGATGATGATTGTAACGGCTCTTTTTTGCGTCTAGCTAAGAGGAATAAGCTGTTTGCTAGCTTTCGAGCATAAAATCAAAATTACAATTGATTTATTCACGTGAAAAACTGAATTACATTCTAGTTATTAACAAATTAGTTACTTACTAACATGCAACTTTTATTATTACTTACATTAGTTACATGGTATCGCCAAAATATTCCAAAAATATAGCAACATTTTTTTCTAAAATGTACAGATGAATCGTTGCCTTAAATTACAATTCACAAACAAAAATAGTCACAATGGCAGTCGCAGTACAATTCCAGTAACTATATATATTTTTTAGTAGATAAAAGTCATCTATAGTCGCAAGCGTCGAGCAAACGATAGAAGCCTATAGTAGTGGTCCCATATAAAGCTTCGCACGAGGGATTAGTGCACGCCTGTGAGCTGATCTATATTCCAGACAGCTTTGGCTTAGAATTGCACTGACTCACTCTCTTCCTGTAATAGAGTAATCAATCTGCTACGAGTACTTACGTACGTATAGTAAGTTATTATGATGCAACTTAATGACTTACACTAATATAGTATACACAAACCACTTGTATGAAGTGGTAGGTAGGATCATAATCTTGAAGTGAAGTGTTTGTGTGTGATCGATTGTGCAATCTTTGGTCTGTCTCCCTCATATGCTCATACTTTTTTAATGCTTCAATTTTCAATTGAAGTTGGAATTTTAAAAATATTCTTTGACGGAATTCGGATGAATAAGTAATAAACGCTGTACTTATCTGCAATGCCTATTGCATATGTATGTTTCTACAGGACCAATTCAATGTGCTATTTAGATATAAACTCAATACATATAAAATCCTTGCGTTACTGACTGACTGACTGACAACGCACAGCCAAAACTATTGAGCACAAGAAGCTGAAGAAGAGAGCACTAAGAAGGGATTACACGAAATTCCCACGGGATGGGACAGAAACGGTTGGTGCGGTCGTAGCTGCGGGCGTCCTCTAGTTTCATCAAAGTTCGTTCAGTAGGTTTGAATGAAAGTGTAACAAAAATCCATCCATGCTTCTATGTAATCTTTTACGTACATTGATCACTAGAAATATTATAACTCAGCACACTCAATTACAGCTAGCAATAAAGAACGAAAAAAATTTTTCTACGTTATAATAAAGCAAGTCAAGCAACTTAAGATATAAGTTATAATAAAGGCGTCCGTGTGGTGACGGATTAAGAATACGGAATGTCACCACCCCATATCATACCATGGGTGTCGTAAGAGCCGACAGAGGGAGCATATTATGCAGAGAACAGCACTGTAAGAGAAGGAAAACTTGATACAAACCCTATACCAACCGGTCTGGCCAGCGTGGTATAGTAGGCAAATTCCTCCTTTCAAAGGAGAGGCCTAGTCCAGGAGTGGACTGTTAAAGGCTGATGATGATGATGATGATGAATAAAGCAAGATTACCGTAGTACAGAAACCATATCAGCCAAATAAAAACACTAGCCCTCGTTTCCCAGCAACAGCTAATCTAATCTCGATTACATTCACACAAATCAGGACATTAAAATGTACCCATCAAATGGTAATATAACTCTACAATGCTCATTGAATATCGTTCAAAGGAATCCCAATAAAATTTATCAGAGAGTTTTATTAGACTGTACCGCGGGTTTACGACTCCCGACTCCACTGTATCGGCTAATGAGAGATAAGAGGAGCTTGGATGGTGGAGTCGTGTATGCGATGTATGCGTACAATATACGAGGGCTCACTAAGCGACGTCTTAGCGATTGTTTACATGCTGGTTTTTGAAAGATGCTAGTTTAGAAAACTAGTCATAGAAGGTTATTTCTTCTTCTTTATTATCACTCTGTGGAATGCTGCACTATTTACCTACGCTTGTTGATGTAACATCAGTATACTACGATGCTTCGAAGGGTATGTAAAAACGTCGGTCCTAGTTCATGTCTCACAAACATTTTTAGGACATGTCGGAGGCCTTTGAGCGGCCTACGAACTCCGATACTAGAGTTGTCCATACACTCACAAAAATAAAAGAAAGAAAAAGATGAGGCGTAAATCGACACTTAAAAAATACATGCTAGATTAAATGTTGGTCGATCAACACCAAACATAATTATGTTATGTATTATTTTAAATTCTGCCTGCAGACTCAACACTGACTACAAAATATTAGGTGTTAGGTGCAATGGCATCAGTATTTAAATCGCCACCTAACTGGAGATATATCTGCTGTACTTAGGCAGACACCGATGCAAAACTCTAGGCAAACGCCTTTATGCAATACACTTGTGTTTTATTACTACGTCCATATTCCAGTTTATGTTTAAATCATGTATATACTACATAATAATATAGAACACACACAAGTCTGTTTTCTTACACTTAAATATACAATAAAATGTACAGAACGTTCGACTGTTTTCTCCTATACATAAATTCAATTGACAATACAACTTTTACGGCTCCCAGATCACGAACTTTACTGTTGACTAATCTTTTCGATGCAGAATTAGCATTTATACTTCACTCACAGATTCAACGCGTAATTTCTGGAGCAGAACTAGCCAAAGTTCTATTTATATTCAAATAAAAATGTTTATAATATAGAACGATTAAAATCCAAGCTTGCTTCGCTATATTTTCGTACGGTAGCAGAGTTTTCTTAGTTTTAGCATGGATAGACTGACTTCTGCCGCACTGAAGATCGACTTTGCTATATAATTTATTTATGATAATGATATAAAGATCTAAGTCAATAAGTTGGACCTTTTAAACCAACTTACGGTTTTTTTATATTATTGAAGAACTACTCAACTTCGCACCAGGCATAAATTTTGAAAACTTCACAACAGGTTCACTCACCAATTAACGGAGAACACAAACTGTGTGGGTACCCAATACACACTAATACTACACACAATACTTGGCACAGTTTTAAATAATGAGGCGACCGCTTAAGCCACGTCGCCATTTTTTCAGTTTTGTGATGTATCTGCTCAACAGTTTGTGTTCTTTATGAGCAAAGTATGTCAAACCTGACGGCAGCGAATATCATTTTCGTAGAAGATTGGGTAAGAGTTAGATTGGTATCACCAGGTTACTCCTGACATCGGACCTCAGAAACACTTTTTGGGAGTCGAATGCCCAATAATATAACAAGTGCCGTCCACAGTAAAACTATTCAACCGCTATAACAAACATATTCTGTTTACCAACTTTCTAGAAAACAAAAAGCAAAGTTGCTAACTAGTTTTCTATTACTTAATTTCATAAAACTATAGTGAATATACGTCGACATTCATTATTTTGCGGCTAGTATTTATACCCTCCATTGTTAGTTTTTACTTATTACGGCCCGGGAACGTGTATGAACATCATAAATAGTCGGCACAAAGGTTGGATATTTCAGCAAAAAGCACGCCATTCCACCAGAATGTATTATTTTCGAGCAAAAAACAGCAATTAGCCGAGCCACGGAGGCTTTAATAGTAGCCACGATATTTTAAATTTTCTCTGGATCTTCTGATGGTGGATGGAACTCAGGATTTTATTTTTCTGCCTTTTTATGAAGACTCATATTCATCATCTGGGTTTATGCGAACGTTATTTTTTATACGGTTAGTGTGTTACAAAGGCTTGCTGCTTACTGGTTAGCAGTTTATGGACGCTACAGATAAGACCTTTAAAATAAAGATCCGTTGCAAGTCGAAATTAATTACACAGATCTATGTTGACATCTACTTAAATACTTGTAAGAGCTTAACTTGAAGCAACGCAACACGGTTTTATTTAGCTGCAATCTTTAGTGAGTGGATGTATTTACCTCGTCGACATTAATGCTTTCTTGAAATTGAAATTCTTGGTTGTTACTAGAATCGTCATTTTCTTGCTTGCGTTATTAGTCATACGAATTTTAATATAAAATTTAAGTCAACAATCAAGCAACAATTCAACTAAACACCTTAACCGTTCTGACGTCACGGTTTTATAACCATTTTAGTGAAGTTGAGATGTAGCCGAGCTTTATGACGCATACACATTAGTTGCAGTGTCACACATTGTGGTCAAATTGTGGCACAATATGGTTTGGAGGTAAAACGGTCGGCACAGCTGGCTAGTTTTGCTTAAGTTATTAAGTAGAACGTGGAAAGCGGATCATTTAGAAGTAGAATTATGATATTTTTGCTCAAAGATCAAATTGTACATCATACAAAATGTTTTGAACGTTTTGTCGACTACTGCAATGCGGACTATTTTTAGACCTTGTTTCGTATCAACATTTTCTTTTTTTAAGTATTTTCAGTATTTCCCTAAAATAAACGGCTTTAAAGTTCCCTAAACGCGATGTATGCGCTACTAGCAATCAGCTGCGCTGTAGGCAAGGGCATTACCCTTGGCCGCGCGAGCACGTGACTATAAACGGCCGAAGTTATGGCGGTTTCAGATTAGCATTTTATACGCGCATATAGGCTCGTTTTTGTAAGCGCATGTAGGCGTGTATAGGCGCGCCTTCTGGCACACGCGCAACTCGTTCGAGCGTTGATGCGTTTTACGTATCAGCTTGAGCCGTCAGAGTCCATGTTGACACTGACACGATGTCGCTACCATTTCAAGCGAACATGCCGAAATATGCCCGTTTACGCAAGTCCGGTTTTATGAAGAGCGTATGCTGAAACAACCGTATACACGCAGAAAAATACGCTAATCTGAAACCACCCTTAGGTACCAGCTGACGTTTACGGCTACTCACGCTGTAGGTAGATACGGCCAGTGTAGGCGCGATGCATTTCGCACGCTATACATTGCGGCTTATAAAATGTGTCAATTTTTTAAGCTAAAAAAAATTCGTTTCAAAGTTCTTATTTTCGCGTAGTATCACTTGGTGCAGAACGAGTAGACTTCAGCTTGGTGATGTGGCTTTTTACACACTGTAGAAAACCACTATTATCATACTAGAAGAATATCAGATTTATATAGAACTTGTAAAATGTCCCACTAGGACTTAGGAGGCTTGAAGAAGACTACTTTCCAGTACAAAGCACCTAATTTAAACCAACAAGAATGGATAAGAAACATCAAAATTTATTGCCAAAAAACTGTGTGTATCAAAACATTTTCCATTCGCACGAAACAGAATGGTATACGTGGTTACAAAGGCGAGCGGATCTTTTGATATGGAATGATTTAGGTGGCTACTTTCTTTCTTTTTACTTTTTTATCTTTCCGGGACATTTGGCGGGCGCCCTACTCCGTGGTCTGCGACGGCGGAGTAATGACGTAATGTGTTATGAAAAGTAATAATGTTTATCGGTTACTGGAACTTTGAGGTGGAGAAATATCTGTTCAGTTGCAGTTATGCATTATTATTTATGGTGGACTTGAACTAAAGTCATAATTTATTAATTTCAAATAATTGACAGATAGCCGAAGAGGACGTTACAAGAAATGTCAAAACATTATTTTTTGGGGTAATAGCGTTATATATTATTTTGTGTATTTTCTGCACATTATACAGGTTCTCTTCATGCGAAATTTGATGTAAATAATATTTCTTGCAATGGTTTTGTATAGGCTATCGAAATTACACACAGAAGATAATCTGCACGATGAAGCCATATTATCTTAGTTTCAGCTGATACTAAACTTAAGATATAATAAATTCGACCGAGTGTAAATATACCTAGTACTAGTTTAACGGCATGCCAGTTTAGGAGAAGAGGCGTCAGCTAGGAAAGATATAAAACCAAAATATAAGAGCCGAACAAAAGTCATTGCTCATAAATGAAATGTTATATGAACAAGATCTACTCTTGCAATGTTAATCTAAGTTTAAGTTAAGTCATATGTCTCTTAAAATGCTACAAACGGCTATCAAAATTACAAGTAGAAGATAATGTGCATGATGAAGCCATGCTATCTCAGTTTAAGCTGATACAAATTTTTAGATTGAATAAGAGCGACTGAGTGTAAATATAGCACTAGTTTAACGGCATGCCAGTTTAAGAGAAGAGGCGTCACCTAGCAAAGATATAAAGCCAAAATATAAAAGCCGAACTAAAGCCATTCGTTAAGCAAACTTGCAGAGATTCCACTTAGCTCAGAACACATTAAGCAGACATAATTAGAGCGGACGCTATCGCATTCCAAATGTTCTAAAACATTATTTGAGAAGAGTGACTAAGAATATTACATTAAAATCAAGAGCAAGCTAAGTAAGTGCATTTCCGCGGCGAATAGTGAAGTTCCGAAAAGTACAGCGAACTTCCATGTTCCATCAACGGAAGACGGAACACTGGTTCCATCTCGGAACGCCAGATGGAGCTTGCACTGTCGCTTCGAACCGACCGACAAAATGAACCAAATGGTGTGTAGAGAAAAATGTATAAGTAGGGTTGACACAATAAACCTTGTTCATACATTGTTACTTTCTTTTATCTTAATATTAAATGCCAGTAGATAAAATTATATTAGCCGGTATTATACTTAAATTGCTTACAAGAATTAAATCTCTTAGCTATCTTGAGAGAAATACTTCGGGTTAGTTGTAGTTTCAAGTATTGGGATTAGGCGTGCCTAATGGTAATGGTTAATTATCCGTCGAGTGCTAAAGATGCTTGTAACATCAGGGTTATCACTCTACCGTTGCTAATTCTGAGAACTACCATTTTCAATAATAGTTGAATTGCCATGTTTACGATTTCCTGTACAATTTGGGCGTAATATCTTCTCTACGACTAAGTTACTTTTCTTCAGTCTGAACTTTCGAAATGCGCTAATTTTATTCTTTAAGACGTTATCAGGTATGTATAACGTGGCCAAAGCTTAGAAAGAGATTAAAGTGTCGTAATTATAATTAAAGGTATCTGGTTATGTTAAGACAAGAATCAGGATTGAAAACTTTCAAAGATAATACGTGAAAGCCATGAAATATGAAGGGTTAGAACTCTTGGCGGCTTTTATCATTTTGTAAATGTTTAATGTTGTTATTAACAAAGTGACAAAATTTTTGAAATATTATTTTTATATAATTTAACTTTCTCAAAAACGACCTAAGTATTTTGATTGTATTTCCATCCCAGCATCCCCAGGCGATCTTTTCATAGAAATAGCGATCGTAACTACAATTAATTTAATATCTCCTGCGAATCTTGTGAACCAAAGACAGAATATATCATTTTCAGATTCTTTATTAGAACTATAACAAATTATTGATTCTATGAAAATTATAAATTATAATTTAAGAAATCTAGCTTCCTCTCCTCTAATAATACCTATTATGCTGTGCCCGACAGGACATAATTGTTACATACATATCTTGATTACCACCTAAGCAAACATTGTGGAAAGCAATAAAATATTGAATATTGAGCCAGAATAAGTGCTGAGAATATGTAGACGTATTGAAAAAGAACAAGAAGTAAAAAAGACATACAAAGGTACGCATGGATTCCATCCAAGAGAAGACAACATTACTCAGGATATGCATGAGTGTTTCTGAATTAGGTTACGGAGAACCAACAAGGCTACTTTTCTTTCTACCCTTAAAACTACAGGCGTGTCAGCCCTGCATAACCCGTTATAAGTACGTGGTGAATTAAAATAAATCGAATCGACATATAATGATATACGAAAGATATACGAAAATGCCTTCAGCGCTCGTAACGGCACCGGCTCTCTTCACTTAGAACAAATTATACAGCTCAGCAATTATAGCACTGTGCTTTTGTTGTTTTATCTATAGACTATTGTGCATTGAAGACTGTTCCACTTTATAGGCGACACAATGACTTTTATGTTGTGACTCAGATAGCGATAGAACTCTATTCGTGTGTTTCAAAGGACTAGCTAGTTGAACGTTTGTTGAAGTCGGCTTAGCTGCCTCACTGTGACTGGTGTTACAGATAGGCAGATTTATTTTGGTATTAATAATATTGGTATTGATTTCTACGACGCACTTGAATTTTATTCTATATAAAATCTAATTCAGGTATAATTATGGGTGGCGTGGTGCTGCGGGACCAGTAACAAGGAGTTATTCCAATTTTTTTTTATAGACTCACGCCTGTAATTCCCGAAGGAGTAGGCAGAGGTGTAACATTACACCTTACATCACACATTTCGCAATGATTTTTTTAAGTCCCACGTAATAGAGGGCGAGCCTATTGCTGTTACCGGGCACATCACCAGACTCCATGCTGCTACTGAGAATTCGCAAAAACCCAGTAACACTTTTGCCCAGGACCTCCGATCAGCAGTCGCATACGCTATCCACTGGACCACGGATGCAGTCGATATTATCTACTAAGTCTAATGAAAATAAGTTCATCAACACACTGCTGTGGAAACGTGCACCAATATGTTAGCTGCAGAATATTAAAATAACTCCATAATATAATCGACTTGGTGGTGTGTAATGAAAAAGAAAATGTATTGTTTTTAACATATTGATACTCTGCTCTATCGATGCAATAAAGATCGAAAGTAGTAATAAACAAAAAATGTTAATTATTTTCCTCCATAAGAATTTAAATTTTACCTTCATACGATATGTTGAGACTGCAGAGTGAGCGAAGATTTCAGGTACGAGACGAGACAACATAGCATCTTTATTTTTAGAAACGTGTCAAATACTTTAGGTAACAATACATTGTTACCTAAAGATATCGAAAAGGTCAAGTATTTTCTTGAGTAGGTACCTGAAAGGGAATCAGCATCTTGAAGGGAAGGATACTGATTAAAATAATCCTTTGGAAAACTATTGAAATATGGGTGACAAATCTAATGCTTAATTAGTGGAATGGACCTCGAAATAAATCTCTCATCTATTGTCGCCATCGTTCGAACATAGATGTTTTTTAAAAACACAATGACGCGCAATAATTTTATTTAGTAAATCAGTAATCATAAAAGGTTACTCAGAGGGCGATGGCAAGAGCTAGGTACGTTCGGTATTTCGAATTATTTGGCGCCTACATAACTTACCAATCTAAGCTGATGTGGCAGTGAGCAGGGCACATCTCGAAAAAGCCACGACCGCAGGAATGTCCCGGAGTGGCGGCGACGCGACGCCCAGGACGACCAAAGTTAGACAAGGTGGACCGATAATCTTGCTAGAATCGCGGGTGACACGCCGGTTCGATACGGGCAGATCAAAATTGGTCCCAATTATAGACCTTGCGGCAAGCCAGACTAGTATTGTTCAACAATGGGCGTCTTATTACTGAAATTAGGATAATAATTTTACGATGCAATCGGAAATTCTGATGAATTCTTTCAATTGCCCTCAGTGTCACCCAAAAATTTACGCAAATGTACGCGTACCCATGCGTACGCATAGGTGCGCATGCCGATATGAGCTCCTTCGTAAGTCGTTGCACTGTTAAAAGATGAGTGAAAAAAATTACAAGCCAAGAAAATATAATACGACTAAAAAAATAATAAGAAAAACAATACGCATACGTAATATAAAAATCCGATTTTACCAATACTCTGCTCCACAACACTATACATTAAAACAAGAAAAACAACCACCGCACTGCGTCTGAAAACCGTTACAAGTGCAATAATTTGAGAAGCATTCGGCAGCACGTCGGCACCAAGAGTCGAAAACACGGATCATATTTGAAGCTGAAAAGTCAATAAGTGGTACTGCGAACGTCGTAAACATGGGTATTATTGTGTACTCTTGTGTATTGTTGTGTACTGTTGTGTATTGTGCACCTGCGCCAGCTGACCGCCCGTGTACTGATATTGAACTGACCACTGCGCTATAGATTTGAACTCTCTCGTCGCAATAAAGATGAAAGACTTGAAAAGTGTGTGGAGTTTGTTTTCAGCATTTATACATGCAACTCATAATATTATGCTTTTTCTGTAATAAATAGTACTATCCATTCTTAGTAATAAGTCCTTAAAACACTGTTGATATTTGCGGAAAAACTCTAGTTTCCCTATATAAGAAAGGGTAATAGGTATTTATTACAGGAAAAACATACTATAAGTAGTTGCGAAAGTAAAGTTTCCCTGTAAATTTACTTTCCAAATCAAATAAATAAATCGAACGTAATTGCTAACGTATGCCTCAGGCAGGGCTCAGTAAATTACCTAAGGTATTAACATACTCCCAAAAATATGGATGACAACCTTAATACCAAACGGTTCACAAACAACACATTATACACTAGAGGGCACCACTAGCACAAGTTGCGCTAACTTTTTATATGTACGTCGCCACTAAAGGGCGCTAACTTCATACGATTGTGTTAGGAGGAAATAATATCATTAATATCGTATGATATTGCATTACACTTCTGTCTTCTGTGTGTTTATGGCGATGTGGGAGTATAAGATAAACATGGAAAGTTTGCAATATCGCACTTACTGTACTTCTAGGAAAACTGTGATTTCTGAAGAAAGTATTGTTCGTACATGTTTTGACGCAGACATGGAGACTCGTAACAACTTATACCTCATACACCTATAATGTATAGATATAAACAAGAAATACCTAGAAATTATGTATTTGTAATATCTGTTTTCTTTTTCAATAATAATGGAACGTTTAGGTATAAGATGCTCCAGGTGATTAGATACTCGTACGTTACATATTGAAGCAAAATCTAGCACACCATAAAGTCAGGTAGCAGCGCAGAAGTAAATTAGTCATCATCATCGTCCTAGCGTTCTCCCGGTTGCATCCAAGACTTACACGCCTTGGAGCCCAGGGTCCGCTTACTGGTCTAACCTGATAGGATAGAATATCAACTTTTCCACAGAGCGACTGCCGCCTGACCTCCGCAACCGAAAGGGATAGCGATATTCTATGGTTTAGACCAGTACCAGTTTATTTGAGGGTACTGACTCTCCGTAACGACCATCAAAGATCTTCATGACAGCCAGGACCAACGGTTAAACGTGCTCTCCGAGGCAAGGGGCAGGCGATAATTAACAATTTAATCCGCACATAACTTCGAAAATTCATTGGTGCGCGCCGTGGATTCGAACCTGATACCCTCTGCATAGCAGTCCATTGATATCTCCACTTGACTATCGCTGCTTGCAAAAGTAAATAGGTACCTACCTTAAATATTTCAATAGCAGCTACTAATATAAAGTGTCTGTAACTACTAAACAACTCTTTCAGTACAAATTATTCGAAATGGAATCGAAACTGCATACTGTAATTCAGTTCCATGAATATCTCTGCAGAAAAACCTTGGTAGTGCGGGGAAAAAGGATGCCTAGAGCTCCTTAAACAGGCACTGTACTGAGCACAACGTGTTCTCTGTCGAAACAGGGACACGGGTGGACTATTTATTCTAAAGAACATTAAGGGAATTACCCCAGGGTAAACATACGGAGACCAGCTTGGAAGTTGAGGGGGAAGAGATATGTGTGGATAAGACGTATATTGAAATATTTTGCTTTATCGTGCTGGACAATTATATTTCTTTTAATGTTTTCTTTGTCACAGGTATCGAACAGTACCGAACAACTCTGAAGATGGAGTGGACTAAAGTGTTAGGTACCTATATGTCTGATGAGCAATCCTTGGTTTCAAAATCAAGGGTTTGTGCATAAGATATCAGCACGAGGTACACTAGAAAATTGCTTTGATTCGTGTTCGCTACAGCATTTACGTATCTTGAGTATTTCTGAGAATTATACATATTATACATAGCAGCGATAGCCTAGTGGACACCAACAAACTGCAGACATGCAGAGGGTATCGGGTTCGAATCCACGGCGCGTACCACTAACTTTTCGGAGCTATGTGAATATTGAATTGTTAATTATCACTTGCATGGGGCAAGTGATAACTAACAATTCAATATTCATATAGCCTCGGCGAGAATATTAAGCTGTCGGTCCCGATTTGCATGAAGATTTTTGAGTCTTTATAAAAAGTCAGTACCTATGAATAAACCGCTGAATATATTTATACCTTTGGGTTGTGGAGGTTAGGCAGGTCTCACTGTGTAAAATCTAATATTAAGTAAGGAGACCTAGTGTTGTATTTGGGATAACGGTTGTAGGTGATGAATATTATTGAGAACTGCTAAAAAAAAATCGATGACTTGTAACCCTGCTAAGGTTTAATTGATAAGTCTCTTTGCATACCAAATAAACAAAACCAAACACTTTAAATATATATATAAGTAACATATCGTCTGTTTTGCATTTAAATCGGGTCTGAGCTGCTCGAACGAAACAGACAGCTTCAAGATTAAGACATGCATATTTAAATGGTTAGCCGGGCCATCCCTGTCCGTTCGGTTGTCGTAGACCTTAGCGTTCTCGCCACATATTCTTGTGAATTATTCATAGTTCAAACTTCAAACCACCCCTGTGCCAATTCTGTTGCACTTAATATAGAGTACTTAACTACTTGTTGCAGAAATAACTTTTGTTATACATAACAGCACAAGTGCTGGCCAAGTACTTGCTTTGTCAGTATTCAGACACTTTAATATCATCTTATCTAGACAAACATCTGAATAGTCTGACGAGATAGTGGATAGAGATGACGTGCGCCCACGTATGAACATCTGTTTAAGAACCCACGCAACCCTAGTGCGAGAGATTTAAGATGAAGAGCCTCTAGGAAGAGCATGTTGAAGGACATCCAACGAGCACATTGACATCCTCCTTAATTGTACATCTACTATGAATTTTCGTGCATTTTTTTATAAGACTAAGAGTTTGGAGATTTCTTTTTACCCATCAGAAAGCGACACGCACGAATATTTCTACCTGATGAGACATAAAAGCACTGCACCGCAATTAATGTGACACAATACATTCAAGTATTCTAACAATACATATACATTGCTAACAACAACAAATATGTTCAAAATTACCATGCGTTAGTTATCGATGCATTCAGAGGTTTTCCTCTTGGGTCCCTTAACACTTTAACTGTCCGACCGCCAGACACAATAGAAATTCAATTGTCCTGAGCCACATGTGGTTCATGGGACTGGGAATGGGTTAAATTAGAACCCATGGAGACTGCTCATTTAATTAACTACGCCTAATTTACGGTCGGTGCCTAACAATCTCGTATATAAAATAGGAAATCACCGTAATAACTGCCGCTAATTTGGTTAAAATTATTGTTTAATCTTTATGTCTAATTTCAGGTACTAGAAACTGATAAAGGATGAAGAGCTTATAGTGCATTCATTCATATCTGGCAAAAATGGTAAACAAATATGGCGGACAGATAAGTACGTCCGTAAGACTAGTGATGGGAAACATTGCATGAACTAAATCAAGTTTCACTTAAAATTCATTCAGTGAATGAAATAAAACATATTAGAGATAGAGATTTTAAACTTTTAATGTTTTCGATGAGAGTAGAAATAGAAATGGTATTTTATTTTTCTTATCTTAAAAGTCTTTATAATGACTTCAACAATTAGCGTTAGCGGCATCTATCGCCCGCCCCCATATATCATGTAATCGTGGTTACGATTTCTGACTGCAATCAGAGAATGGCTATATAATGTGGGTAGTTGAAATAACAGGTTTTGTTTAAATTTGCTCTTGAGGGAAATTTAAATAAAATAGTTAATTTTAATTAAAAAGTGATTTTAATGTATAATAGTTAAAGCTTTCATTACATACCTGCTGGTATAGCGTTATCTCTTACAACTGACAAATATAAACATAATACACATAATGGACAGTTGCAATGTCTCAAGTATCCTTGACATGCAGTCATATTTTGAGGAGCGTACGTTTTGAGGCGGAGCTGCAGAAGAAGTCCCTACAAACAACCCGAAGCCTAGCAGACGAGTTTGCTTCATTCAAGACATTTGTTCTGCAAACCTTGAAGTCCTTCTCGCAGCAGCTCGATGCAGTTGGTCGTGAGGTTGACAATATCGAAATGCGTAGCCGCCGTAAGATGTTGCTGCTTCATGGCGTGGAGGAGCATAAAGATGAGGAGACGACTCGGTTAGTGACAGATATAGTTAAGCAGCATCTCAAGCATGACACCTTCACAGCTGATGACATCAGGCGTTGTCACAGGATGGGACGCCAAACTTCAAACGACAAAGCCAGGCCCATACTGGTCAAATTCCAAACTGTTGCGGTGCGGGATAGCGTCTGGTATGCAAAGACCAAACTCAAAGGGACGGGCATCACTTTGTCGGAGTTCCTGACACGATCGCGACACGACGCTTTTATGGCAGCTCGGAAGAGGTTCGGAGTTTCAAAGTGCTGGACGAAGGAAGGCAACGTTCATATCCTGGGCCCTGACGGTAAGCGGTATCGCATCACTTCCGTTAGTGAATTGAGCAAGATTAAACTCGTAGAGGCGGAGAAACTTGTCGCAAAGCCTGCCACGGCTGCCACGAAGACCAAGAGAGCTGCAGCTACGAGGAAATAGGTTTTTCATTTGTTGTCGCATATCCGTATGTACTTTCATTTTATGTAAATGCACCTTCTCTTTACTAATTATTAACTTTAAACTTTATTTTCTATATACCGCATATCAACAAACAAAACACTGCTGTCATCTATCTCTTTGTCATCTATGTCGCTGCTGTCACTAATGTCATAACTCATATTATTAACGTTTCGTTTCGCACTACATATTATTGAATACTTGGTTTTTGAGACACTCACTTATATCATATTATTATAATATAATTTTTATATGTACCTAATTCACTGTAGTGAAGGTGCCTTTTCTCTTTTTTCACATTTGTATACATATTTGTTAGTTTAAAATATATATTTTTGTTACTCTAACGCGCAACTGGCGGGTGAACAAGATGCAAAGCTTTACGTGAGAATTATTGATATATCTGGTTTTAGAATATTAATTTATTTCGTTATTATTATATATATATATATATATATTTATTATATATATACTTCTATCTATTATTATATGTATTTATATTATTATATTTATTAAATGTCAGATACAGACTCATTCAACGATGATGACACCTTTGTTTCTGCAACAAGTTCAGACGACAGCTTTAAAAGTGTTCCTTCTCTGGGAGACATTCTCCAGTCACAATTCTCAGACGTACCCAAGCTCTTTAATGTAGTCCATATAAATGCGCAAAGTATTCCGGCCCATTTTCCTGATATGCTGGCTAACTTAGACTGCCAAAACATACACGCTGTCCTTGTTTCGGAGTCATGGCTAAAACCATGTCTCCCCTCAGCATCTTACTCTCTTCCAGAGTTCAACCTAATTAGGAATGACCGCACTTTCGGCAGTGGAGGCGGTGTTGCCATATACTTACGTCAACAAATTCCCTATCACATAGTGACTATGTCTCCCCAGCCTCCACAGTCGAATGCTGGCGAGCATCTCTTTTTGGAACTTGAACTTCACCATATTAAAGTTCTATTAGGCGTATACTACTCACCTTCTAACCGTGTGAACTATTTTTCTTCATTTGAGCAGATCCTAGAAAACCTCACACCTTTATAATTATAGTCACACTATTATAATGGGTGACTTCAATACTTGCCTCCTCAAGGAAGATTCAAGGGCTGCGTCTTTTCGACAAGCTACGGAGTCTTGTAATTTATCAATTTTAACACTGAATGCAACTCACCACTTTCCCAACTGCACTCCTTCTCTTCTTGACCTTATTTTGGTGTCTTCTCCTAGTTTCGTTTACAAGCATGGTCAATGTACGGCAGATGCGTTCTCTTATCACGACCTTGTCTTTGTCTCGTATAAAATACGCCCACCCAAAACAAAGCCTAAGGTTGTCTTGCAGCGCAATTTTAGTGGCATGGATCATGACAGACTTCGTGAGGATGCTGTCAATATAGACTGGGAGTCTTTATATACTTCAGAGTGTATTGAATCCAAAGTTCAGATACTAGTATCAAATCTGATTAATTTATATGACGTGCACGCGCCTATTCGCGCCGTTAAAATAAAACACTTACCAGCACCATGGCTAACAGCAGATATAAAAAACATTATGGCAAAGAAATCCGCCGCTAAAGCAAAATTGAAGCATAAACCTAGCGCTTTCAATCAACAAAAATACGTGGCTATCAGGAATCACTGTAACAAGGGGTGTAGAAAAGCGCAACGCCAACATATTCAAACATCAGTTGAAGACGGTAATCCAGCAAAGGTCTGGCAATTTCTTAAATCCTGGGGAGTTGGTAAGGCAGGGCAACAAACTATTCTAAACAATATTAACCTCGATTCTCTTAATACTCATTTCACTACATCGTCCAAATTTGATGGAATTACAAAAAGAACCACTTTAGAATATCTTTCATCTTTGCCAACCCCAAATTATTCTCCCTTTATCTTCAATCAATTTTCCGCTTGTGACGTTAAGAAGAGCATACTGGCAGTGACGTCCAATGCAGTCGGCAACGATTGTGTCAGCCGCAAAATGATCCTTCCCATCCTAGATGAAATTCTTCCAGTCCTATGTCACATCCTTAACCATTCTATAGCCCATGGTGTCTTTCCATCAAGTTGGAAAGATGCACTAATAATTCCTTTACCTAAGAAGTCCAAACCCTGCTCCTTCTCCGATTATCGACCCATTTCCATACTACCTTTCCTATCAAAAGTCCTTGAACGTCTTGTTCACTCTCAACTTAGCTCCTTCCTACATAGACATGCGCCCCTAAATCCCTATCAATCTGGTTTCCGCCCCGGGCACAGTACTGTCACTGCATTGGTTCGTGTAACAGATGACATTAGGCTGGGTATGGATAGTGGCAAGCTGACGGTTTTGACCCTACTTGATTTTAGTAATGCGTTTAACACCGTAGATTTTCACATTATACTTGGCATATTACGCTCTCTTAACGTATCTCCAACGGCAATTGACTGGTTTCACAGTTACCTGTTTGGTCGCCGGCAACGTATACGCATCGAAGACACTTATTCCACTTGGTCTAACACAAATGCCGGTGTGCCACAGGGTGGCGTGCTATCTCCTTTACTCTTCGCAATATTTATTAATTCTATCTCAAACCAATTACTTTCATCCTACCACCTTTACGCAGATGATTTGCAAATTTACACGCAAGCTCCGTTAAATAAGCTAGCAGAAGCCTGTACTACCATTAGCTCGGACCTGTCGCGTATCTGTGAGTGGACCACGAAATATGGACTTAAGGTAAATCCTGACAAAACACAATTGATTGTTGTCGGCAGCCCCAAACTCGTCTCGAAAATTTGTTGGTCCGAACTGCCACGCATTAGTTTTAACGGAAAGGATCTTCCGTTCAGCAAAACCGTAAGGAATCTAGGTATTTACTTTGATGATACTATGTCATGGAGATCTCAAATCCTAGAAACGAGTCGCAAACTATTTGCATCAGCAGGATCGTTGCGTAGATTACGCAACTTCCTTCCAACTGCCACTAAGATTGCGCTTGCTCAAGCTCTGCTTCTGCCTAAAATTGACTACGCGGACGTCAGCTATCTTGACCCCACTGAAGAGCAGCTAGATAAACTTGAGCGTCTCCAAAATTTTTGCATACGATTTATATTTGGATTGCGCAAATATGATCACGTTTCAGATTTTCGCAACAAACTCAAGTGGCTGCCAATTCGTGTTCACAGGAATACTCACATTCTTACATTGTTATATAATGTACTTTTTAATCCCAATTCTCCCTCTTATCTCAAAGAACGCTTTAAGTTCCTCGATGACACACATGTAAAGGCCTTGAGGTCGTCTGAGGATCTAACGCTGGAGATGCCGAAGCATTCCACAAATTACTTCGACAAATCTTTTACTGTTCAGGCTGTGCGACTGTGGAATGCTTTACCAGTGGAGATTTGAAGAGCAAGCACAATAAATATTTTCAAAGACTTGGTAACGAAGCACTATTTCAAGGATTGACAAATATATCAACTTAATTATCGTCTGAGTTCATCACTTGTATAAACTGTATCTATGTTATTTAGTATATTGATATATATTTAATTGTATTTGTATAAATTATTATGTATGTATTTTATGTATGTAAGTAAAAGGTATATTTATTTATGTATATATGTGTATCTTATTTAGGATAATCTTATTGATAATTATTTCACTTTAAAGCTACACCATGCCCACAATAATGCTTTAATCATTCCTGTCCATCCCAAGGTTGCCTGGCAGAGATCGCCCCTGGCGATAAGGCCGCCGTTTGTACATGAAACTTAGCTTTAAGTCACTATATAAAATGTACTTTACGTTGGTGTGCAATAAAGAATACATCTATCTATCTATCTTTTTCGATTACTTTCGGTAAATGTTTTCATGATTGATGGTTACAAATTACATTTTGCCCATCTCTGACTAGAAAAAGGAGAGGACTTTGCCTGGCAAAGGGGGCGCACAAAATACATATTTTAAAAAAGACTGTCAGTCAATTCTATCGGAGTAATTCTATTTTTAAATTTCGCTGTTTTGTATGGAGATTTTTTAACCCATATTTTACTTTTCTATCCATTTTCAATATTTTCATTCATACAAACAACAAAAATTAATTAGCTAAATCGGTGCAGCAGTTATGTCTATCTGAGTTTGAGTTTTCTTTATTAAGATTAATTGTTATCTCTCGGTTAGTTACAAGAGTCCAATCAGTTGCAATCTCAAAGTCCTTTGTACGTAGCCCCGTTGTCAATCAAGAGAAATAATAGTCGGAATGAAAAGCTAATACAAATCCACAAGCAAGTCAGGTCAGTCGTAAGCAACTTCAAAATCGTTCTAGATAGAATACCCGAAATGTTTGACTCCAAACTCTTTTCATTATTGTTGCTCTCAGTGTTGCTAATTAATAAGGATTTTACAACAATAATGCCAAAAAATATATTTATTGACTTATCGGTTTTTATCCATATTGTCTGCAGTGAAAAGCTTTTAATTTAGGCCCTTATGAAAATTGACCTCAGTTTAGTTAATGAAATCATTTTATACGGATCTGAATGTTCTTTACGTTTACCATAAATGGATTACAATATATTAATACTTTTTCTATAATCATTCAATTTTATCATTCACTTCATCCCATCTCTACAGTCTAATGTCATATTGACAAGACATCGTAATAATCTGTGGTTTGGAGTGTCATCACAATTACGATTTTCTTTAAATAAATATGTTTTAAAAGGGAAATATGAAGCTATTTTAGGTGGAAAATAATGTGTTGGTATTTGAACTACATTGTAAATATTTTCTAGTAGCATATATTACGTGATGCGGCCACAATCTTGTGATTTGTGATGAAGGTATGTTTGTTTACTAGTTGTGCCAGGTAAAGATGAATGGACTTTACGTCTGCGTACGACTACAACAATGACAGTACGTAAAGTAAAATGTAGATAACACAGAACTATAGTATTAAAAGCAGATTGATTAGAATCTTGATGAATAACTAATTAGGCATTGATAATGATGAAACTATTCTCTGTTACACAGTCCGTTTTCAATATACTATCATTCTATCGATGCATTTGACTACTAGAGATATATAAACATATATTTGTCATCTCATATTTGAGGCTTATGTCAAATATGTTTCTTTAGTGGCCGAATCCATTGACAGGATGATAGTATATTGGAAACGCACGTTAGTCGCTTGCTTGAAGCAGCCTCAGAGCTTAATCATATTATTAATGCAACTGAAGGTCAGAAGTCCCCTAAACAGAAGAGCATGCATGAGAAACTTGATGGAAGTGAATGAAGCAAGAGAGGTATGTCAGAATCGTTACAAATGGCGTTCCGTAGCGTCTGCATACCCCTTCGGGAAACAGGCGTGAGTCTATGTATGTATGTATGATATTATAAAGGATGTATATAATTATTTTCTGTTCTTTTTATTTAATGGCTACTTCACAAACGTTAAAAGCGACTCAACAGGCGCTCAGAATAAAAAATGTGAATCACACAATGTAGAAAAGAAAGTCCACCACATAAACAGCTACGACATATTGTACCTACTACCTACACCAGGCGTGACGTCAATGAACGGATGATTGTTACGTACAAAATTTGCGTCATAGCGTCAAAATGTCACAGGTTCATTTCTTTATCAAAAACCATGCGGAAGGAAAACAAGGCTGGAAGCTAATAGGTATTAGTTTATGAGAATTTTCTTTTGTTAGTTACGTCCTATAATCGCTTTATAAATAGCCACGCGTGTATTTATACCTTAGCGCTTAATTTTGTCAAAACTTGTAATGGTTAGAAATATCCACATGAATTTTAAAGTTTCTTTGTATAGGAAACTACAAAACTCGCCACCCACTTCAAAAAGTTTGTCGACTCTTAAATGAATTAAAACTCAAAAATATACAGAGTGTGCACAAGACCCATCACCAAGCCAAAGTATACTCCTTTAGGACATCATGCCAAGTGATACTCAGCAAAATTATACCGTGGAAACGGTTTTTTGTAAGTTTGAAACATTTTTGAAACTGAAAATAAAAGTGCGCGCGTGCAATTCCCGAAATACCTTCTTATCCATGGGTGCATAGGACATCTATAGAACAAATTGGCGTGGTAATTGCATCGATTTTTACCTAATTAGAAAAAAAATATAGTTGCTTTGAGCCTATAAATCTCCTGAACCAGTAATTTACCAGGTGTAGTGCCGAAGTAAAAAATGTTCGTAATGATTGGTACAGTATGGCATTTCAGTTTTCGTTAAGGGTCTTTTTACACCCTGTATATAAAGTATGCCTTATGTAAACTTTCTTTGTCTAACAACCTTACGAACGATATAACCATTATCAGATATAAGCGGCAGTAGCCTAGTGGTGTACGTAACGGACAGCCGAGACGATGGTCTCGGGTTCGATCCCCAGATATCCCGGGCACACACCTCTGACTTTTCGAAGTTATGTATGTATTAAAAATTAAAAATGTTAATTATCGCTCGCTTAACAATGTGCCCAGTAGATGGCAATAGGCTCGCTCCCTATTACATCGGGACCTAAACATAAATGGTGACTCTGTCTACCCCATCGGAGATAAAAGGCGTGAAGTTATGTTAATGTTAATATAACCATTAAAAATCACATAACTTTACATGTAGGTACTTATGTAGCTGACTGTACATCATTTCATCTTGATAACTTAGTGAATTACAATTTAACATACAAATTGCATTTTAAATTGTAATTTTGTACTTTTAGGTTGTAAAACATGTTCATCATCATCATCAGCCTTTGACAGTCCACTACTGGACTAGGCCTCTCCTTTGAAAGGAGGAATTGGCCTACTACACCACGCTGGCCAAACGGATTGGTATAGGGTTTGTATCAAGTTTTCCTTCTCTTACAGTGCTGTTAATAAGTATAAGAATAAGTGCATAATATGCTTCCTCTGTCGGCTCTTACGACACCCATGGGATGATATGGGGTGGTGACATTCCGTGTTCTTAATCCGTCACCATACGAACAAACATGTTAAAAACATTTTGCTCTTAAGAAAATTATTCAGCTTCACGAAGCAATGTTTGTATTTTGACTATAGGTGCACCACCATTATTGAACAATAAAATAAAATCATTCTTCACTCCCAGTTTCATCATCATAGGTAAATTACTTTAAATACTTGAAGGAACAGCCTATGAGCCTATATGTGTTCTATAAGTAGTGCACTGACTTCAATGACTATATTCATTATCCAAGCTTCATAAAATATACGTAAGGTCCACCACACAATATTTCCAAGTACCTATATTTCCAAATAAACAGAAAATGTTCAAGCTGTAGATAATACACCGTATAAAATGACCACCATGTATTTTATGATGAAATCCCCAGCACCACATGACACGGTCGCAATAAAACATAAGCCTAATCCAGTCCGCCAACATTTTGAACAAAACCATTTATGTTAATAATTCTCCTAAAAACTAACTGAAAGATGAACAGTTTAGCGTAGCAGAGTTAATCCAACGCGGTTGGCCGCCAATGAATTATTTATAAACCAAAACAAATATACAATTACAGATGAAACTTGCTAAAGTAACCCTTGTTACAATTCAGTAAGGATTATTGAAACTGTAACAAAAACAGTCGTCATGTATCAAAGTTGGAGCGAAAAATATTATAATACGGGTCGAAAGTGGAGTGTATCTTTTTATGACGTCAGAAATATAATAGAAAAGCGGGGATTTCTTGTCGACTCATCGTTTTAAGTTTATTTATTTTTGTGGTAAAATGATTGTATTGTTATTGTGCTGTGAGCTGACAGTCGCGATAACACTGTTGCAAAATGTGGAAGAATGGAGCGCAGAACTACTGAAACTGTGCCAAAAATTACATTTTACATAGTGACCATAAAATTTATCAGAAAATTGTGAATAACGCATCAGAATCAAATCAATAAGCATAGGTATAATGGCTTTATTTCTATTTCAAATCCAATTATGGTCTATCCTCACACAACCGGGCCGTCGACGGGACGGGGACGGGACGTGGACGGGACGGAGCGCAGAAAAGAATCGTTGCATACATTTTATATGGACTCGTTCACACACGTCCGTGGACGGGCCGGGGACGGAGCTTCCGTGCCGTGTCAGTGCGCTGTCAGTGCCTCAACCGGGGCTATGACGTGCACGGGCCGGGGACGGGCGCCATAGATATAATATATTTAGCACTAGATGCGCTAAGTGCGACGTGACATCCAGAAGAACAATATTATAAATACATATATTAAACACTAGATGCGCTGTGTTCGATGTAATCTTCAGAAGAACCACATGGCAGTGAATTTTCGTTAAGGCACAATGACGCTTTACTTAGTCCTTAGCGTCCTTAGTTCACAAACTTGAGAGAGAAAAAATCTAAAAAAGATAACAGATTTTTCTGAAAAACAATCGAAGCTTAAATTGTTATTTTATATTATTTTGCAAGTAAGTAACTACTTGTTCTAATAAATTGTTATAAACGCGTTTACTAGTAAATATAACAAAATATTTTTTTTTGTTCTAGGCCAGTCTATTATGAATAAAAAAGGACGAGTCTATTTACTATTATGCAAACTATCACTTTCAAACGCGAGTGAAATGACGCATGAAAAAAAATACCTAAATTAAGCACATTTTATATTTAAAACTCCCGTTGTATATTCTTCACTCCAATATTTATTTTGTCACTTCTAGGACAGACGTGACAAATTGGAAAGATTCTGTATTTTTAATGAAAGTTGTATCTTTACCATGGGTTACCCTGTAACCTAGTTGTGATCACAATATTATTACACGTTATAATGCCTGTTTTTTATATTGATGTTTTATATTGTATTTGTACTAAAGGTTGAAACAGATATACTTACCGCACCCCACCCCACCCCACGTGTCGTCACCCGATGCGAACGGTGCACATATACAACACCCAACGCTACAACAAGCTTCGTTCAAAATCACTATTTACGAAACTATTAAATAATTTCTTAAATAGTGATTTTGAGGAAGATTCTCATTTATAGTGAGGCATTATTTCTATTATAATGATAACGGTATTAGCCTGAACTGCAAACGTATAATGCGGGCTTACATTTTAATAATTCAAGTAGCTAATGTTGTAATTTTAAACCAACACTAAAAAAGTATCATCATGACTGTAATGTTTTCAACTGACGCATGGCGTTGTGTGTTAACTAGAAACACATTGCTTGTCAAGCGTCGGGTGGCGTGTGTTTCGCCTCCACCGTCAACGCGCTATCTGGATTGAATGGATGTTGACGCGTGGGTTAGTGTTGGGTAGAGTGTTGTATATCTGCACCTCACCATACTAAATATATGGGGTTGATTAGTCACAACATGCGTGAGGTAGGTTGGGGTGTTGTATACCATAAAGGAATCTTAATCTATTCTTATTTCAATGTAAGTCTATGGCCAATTACTCACAACTGAAAATATTTCGTTTCCCAGGTATTCTTTTCGCGTAGTATGACTTGGTATGATGTGCAAAACGAGTAGACTTCGGCTTGGTGATGGGTCTTGTGATACCCTGTATACATAAGCAATGACACTAAATTTATATATGAGATAATTCCGTTTTAACCGATATAAATTCCTCGTTTCAAATATTTGTCACTTCTAGGATATCATATATCCATAGAGACGCTATGACACATATAATTTGGCCATAGATTAATACTGAAATAAAACAGATGTGACAAAGATTTGTTGACATGTATTAAGTACTCACAAAAATTTGGCAAAATTTTAATTTATGTTTGTTGATATAAAATGTATGCTGATTCACTTTCATGCTAACTAACTTCATCAGCATATTGGCCAATAAACGTCCACTGCAGGACATAAGTCTACCAAGAAAACGCTTACTTATAAACTGGTAATAAATCTTGTAGTATTTATTATTATGCTTTCCTGATTTGCATAAGAATTTATCTAGTTCATAAAAACTGCAAATTAACATATCTTTCTTATTAATCTATGACCCAAACCTGACAAAATAAGTTTGACAGATCGCAATGGACTCCCCAAAGAGATTGGATGTGGGACTCCCCCATTTTTGTTTGTATTCTTTGAGTAAAGAACAAACATGGAGAGGGCAAATAGTACATAATTATGTAAATTTATTGTTTTTGCCAGAAGATAACATGAACAGCAACTGTATGCGAGAATTCCTAGAAATGAAACGTTGAATAAAATAATATTATTTATAAATAATATTAAGAGTCTGGAAATGTGCCCGGTACGGCAATAGGCTCGCCCCTTATTACGTGGGACTAAAGTATATCTGGCGAAAAGTGGGTGTAGAAATACACCTCTGCCTACCTCTTCGGGGTTATAGGCGTGAGACTCTGTATGTATTTATGTATTTATAAATAAAATTAATCAATTAATTTATATTTTCTTATCCCCTTATGATATTTCAGTGTGGCAGTGTGTTTCATTACGGTATGTATGGCGCCATTCATGTCCGTTTCTTTCTCAGCGACACTGTATCGATATTGGCTACCAGAGAATATTTTGTTTCATGTTTAGTTTGTCTTCATGTCAACGTTTACGACGTTTTTTGCTTTACCTTGTTTGCCCGCATTTGCGTAATGGAATAAATTAACCTGGAAAAATATTTAAACTAACTAAAGTAACTTACTGCAAATATAAATTTACATATTATTCCAAAATTAAATTTCAATTATTTAAATTTTTTTTAAGACAAGTAAAGTTTCCCGCATTAGGACTAAATCCTGTGTCGCGGGGAACTTTACAAAAATACAACTAACGGACACAATGAACACCCAGACTCGAAACAAAAATTTATGAATCACACAAAGTGTTCTCTCGTGCGGGGATCAAACCCACAACACTTCGGCACAGTGTCAAGCGGTGAGGCGGCTGCTTAAACCACTACGCCAACCGTGCAGTCAAAATTGTAGGTATGCACGCTAATTTCGTAGGTAGGTAATTCCAATCCATGTTATTCCCAGATCGGTGTTTTGTATTGGATTTGCCCAAGTGCAAATAGTGACAGATGAAAGGTCCCGACTTGGGCTTGCAAATGTTCTAAATTTTTATTCGAATACTTATTTGATATTTTTATATTCAAAAATTTTTTTTCTTTATTGAATTTCATAACAATAGGCCTATATTCCTGGCAACCATTACAACTAAGGTGCTCGATAGTTATTTGAATAGAAATTTGTCTGCACGTCACGTAGTTTTACTTTGTTTTTTTCACGTTATTAGTTTAGTTTTGTTTTTAACACAGACCGTCCGGTACTACATGGTTAGAAACACATGTAAATTCGGTTTTCTTAGACCTTTATAAGGCATTGGACCTTAAACCTCTTGTTGTTTCGTTGTTGTTTTTCGTGAGAGTTTGTGGCCAACTCTAGTGTCGGAGTTTTCTTCATAGCCTAACGATTCCTATCCTGAGACAAGAACCGGGACCGACCGACAGCTTTACGTGCCCTCCGAAGCAAGATAGCGCTCAGATGTAAATCTGAGCGCTATATATATATATATATATATATATATATATATATATATATATATATATGGGGTAATTTAAAAACTGAGAGTGAGGTAGATACTGGTATGAACTATGAGGTAGGTACGTGAATGCTACAATATTGGTATGCAAATCCAATAAACACTGTCAGGCGGGCACGTACAGCTCTGAATGAGGTATATGGGCTGAAATCTGGCGTGACGCAAGAGGAAATCACCTCGCCACGCCTTTTTATATTTATTTTTTATTATTTATAAATCAGCTAATTGTTGTACCTACTCAGCAAGGCTGGTGTCGACTGTCATGATGACGGAGTTGTGATGAACAACATCAGCTATAGGTACGGACGACATGGTCTTGCTGGGCCAAACAATCGGTGCGATGAGACGCATATTAAAGTTGTGTGAAGTTGCGGGCGCTTTTGGAAATCCACTCCAACCATCCAATAACGGCAAGCCGAAGACGAGGCCCTGACTTGAGCACTGACAGCTCGCCACAAAGCTGCCCTGTGATTTGTAACCTTTCGTTTCATCCTGTGATGCTGTTTTTGTTTATCATAAGATGAAGGGGATGATTGAAAGCTGTCACTCTGCCCGCCGATTGCGTTAGTCTCATGTTGAGATAATGGCTGCCCCCCAGAGATGTTTATTATTATTATGATTCTTTTTCTCGGCTATTCTTCTTATTATTATTAGAACTTCTCCTTTAAGGGCTTCATACGCAAAAAAAAACAAAATCTAATTTATGTTGTAATATAATTATGTTAAGAATGTCAACTAAATGTGCTTATTGGTGCATGTATTTAGGACAATTTTGAGAACGCTGTTCAAACTAGAATCGGATATTGCAATTTCCTTTGGAATATTTGACACAATTCATAATTCGAATAATTCAAATATTAAAATGCAAGCTTTAGTGACAGCCCGTCCACGCTCCGGTTGCACCCCTGACGTGTGTGAACGAAATATCCCGGCCGGGAACCGGAAGCACTGTGACGGCCCGTTCCCGTCCCGTCCACGTCCCCTCCACGGCCCGGATGTGTGTGGATAGACCATTATAAGCCCATTTCGTGTAGACTAGCTTTTGCCCGCGGCTTCAACCTCATAATTTGGTTGTCGGGATAAAAGATAGCCCACGTGCTATTCTGATATATGAGCTATACTACGGCAAAGTCTCATCAAAATCCGTTCTTTAAGTTTTGCGTGAATGAGTAACAAACATCCACTTACCCATTCATCCTCGCAAAATTTCTCGTTTATATGTACCTATAGTAAGATTAAAACATTTACGATAATTTGCAATGGAAAGCCTATTCACAAACAAACAAACATTTTTAGTAAGCGATTATGCTCGATAAGAAATCGTACTAAGCTATAAAATGTGGTAAAATCGGTATTATTATTTTGTAATTATTTTATTTTATTTTTATTTTTACACTTCTGCAAAATGGTATGCAAAGGCGGACTTAATGCTATATAGCATTTTCTGCCAGTCAACGTTAGGGTGATGCAGAGAAGAGTGTGGCAGGTGTATAAAATATATTTTTTTTTTAATTAGCCTGTATTGTCCCACTGCTGAGCAAAGGCCTCTCCCTTGGATTTCCACAAATCTCTGTGCTTTGAAATCTCTGGCCAGTCGTCCTCAAAAGCGTCCAGGTCATCCCGCCATCTCCGTTTAGGACGTCCTCGTCGCCGCCGACCACCTGGAACCCAATTGGTAGCTACATGGGCCCACCTTTCTGTGTGCATGACAGACGTGTCCGGCCCAGTCCCACTTTAGTCGGGCTGATTTTGCTCCTACGTCCATTAAGCCCGTTTTTGAGCGCAGCGTAGAGTTACGGACGTGATCGGTCCTCTTCACCCCCAGAATGCTACGCTCCATGGCTCTTTGACAAATCTTCAACTTGGACTTCTGAATCTCGGTCAGGGACCATGTTTGAGCACCGTAGGTTAGGATTGGCAGTATACACATGTCAACGACTTTCCGCTTCAGTGATAACGGAAGGTATCCCTTCAACATCTGCTTCATGGACCAGAAGCTCTTCCACGCATTTTGGATTCTTACTGTAATTTCCTTGTCTTGCCTGTTATCGAAGGATACTATCTGGCCCAAGTAAGTATACTCGTCAACATAGTGTATAATCTGCCCATCTACCATTACCCTACGTTTTGTGCTGTTGGTCATCAGCTGAGTTTTTGATCGATTCATTTGAAGTCCAACTTGAAGACTTGCAGAGCTGAGATCTTTGAGCATTAGCTCGAGCTCCAGTGCCGAAGATGAGAAGCGGACGATGTCGTCGACGAATCGAAGATTTGTTAATCTTTTGCCGCCGACATCAATACCCCTTGGTGTCCATTGATCCGACAGACTGTTAAAAACTTGTTGTGTCCTACTTGTAAATAATTTGGGGGATAGTGGATCCCCCTGCTTAACACCTCTTTCAATTTGGAACGACTGACCCGAGGATTGCAGTTTTAGGTCTGCTGTGCTATTGTCGTATATTGCTTTAAGGAGATTTATATAGGTATGGTTAATGTTCTGGTTCTGTAGGGCAGTTTCTATTGCGTGATGGGTAATATTATCAAAAGCTTTGGCGTAGTCAACAAATGCTATGTATAATGCTATGTAAAATGCTATGTGTATGTTAAATTCGTTACATTTTTCGATTACTTGGTTAAGGGTTTGGAGGTGATCGATAGTAGAAAAGGATTGTCTAAATGCCGCTTGTTCTATAGATTGATGTTGGTCCAACTGCCCGGCAATGCGGTTTTCAATAACCTTAATAAAAGCTTTATAGAGGTGGGAAATCAAGCTAATCGGTCTGTAGTTACTAATGTCCTGTTTTTCGCCTTTTTTGTGGAGAAGGATAATATTAGAATGGCAAAATTTTACGGCAATCTGGCCTGTCTGTAAGATAGTGTTCAATAATTTTGTAATGTAAGGTATAAGAGTACGTTTTCCAAATATTAATGCTTCTGTATATATGCCATCGTTGCCAGGACTTTTGCCCAATTTCATGGTGCTCAGTGCTTTACTTATTTCATCCTCTGTTATTGGCGGTACGTCGTCACCACGAACGTGATTGTTATTGCTATTATATTTGCATTTGTCCGAATACAAAGACTTAAAATATCTGGTACAAATCTAGAATCTTGTTTCGATTGTTGTGTATTGTGCCATTTTCATCCTTTAGTTTTGTAATCCAAGATTGCCCTTTACTCATTTCCTGACTAGCCTCTCTTAAAAATCTATTTTTGGTCAATGCTATTGTAACTAGTTTTGTGTTGTAAGATCTTATGTCCTGTCTTATGCTACGCTTTACCTTTTTGTCGATTTTACGATATTCTAATGTGCCTTGTTTTAAAGTGCTTCTGGACTGAATTAATATTTTTGTTGTCGGTGACAGTTTGCTTAAATTTTTTCTTCTTTCTGAAAATTGTTTACTGGCAGTTGTTATGATATCTATTATACTTTTATATTGGAGCTCAACATCATCAACATCGGTATTTAAATTGGAAAAATTATTTTGTAGTTCTAAATTGAACTGTTCATAATTATTTGTGAGTGCAATAATATCTAATTTTCTGAGGCGTCTTGAAAATAATGTTTTCCGGTGAATTTTGAAATTAAAGCCTAATTTTATTCTTACTGGTCTATGATCCGAACTGAATTTAATCCTACTAATGACACCTACATCCTTAATTATATTTTGATTTTCGGTCAGAACAAAATCAATTTCATTCTTTATGTTCCCATCAGGAGACATCAACAGTATGAAATATATAAAACTTGATATTAATTTTCAATCATAATATACATTATAATAATCTACACAATAAATACTTAATATATATATCCATACATATATATATATATATATACAATGTATATAAATAAAATTTTATATATATATATATATATATATATATATATATATATATATATATATATAAGTACATATCACACATGAGAGATTTTTATTATTTCTTACCTTTAACAAACAGTTTCATATAGTGCTGGCGCACTTTAGACTTAAACGTGAACCGGTTGGCCGACATCCTGATCTCGAGAGGGCGCGCATTCCAGAGGAGAATAGATTGAACATTGAAAGAAGAATGAACAAGACTTGAACTATGAGAGGGACATGAAAGAAGAGAATTATGAGAAGAACGAAAATTTCTATCATGGTTAGAGCATCGGTATTGAAAATGCGGAGTTAGATAGCTAGGGCTATTAAGAGAATGAAGTAAAGAGTAAAGTGTAGACAACGCGCGCATATTGCGACGCTGTCGGATAGGTAAAGTGGTCACACAGGTCATAAAACAGGATCTCAAGTTGGATTCTTTCACAGCGTCAGACATCAAACGATGCCATAGAATGGGGCGTCAGCTATCCGGTAAGAAGGCAAGACCCATCCTCATTAAGCTCCATAGCGTTGCGGTACGGGACACCATTTGGTTTTCCAAAACCAAATTAAAAGGAGCGGGTCTTACGCTGTCTGAATTTCTGACTCGATCGCGGCATGCAGTTATCAAGGAGCGGGTCTTACGCTGTCTGAATTTCTGACTCGATCGCGGCATGCAGTTTTCATGGCAGCGCGAGAGAAGTTTGGTGTCGCGAAGTGCTGGATCAGGAAGGGTTCCGTGTTCGTTATAGACGCCAATGGTCATCGACATCAGATTTCATCCAAGAGAGATCTCGACAAGATCAAGGGCTTGGATCCGGAAAAACCTGCGACGAAGGCGACCGCAACGAAAACAAAACGAGCTCCAGCACCGAAAAATAGGATTTTTATATTCTTTCGTGTTTGTTTACATGACCGGGTGAATTACTTTTCGTCTTACTTATTTTCTACCTTCTTTCTTAATTTATTTTCGAAGCTATACCTTACATTTATTTTATAAATCTCACTTTTTCACTGTTCACATTTTTTTTTTTGTGGCAATCTGCCGATATTTTCGGCAATTTCTGCCAATGTCGAGTTATTTAATTTGGAAGAAACGGTTGAAGGCAGTTAAATTGTGGTGCTACGTAATTGTAACCTGAAACAATGGAAAAACACAACATATATAAAGTTGTTAGTGGTTAGTTAGTAACTATATAAAAAAGGACAAACAGCTATAGTATCATAATTAGTTTGTATCTTAATCACCAATATATTAAGATGTTATTATTATTATTGTTTATTTAGTAGACACAAATTATGGTCACAAATATTAATATAAATATTTTAGATAACTATGTCGTATATGAATTAGGGAACACACAGGAATATATATGTATGGGTAATTTATAGTTTAATATTATTGGCAGATATAAATTTAATAAAAGCTCTAATCATTATAGAATTTGGGAAGAAGGAGAGGAGGTATCGAACATTAACAGGGTGTTGAAGTTTTGGGTAGGTTTGCTCAAACGGGGAGGAATCTCTTAACCGGCAATTGAGGAAAATGTGGTCTAGGGTACCAACGTCCAAGCCACATTCACATAGTGAATTATCTCGTACTCTAATTTTGTGAAGGAACACTGGGGTGCAACAATGGCCAAGACGGATTCGGCAAATCACTGATGTGACAGATTTAGGGACCGACTTAAATTTGTAGTGCCAAGGTTTAGCAGGCACTTCTGGTTGAATAGAGGCATACAAAGCGCCTTTCGTTTTACTTGTCTCAGACCAGTAGGTCTGCCAAGATTTCATTAGGTCAGTTTTGGAGCTGTGTAGCAAGTCTTAAATTGGGACATAATAATATTTACGGTCAGCCAGGTTGCGCATTCATTGCCTCTGATGCCCGAGTGTCCAGGGATCCACATCAAAACAACCTCAGTACCGTTCTTGTAGAGATTGTTCAAACATTTTTTAATTTCCAAAGTAGTTGAGCTGCACAGATTATCTTTAAAAGGATCTTTGGTTATTGATTCCAGAGCACTTCGTGAATCTGAACATATAAGGGCCTTTTTTATGTTATTATGGGATTCAATAAACAAGAGAGCCTCTAGGATGCTGATGCATTCTCCAGTAAATACCGATGATAATGGGGGGCATTGGAATGGAAGAAAAATATTGGATTTGGGATATTATATAGCCACACCTGTATTACTATTTGGTGATAATTTAGATGCGTCGGTCAAAAATAAATGATATTCCGGCCACTTCTCACCAATTTTGGAGTAAAATAGGTCATTGGCTTGAACCATGTTTTTACTCAGGCCTATGTCGGGAATATAATTGATAGCTGAATACAGAATTTCATATTGGGAGTTTAATAATGGGAATTTTGTAGTTTGTGGGATATTCTCCTTAATGTTCAGGATTTTTCTAAGTGATTTTAACAGAAGAGGGGGGTCTTTATGATGCCAATAGTATCTTTCTTGGAATAAGGTCTCTAGATATGATAGTTTAGAAAGTATCTCGTGCCTACTGAGGAAGAATGCCTTGAAGACAAATCTATCAGCAAGGTATTGTCTGCGGAGGAAAAGTGGAGGTTCACCGTTTTCTATATGTAGGGCATGAATGGGAGTGGATCTCATACACCCCAATACAATCCGTAGAGACTTTGAGGAGATTGTATCAAGCTTTCTTAAGGCAGCTTTATTGCAGGGTTCAAGGAGATAGGAACCATAATGTAATAAGCTCCCTATTGTGGCATTATAAATGAGCTTCATGGTAAATGGGTGGGCCCCCCACCAGACACCAGCAAGAGCTCGCATCATATTGACTCTCTTTTCACATTTGTTGGCTACTGAAGTAAGATGGCGTATACCAGATAACTTTGAATCAAGAGTGACTCCAAGGAAATTGGCATTATTTACAATTTTAATGGCAGAGCCTCCAATTTCCAGAGAAATATGGGGAACCTGTCTTTTGCGGGAATCGACTACAGCGCAGCTTTTAGGAGCGGAAAGGTCAAGGCCACGGGCTATGAGCCATTAATTCAGCGAGTTGAGGGAAACTTGTAAGGACTTAGCAGCTAATTGTTCTATTGGGTTGTGCTGTTCACATATTACCTATAACACTTCTCATCTGACAGCTGTCATACCATTCTACCCATAGAGTTCTACCCATTTGAAAGCTGTCATACCATTCTACCCATAGAGTTCTACCCATTTGAAACTCAGGCTTTTAATTCTTGCTCTCTTTTACGGAGTACCGAAATTTTAATTCACCTGGTCTAGTTCTGCCAACTGTCTATTTTTTTTTTTTTCACTTATTTGCATCCTGGTGTGTTCAGTTATCTGTTTGTTCTGTTTTGTTACTCGGGAGATAATTGTTTATTTACGTAACACGTAACTGGCGGGTGGAGTTAACGACTATACTTACATAAATATTTATATATATATTCTTCAATATAAGATATATATTATTTTATATTATATTAATTTATTTATTTTTAAATTTATACCTATATTAATTATTTATTTGTGTTATATTTTATTTTATTATGTTAGTAGACCATTTTAATAGTGATAGTGACAGTTTCCACTCTGTTAGTAGTCATAATGATAATTTTGTGAGCCTTCCTTCTCTTACTGAAATACTTCAATCAGAGTTTGCCGATGTACCCCATAACTTGAATGTCGTTCATATCAACGCCCAGAGTATTCCTGCCCACTTCCAGGATATGCTGACTACTTTCTACTGTAAAAATATCCATGCTCTTCTTATTTCCGAATCATGGCTGAAACCATGTCTCTCTTCTGTTTCTTACGCTTTACCTGATTTCCGTTTAGTAAGAAACGACCGTACTGTTGGCGGTGGTGGCGGTGGTGGCGGTGTTGCCAATTATCTCCGTAATCATATTCCTTACAATGTTATTGATATGTCAGCACAGCCACCTCCGCTTAATGCAGGTGAACATCTCTTTTTAGAATTAAGTCTCGCTCATACGAAGGTTCTGCTTGGTGTCTATTACTCGCTTAACTACCATATAAATTATTTTTCATCTTTCGAGCGTATTTTAGAAACTCTTACAACTTCTTACACGCATACAATAATCATGGGCGATTTTAACACTTGTCTGTTAAAGCATGATTCTTGCTCTTCTTCCTTATGTAGAATAGTGGAATCCTGTAACCTGTCTATTCTTCCTCTAAATGCTACACATAACTTTCCGAATTCAACTCCTTCTCTTCTTGATCTTATATTTGTTTCTTTACCTTCTCTTGTCGTCAAGCATGGTCAATTTTCAGCTGATGCATTCTCCTACCACGACACCTTTATTTGATAGTGACAAATTTAATTTTCTCTCGTATAAACTTCGTGCTCCTAAACCTAAGACTAAAATTCTTCTGCAATATAATTTTGGTGGCATGAATGTGGAGAGTCTCCGTATTGATGCTCGCAACATTAACTGGGAATCTGTGGAAAGCGCTCAATCCATCGACGAAAAAGTTGAAAAACTGAATAGTATATATAACGAAATAAACAGTGCGCTTATTCCAGTAACTAAATGGTTTAATGTAAACAATCTAGTACTGAACGCCAAAAAAACAAAATGTATTAAGTTTGCTCTGCCTAATGTCAGAAACCTTGGTCCTAGTATAGCTCTAAATGACGATGTTCTCGAAACATCTGAATCTACATTATTTCTAGGAATAACACTTGATTCGAAATTACAGTGAGGTGCGCACGTTACATATCTCTCAGGGAAACTTAGCTCAGCTGCTTATGCCATTAAGAAGGTTCGTAGGTGTTTGATGTCGATACGGCTAGATTGGTTTATTTTAGCTATTTTCATAGTGTTATGTCATATGACATATTATTATGGGGTAGGGTTGCTGACAGCGAAAATATTTTTATATTACAAAAACGAGCAGTTAGGGCCATTTACCAGTTAGAGACAGAGAAGAGTCTCACTTAAAGAAAAATTTAAAAATATTGGTATTCTTACTGTAGCATCACAATATATTTATGCCAGTGTTATGCATGTACGACTACATATAAATTCTTACAAAATGAATAGTGACATACACAATATTAATACTAGGAACAGGCACTAATTATGTGTACCATATTTCCGTTTACACAAAACGCATAGCTCTTTTATTGTGCTTAGTATAAGAATGTATAATAAAATACCAAGTAATATTTTAGACTTGCCTTTAAGGCCGTTTCAGACAATTGTTAAAAATAATCTTTTACTAAAGGCATATTATAGTTTAAATGAGTATTTTGACGACAAGTACGCTTGGAAATAAATATTCTTTTATTAGGTCAAATTTTTTTATTATTAGGTCAATAGGCAGTTTTATAGTGTAGTTAATTACCGTATTCTTTTTTATGCTACATTTGTATTCTTGTTCTACTCTTTTTATTATAATTTATCGGATTTGTAAGGTGAGGGTAACTCGTGGTCATGAACTGCTAACTAATAGATTGTAAATTGCTGCAGGTTCATATACCATTACTTTTCGGAACATACTGTTCCACCATAGATCAGAACAGTCATGTTCGCGAGTTGCTTACATCAAAAGACGTAAGTGGATGCTCCTGTTTCACCATATTCACTTTGGGAGGCTTACTAAATGAACATAATTTATTGCTTGAAAAATTAGAAAATTACTCACAGAAATATCACCAAAATAATTTGAAACATAAATTAGAAATAAATAATTTGCAGGTAGAATTAAATTATCTTAGTGACAAATTAGTATCAATGACAAATAAATATAAAAGCTCTGAATTACAAATGAAAGAGTACATATTGGCAATGAATGAGTTGGTGTCATCAAATAGTAATGAGTGTTCACAACAATTGAACAATGACATCCCGTTCAACCTCCAACGCTCACCAACTTGTTCAGTGTCAACATGTGACCCTGTTTTATTTAATACTTCTGTAAACAAACCAAAATCTAAATGCATTACTAAACATACTTTAAATAAATTAGAAAATAATATACTAGAAAGCAAAACTAAATTAGAAAACAAAAATAAAGTGATAATATTTAGTGACGAGATTGGAAAAGGTATGGGTCAGTTTTTGGCAAACACATATAGTGACGGATTAGTGATGAATTACTGTATGCCTGGGTTAAGTTCTATAGCCATTTTAGATAAAATTATCAGTTCTAATTTTGCCCAGGATACAACTCTACTGATTCTACTTGGTAAAAGAGGATCTTTAAATAAAAAACTATTATATTTTTATTACAGTAAATTAAGTGAATTAAATTTAAATAAAATTATTATGCTTACTTTACCCTTTAGTAAATCGTTGCCACAGAAAGAAAACAATATTAGACATAATCTTAATACAAATCTTTGTACATGGTCTTATAACAATAAGCAATTCCATGTATTTGACTCTAACAATTATGTTAGTAAAAGTTTATATTTGACGCAAGATACTTGCTATCTGAATTCCTTTTTTAAAAGACAGCTAGCAGCTTCGCTAGCATATTGTATTAATATTTCAGCCAAGAATTTGGCTAATAAACCTGTTGCTGCTATACAGCAACTAAATGACATTCATAATAATTCAGCCAATATTTTGGCTACACAACTTGACATGTCAATTAATTTAAATTAAATAGTACGACAATAGAGAGTACGTCTTGCAATTCAGACACTTTAATGAATAATAAACCAGAAAGTACAAATAAGACTAATTCAAATAATTATAAGTCTGGGCATTCACGAGTTATAAAACTAGTTCATCAAAATATTCAAGGAATGTTGAATAAAGATTTAGAAATTGAATTGTTCATGAACGGTGAATACATTGACATTTTGTGTTTAACAGAACATTGGCTTAAAGATTACCAGTTCATGTGCAACTTCAATAACCACTTAGTTGGTAGTTCGTTCAGCAGACAAAATGCAATACATGGTGGATCGTTGATTTTAGTTAATTAAGAACTTAAATTTAAGAATCGTATTGACATTGTGAATTTTTCTGTTGAACGGACAGTTGAAATAGCCTGTGTGGAGTTGGAGCAACTTGTTGTATTAAGTGTGTATAGACCACCATCTTCCATTTATGATAATTTTGAAACTATCATGGATGATGTACTACGGCAGCTATGTCAACATAATAAATCAGTACTTGTGTGTGGTGATTTTAATATTAATTTACTAGAACAGTCTTTGAATAGCCAAAAAATTAAAAATTTGTTCAAATCATATAATCTAGATTGCTTATTTTTGGAACCCACCAGGATAACTTCTACCACCTCTACTTGTATAGATAATATATTTACAGATATAATACCAATGAGCAAACAAATAATTAACAAATTGACATCTGATCATTGTGGACAATCAATAACATTCGCTACGCAGTCTAAAAAAGTAGGTAGTAAAGAATTGACTGTGGTGCCAAAAACTTTGCGTCGTCTCGAGGGACTTAAAGATAGACTCACAGACACACTACCATATTTGTGCTATAATGAAGATCCTAATGAGTTGTACAATTCTTTCTTTAACATGTACTGTACTATTTTCAACTCTATCTTTATCCCTAAGAAGATCTCAGTTGTTGGTACTACAACCTTCAGTGAATGGGCAACCACTGGAATTTATAAAAGTAGAAATAGGCTTTACGAGTTGTATGAACAGAAAGTTATTAAGAAAAATGATGAACGATTTTGTAAATATGTAAGTAATTATTCTAAATTATTCAAAAAGATTTGTCGAGAAGCTAAGACTCTTTATTTAAAATCTAAAATTAAAAATAGTGAAAATAAAATAAAAGCAACATGGGACATTATTAACAATGAGACTGGAAGAGTCAAGAATAAAAATAAGGACTACATTCTTCACTTTGATAACAAGGTATTCAAATCAGATTTTGAGGTTGCCACAGCATTCGAAAATTTCTTTACAGACATTCCAGTCTCAATTACAAAGTCCCTGAACTCGTCTCCTAATGATGCCGAACTTCTATTAAAACAAAATGTCAAAATGTGTACCATAGGATTTAGTTTTACTTATATTACCGAAAGAGATATTGTTAAAACTTTTAATACACTTAATTTTAAGAAAACTAGTGATTTTTGGGGTAACTCTGTTGTGATTACGAAATCCATAATCAATTCAGTAGCACCTGAACTCGCAATAATTTTCAATAGATGCATTGACTGTGGTGTGTTTGCTGATCTAATGAAAATTAGTAAAATAATTCCATTATTTAAATCAGGTAGCACATCTGACCCCACTAATTATCGGCCAATATCTGTGCTACCCACTTTTAGTAAAATTTTTGAAAAGTTAATTCTAGACCAGCTCCAAATTCATTTTAATAATAATAAACTGCTTCACAGTAAACAATTTGGTTTTACTAGGGGTCGCTCAACAACCGATGCTGGTGTTGAGCTTTTAAATAGTATTTTCGATGCTTGGGAGGAGTCGCATGATGCTCTAGGAGTTTTTTGCGACTTATCTAAGGCATTTGATTGTGTTTTTCATGAAACATTGATCAGGAAATTACACCACTATGGAGTAAAGAACACTGCTTTAGATCTTTTAATTTCGTATTTAAGTAACAGGATACAGAGAGTAGATGTTAATGGAAAACGTTCTATGGGTTCAGTGGTCACAATGGGAGTGCCGCAATGTTCAATTCTTGGTCCATTTCTTTTTCTTATATATATTAATGATCTGCCATATATTATGAAAAACAATGAAGAGATAGTGTTATTTGCTGATGATACATCACTTATATTTAAGCTAAGACGACAGCAATCAACTAATGACGATGTAAATGACGCTCTCTCTAAAGTAGTTAATTGGTTTAGTGCTAATAATTTACTTTTAAACGAAAGAAAAACAAAATGTATTCGATTTTCCACACCTAACGTAAAACAAGTTGAAACCAATATACGGATGAATGGAGAAGAGTTGGATCTTATAGATAACACCGTTTTCTTAGGCATAACTTTAGATGCTAAGTTACAGTGGGGCCCACATATAAGTAAGTTGTCGAATAGACTTAGCTCTGCAGCGTACGCGGTTTATAAGATTCGTCAGTTAGCTGATATAGATACAGCCAGAATAGTATATTTCAGTTATTTTCACAGTATAATGTCATACGGCATTTTATTATGGGGCAATGCAGCTGACATTCAAACAGTGTTTGTACTGCAGAAGCGAGCTATTCGTGCAATTTACAGTCTTGGATCAAGGCATTCTCTGAGGGAAAAATTTAAGGAAATTAAAATAATGACTGTCGCATCTCAATATATTTATGAAAACTTGATATACGTTAGGAAAAATATAAATATGTTTTCGAAAATAAGCGACATAGTATAAATACACGAAATAAAAATAAACTTGTGCTACCTTTAACTAGACTGCAAAAAATCAGTAACTCGTATAAGTGTCAAAGTATACGCTTCTACAACAAAATTCCAGGCAGTATTCAGGCATTAAGTTTAAATAAGTTCAAAGTATTTGTTAAGCAGAGTTTGTGTTCCAAAGCGTACAACTCAGTAAAAGATTACTTAGAAGACAAGAATGCCTGGGGTTGAGTTTCTCCAATTTACACGCAGGCTAAAATGTCATGTAAATAGTATAAAATTATGAATATTTGACATTTGTAATTTATCTATTTTGTTATTATTTATATTCTGACATTCTAAAATGACATCAGATTATTTTTATTTACTTTAATAGTAATTATTGTATTATGCTTTTGACATTTCCAAATTGACATTCAATTATTTTATTTATGTTTGACATTTCCAATAACTTAAGTGACATTTAATAATTTTATATAATTATAATTTCTTTTTTTTGACATTTTCAAATTGACATTTAATTATTATTATTTATTTAGTGACATTTTAATTAGATGACATTTTATTGTATAATATTTATTATTTTAATATTATTGTTTACAACATGTACTCAACCTTATGATAAAATGTAAGGAGCAAGTATGTACAATGCGGGAATTAGTAAACTTTTCAACTAATATTAGTGGCAACCTGTCTGGTGGCTTAGGCTGGCATGTTTATGCATACAGCTACTGATGGCGTGGAGGCATAATGATTCAGGTCGTGCTGGCTCCCTCAATCAAGGTTGAGCCGTACGATGGCTGTTGAATGCGGGCCATCAGCGGGCTGAGTCAGTTATAAGCGTCAGATTATATCCTGCATTGTACTCGCATCTAAACCTATTATGTCTGGACTTCAAAAGAATATAAACGAAGAGATGAAATGACAAAAAAAGCAATGACTCTGAGTTTGTTTCGGCCTTTCTTCTCAAGAAGTCATTTAGCTAGGAAAAGCCGGCTTCATCTAGAATAGGGTTTTGACATGTATAAGTGTTGTAAATAACCAAAATGCAGATCTCTTTATGTCACTTTGTGACCTAAATGAATAAATGATTTTGAGTTTGAGTTCGAGTCTGGAAATTTCTAAGAACACTGGGAGTTCGAAAATCAACACATGATCACAGTTCCAATAATATTGACATCGATTTACTAAATCAGTATTTCGCTTCTTCGTCGCAATTTGATGCGACTACTAACTTCTCTACTACTATCTTTCCACGCTTCCAACTCCAAATTATCGACATTTCGTCTTTAATCAAGTTTCTGCGTGTGATGTTAAAAGGTGCGTTTTATCGATTACTTCCAATGCTGTCGGTAATGATTGCGTCAGTGGTAAGATGATTTTTCCTATCCTAGACGAAATCCTTCCCATCCTTTGTCATATACTTAATTATTCCTTATCCTGTGGCATATTTCCAACTGCTTGGAAAGATGTCCAAATTATTCCTTTGCCCAAAAAATCGAAACCTACTTCCTATTCTGACTATCGTCTTATTTCCGTGTAACCTTTCCTTTCTAAAGTGCTCGAGTGCCTAGTCCATGTCCAACTCACTACTTTTCTTAACAAGAACCTCCTATTTAATCCTTTACAATCCGGATTCCGGCCTGGTCACAGCACCGTTACGGCACTGACCAACATTACCGACGACATTAGGTTCGGTATGGAGAAAGGCAATTTAACGGTTCTTTGTTTACTGGACTTTAGTAACGCCTTTAATACCGTTGATTTCCACACTCTACTCGGTATATTACGCTCTATTAACATATCTCCACCAGTGATTGATTGGTTTCATAGTTACCTGTTTGGTCGTCGGCAGCGTATACGGGTTGAAGACTCTTTCTCTTCGTGGTGTAATACGACAGCCGGCGTTCCACAGGGTGGCGTTCTCTTTCCATTACTCTTCTCAATTTTCATAAATTCCATCTCCTATCAACTTCAGTCATCCTACCACCTTTATACAGATGATCTTCAAATTTACACACAGGCACCTGCACAGAAGCATTTCGCATCATGAACTCCGATTTAGAACGGATATCTGCTTGGAGCCTGAGATTTAGTTTGCAGATCAACCCTTTGAAAACACAGATTATCGTTGTTGGTAGTCCCAGGATGATTTCTCGCATTGACTGGAATCTGCTACCCCAAATTACTTTTGGTGGTATCCCAATACCTATAAGTGATTGTGTGAAGGACTTAGGTGTTTATATTGACAAAATTCTATCTTGGGGACCACAATTCACCGAAGTTAGTCGCAAATTGTTTGCTGCGGCGGGGACTTTGCGAAAACTGCGGAACTTTCTGCCGATTGCCACTAAGATTGCACTCACACACACAAACTCTCTTTTATTACCTATCCTTGACTATGCCGATGTCAGCTATCTAAATCTCACTGAGGAGCAACTTGATAAGCTTGAGCGTCTTCAAAACTTGTATATTAGGTTCATATTTGGATTACGTAAATATGATCACGTTTCTAATTTCCACAATAAGCTCAAGTGGCTGCCAATTCGCCTTCGGCGGAATACTCACATTCTTTCCTTACTCTATAATATTCTCTTCAATCCTTCTTCTTCATCTTATTTGAAAGAACGCTTCAAGTTCCTAAGTGACTTTCATTCAAGATCGGGTCTTAGGTCATCGGTAAATTTGAGATTGGAAATTTCAATGCATTCCACTATCTTTTACGATAAATCCTTTACTGTTCAAGCGGCAAGGTTGTGGAATGCATTGCCTGTTTCCATCAAACTGGCTCAAAATATCACATCTTTCAAAAATTTAGTGAAAAACCACTACTTATCTCTTTAACTTTCCATAACATTGTCAAACTCACACTTTCTTTTTCTCCCTTTTTTACTATTGTCTACTCCCATTATTTAATTCATTATATTATTGCATGTATGTATGTATTTATATTATAGTATATTTATTAGTTTATTTGTATAGTATAGTGTGTATTCGTATTTTGTTTCATTAGTATCCTACTACGCCAAAACTGCCCTATGTCTGGCTCCTTACTTCTCTTTTCCATAAGGGTTGCCTGTAAAAGATTGCTTTTTAGAGATAAGGGCGTCGTTTGTGCAACATGTATTAATCTGCTGTAATTTCTGTATAAAATTTATTTGGTGTACAATAAAGGTTATTATTATTATTATTAACCATGATAGCTGAGTACGATATGCTGACACATGGTCGTATTTTTGGAGGTTGAGGTGCAATTATTGAGAAGTCGGTCTAGTTTGTTGAGCAGATCTGCATTCAGGTCGAAATAACACACATCACCATAGTCGATTATAGGTAAAACCAAAGTCTGTACAAGCATTGTCTTTGTCTTGGCAGGAAGGAAGTTCTTCAAGCGGTACATAGAACGTAGGACACCAGTTACTTTTTGACAAACATTTGTGATCTGGGGTTGCCAGCTGAGTGTAGAATCAAGGTGAATGCCGAAATCTTTGACGGTGGGGCTCAGAGGTATGTTAATTCCATTAAATGTTACAGGTGGTAGCGATGCCAAGTCAAGCCTGCTGATTATTCTTGGGCTCCCAATGATAATTGCTTGGCATTTCGCTGGATTAACACATAAACCATACTTCTCTGACCAGTTTTGAATCATCGCTAAGACCCGGTTCACAGCGTCAAATGCACTCGGCAAATCCTCAGTAGTAGCTTGTGAGTACAGCTGCAGATCATCGGCGTACAAATGATACGAACACTGAAGATCCAGGGTTAAGAGATTAAAAAAGAGTGAAAATAAAAGAGGAGATAGTATGCCGCCTTGTGGAACACCAGCCTCGAGGTCTCGCCAACTCGATGAGGAGTCATTGATTCTGACCGACTGCTGGCGTCCACGAAGATATGAAGAGAACCATTCCAGTGCTTTGGAGGAGATCATAAGATAGGATAGGATAGATAGGAGGATATCGTGACTGACGGTATTGAAGGCGTTTGAGAAGTCAACCAAGACCAGCACAGTGATCTTGGTATCCTCCACGCCCGCCCTGATATCGCCAGTCACTTTAAGCATAGCGGAAACGGTACTATGCCCAGGTCTAAATCCGGATTGGAAAGGACTGAGGACATTGTTTTCCTGCACAAACTGAGACAGTTGTTTATGAACAGAAGCCTCAAGGACTTTGGAAAGGAAAGGGAGGATAGATATAGGTCGGAAGTGGTTGGGAGCGACAGGATTAGACACTTTGGGCAACGGCCGAACATAGGCTTTGCGCCAAATCTCCGGAAATTACCCAGTGTCAAGAGAGAACATCATACAAGTGCAGAACGATGTCATTGAAGGTGTTGACTTTGGCATCAATAGTAGCAGCAGCCTCCAGAGGCACCCAATCAATTTTCGACGCATCCATTTGCAGGTTATCGAAAATCATACGTGCAAAACGACGCCTGTACAGAACTTTAGGTTTAGGTTTAGGAGGTTTAAGGGTTTAGGAAATATAGATGAGGTCGTGATGGGGAAAACCAGGAGCAGGGTGTTGGCCATGGGAGGACACAAGGGATGTTGTGATGTGTGGCCTTCATAGGAAGAATATGAAGACCAACAGATTTGATCATGGCTAAGAGTTTCCGGGGACGATGGGAGTTGGGAGAAAGAAGATCAGTATTTAAATCACCCATGATGATATGGTGTTCATAATCAGACCCTAAAGGTTCTAAAACCAATTCTAAATCGGTGAAGTAATCAATATTAGGGGGACAGTAAATTACACCAAGTATGGTACGCTATATATGTATATTTCAGTGTAGTCATTTGTAATTAGCGATAGCCTGGAGAGCCCAAAGCTTGACTATCTATAATTACACTTAGCTGATTCCCGAGACCAAATTTAAATTGTATTAAATTGTAAATTATTGCTTGCTAAGCTATGAATACAAGTGGGATAACTTGCATATCTTGCATTCTCTATAATGTATCCGAAAGACATGAAGACTGTCTACTCGCACTTGGCCAGCGTGGTGCACTTCAGCCTTCTATTAGTGAAAAGGTCCATGCCCTTAAGTAGCGTAGTTTTTAAACATAGCGGATATTTATGTATGTATAAAATAAATTGAATTATCTCACTGTATAAACTAAATTATTATAATATGAAAAAGAAATTGATCGACTGGTTAAAGACTATAGACTACAATACAACAGAAGAACTAATAAGAGTTTTAGATTAAGTATAATGCATGCAATTTATAAGCCTGAGTTTTATATAATTTCACTGATTATGTAGATACTTCTTGTCCACAATTATGATATAGTGTATGGATAAGTTACTAGAGTGGGGAGCCGCAGTGTTCCAAAATACGAGCTTGACTCTGTTTGAGATACTGTGAGCAAATTGCATATTGTAACCGTACATCACCTTTTGCAACTATGTATATTTCAGTGTAGTATTGTATACATGTACTATTTAAAGAAAAAAACTTATTATTAATTTTGTTTTGTTTCCAAAGGATGACTTACACAAAGGAATAAATATTGAATGCTGACATTCAAAACATTCATCCAAAACACACATTTAATAGGCCCAGACTCAACGAAAATGTGTGTGACGATCGTAAGTACAATAGTCTAATCTCTAGGCATCAAGCGCTTGAACCGGTACAGTAGGTATAAGTGTTATCATCCTCATAAACGTTGACCCAATAAGGATGATCTAGTAGAGTTTACAGCTGAAGCTGTAGCTTCTGTTTCCGTCTTATGACGTAGTGACCCTAAGGAAGGGATTTTTATATTGCGGTGAAACCGCGCGACACAGGAATGTAGGAATATATGTTTTATTATTTTAAAATGGTCTTATGATAAAGATTGTGGGTTAAATTAACTGAGTTGTGTAATGAAACAGTAGCTCACTTTACCCAGATACGTAATTGCTCAGCCTTCGAGGAATCCACCATGTAGGTAAAATTATTCCTATGAGATAATATTTACACTTAAACCAAAATATCTCACTTACCTATCACACTTAGTGAACTTTATATCTATAATATAATATATGAGGAGGAGCAAGGTATAATAAAGAACTAGAGGTCGAAATTCGCTATTTGTTAGGTACTAAAATGTTTGTAACGTAATCTCGTCACAACCACGGAACCATACCTTTTTATTTTTATTTTATTTATTAGGGAAAATAAACAGTATACACACATTATATGTTATAAGAAATTAAAACTATAAATAAATTGTGTAAATGTGTGACCAATAACATTTGCCACAAATTACAATTTAAAATACTTAAAATATTCAACGTACGTTATACAATTTTATTATACATCTAGTGATCAGAATGACAAAATACAAAAAAGAGCATGCAAGACTATCAAAGTGTTTTTAACCTTAAAATAATATTAAAATGTAGTATCTTAATACATACAATGTAAACCAAAAAAAAAGAAAAAGAAAATAAACTAATACAAATTATACAAAAATTTTACAATTTTCTAACATAAATTAATATCGAAAGTTCTGTATCACGTGAAATGTAACAACAGTATTAACCACTATCAGAGTTATTAAGAAATAGAAGAATATTTTGCTTAAATTTACTCGGACTAAGTGCAAATATATCGATATTATGGAAATATTTATTATACTTATTTGTAATTCAGCGCAGTGGAGCTCGCAAACCCGCGTTAGTACGAGAAGTGGAAACAGCGAATAGGTCGCGTGTACGAACTTCACGCCTTATTGTGGTTCTAGGCACCATATAACTTATCTTATTACGAATGTCTATACAATCATATATATTGCTACATAAATGGAACAAAAACATTGTGTCCAAAAGAATACGCCTCGACTTAAGATCTAATATTTTATACATATTAAGAAGAGTTTCATGTGATGACGCAGAATTATAGCAACGGTAATGCATTGATTTTGAGATCTTAGTTTAGATTTTTTCAATCAAATATTTACTGTAGTAGGGATTCCACACCGACACCGCATATTCTAGCTGTGATCTAACCAAGGCTTTGTAGAGATATAGGTATGTTGTCGGACGCACAAGCTGTTTCGCGGATCGCATCACAAACCCAAACATGCGGTAAGCGTTACTTACAATTTTGTTTATGTGAATATCAAGATGAAGCTTGTCGTCAAGATGAATGCCGAGATCACGAATAAGGGCACTCTGGATAAAGTTCTATTATCTATTGCATACGGGTATTTAAGATCCTTTTTATTTTTGGTGTAGCTGGTACAACAACACTTCGAAATATTCAATTGGAGCTTGTTTAGCTTGCAATATTCTCTCAAGCGATCAAATCAAAATATAGTGTACAATAATATAATAGGGGTTAAAGTATGAAATTGCCGATTTGTACTGAAAATCAAAATTGTTTATTTTTTAATTTTTAACATATTTATTTAATCAAAATAGTTAACGATTATTAACTATTTATTGCTGCCATATAAGAAGAAGGTCATTTATGCCTTTGCGATAGAACTCTGAGGATCTAGACTGCACAAACTGTGTGAAAGCATTTTGTACTGCCTTCTGGGAAGAAAACTTCTTGTCACGTAGATAATTGTCCAAATCACGAAAAAAAGGTTGTCCGTTGGAGCAAGGTCTGACGAATACTAAGGATGACGAATGGTTTCTAACTGCAGTTCCTGAAGGGTCAAAACGGTTTCTCGTGCTGTATGAGGTCTCGCGTTGTCATGGAGCAATAATGGTGAAGATCGATTCATGAGTCGGGGCTGTTTTACTGCTAGTTTTGCCAACATTGTTCGGAGTTCAGTACAATAGACATCTGCCGTTATTGCTTGACCAGATCGGAAAAACTATAGTGAATAACACCATGCTGAGACCACCAAACAGTTACCATTACCTTTTTATTGGTAAGCTTTGCTTTAGGACAATGTTGTGGCGTTTGACCTGGGGTCAGCCATTGCATTTTTCTTTTACGGTTATCATAAAGAATCCACTTTTCATCAAATGTCACAATTCGATCCAATATTCCTTCATTTCTGTACCGATTCTACAAGGCAACACATGTTTCAATACGCGTTTCTTTCTGCAGATCAGTCAAATCATGAGGCACCCATTTTTCGTATTTTTTATTTTATTGATTTGACGCAAATGAGTCAATATTGTGGGTTAGGTAACGTTAAACCATGCCGCTAATTCCTGGGAAGTTTGGCCAGGATCGGCTTCCACCATCTCTCTTAATTCATCGTTATTCACCTGTGTGGGCGGTCTTCCTCGTGGCTCATTCTTCAAGTTGAAGTTTCCATCGCGAAAGCGTTTAAATCAAAATCGCACGGTCCAAACGCAACATTGATATTGCAGGCTGTTTCTGCCGCGTTACCTCCGCGTCGGAACTCGTATTAAAAAATCACTCGAATTTTCGCAGAATATCCATCTTTCTTGTCTAAGATGAGAATAACAAAAACAACTGAAAGTTGATATTCAAATGTTTCACATTTTTAAAAGAAGAACTTCATAGAAACCATGTGAAAAAAGTTACATTCAAAAACCTCAAACCATGAAGATTCTATGTCAATTCAAAGTAAATATGTATTAATAAAACGGCAATTTCATACTTTAACCCCTATTATATTATACACTATATTTTGTATGGTTCCGTGATTGTGACGAGATACGTTACAACAATTTTAGTACCTAACAAATTGCGAATTTCGACCTCTAGTTCTTTATTATACCTTACTCATCCTCATATCAACAGAATATCAAAGCGCAGCAATGTCACCGTCTATAAGTCTCTGCCAATGCTAGCCACTTGCTATCATTTATTATCATACTAAAAGAGTCACCTAGATAGCTTATAAAATCTTAATCCCTCATAACCGTTCCATCACGATTATTACAATTTTAATTCACAAAACGTCATGATCACACGTGTCCGGATGCTAGTGATAGTTTATTTTTATCGCAGCCATTTCACATCGAACCCGGCACTTTACGACGCTGTGTCACCGAGCCTCAACGGTAACATTATAACCGGATATTTTCGATACATAAAAACATACATGTTATGATCATAATTAGATAAAACTGTATTATAAATGTATGGACTAAAGTCTCTTGTCAAGTTTTTTATGGGAATCGGACACGAATTCTAAAGGAGGGTGCTAAGTTAAAGGCCTTGCCACACGGCACAATTTTACCACTGATCAAATTTTCAATCGAATTGGCTTTGCCCGTCTACACGACACAATCAAATCACTGACTTTCATTCCGTCCACCCGATTGGTTAAAATCTGGTGGTACCGCCCACCCGATGAACATGAGTTGGACCACTAGCGTCTACACGTCACGATTTCATCAAGTGATTTAGTCAAGTTGGATGTAAAATTGTGCCGTGTGGCAAGGCCTTAATGTTTGTTAACAAGTGTTTGAATACTTTTTTATGCTTCGCTGCTAGAAGTGGAGTTTTATAAATTGAAATGTATCTGTTTTACTAAAGTGGTTTTAAAACAATGAACACATTTCAGTATCATTTTTAGGGTTCCGTACCTAAAAGGTAAAAAACGGAACCCTATCACTAAGCCTCCGCTGTCTGTCTGTCTGTCTGTCTGTCTGTCTGTCCGTCTGTCTGTCACCAGGCTGTATCTCATAAACCATGATAGCTAGAAAGCTGAAATTTTCACAAATTATGTATTTCGGTTACCGCTACGAGTATAACAAAAATACTAAAAATAAAAAAATGAAAATATTAAGGGGAGGTCCCATACAAAAAACGTGTTTTTTTTCGTATTTTTTGCTCAAAATTACTAACTGTAACAGGTAGACGCTTTAAACTTTCACAGAATATGTAGTTGTATATTACCTTTCAAAATAAATAATTAAATTTAAAAAAAGTAAATAATAAAGGGGGGCTCCCATACAACAAACGTAATTTTTAAGCAATTTTTTACTCGATCTTAATAAACAGGTAGAAACTTATAATGTATTTAAGTATACATACAACGAACGTGATTTTCTTTTATAGATGATGGTACGGAACCCTTCGTGCGCGAGTCCGACTCGCACTTGCCCAATTTTTTGTTGTAACGTTGTTAAATAAAATTGCATTTGAACGCTACTGCCTCGTTGATCCTACAGGTTAACTGAGAATTAGAGCAAAATATTTTATTCTGTCTACTACGCTGGCCAAGTACGGGTTGACAGATTTCACGTGACCTTATGGAGAGCTCTGAGACATTTATTTATTTATTTATTTATTTATTTAGCATAAACCTATTACATCATTACAGGCTCAAGCCCAATGCGACATAATAGTTAAATAGGTAATAAAAACATACACAGAAAATTTAAACAGAAAAAAAACAATTTACAAAATATTAAAACATAAACAAAAAATATACATTTCCTTACTATTAGGTACTTACTACTATCTTATAACTTAATATATAGTAAATGGCCTTTGTGAACTCGCTCATTGAGCACGTAAACAAATCGACATGCTCAGACACAGTGTTGAGCGCACGCAGCGCCCGCGTCAGCGGCGCTTCATGCAGTAAGTTAGTGCGCGCGCGCGGCACCGCCAGCAGCGCCGGGCGCCGGCGCCGCACCACGTACGCGTCCGGTGCGCATAGCCGCACCTGCGCCAGCACGCTCGGGTTGTGCACAACCCCCCGAATTACTTTGAGCACGTAGGTGGCTAGAGAGGCTTCCCTACGTACTTCTAGCTTGGTGTAGCCTACCATACCTAGAATAAATAAGGTGGGATATAAAAGCGGATACCCAGGGTATACCCCATACCGCTTAAGGTATAGAAACCGGATAAATTTATTTTGGACACGCTCCAGCATTAATTTGTATTTGGCCTCATGAGGAGACCAAACAACACCATTACCTTCCAGGTGGCTTTTTACGAGGGCTTCATACAATGCGCATAAAGCACCCATATTAGTAAATCCATTTGCCTGCCTTAAAATAAATCCTAGATTTTGGTACGCTCTCTTACATACGCCAACAACATGCTTGCGGAAGTTTAAGTCCGCGGTAAAACCAACTCCAAGGTCTTTCACCTCAGTTACCCGCTGCATCGGTGTACCTTCCATGTGGTACTGGTGGTGAACCGGGGCACGTGCACGACTAAACGAGAGCACCGAACATTTAGCCACGTTGAAGAAGAGTTTGTTTTCTGAGCTCCAACTTATAACTCTGTTGATATCTTGCTGCATCGTGTCGTGATCCGTGGCCCACCTCACCTCCTTTACCAATTTTAAGTCATCGGCGAATAACAGAGGGGTAGAGCTGTTGACTACCGAAGCTAAGTCATTCACCATGACAATGAATAGTAGAGGTCCCAAGTTGCTACCTTGACTCACACCGGATCTTGTGAAGTAGGGTTCCGAGAGATACCCATTACAGTCCACGTACTGGCATCTGTCCCGTAAATAGCTAGCGAAGAATGTCAGGGTATGCGGGGTACATCCGACACTGGCTAGCTTCGTCAGCAGGACATCGTTATCAACGGTGTCGAACGCCTTCTTAAAGTCGAAATACGCCACGTCTACTTGCACCCCAGCATCCACCGCCGGCGTCAGATATGTCATCATCTGCAGTAAATTACCTGTCGTACTTCGTCCCGGGCGAAACCCATGCTGCGCATCGGACAGCTGACTGCTTATCTGTGCATATAAGGAGCTATGAATCGCCGCCTCGAACACCTTCGCTGGAGTACACAGAACCGCTACAGGCCTGTAATCACTGGTCTTCGAGCCGCCCTTACCCTTGGGTACCGGCACAACACGGGTCAGTTTCCAGCTATCAGGGAACACTGCGCTATTGATACACACGTTAAACAAATGTAGCAACGGTTCCGCTAATACTCCGCTACAGTCCCTAAACAAGTAGTTGGGTATGCCGTCCGGACCCGCCGAGCGCTTGGGCGGCAAGCGGGCGAGCGCGCGCCGCACGTCGGCGAGGCTGAGCGGCGCGAGGTGCGCCCGCGCGCCGGGCGCCGGCGACGGCGCCGCACTGGACGCTGCCACGCTCAGCACGGCGGGATCCGGATTGTACACCGATTGAAAAAAACTCGCAAACTCCCGCGCACATTCGGATTCAGATAATACTCGTTCATTTACTATTAACTTAGGCTGTCTCGAGTTACCTTTCTTAGACCTCACATAGTCCCAGAACGCACGCGGCTCTTTTGCCAGGTGATTTTGTACGAAGTCACAGTACTGATTATGAGCTCGTTCGATCTCCGCCTTCACTCTCGCCCGACACTCAGAGAAAGCCGCATAATCACTACGCCTCTTACTGGCTTTGTATCGTTTGTGCAAATTGTGTTTAAGCTCAATATCAGCAATAATACCACGCGTATACCATACAGGATAGTTGTACCTCGTATTCACCCGTCTAACTCTTTTTAAAGGAACACAAATGTCTAATGCTTCATTTATTTTACTATAGAATAAGCCTAAAACGGTGTCTGGATCTTTTAAACAATACATTTCACTCCAATCAATAGTAGACAACAAATTATATAAATGGCTAAAGTCGGCTTTATTAAAATTCCAGTGTTTATTTATTATCGGGTGAGTCGAATGCGCGGGAGTGTGTGCGTCCGAGACAGGAGTGGGCGCGGGACGCTCGGCGAGTGCGACGCTGATAGCGAGCGGTGGGTGGTACGCATCCGCGGGCTGCAGCCCTTCGTCCGCCGCCGCGACGCGGACGCCTCGCGCGCTCAACACTAGGTCCAGCTGTCTATCGTTACAATTAGGCACCGAGTTATGCTGTTCGAGTTCACAAAAGGCCGTAAAATATTCAAAATAATTACTGACATTTATATTGCACGAAAATAGATTAAAATCACCTACTATAACTAAATTATGTTTATACTTAATACTAATCTTTTCTAGTACACTAAACATTATCATGTATTCGCTTTCATCAGTTTGGGGCGGTATGTACACAATACAACACGTAAATAAAAACCTATTCTGTATGTAAACTGCAGCACAAATCATTTCAAACATGTGATTGTCTATTACAAGGTCATCGGGTAGTGTCAATTGACGCAGTTCAAATCGCTGTGTGGCCACTAAAACAACTCCGCCTAACTTGCGCCCATCCGCTCGATCGCACCGTAATACCCTGTATCCTGGGGGCACAAATTCTGCGTCTTGTATAGTCGAGTTAAGTCCACTCTCGGTGATGGCGAATAAATCCGAGCCCGACGATTCAAGTAGCGATGAAAACTGTAATGTCTTAGTTCTGAGTCCTCTTACATTCTGATATAAAATATCGATGCTTCTACTGGCCCTGTGTATAGGCTGGTGTACCTGGGCCACGAAACCAAACCCACTCACTGTATTCTACGTTCAGTGGCCACGCCTCAGGGATACAAAGTTTACTGAAATTGCCTTCTGTAACACCAACCTTAAATGAGGCATAATTTCGCTCTATTTTCGGTTTCAATTTTTCTACTGTAATTTCGGAATCATTCCCTAATACACATTTAATATACTCCATTAATTTGTCCTCAGCTGTATCTTTCTCCAGTCTCCATACATGTAAATACTTCTTCCGTTCAACAGCTTTTAACGTTACAGTTGACGTATTACCTCCTCTATTAATCGGTTTCCTCTTCTTGTTGTTTATAACTTCTGTCCATTGGTTCTCGTCATTTATGACGTTATAGTTTGTGCTACCCGCTGATTTCGTGGCCGCCGCGGCTGTCGCGTAGCTCGGCGCAGGTGTGGGCGCAGGTGTGGCTCGCGCGCGCTTGATGCGCCCGGCGCCCGCGCTGCCGGCCGGCGCTGGCGTCACGGACGGTGCGGGCGGGCTCTTGCTGTCAGCTTGTAACTTAGACTGGATGCACTGGCACTGACTGTCATTAACTTGTTTATTTTTCTGCTGTTTCAATTCTTTGATTTCCTTTACATAGTTAAAGCATTTCTCGTTCGCTTCCTTCAACTCCTGTCTCAACTGACTATTCTCTAACGCTAATGCAGCGACAGACGCTACCGTAGACTTAACTTGCTCAATAATTTTAGTCTCAATATCACTCAGCTTTGCCATTACCATACTATTAACTTTCTCCATAATATCTTCCATAAATTTCTTCCCTTCCAAGGTCATTCCGGTTTCCACTTTAAATTCCTCCTTCTCCATGACGCTGACGCGAATTCCTCGCACGGGAGTTTCGTCGGTTATTCGTCTTCGTTGGGTTATATTAGTACAACCATCACAATTAGAGTTTTTGCAGTAAATATCACAGTTCATTTTGAAATTATAAACACTCGCGCGCGACAAGGACACTTATAGCGGCTGCTCCTGAGAGAGAAAGAGCGCGACGCACGGCTCGCGACTCGCGTTCCCCGCGCTTTGTTTATTGTCACTGTTTGTTTATTTCGCGAATAAAAGTATTTATAACATCCAAAGCTCACAAATTTAGCACTGTACTTCACTTTCTACCGATGGGTTGACATTAAAGTTCCAATATAAACACATTTTTATAGCGATAACGTACTAATTTACTAATTTTAGAAATTAAAACCGGGAGCCGTCCGAATAGCAAGCTACCGCGTCATGCGCCCCCTAGCGGAACTACGGACATGCAAGTTCCTCACGATATTTTCCTTCACAGATTGACAAGCGTTATATTGTTATAACAATTTAATTGTTATTACGAACAACTTTTTTTTTATAGACGCACGCCTCTATCCCCGAAGGGGTAGGCAGAGGTGTAATATTACAACCACATTTCGCCATGTTTTTTTTAGGTCCCACGTAAAAGGGGGCGAGCCTATTGCCGTACCGGGCACATTACCAGACTCCGGTTGCTACTTAGAATATCCTAAAGGAAAAACCCAATAATATTTTGCCCGACACGGGAATCGAACCCAACACCTCCCAATCCCACGCGCACATTCATGCCGCGAGACCAACGAGGCAGTCGCACAACATAACCTTCGAAAAGTCTGTTGCCACCTCTACGTGGCAGTAAAAATCTAAAATTATTTGTTTTTTAGGTCACAATGTGACACTTATGAACGTCTAATTGACAATTATTACTTGCTTTAAAGATTCTATATTTAATATCGTCACCTCACGAGGTCATTACTGTTGTTCCTCACCCTTATCATAACAGTAATAAACTACTCAGAGTAATGAGAAGCACTGAGCGGTAACATATTACACGCATCATGCACACTGAAGATGCGCAACCGAGTCAGGACAACTCAACAACACCCTAGAGGCATCACTGTATTGAACACGCACGGCACCGTACGACGCGACGACGTCTGCGTAGATATGTTTTGAGTTATATGTATAGTGCCTATATCACGAAGGTATAAATCTTTTTTGTAGGTCAGTATAGGAAGTCAAAATATTGAAAAATAAACAAATATGACTTCGTAACTTGTCAATGAAAGCAACAAAAAGAAAATAAAGCCTTTAGCAGTCCACTGCTGGACATAGAACTATCCTAATTACCGTCACAATGGCATTGTTGCAGTAGGAAGATTTGACCTACTATACTACTTTTGGTATACTAGACAGATTGGTACATGGTTCTTTTTATTTTATTTTTTATAGACTCACGCTTGTATCACCGAAGGGGTAGGCAGAGGTGTAACATTACACCCACATTTCGCCGTGAATTTTTAGGTCCCACGTAATAGGGGGCGAGCCTATTGCCGTTACCGGGCACATCACCAGACTCCGTGCTGCTACTTATGTAGGTACGTTACGAGTTCGGAAAACCCAGTAACACTTTTGCCCGACCCGGGAATCGAACCCGGGAGCTCCGATCAGCAGTCGCATACGCTATCCACTGACGGACCACTGACCACGGAGGCAGTGTGTACATGGTGTGATGTTGAGTTTTCCGTCTCTTCCCTAGGGTACTATTTGCGTATGTTTTAGGTGTCGCCTATTACAACACCAACGGAATGAGATGGGGTAGTGAGCTTTTGTAAATATTCTTAATCCGTCACCACACGGTGGAGCGACATTAATAGATATAGGTATTACTTAAAACTTTCATTTTGACGAATGGAATGATTTTCCGATATTAGCCATATACGATTCTCACATGGCCACTAACTCTTCTAAAACGAAAACGATAAAGTAACTAATAAACTAATACTCTTTCGCATCTACGTATTCACACGTATCAAGAAAGAGTCAACTTATTTTAATTTCAGTATTAAAATGAAAGAAGGACAAAAGATCATAAGTGTATCGTCCATAACTATTAGGACAATATACAACTGTATTGCACAGCGTCATACTTATGTAGGTACATTTCAAATGCACACACTACTAAAAGTTTATGTGATAGATGCTTATATTCAAATTAAAACTTAACTTTATGCTAAACCTGAATTGTATTGAACTATATCCTGAACGAGACTATAAGAAATTGAATCATTGGGTGTTTTTATGTATAATATGTATGTATTTACAAAAAAAAAGAGTATATATTTATCCATTATCTAGTACCTATAGTGCAAGCTCTGCTTAGTTTGGGACTAGATGATGTTGTGAAAATGTTGTATATTGTCTAATGACTATTATTTCTCTACGTCCCAGCTGTACCCAATAGCATAGAATCCCGATATTGGTCTTCGTACCAATTATATCTAAGCTTTATTATTGATATGGACGTTATAGCTCCTACATGGAAATGCACTACGCATGCATGCCCGCAGAGGGTTACCAATATAAATTTTTGAAATACACCTTCATATTTGGTTAAACAAATTTTCCTACATAAAAATATTCATTCGGCAAATTGACTATGCACATTGAAATTAAAGTACAGTTTACGGATTTTATCGCGATCTATTGGTTTCACTAAGTTATTACATTTGAAACTAATGATCTAGAAACTATATTTTTAATTTATTACTAGCCGACGTTTCGAATTCTTTACAGAAATTCGTACGTTAAAGTACGTACGTACTCGTACTAGTGATGTACCGAATATGTATTCCCGTTCGTTTTGGCAAACAAACGCAATTTTGTATGTGGTTTGTTTCATTCGCGAAGTTACTTAAAATTCTACAGAGTCGTCAATATTGAAGTGAACGTTTAGCTTTAGAGAATAGAATGAAAAATGACGCTTTAACAAGTGGTAGTTTATGAGTATCTAGTCGAAATGTTTTCAAATATAGATAAAAAACAAAAATGCATACGCCGTTTTAAACGCTTTTAAACTTAATGTGATTTTTAAAATACGAATACGTTTGAAGGGTTTGGACTTTGCGTGTATCAAAATATATAATCACCTACCGAACAGTATTAAACATATGAACTTACATTGTTTTCAAAATACCCTCAAAAATATTCTGATTGATCGTTGTTTCTATAACCTATCGGAGTACTTTAATGCTAAGTTAACCTATTAGTCAATATATAAAAATGAGACTACAAATGTAACAATAAAACTTATCATATAGGTTCTATGAATAAATAACTATTACCTGCTGTATAAATAAAGGTGTATTATAAATATATATTAAACCAATACAACAATATGTTACACTGTAGAGATGAAGTTATGATGTTTTCTTGTGTGAATCAAAATGCCAATCAATTTAATTTCGCTAATAATACCTATAGATAAGCATAAATCTCAGTATTAGTCTAATACTATTAGTTAATGATAAATAAGTATATAAATGTATAATATATCTTTTTAATATATTGCAATCTATTGCATGCCTATAGAGGTAAATTGTGATGAACTTTCTACTTTTAAGATCACATTGATTTGTGACACCACAATTTATAAGCAATAAAGAATTTTGTATTTGTATTTGGGTTTTAATCGCGTTAATAATTTATTTACGGTCGAATACTTCTTCTTTGTCTCTTTTTTACCCTATTTTACCCAGACCATACATACCTATTATTATTTGAGATGGCTTAACACTCATATCTTTGTTAACCTCCATATACTATTCCTCTAATATATTAACTCACAACCACTTATTAAATAATATAATTATGCGATTCCGTACTTTCCATATAAAATTCGCATTCCCAAAAAAAGATGCGAATTATTCTCAATTTTATTTTTATTCTCACCGTCGACATCACTAAACGTATAAGTGGCTCATTCCACTGAACGTAAAATGTTTAGTGCACTACGAGTTCGATTACCGAGTGGTTTTACTTGTGCTCTACTAGTTTATCGTTCGCTCTTGAATAAATCTGTGACGCAAGCCACAGTAGATTTTATACCACCATTGGACTAATTTTATTATCTAGAATCACTTAGCTAGGTATATCTGATTGATTGAAAAAGGGACTTTTTTATAGTATAGGAAGACAAACGAACAAGCTGGTCACCTGATGGTAAGTAATCACCGCCGCCCATAGACACCTGCAATGCCCGAAGAATCACAAGTGCGTTGCCTACCTTTCAAAAAGGAATATGCTCGCTTCTTGAAGATTCCAATGTTGAACTGGTTTGAAAATACCGCTGCAGGTAGCTGGTTCCACAGTTTGGTCGTACGAGGCAGGAAATGCCGTGTGAATCGTACGGTAGAAGAACGCCACTCATCAAGGTGGTGAGGGTGGAATTTTAATTTGTGGCGAGTTGTACGGTGGTGAAATTCTGCAGCGGGAATTAGACCAAACAACTCCTCAGAACACTTCCCATGATACATACGACAGAGAATGCAGAGAGACGCAACATCTCTATGCAGGTCAAGATGGTCGAGCCGGTTTGTAAGGACCGCGTCATCGATCATGTTTAAATTTATTTATAACATTAGTTTATTCCTAGTTATGTTGTCTTCTTAAAAGAAAGAATACATTAAATTAATTTTATATATTTTTCTGTATGCATGTATAAAATTTTCTTATCGTAGAAATGTATAAGTTTATTAACACGTCGATAACCGGGTTGGCCTTTTATTAAGAACCAAAGTATGTAATTTTTAATCAAAACCTTAGGGCTTAGTTAGCTAAGAAAACTAATAAACCGAGATTTCTTTGTGTTTGGTATTTTCGATATTATTATTTCCATCGCCAGTCAAGGTTAGGCACAAATGTTTTACGTCAAGTTACAGTAAAGCAATAGGTAGGTACTGATGCAAAGACAAAGACTGATATTGCAAAGCATACATCATCATGTTTTTGAAAAGATCTACTGATTTATTATTTTAGAAACACTTACAGTTATTAATGTGAGTCATAATCATAATACAAAGTTGAAACTAATTACCTACATGATTAATGAGTCAACAAAAACATCGCAACCTGCATTTGACTGCTTGCATATAAAATAAATTCTTCTTCAATTTTTAATGGCAAGAAAAGTAAACAAACCATATTTCAAAGCGTGCCACCTCTAAACAAGCAAAACAATGTCCTGCCTGTATTGTGTAGCTTGTAGGTACTTTTTACGATGATTTGCCCAAGCTCGGCTGACGAGCTACGATGGAACAACCCCATCTACCGTGCCAGTGTGTAACTCTAATGCTCTTTTTGTTAGCTATCGCCGACGGTTTTTCTGTAGCGCGAGCGAGTAAAATGCGGCTGCAAAGGTATTCTTAGTCTTGATACAATTAACTAGAACAATAACAAAAAATGTTTATTATGAAGAATTACTAATATTAACTATACCTACTTATCAATGTGTGACTCTTATTTGCCCATGTCTATTGACATTTCGGCCTGGGCTAGCGACCACTTATGTGCAAACTGTGAAAGTTTAAAACCTGTTTTCGCAAACCTCTTGTGAAGGAGTTAACAATAAACAGTAGGCTACTAAAATCTAGAAGGAAAACAAAAAAGCATGGAGCTTAAAGCTGTAGACTCAAGTGATAAAATCTATTCGCTTTATAAAAACACACTCCTATTATATTTGCTCACTTACGCACCATACCCAAAACACATTTCATCAGGTACCTCGGGCAATTTTCCCATAAAAATCCTGTGAAACAAACACGTTATGTTTTCATATCGTTTCCATAGCTAGAAGTGGTAAGAATGTGACAACACGACTCTGCTTATTTAGGACAATGAGCCTTGTGTACTGCTCAATCCGATCCGGGCTTAAGTGAAGTTAAAGTGTGGTTCCGATGCACACGGGTCCACAATAACCCGCAAGAAATCGAGGGCCGATCGGGCCTTGTAAAATCTTAATATGTTTAAATATCATTATGAATGTGTGATATTTTGTTGACACTTTATGCGTATGAAGACGTGGTGTTGATTGTTATGGTTATTTTTAAAAAAGGAAGATGTAATCTATACGAAATTTTATTATGGCTAGTATGGGTAAAATTCATTATGACGTAATAATTCAATAATGGTTTGAATAAATCCACTTATGAAACTGAAATAGAAACCAAATATTTCCAGTGTTGCACACACTCTCACAAGTCACAGGATGTTTGCTTGAGCACGGTTTTTTAATATTTAGTTAAACACATTAGGCAACCTAGATTTAAAACAAGTGTACGGAAAAAAATGTGCCTTCTCAACTCTAATCAACAATCTACGAATGTCTTCAAATTATGTTACTATACTCAAAGAAAACGTTCAAAATGGAAATTAGGACATTTTGTCCCATAAATAAACCCATCAATATAGTTAACAGTAAACTGGCACAAATAATCCAAACCCATAATATACGAGTACTTTGATATTAATAATGACTAATGCGCATCACCACACTAATGGGTGTATCATATAGGTACCTTTATCGAAGGGTTCACCATATTACCCGACTACGGGGTGCGAGCGAAAACACGGGCACTTTAGTAAAAGGCTTAGTATGAGTTTAGCCAGTTCACGTATTTCTTTCATTCGAACGGCATTCTGTGCACTGATTGGCCTGCTTTAAAGTCAGTTCGTCTAGTGCGATTTGGACACTTTTAAGGGTGGCATGAGAGTCGATAGGAACATTTTCTACAAGCACGTATAATCGTTTCAGAACTCGAAGCGAGCCCATCGGTACGCAGGACAGCATTTGAATCGAGGTGAGACACCTTGTGGCTGGACTCGTGCTCAGTGTCCTTTTTTTTCTCACCATACCGACAATCAATATTTATAATGGACTAACCAACAAAAATCGCTAACAAATAAAATCAAGGCACTCAGTTATCGTATATAAATGGAATGGAAACCACCCCTTAAGAAAACATGAACTTTTTTATAGTACGCCAGACACCCTGCGTAGACTTTCAGGTATTTCGCGCCCAGCCTGTTCCTACTTGCTTAGAACACATATAAAGGCTAAAGCTTCTTGCTTCCACGGATAAGCAAAATTGAAAGTGATTTCATTCAAGACCGAGGATACGAATAAGAAAAACACTGCTCTGATTTTAAAGTACCCTTCAGATAACTTGGCATAAAGCTCGATTCATACCTGATACGGCGAATCAAAGGAATAGTGCAAGACGCGCATATTCTAGTAAAATGTATACAAAATACAATTAGGCATATAGCAAGAGGCTACATACATATACATTATAATTATAATTTTCATAATTAGGAACGCGCTGTTGCCAGTTCTTGCAAATATGATCCAAAATAACACAGTACCTACTTATATGGTACACAGACGTTGTACATAGTTCATAATAACATTGTTATTTACAAGTAATTTTCTTCCACAAAATACAATACAAATTACATAATACTCACAAAACAGTTCTAAAAAGTTACAATACAGGGGCAGACGCCGACGCCGCGCCGCCGCGCCGCGCCCCTCTCACTTTCAACCGCGTCAAGTTCAAAACCGCTCTTACACTTAAATTTACTCAGTTCGATACGATTGAATATCGTCAAATCCCAAGTTTTCTCAACAACTCGGAAAATTCTGCCTGCCAAGTGAAACTTTTAATAGAAGTAGTCAAACACAACATTATCGGAAATTCGACAGTTTAACATTAATTGTAAAGGCTGGGGTTCGACGCCTGGTATTGCTTATTTAGGACACGCTCAAATTATACGGGCCCGTCCACTCAACTGCTTACTTATACATACAAACTGTGTCTGTATGTGATTCGTTAACGGTGAGATATCATACATTCAAATATTCCATATTTTTGTTTTCAATAACAAGTGAAAGGCAAGGCAAAACTAACGCTCTATTTTGCCGAAATTTGTACTAATTCAATATTTTTGTTACTGTTATAGAAGTTTCAAGTAAGAGACACATATGCCAGCCTGTAGTGATGTATTATGGAGGAACTGTGACCTACGTTTATAGGCTGCCAACGTGGTAATATTCTTTTCAAGAATAAACAAAAAGAACGCCTCTAAAATTCCTTCCATACAGTAGATCCCACTAATCGTAGTAGTGCTTCTGAAAATGAAACTAGATCACATGATCACATTCACATGTAACCCTTTCTCTCATCATCATACTTCAAATAAAACTACAAAAGAATCAATTCGTAAGCAAATTACAATGTGAATGCTACAATTCATTTCATCGCCATTTTAAAACTATAACACGTTTAAAAAAACATTTTCCCTAAACACTTTTAACACGAAAAGTCATCGGAGGTAAATTAACTTGTACCTTTATTATTACACACAAATAGACTCCCAATATCTAACCATGTGATTGGTAGTTAATAAAGGAACAAACATGGTTTAAATAAAATCCAGGTAAAATAACTTTTGTGTCAAAATTGTATGCGTTCGAATCCCGTTTTTGTACCTAATTGATTGGTGAGCAACCAACAGGTTTTTTGCACAACTAAAACAAAAGTAAACACAGCTATAAAACATATTATTTAAAAGATAAACAAACGTATTAGTTTCAATGCAAAATTGTTGTCTTCAAAAACGTAATGTATTCTAATACTAGGTATATTCACTTTCGCGAGAGAGCCTATCCCGCTCGCAGACGCAGGCGGCGTCCGCGTCGTGGCGGTGGCAATGGCCGCTAGCCTGACTCTTCCTTGGGGCCGTGGGCAATCAGAGATGGCAATCTGGCTGCCCGACCACTAACGACCCCGAGAAGACAGCAGTCTCGGATAGCCGAGGGACCAGTGTACTCGCACAGTACGAGGTAGCGAAGGGAGGGCACGACCAACCTAGCCCTTTCAGAGACTGAGCCCCACTACAGGAAAAGCGTAATAGGACCCAGGAGCAGCACACCCGCGTTCCTTGTGTCCCATTCTTTTGAGCGCTGAGGCCGCTATCATGGAGGATTTAGTCGGTAAACCCGGGTTCTGTCCCGGGAGTCCGACATCCGTCCCTCTCTGCTCGCCCCGCGGAGAGGCACGCGCAAAAGAGTTTCCCCACGTAAAAAAAAAAGATATATTCCCTTTAAATACTTCCTCTACATGCAATAACGCATTATCTTTGTACATGAATTGAGTCAAGGAACAAAATGTAGGAATTAAAATTCAATACGTTTATTCGTTTTAATTAAGAAGTTACCTTCAGAAATTTACTTTACACTTTCAAGTCAAAATACAGAGTAGCTGTGGGAAGAATACACAATACAAACCCTTAATCGCCTGTAAAGTCGTCGACAATGCTTTGGTCTCTTTAATCGCCAACTTTCTAAGATGCATAAAGGCAGGATGAACAAATTGTAGTCGAAAGGTAACAATAAGACTATAGACAGCTAGTGTCACCGATCTCCGATAAGTTTCATTTAAAATCCATAATGATATTCATATAATTATATTTTTAATTTATATGAAAGTATCCCTATCCAGGGGAGATCCGCTTAGTTTAGCCAATGTGATCAACAAGAAGCGCAAAAATCTTCCAAACTATTTCTTCGTACTTTTATAGCCTAAGTATGTGCATATACATACATAATAAATATAATTCATCAAAACAAACGGGTGGAAAAGGCACGGCATTGTTTTAAAATCGATATCAAACTATTCTTTCTAAAAGATAGAAAGCACAACATTGGTTTAGTTTAGACTTCGACAACTTTAGGCAACGTTGTGAAAACACTTGCTACATACACACATTAGATAAAGACAGAAAGAACGTAAAAAGATAAAAAGTCGAACGTTAGAAAGCTCCGGATTAAAAGAAAAGCTCGAAACTTTTGTTGCGTTTTCCGATTACTTAAACCTTTCAGTTTGGAGACGGTTAGCGCTCGCTCTGTGTACTTTTGAAGTATATTACGGATGAGGAAACGGAGTATAAGATGAAATATAGCCTTCAGTTTAATGGCGTCTGATTAGACTTAATTTGAAAGAATCTTGTCATGTCACATAAATAGAAAGCCATATTTAAATATAGTACTTGACAATTTTAATCTCGCTAGTTAAATAGTGAAGTCAAAGTCAAAATCATTTATTCATCTAGGTCACAAGGTGACGCTTATGAACGTCAATTTTAAAATTAAATTACTTAATGCTTCTACAATTACATTTAATGCCTCGTTCGCAAAGCAATAGGTAGAGCCACGAGAAAGAACGGGCAATAAAACTTGAGGCCACTCTTTTAAATCGCCAATATTATGGTACATATTTTTATTTTTGTAAGGAGCTGCAACTTTTACACATTGTACTAAATTACTTGTAAATAGTAATTAGTTACAGACGTAATACTTAAGCAATTAATGCAGTTACTAAATTATGTGTTTTAGTTAGCCTTCCAATGCGAATTGCGAATATTGTGTAACAGGAGCATCCACTTACGACTTATAATGTATACAACTCGTGACCATGTTCAGGACTATGATGGAAATGTATGTTACAGAAGTGACGATATATGAATACACAAAATCACTAAAACGTTAGTTCACAGACCATGATAACGAGTTATCAACATCTTACAGTACAGTAAATTGTAATAAAATTAGTGGAACAACAATGCAAATGTAAATGTAGTAAGTGGAATGACCTAATTATAATAAACGAATAATAATTTAAAAGAACTAGAAATGTTATATAATAATAAACTGAAAAATGCTAAGTATCTATATAAATTCTAAATAAGTAAGTAGTAGATCATGAGTTGTCTAGTGTAAGTGACCATCTATCTTTATCACTAAAATAATCATTAACAGTATAATAACCTTTCCTAATAAGGCAGTCTTTTATTTTACTTTTAAACGTATTAAATGGCAATTCTAAGAGACCAATTGGTATTTTATTGTAAATACGAATACCTAGCCCTACAAAAGAATTGTTAACTTTATGTAAACGATGATAAGGGGCATATAACTTATGCCTGTTCCTAGTATTTATATTATGTATGTCACTTTTTGTAGTAAATAAACCTATATTTTGCCTAATATACAATATATTAGCAAATAAGAACTGTGAGGCTACTGTTAGAATTCCTATAGACTTAAAGCGTTCCCTAAGAGTATCTTTAGCACCTAACATGTATATTGCTCGTACCGCTCGTTTCTGTAGAATAAAGATATTCTGAATATCCGCAGCTTTGCCCCATAACAAAATGCCGTAAGACATGACACTATGAAAGTAGCTAAAATAGACTAGACGAGCTGTGTCAACATCAGTAAGTTGTCTAACTTTTCTGACAGCGTACGCAGCAGAGCTGAGCTTACCTGCAAGACATGCTATATGTGGACCCCATTGTAACTTATTATCTAATGTAATGCCTAGAAACACTGTAGAGTCAACTGTCTCAAGTTCCTCCCTATCTAGCATAATATTAGGTCCCAGTTGTCTAACGTTAGGCAAGGCAAATTTAACACATTTATTTTTTTAGAATTAAGTACTAGGTTGTTTGCTGTAAACCATTGTGTAACTTGTATAAGTGCATTATTTACATCATCAAATTCATTCCTATTCCTGTCTACTTTAAAAATAAGTGACGTATCATCTGCAAACAGTACGACATCACAGATGTTTTTTAAATAGAAAGGTAAGTCATTTATATATACAAGGAATAGAAAAGGACCTAGAATTGAACCTTGTGGAACGCCTAACTATATAGGTAATTTAGAGGATGTAGTCCCATTTACATCGACACACTGAAATCTCTGCCACAGGTACGACTCGACAACACTAAGTGCGGTTTCCTCTACGCTGTAGTGGCGGAGCTTACGCAATAGTGTGTCGTGATGAACGCAATCAAATGCTTTTGATAGGTCAAAAAATACTCCAATAGCATTTTTAGATGACTCCCAAGCATTATAGACGTGTTTTATGAGGGCAACACCCGCATCAGTAGTGGATCTACCTTTAACAAATCCGTATTGATCTTTGTGAAGTAGACTATTTAAATTAAAGTGTCTTAGTAGCTGCTTTAATAAAATATTTTCAAATATTTTACTAAATGCCGGCAAGATAGAGATGGGCCTAAAATTATTTATGTCATTTTTACTGCCAGATTTGAATAAACGTATGATTTTACTTAGCTTCATCAAATCCGGAAATACGCCTAGGTTAAAACATTGGATAAAAATTATAGAGAGGTAAGGCGCAACAGTCTCAACTATAGTACTTATAACTTTAATTGAAATGCCCCAAAAGTCGCCGGTATTTTGAATAGTAATTGAATTAAATGCGATCAATATATCTCGCGGGGTAACGTGCTGGAATCTAAACACGCTCTTGCATTCAGGTACACTGCTAAGCAAAAAATTTCCAGCGTCTAAAGATGATGATTGTACAGAGCTAGTAGTTGTTAAAGGTATGCTCGCAAAGAAACTATTGAACATATGCGCTACTTGAGTTTGAATGGTGACTAATAAATTGTTTTCTTTTAGTTCAAATTGGTTTTCCCGTGGTCGTGCTCGTCCTGTTTCATTATTTATAATTCTCCAAGTTTCTTTAATTACATTTGTTGAATGCTTAATTTGGCTACAAATAAATTTTGATTTTGCCATAACACAAACTTGTTTAAAAATGTTGAGTAGCTTTTTACATACCTAATTTAGAAACGGTGTGTCAAATCTATGTTGTTTCAAACCATATAGTTCAAATAACTTGGCTCTACTTCTGTATATACCTTTAGTGGCCCACTGGTTAAAAGATCCGGTAGTACCCTTTAGTGTTACAGTTTTACTCTTAAAAGTATTTTGAAACTCATTAATGATTAGTCCAAAAAGTGAATTATAAATTTTATTTGGATTTTCTGAGTTCAATATTGAAGGATTGAGATTTGCGATAATATTATTTTTAAAACGTAAAAGACGATTGGTATTTTGAGGCCTACATTCTATTGTATGTGATTTATTATATGCTGAACAAGAAAAACTAGCTATCTGTCCACGGTGATCAGAAGGAAGAGAACTAATAACTACTGGGTTTTTAGCAACACAAGAACTAAATATAGTATTCAAACAAGTAGAAGATGTTGCAGAGACTCTAGTAGGTTCACAGAATAAGTTACTTAAATTAAATGACTTAAAAAAAATTAGAAATATAGTACTCTGTGAAGAGTTCTCTAAAATATTAATATTAAGATCACCACAAACTATAATATTCTTACTGCTACATTTAATTTTATTAATAGCATCTTCCATAACAGTCTCAAATAGGTTATAATCACCAGAAGGGGGTCGATATACACAAATTACAATATATAAATCTAGTTCCACACAGGAAAACTCAATAGTGCGCTCAATAGATAAGTTTACAATATCTTTACGTTCTTTGCATATTAATAAATTTGAAGTCATTATGAGAGAACCGCCTCTAATAGCCTGCTATCTTATATACGCGCTCCGCATTGTGTAATATTGATTAATGACAATAATCTCATGGTTCTTTAACCAGTGTTCAGTTAAACACAAAACTTTAACATCATATTTCTCTAGAAATAAACTTAATTCTAATTCTTTGCCAGATAGGCCCTGCATGTTTGGTGTACTATATTCAAATACTGCAGCCTAACTGTTGTCCTATCTTGGAGTTTAAATCACAAGATGTATTAATAAAAACGTTGTTAGTACATGTACTAACCCTATCAAATAAATTGTAAACACAAGCTCTTTGTTTTGCTGTAAATTGTATGCTAATAGCTTAGCAATCTGTCGCTTAATATAAAATGGCAGATACATTGTATCTTTTGTCAAAGAAGTGATTCATTTTTGTAAAGGAACCATTCAACGAATAGGTACAAAGGACACAAAAATTCCCAGGAATATATGGCGGTGGTCAAACCTACTAGTACATGCACAATACAATAAAACGGTATAATAATATATTCATCGTCATCATCATCAGCCTGCAAGAGTCCAATAGATTGCCCACATCTTATTATATTTTGTTCAACATTTTCGTAAACAAACATTTGTTTATACTTATTCTTGTTTTTAGTATAGAACGGCTTTATTACATTGAGGTGTCATTAAAATTATTATGATATTTTTAATGTGTATTACAAAAAATGAATCAACGGATACGAAGACCATACGCGTAGCCAATCACATAAAATAATCAAACACAATTACAAAACCAAAATGCATACAACATTCATGTTCCCTATACCACACCCTAAGGCTCTATTCACACCCCCATCACCTAAATACGGAAGATATGAGCCCATCACTGAGTCTAACTGCGATTCACAGGCTCGTTCCGAATTGCTCCAATAAAAATGTATTACGACGGAATTGGGCAGCAAATGATATTTGTTAAGCAAAGTCGAGCCGGCCTAAACAAACAGGCAACCCAATAGAGCAATAGCTTGCAATAGTTTCTGTACCAAGTTGTACACTGCTGGCCCCAAATTTGGACACACACGTTTAATAATAAATATTCAAATAGTTCCTAATAAAGTTATACACCCGCTTACGGGTCCAAAACTCAGTTTAATTATGTAAGGGGCCTGATTAACTACGATGAATTTATTTATAGAGCCTTTTATATAAATAGTCATTGTATGTGGTAATAAAAGATAATATTGAAATATTTTATGCCCAATCATATTAAAACTGATTTTTATTGAGTGTCATATTGTAAATATACATATATGTGTAGGTAGGTGTAGTTTACTTATTTTTATTTACCTGACTCATGTGTTTTCAATTGTTCAATTATACGTTAGGATTAATTTAGCATGACAATCAATCTGGTTATGTGTACAGGGAGGCGCAAAAGTAACGTCAAATATTGAATTGTCTATCATTTTGGTAGAAATGAAAGAAAATAGATTCTATCGCGACTGATCGCTGATATCTATGAAATAAAACTAAAAGACCTAGATTCTCCCAAAGGCAGTGGGACGGGCCGCTTTGCAACTCGGTGAGAGAAAAACTTATTTTATCATCTACAAGTATTGCTGAGCGTGCTCGCTTGCTGGCTGTGGGAGAGTGGGAGTCTGGTCTTTGGCTTCAAGCGCTCGCGTCGCCCAATGTGGGCACAATGTTGGACGACACGACATTTCGCCTCGCCACTAGCCTTCGTTTAGGTGCTCCGTGTGTTTCTCTGCATCGTTGTCATTGTGGCGAAGCCGTCGATAGCCTCGGACACCATGGACTATCTTGCGGCAGAAGCGCGGGCCGCATGCCTCGTCACGCCTAACTTAATGACATCATCCGTCGCACTCTTGTCACCGCCGGAGTACCAGCTGTACTTGAACCTAATGGTTTGGTACGCGACGATGGGAAGAGGCCCGACGGTATGTCATTGTTGCCTTGGAAGTTGGGTAGGCCTTTGGTATGGGACGTAACGTGCGTAGATACCCTTGCGCCATCACATCTTCCAAGTACAGCCAGCTGTGCCGGCGCTGCTGCTGCAAGCGCAGAATCCTTCAAGCGGCGAAAATACGGTAATTTAATAGGTAATTACGTATTTGAGCCGTTTGGGGTGGAGGTGCTTGGTCTATGGGGTCCGAGCGCTCGTAATTTGTACAGAGAAATCGCCAAACGACTAATCGACGCTTCACGTGACCAGAAGGCTGGGCTGTATTTCGGCCAGCGTATCAGCATTGCCATCCAGCGTGGCAATGCTGCCAGCCTTCTGGGCACGTTACGGAGGAATTCTACGACGCCTAAACGTGTCTTGTAACTAAGAACTTTGTATTTTCCCCCTTTTTTGTACATATTTCTTTTTTGTGTATGTAAATAAATAATTAGTAATTATTTACTTTACGTACAATAAATTGAAAACATAATATATCTAAATAAAAAGACCTAGATTGAAAATAAGATGGCTAAATTTTTTCACCTGTAGTGTGTCCCTTTGCCAGTGTCCCGAGGGCGCGGAGTGTTGTACCCGGTAATACCGACGTTTTCTATTGCGCCGTGTAAACAGCGCAATCGGATGATTGCGTTACGTGAACACACGGACCAACGTCGGAGAAGAATTACGGGGCCATTCGTATCGCTTGATTTTGCAAGCTGAAATTTTAACTTTGCAACATTGCATATTTTAGGGAAAGTATTGACGAAAATGGTTATTGAAAATTGTTTATAGATTTTAATGAAGAACATTTTAAATATACGCTGCGATAAAATTTTGATTAAGAGTTGTTAACATGCTTCACGCAAACATTTATCTGGGCATCCGATAATAGGTACAATATGATTTTATGTACCGCAATATTCAATTTCTTTGAAAATTATGAAAAGAGCAGGTAAATGTATGTTTGAAGTGTTTGTTCTACATAAACGTTGGCATAATAAACGCCCGTCTGATAAAAAAATGGAAATATAAAAAATAATACTAAACACATCCTAAATATCTGATCTGATTCTGATGAACTTGCGTTTGAGTAGGTCTCAAGACAATTTAGATTTACAATTAGATTGCCATGAATACTGACCAGTCAAAATACATAAAATATCCTGATCAAGCTGCGCGGCCAGTACCTACCTTTTAAATTATTACCGTTCACTTTTAGATTTTTTCCTACGGCACTAACTTTTATAGTTTCAATAAAAAGCAGTAAAAGGAAACTATTTGAAAAGTACAAATTAAATAATATTTAAGTCGTATTCAAAGTGAGGGAGGGTGCAGGCAGGCGGCTTCTCTAATTTTTTCCATCTCCCTTTTTCAACGTCACCTCCGGCCATCTGAATATTAATGAATAGAATTAATTGATTGAGGGGAGCCATCAATTATTCCCGACATAATTTTATTTGCACACTGTTAAAAAGTTTGCGATCGTGTACTATGCAGATTACGAAACGTTTTTTAATTTTCATCAAGTTTGGAGGACGTGGGATAAGTAATTTAACTGCTGCCTTTCGTTTTGGGAAGGGGAGGTGTTTGGAGACACAATATGCCATGATTAATCATGTCTCTTGAATGGTGATGAATTAATCACCACTTTCTAGATACAACCTATTAGAAAGTGATGAGAAAATAAAGGCTTTTGTTGTACGTATTATCAAGTACAACTCGAGATTTATATCAAAATGAATGATTGTACAAGAGAATAAAAAATACATAATTAATTGATTGATGCCATCGGATTGCAACACTGGCACTGCTAATATTAAAGATAACTCGACTGAAAGACATCTAAATAGATTTTTGTAGAGAACACTTTTATTTGATTACTACGGAAATAAATATTAATTAATAACTGTGGTGTTGATAATACACGCTGTTCAAGTGTACAATAATCTAAGGATAAATGTAATTTAACTATGTTTTCTTACCTTTTCTAGAAGGTCATTTTAATGGTAACTTTTCGATGAAAACCAGTACAAAAAATATTTTGGTGCGATGATCTGAAAAAAAGAAAATGCTCTCAAGGGCTCATAACTTAAAAAGATAGCGCTTCCGTTCTTCAAGTCAATTCTAATGGATATGTCTAATTTGCCCCACCTGCCTTTCCAATTTACATGGATTGATTGTGACAATGTTTAAATGTTCTATCTCTTTCACATCGATCGTCAAAACTTTAAAAGAAAGACATCCAACGAAGCGCCAACACTTCAACAGTAAAATCTAAACCTTTGAGGCAAATCAAGCTCCATCCAATCAGTGCCAATATCCCGTACGAGATTGTGTCTCGTTCAAAGTCCCGGGAACAGTGCGATGTGTACCCTTGCCTCTCGACAAGTATGCTAAACACTCGTCTAGGTGTCAAGTACTGAGGACAACACGCCCTAAGTTCAAGAACAGCCTTACTGCGGAATTCAATATTCGCATTTTAGATAGATCTGCAGATTTTAGATTAGTTTTTGACAGTTTTTGACATAAGCTCCATACAAAATATGTCAAACACGCATCTAAAATCTACAGATCTATCTATAGTTCGAATATTGAAAATGGCTGTTAATCAACAAACGAAGCAAATGTTTGAACGTGAAATAGAATTTGAATTGTTTTCTCTTCGATCTATCGTGAGGATGTGATGATTTTTGTTAAAGCAAATAATCTGTGGATTGTTTTGTTTAGTTTTATTTGAGTGGTACTCTCAGAATATAATATACATAGGTGGACGTCGGACGACGGAGTCACTCCAATTTATTTCAGGAAATGGTAAGATTTTAGACTGTCTAAACTAATAATAACTATTAAGTGCAAATCTCGATTTAATCTATTTTATCCGAACCTCAATAACCAGAATGAAATCCCTTTGTTATTTTATCATACGTGTACGCTGTGTCCACAGACATTGACAGAAATCGACAAAGTCTTATAAAATGTAAGATTTTAAATGCTCTGATTGGGAGGTCTACACTAATTGATAAATCTTTTTAACAGAAGTATAGTACAGTATGTGTTGTTTAGACATACTAACAGTCTTAAAAGTTTATACAGACATTTTGAGGTGTTTACTCCAAAACATTTCAATTCATTTAATAATAATTTTACATAAAATTTGTCTCTAGATTTTACTTATTTGAACATCATATCTAAAATTGGCAATCCAAGAAACAAGTTCGTACCGGTTGCACAAAATATTGAAAAGCGAAGAATCTTTCATACGCCCAAACGCTATAACATTTTCGTGGCACGCCACAAGAAAATACTGCGGCGATTCACTTCCCATATCCACGCAAACCAAAATTATAATTTCCCCCACGGACATTTAGATACGGTAATAGCTCCTACATATCAGGGGGCAGTTTCACGTGGCTATGTTGGTAATGTTTTTATGTTATATGTGTGTCGACGTTAGAAACCGCTCGTTACGGCGGGAACGGCAGCCATTACGCGCAAACTACTTCTCTAAATAATAGGCATAACCGGACGATGTGAGGGGTATAAATTATAATACAAATGCTCACTGTATTGGATGTGCTGTACTGGGTTCCATAGGTGTCTATTTGAGTTGCGGCCTTTGTGGGAATGACTATGAAATGAGTCAATAGTGTAGAGTTAATTGACGACAAATTTGAAAATAGTTGCTATCAGGATGGATAGGATAATTTGGAGAAGGCTTTACGACAAGAAGGTGTATCTAAATTGTAGGTAAAACATGGTCATTATGGTCAATATAAGAAGGACCTGACCTGCCTCGACCTGTGTCTCAAACAAACGAGATCGCAACGAAACCGCTTTCTGTTTTAAATATTTCGTTTCTTCAATATGTCGGCACCAAGGTCTATGGGAGATATAATACCCTTTTTGATTGTACCTTTAACCTTAAATACGAACGACTGAGAATGTGCTGTATCGCCGATAGAAAACCAATAATATATTCGCGTTCTGAGGTAAAATTAAAATATTCCGGCTGCTCATGCTCATGGAGGCAAACAAACTATCAAAAAATAAGGACAGACATGTATTTAAAACGAATGCCATAATGACCAAAAAATTTTAAGGAATGCCTTTACCAATACCATAAGATAGGCTAATTACATTTAAATTGGCTACTATTTATAGTACTACTATTTTTACAATAAAATAGCCTAATTAGTTACGTCCGCCCTGCGTGTACCATCAAATAGCTTTTAGTTCTAAATTGTACCGTTCAATTAGACCACCCTAAATGTAGTAATGACCAGGTATTTAAACTTAAAAACCCACGATTTGTTTCAGTAAATGTGACATCTACATTTTCCGACACCGCAAACTAGCGTAAGTAAAAACGTATACACACCTGGCGCCACTAATTAGCTCACATTAATATCATTTAGAGGCATAAACAGAAACTAGTAGCAAATGTTCTTCTTTAAAAAATATGAATTTGAATATAGACTTTCAATTGTTTTTGTTATACAACTTAGACAAGAAAGATGGACACTGCGAAAATTCGAGTGATTTTTGAGTACGAGTTCCGACGCGAAAGTAACGCGACAGAAACAGCCTGCAATATCAATGTTGCGTTTGGAGAGGGGGCTGCTAATGAACGCACCGTGCGATTTTGGTTTAAACGCTTTCGCGATGGAAACTTCGACTTGAAAAACGAGCTACGAAGAAGACCGCCCACACAGGTGAATAACGATGAATTAAGAGAGATGGTGTAAGCCGATCCTGGTCAAAGTACCCAGAAATTAGCGGCATGGTTTAACGTTCTCTTACCCACAATTTTGACTCATTTGCGTCAAATCAATAAAATAAAGAAATACGAAAAATGGGTGCCTCATTATTTGACTGATCTGCAGAAAGAAACGCGTGTTGAAACTTGTGTTGCCTTGTTGAATCGGTACAGAAATGAAGGAATATTGGATCGAATTGTGACGTGTGATGAAAAGTGGATTTTTTATGATAAACATAAAAAAAATTGCAATGCAAAAAAAAAATCAAACGCCACAACAGTGTTCTAAAGCAAAGCTTACCAATAAAAAGGTTATGGTAACTGTTTGGTGGTCTCAGCATGATGTTATTCACTATAGTTTTCTCCGATCTGGTCAAGCAATAGTTTGTTTATTTTGACAAGCAATTGTTCGGAGTTCGAGAACAATGTAGGCAAACTTGCAGTAAAACAGCCCCGACTCATGAATCGATCTTCACCATTTGCTCCATGACAACGCGAGGCCTCATACGTTTTGACCCTTCAGGAACTGCAGTTAGAAACCATTCGTCATCCTCCGTATTCGCCAGACCTTGCTCCAACGGACTACCATTTTTTTTCAATAGGTAAAAGCACTAATGTTTGACACATTAAGGACAAGTCAAACTTCATTCTCAAATATGAAAACTATTCATAAAAAAATTACAGTTGCAAATATTTTTACAATTAGAGCAACATTCAGAGATTGACTTTTTTATATAAATTATTTTAAAGATGTTGTATTTTCAACAAGTTTCCTGGTTTGTCGTAAACACTAGAAGATGACAGCATCGAAAATTAAATCCACCAATAATTGACATCAATTGGCACTAATAGTTGACATGACTTTACCTATAGTTATGCAAGAGGCTTTGTCAAAATTGTCACGTGGATGGGCATTATCAGGGGATCTGCACTGATATTCATAGTGTAAACACTATCTAGGCAAACTCTAAAGAGTTTGCCTAGATAGACTGGGAATTGTTTGCATAATGACGCACCCGCCCAAAACGAGGTGGGCGCGAGTCAAGGCGGGGCCGCTCCACCAAAGGGGGGGAATACCTGTGGCAGCAGTCATGGTGCTGATGACGCTGAGAAGTCGCACATTCTGGTGCGAGAGAGAGGAGGCGTGCGCACGCTACGGTTCTCCAAGCGGGGTGAGTGATGATCAAGTGAGCGAGGCGAATCTCGGCTGCGCGCTGGTGAGCCTCGGCTGCCACCTTCAAAACACCCGCTCGTGCGCGGCGTCGGCTGGTTGGACAAGCGGCCTACCTCTCTGGCATTCATGCAGAGAATGTCCAAATGCTGTCCTCCACAATGAGGACAGGGGCAAGAGTTTGGGCAGTCTCGCTGCTAGTAGGATCCCAAACATAAGAAACAAAGGCGGCGGGCATTCGCGATGCGTCTACGAGAGGCAACATGAAGGTCAAGGAAGGCCTACAACTGGCCGTTCTGTGCCCCGTGACCTTGCAGTAAGAGCACTCCGCAGGGCTCTGCGTGACTGTAAATCGAGGAGGGCGCCGATCAACATTTCCTCGGGTGTGAACGCGAGCCTGCTCCTTGACCTTGGGCGCCTGCGACTTAGCCGGCGTATCACCCCCGGAGTTATCCAAGACCCGGCACTCGTCCTCCAAAAACTTTTCTAAATCTGCAAAAGGGGGCAGATGTGTTGCACTATTCCCTCCAAAGCCGCGACCTTAGGTCGGCAGGCAGCTTCTTGAGCACTATATGTACCAGCAGTTAGGACAATTAGTCCACGGGCAGATCCAAGCACTTGAGGGCGTTTATTGCCACCAACAGCGGATTCAAAAGTTGGGTACGCAACCCAAAGACCCGGTTGAGCGTGGGCAAACTCAAAATCTGCTCAATATGGGTGTCTGCGAGGCCACGCTTGTTGTGGTACCTGCGGGTAATCAACTCCCGATAAGTCTGGTAGGCCTCGTCAGACACCGGCAGATGCTGGATGATTTTTGTGCCGGCCGAAGGTCAGCCCTGGCATCGACCAGGCTGTCAAACATGTTGATAAACCCCAGATAGCTTCCTAGGCTGCCATCAAAATGTGGGAGGTCTAGCGTAGGAAGCAGACTCAACAGTCCCGGTGCTGACCTAGGCTCCTGCTTCAAAACGGGTTTTCCGTCCCTCTCGGCCATCAACTGTCTTGCACAGTCGGAGACAGCATCATATATGTCCTGTATCTGGGCATAGTCCTCACTGACTTTATTTCGCTGGTCCACCGTGAAGTCAACAACTGACACTTCGAGACAGCAAGCGCTGAAGGCACAAAATTGCTGTTCCACGCTTGCCAACCGATCATTAATCTGCTCAAATCTTTGTAATAAGGCCTGCTGGCGATCAGGTCGGTTTACCAGAGCACTAACTGAGGCAAACCAGCGCAAATGTGACGAAATGGCACCCACAGCCGAACGCAAGTCCTTGATAGCCGACATAATAAATTCTCAAAAGAGCTTAGACAAGCGTTAAATGTAAACTTAACAAAACTTAAAATTTGTTAATTTCTTGAAACCAACCCGCTGCTAGCCTGTATACTACAGCTACAGGCAAACAACAGGTATATACTGCCCAATAACACTAATAGTTTCAATATATTGAAACAAACACAAAATTAATAAATTACAACAAATTAAAGGTTAAAACTTCAAATTAATTATTTGCAACAGACAGACCAACTATGTACTACAACCGTAGGTAAACACAGATATGTGTTACCTAACAATGTTTCCAATATATTACAACAAAAAACAAGGTTTAATCAGTTAAGGCGCTGTTCTAAGCGACTGTTTTGGTAAATGAGGGGGTGAAGCAGGGGAGGTGAAGGGAGCTTAGCTCCGTCTACTGCGGAGCGCTCCCCTTCATTCTCGTCGCGTGCGGCCGTATTCTGGCGACATCCGTATTCCAATATTTCAAAATCGCAAGCAAAACGTTTTAGCATATTGAATTGAGATACTGATATTAAAATTTATATTACATACATCAATCTGTTTGTATATATAGGCATAGCGCAATTTTTGTTCTCAGTGCAGCCATGAGCAAAACTGGTTTACATTAGACGTTATAGGTATAAAATGTTGACGAAAGTAGGTAAATACCTACGTGACGTAAGATGATAAAAATAATTAAGTCAGTTCCATGTATGGAGAGGCCATTATTATGTTTGTTTTGTTTTTGTATAAAAATAGTGAAGCAGTTCATAGAATACCTACATCTAATTCCATTCCTGCCAGTTTTCAAATCTGTTTTGCAATAAATTGGCTGTGACATACGGGCGGACAGACAGGCAGACATTGCGAATCTATAAGGGTTCCGTTTTTACAATGTTTGGCTACGGTACCCTAAAAAACACAATACTGCTCTACTAAGCGCAAAAGCCGTATCTCAACTAAAGCGAGTTACGAGATAATTGAAGTTTAGTAAAAGTTGATTTCTTTTATTTATTTATGGATGTTTATTGTTATTATAGGTATAATTATTATGGCAAAGGTTTCGAAATACGTCGCCGTTTTTAGGAGCAGGGGAGGTCTTGAAACCCCCCTCACCATTTTCACTTGCCGGAAATACCTGGTTTCCTCTGAAAAAAAAATCTCCAAACATCGGTGTGTATGGCACTGCCAACTTCCACATTCATCACACTAGCTTAATAAACTAAGGTTGTCGGAGCCCTGCGAAGGGCTCCTATTTTCAGATTAAGGGTCAAAAGAGAACCTAACATAACCTATTTATTTACTTATTACAGTCGCACCTAACCCAAGGCACTCGAAAGCAATGACGCACAAATTTGACATTAGCTGTCAATATGATCATTCCAAGATGGCAGTTTTGCGTTTCGTTTCACGTTTTTCACCTAAAACCTAAAAATTACATTTGTAAAACTGTACTAAAGTATAAAAACTATGTTCCGTTTTGCATAATTGCCGAAGTATTTATGAAATTTTGGAAATTGTTTATTCAGGCGACTCGTTCCGAAACCCAACCCATTATTTTTTTTCAAAATAGATGAAACATCAAGAATATATGTGGATATACCTTATTCATGAGATACTGCTATGTCGCTTAGAAAATTATAGAATTAGAATTTGAGTTACTGCTTTTTCGTTAGCTCTCGTCATACATGTGTGTATGGAAAAATATAAAAAAATTCTTTCGCTTCAAATATGTGTTGTTTCAAAGAAAATAAATATTAAAAGATATTTATTCATATTCATTTATAATTTATTAACGAAATACAGAGTTTACAGCTCATCAAAAGTTAGCTGTCTGCTACAACCCGGCAGGTTTTCTTTATTCTCATCGAATGTTAAAGGCAGTGTGTGAGGTGATAAGACTTATTATTTGCTGTTGTTCATGAGGCACAGTTTCATTTACTTTCCTTTTACGGCTTGGTATTGTAGAAATTTCAAGCACTGATGAAACATTTTCCTCTCCGTGATCTCGCAATGCCATCCCTTGAGCTTGACGAGAATCAACAATTTCAGGCAACTGCCAATTCATATAAAACGCCACAAGTTTCTCCCAGAAAACATCATCTCTTTCTATAATTTATATTTTTAGTGGTATACTTTCGCCACTCCTCACAGCAAATAAACACTTTTGTTTGCGTGTAACGTGGCGTTGCCCCTGAATTTGGTAATAACAATTACAATATTTGTTTAGACTAGTCAGTTCACTTTTTATCATGTTTCCATATTTGTATTTTATTTGCTCTTATACTATTCTCCAGGCCATTCTTATAGGCAACTTTAGAACATTAATTTTCCACAATCGTGTTTGGACCTATTAATCCATCTGGCGTGGCACCAATAATCGAATAATCCACAAGGCTCGATTTTTACATTTTCTTGCTTCGCCAGTTGTTGCAAAGCCAGTTGTTCATTTTAGATTCCATGCGCAACCGATTTTACATTGCAAATATTTTATTTGTACAAAAATATTTTTTACTAAGTTGTCTTAACTGCTGTTATCTCTTCTTTTTACCACTATATAAAAAATTCAATCTGTCAACATATTCTTACGCAATTCGAACCAGTCACTGCTATCCTTCTTGTAATTTTTGCTTATCAGTACGGAATTCGAGTCAAATTTGTTAAAAAAATTGTTTGGCATTTCTTGGCTGGCTCTTGAACAGATCGTGTTAGGAATGACTGAAGTCAAATGTGTGTAAGACGTTGCAGAACTGTTATCTTTAACTTCACTGTAATGACAATAATGATAATTAGTTACGTACTTTATTATTAATAAAATACTATATCTTGTGTTATAGCAAACAGAGAAGTCACCTTCTTACTTATAAATGATTGATTTTAGAAATTAAAAAGATATTAGATGTACTGAGACATACCTTTTAGTGACACCATGTTATGAAGGGACTTTTTTTTTTCTTTTCTTATTTCATGTGAGAAAAAAAAAAAGAAAAAAAAAAGTATCTACTTTTTTTTTTTTCTTCTCTCTTTTTTTTTCTTTCTTGTGTGAGGCTATCCTCACACAAGAAAGAAAAAAGAAAGAGATATAGGTACAGTTTTATTAGCACGTCGTAGTTTTTAGTATTTCAAAATTTCTTACATTTTTTGTGAATAACGTGGTTGGATATACAATTGTCATTTTCTTATTGTAATTTCTGATATAATATTGTATTGTATATCTGTTTGTTGTTCTTAATAAAAAAAAAAAAACCTAATAGTTTATGAATAATCAAAGTTTTACCCGATGTACTTAAAAAGGTTTATGTTCAAAACACAATAATACAACATTCGTTACCGCTTGTATGCGGATTGCGGAGCGACATATTAGCGCTGTCATCATTATTGTTCGCCGTGGCAGCATCTTAGCGCTCCAGGCGCTCTGACAAGCTAATGAATTTGAAATATAGGTACATAAAATGATTCGATTTTATGTTATTACTCTTTCAAAAATTGAAAACTATGGCAGCTATGTATTGTGAGAATAATTTATATAATTATATTATGCATAATCGATATTATATAAGTAACATAGTTAGTCATAAAAGACTCTTATGAAAATAATTTGTGTAAAAATGTTACATATTTCATAATCACTTGACCATGGATGAATTTCTATTTTATTACGACGCTTTCTTGTACAAATCCTTCGTAGAACTTCATTTCTCTAATTGTCCATATTTTATTCTTCTAATTATATATTTATGAGCACAGAAACAATAACACATTAAACGCAACAAGAGTATAAACTTAGGTCCTAATTATATGTGCCCATAGTTACATGAAAAGCCTATTTGATTCAAAGTATTCAGTCTATAACATAAAACATGAAATTACGAACTCAAATCGGCGTATTATAATAACAAACAGGTTTACGTAAAATTTCGTGCAGCGGAGACGCAAGCGACATGACCTATCTCTCACAGGGCTCATAGCCGAATGATGAGGTCTGGGCGGGGCGTAAACTGGCAACTGACACTCAGTACACCGCTTATGCTAATAAGGTTTAAATTGCTGAAGCGTTTGATATTGATAGGATCTACCGAGCGTCAAAATCATAGACGTTTGGCAGATTTTATTTAATTTTACAAAATATACACGTATAATATGAAAATAAATTAGGTAATTCTTTAGTTCATTAGATTTCCTACAATATTATCAAAAAAAATATGACAGCTTACGATCAAAATATTGCAAACAGTGAGACGAAAGATTATTTTCTGCCTCGATTTTGTGATTTTTTTACCGTGATTCTATTTTACGTACATGAAAAATTCTTTCAAAAGTCTTTTGTTCAGACTTTTGACTTTAAGCTCTAATTTTTGCTAGTTTGTAATATGTACCGTTATGGCTAGATGCGCGACGAAAAATTAGGTGTTTCACGGCTTCTGAGGTATAACAGCGCCTTAAGGCGCTGTGCTAAGCGACTGTTTTGGTAAATGAGGGGGTGAAGCAGGGGAGGTGAAGGGAGCTTAGCTCCGTCTACTGCGGGGCGCCCCCCTTCATTCTCGTCGTGCGCGGCCGTATTCTGGCGACATCCGTATTCCAATATTTCAAAATCGCAAGCAAAACGTTTTAGCATATTGAATTGAGATACTGATATTAAAATTTATATTACATACATCAATCTGTTTGTACAATATAGGCATAGCGCAATTTTTGTTCTCGGTGCAGCCATGAGCAAAACTGGTTTACATTAGACGTTATAGGTATTAAATTTTGACGAAACTAGGTAAATACCTACGTGCCGTAAGATGTTCACAATAATTAAGTCAGTTCCACGTATGGAGAGGCCATTACTATGTTTGTTTTGTTTTTGTATAAAAATAGTGAAGCAGTTCATAGAATACCTACATCTAATTCCATTCCTGCCAGTTTTCAAATCTGTTTTGCAATAAATTGGCTGTGACATACGGGCGGACAGACAGACAGACATTGCGAATCTATAAGGGTTCCGTTTTTACAATTTTTGGCTACGGTACCCTAAAAAACACAATACTGCTCTACTAAGCGCAAAAGCCGTATCTCAACTAAAGCGAGTTACGAGATAATTGAAGTTTAGTAAAAGTTGATTTCTTTTATTTATTTATGGATGTTTATTGTTATTATAGGTATAATTATTATGGTAAAGGTTTCGAAATACGTCGCCGGTTTTAGGGGTTGTGAGTGATTGGAGAGAGAGGAGGGGAGGTCTTGAAACCCGTCTCACCATTTTCACTTGCCAGAAATACTTGGTTGCCTCTGAAAAAAAAAAATCTCCAAACATCCGTGTCATGGCACTGCCAACTTCCACATTCATCACACTAGTTTAATAAACTAAGGTTGATGGAGCCCTGCGAAGGGCTCCTACTTTCGGATTAAGGGTCAAAAGAGAACCTAACATAACCTATTTAGTTACTTATTACAGTCGCACCTAACCCTAGGCACTCGAAAGCAATGACGCACAAATTTGACATTAGCTGTCAATATGATCATTCCAAGATGGCAGTTTTGCGTTTCGTTTCACGTTTTTCACATAAAACATAAAATAGACATTTGTAAAACTGTACTAAAGTATTAAAACTACGTTCCGTTTTGCATAATTGCCGAAGTATTAATGAAATTTTGGAAATTGTTTAAAAATATTTAGACGCAAGTCCGACAGCCAAAATTACTATTAGGTGATTAAAACGAACTCCCTTAAGCCCCCTACACTACCAATACCCTCAAATTCAGGCGACTTGTTTCGAAACACAACCCATTATTATTTTTCAAAATAGATGAAACATCAAAAATATATGTGGATATACCTTATTCATGAGATACTGCTATGTCGCTTAGAAAATTATAGAATAAGAATTTGAGTTACTGCTTTTTCGTTAGCGCTCGTCATACATGTTTGTATGGAAAAATATAAAAAAATTCTTTCGCTTCAAATATGTGTTGTTTCAAAGAAAATAAATATTAAAAGATATTTATTTATATTCATTTATAATTTATTAACGAAATACAGAGTTTACAGCTCATCAAAAGTTAGCTGTCTGCTACAACCCGGCAGGTTTTCTTTATTCTCATCGAATGTTAAAGGCAGTGTGTGAGGTGATAAGACTTATTATTTGCTGTTGCTCACGAGGCACAGTTTCATTTACTTTCCTTTTACGGCTTGGTATTGTAGAAATTTCAAGCACTGATGAAACATTTTCCTCTCCGTGATCTCGCAATGCCATCCCTTGAGCTTGACGAGAATCAACAATTTCAGGCAACTGCCAATTCATATAAAACGCCACAAGCTTCTCCCAGAAAACATCATCTCTTTCTATAATTTCTATTTTTAGTGGTATACTTTCGCCACTCCACACAGCAAATAAACACTTTTGTTTGCGTGTAACGTGGCGTTGTCCCTGAATTTGGTAATAACAATTACAATATTTGTTTAGACTAGTCAGTTCACTTTTTTATCATGTTTCCATATTTGTATTTTATTTGCTCTTATACTATTCTCCAGGCCATTCTTATATGCAACTTTAGAACATTAAATTTCCACAATCGTGTTTGGACCTATTAATCCATCTGGCGTGGCACCAATAATCGAATAATGCACAAGGCTCGATTGTTACATTTTCTTGCTTCGCCAGTTGTTGCAAAGCCAGTTGTTCATTTAAGATTCCATGCGCAACTGATTTTACATTGCAAATATTTTATTTGTACAAAATATTTGCAAAAAAAAATTTTTTTTAATTTCAATCTGCCAACATATTCTTACGCAATTCGAACCAGTCACTGCTATCCCTCTTGTAATTTTTGCTTATCACTACGGAATTTGAGTCAAATTTGTTAAAAAAATTGTTTGGCATTTCTTGGCTAGCTCTTGAACAGATCGTGTTAGGAATGACTGAAGTCAAATGTGTGTAAGACGTTGCAGAACTGTTATCTTTAACTTCACTGTAATTACAATAATGATAATTAGTTACGTACTTTATTGTTAAAAAAATACTATATCTTGTGTTATAGCAAACAGAGAAGTCACCTTCTTACTTATAAATGATTGATTTTAGAAATTAAAAAGATATTAGATGTACTGAGATATACCTAATAGTTTATGAATAATCAAAGTTTTACCCGATGTACCCAAAAAAGGTTTATGTTCAAAACAAATAATACAACATTCGTTACCGCTTGTGTGCGGATTGCGGAGCGCCATATTAGCGCTGTCATCATTATTGTTTGCCGTGGCGGCATCTTAGCGCTCCAGGCGTTCTGACAAGCTAATGAATTTGAAATATAGCTACATAAAATGATTCGATTTTATGTTATTACTCTTTTAAAAATTGAAAACTGTGGCAGCTATGTATTGTGAGAATAATTTATGTAATTATATTATGCATAATCGATAATATATAAGTAACATAGTTAGTCATAAAAGACTCTTATGAAAATAATTTGTGTAAAAATGTTACATATTTCATAATCACTTGGCCATGGATGAATTTATATTTTATTACGACGCATTATTGTACAAATCCTTCGTAGAACTTCATTTCTCTAATTGTCCATATTCTATTCTTCTAATTATATATTTATAAGCACAGAAATAATAACACATTAAACGCAACAAGAGTATAAACTTAGGTCCTAATTATATGTGCCCATAGTTACATGAAAAGCCTATTTGATTCAAAGTATTCAGTCTATAACATAAAACATGAAATTACGAACTCAAATCGGCGTATTATAATAACAAACAGGTTTACGTAAAATTTCGTGCAGCGGAGACGCACGCGACATGACCTATCTCTCACAGGGCTCGTAGCCGAATGATGAGGTCTGGGCGGGGCGTAAACTAGCAACTGACACTCAGTACACCGCTTATGCTAATAAGGTTTAAATTGCTGAAGCGTTTGATATTGATGGGATCTACCGAGCGTCAAAATCATAGACGTTTGGCAGATTTTATTTAATTTTACAAAATATACAGGTATAATATGAAAATAAATAGGGTAATTCTTTAGTTCATTAGATTTCCTACAATATTATCAAAAAATATACGACAGCTTACGATCAAAATATTGCAAACAGTGAGACGAAAGATTATTTTCTGCCTCAATTTTGTGATTTTTTTACCGTGATTCTATTTTATGTACATGAAAAATTCTTTCAAAAGTCTTTTGTTCAGACTTTTGACTTTAAGCTCTAATTTTTGCTAGTTTGTAATATGTACCGTTATGGCTAGATGCGCGACGAAAAATTAGGAGTTTCACGGCTTCTGAGGTATAACAGCGCCTTAATATATCAATGTGACCCGCTTATCTATGCAAGGTCAAAGTGGTTATTATAATGTTTTAAACTCAATGTGTAGAATTAACTTAGTCAATTAATACATATAACTGGTATGTATCCAACCAAAACTGACTAAATAACACGAAAACAATAAATTCAAATATGATTTCAACATTCAAGTTAAACAATTACTGTTTGAGGTTATGCATATGTCAATGTGTATATGTTTCAAATTAAGTAGGTCAACCAATACATAGCTAGGTATTATGTATTTAAGCAAAACTGACCTAACAAACGCTATAACACTATTATCAAATATGATGTAGCAATGCCTAGCTCATGTACAAGTTTACAATATTAATCTGAGGTTAGGCATACACAACAACGCTTCTGCTACCAACAAATATGTTCAGAATTTGCCTAGACAAACTGGGAATTGTTTGCAGAGGGCAATGGAAGCGTGATTGTTTTCATCCAGTTGTTCTAAGCAAGACAAGAGTCGAACATATTTTACTGAGATTCTCAGCTATGAAATTACAATGTAGATTTACCTGGTATGTTCACTGATGTCAGGCCTGGAACTAAGTTAGGCAAATCATAGAACTATATTGGCCAAAATAGATTGAATGAATTATCCACTTAGCTGTTCCTCCAAACTGATATCTTCAGGACACGAGGGCACGTGGACGTCGACACACTATTTTTGCAAATGTTCAATATGTCACTAATTTATTACAAACTTTGCCGAAAATTACAAGTAACATGAAAGCACATGGTTAAAACCAGCTTCGCGAATTGTATTGTGTTATAGTCTTGGAAACACTTGTAATTGCCGCTTTTTGTCAAAAGTGGCAAATTCAAATTCAAAGGGCGATATTTTACGAGAGGACAAAACGTGTTAATTTTTTAAGGCAAAAGCAAAGAGAAGTATCACCAGTGTAACCAGAGTCAAAAAATTTCATTAGACAAAATAAAATGTTACTAAACTGATATTCTCGATTTAACTATCATAGACAATATTTCTATTTCAAATACATAGATACTAATAGTTGACATCCATTATACCCTAATAGTTGACACTAAATACTAATATTTGACATCTAGTATACCCTAGTAGTTGACACTGTCTACTTTTAGTTAGTTAGACAGTTAGTTACCTTTTGGTATAAACTTAGTTCGATGTATCGAATTGGCAACGTATGTAATCGCGTTACATGATATGCGCTGGCAGGGTCGCCATGTAGGGATAAGTGTGCCGAGGCACACAAGTGAAACATAAGACGTCTGAAGATACACTCTTTATTTAATAAAAAGCACACATAATATATAGGAAGGTGTCACTACACTACAGTAGATAAAAACAAATGAAACTAAGACAGGAACTTTATTTCTACAAAATAAGGCTAAATTTGCATAAAAATAAGCTAAAAAATTCAGTTAGGTGTAGGTAACCCTAGTAGATGACACATGTGTCATCTTTTAGGTTTGACTGATTTCGGGAACTAAATAGTAGACACCACTTAAAAATGATACAAAAACAAGGCAAATAACAAGGAAATGGTCCTAACAAATCAATCATTTCATTCATTTTTAATATTGAAACTAACAATAGCCTATAATCATAAATAACAAACCTTACGAAAAACGCTAAAAATTACGCGCAACATTGTTTGTTGAAAACTGATAATTTTGAAATTTGCTTCTGAATGTGTACACAAGTTTTTGAACATGTATCATAGATAGCACTAGGTATCTTTAACATCAGTAACAATGTTATTTAAATGATTAGTTTTCTTATTAGAAACGTTTTTCTGTGAAAATGTCATCTATTAGTTCAGTGTCAAGCATTAGAAAAAGAAAGAAAAAGAAAAAATAAATGGCAGCAATTTATAGATAATAATGGTAACTATTTTGATTAAATAAATATGTTAAAAATTAAAACATAAACAATTTTGATTTTCAGTACCTACAAATCGGCAATTTCATACTTTAATCCCTAATATTTGACATTAATTTAATCTTTATACAAAATATGTCAAATATAATATATGTCTAGTAGTAAAATCTATCGAATGATAGAATATTGGCAGCGGGCGTAATGCTTATAAATAATAAATAAATAAATATTTTTTTATTTCTCAGAAAAACACAGATACAAATAGTATTCTTATAATATTAAATTAAACTTACGGCTAATAATGTTCAAAGGATTGGAAAGAACACCAGAATCCTGTACTAGTTAAAAACTGTATCACAGGCAGTTGGGTCCCTCTTAACAAATTTGTTGATTTGTATTTTATCAATACAGCAATATAATTACAAAATTTGACAGTAAACAATATAATCAAGGTAATAAATATAAGTAAGTTACTAATTATTAGGTACACATTAATAATCATTGATCGTATATTAGAATAAATATATTACGTGTTGTGCATGATAAACAAAACTGTAATCGACTTGGAAAACTGCGGGTCAGCAGAATCGCGAATAATGTCAGTGTTAGACAATTTAGCATTTATTATAATGTTATGTAATAGTTACATGCAGTTATAAACTAAATGAATTTACAATATTATGTTAGAACTATTCAATCAACTAGGTCAATATTCTAATGAGGTGTTAACTTTATAAAATAGTAAATGAAATATACGTATTGTCTTATTAAAATGAGTTTAGTGTATTCTATACAGAGAACCAAGGTATCTCCATAATCAATGGTATTGATGTATCTCCTGTCGGCCATTATTTTCGCTGGACAGTCAATGCATCCTGTAATATGTTTGCTCGGCTTTTTGTAGTGTAAGCATGTAGCACACTGTGGTTCTTTAGCCTTTTTCGCGCAATCCTTTATGGAGTGGCCTCGATCACCGCAATGTCCACAGATGTATGTAGCCTCCCGACAAGTCTTAGCGGCATGGCCATATTGCTGGCACTTAAAACATTGCGTAACCAAAGTAAAGTCTTTTAAAGGGCAAGAAGACCAGTTTACGAATACTCTATCTTTGGTAATGAGAGCTTTCCTGATTTCTGCAGAGACTTCTATAATGTAGTTGCAGGTCTCACCGTCTTTCTTACCCGACTTGTGGCTTAATCTTACCGAATCGAAAAAGGTCTCGAGATTGCAATTCGGCAACACATCGGCTAGATTTTGGTGGTACAGGCAAGTAAATACTTCCTTATCTTGCATTGATGTGGGCACACCTATAACTACCACCCTCGGTTTCCGCTTATGAGGCTCGTCGATTTTAAAGCCTAAGTTCGTGAGCTGCACTGACTGTTTGAGCTTCTGTATATCGTATTTATCGTCAGTGCTAATTATAACACCGCCGTTTTTTATCTTATGTAGGCCGCGTACGTGAAGCTTCATCTGCTCAGGACTGATAATTTTTTGAACGAGAGAATTTGTGTCCTCACTTGATTTCAATTTATCTTCAGGATAAATGGCTATGGTATTCAATTTAATCGGCTGTATATATTTGTTGGTACCTTTCTTTACTTTACTACAATAGTTCTGTGACATCTACATTTTACTTTACGTACTGTCGTCGTCGTAGTCATACCCAGTCGTAAGCTCTTGAAATTTGTCCTTTATCAGTTTTTAGTACCTGAAACTAGATGTAAAGATTAAACAATAATTTTAACCAAATTACCGGCAGTTATTACAGTGATATCCTATTTTATACACGACATTGTTAGGCACCGACCGTAAATTAGGCGTAGTTAATTAAATGAGCAGTCTCCGTGGGTTCTAATTTAAGGGACCAAAGAGGAAAACCTCTGAATGCATTGATAACTAACGCATGGTAATTTTGAACATATTTGTTGTTGTTAGCAATGTATATTGTCAGAATACTTGAATTTATTGTGTCAAATTAATTGCGGTGCAGTGCTTTTATGTCTCATCAGCCAGAAATATCCGTGCGTCTCGCTTTCTGATGGGTAAAAGGAAATCTCCAAACTATTAGTCTTATAAAAAATGCAAAAACATTCATAGTAGAAGTACAATTAAGGAAGATGTCAATGTGCTCGTTGGATGTCCTTCAACATGCTGTTCCAAGAGGATATTCATCTGAAATCTTTCGCACTAGGGTTGAGATGTTCATACGTGGGCGCACGTCATCTCTATCCACTATTTCGTCGGACTATTCAGATGTTCGTCTAGATAAGATGATAATAAAGTGTCTGAATACTGACAAAGCAAGTACTTGGCCAGCACTTGTGCTGTTATGAATAACAAAGGTTATTTCTGCAACAAGTAGTTACTCTATATTAAGTGCAACAGAATTGGCACAGGGGTGGTTTGAACTATGGATAATTTACAAGAATATGTGGCGAGTACGATAAGGTCTGCGACAACCGAACGGACAGGGATTGCCCGGCTAACAATTTAACTATGCATGTCTTAATCTTGAAGCTGCGTCTGTTTTGTTCGAGCTCAGACCCGATTTAAAATGCAAAACAGACGATATGTTACTGTATGTTTTAAGTGTTTGATTTTGTTTATTTGGTTTCCAAAGAGACTTACCTATTTAACCTCAGCAGGGTTACAATTCCTCGAAATTTTTTATCAGTTCACAGGAATACTCATCATCCTCATCCTCCTACCGTTGTCCCAATTACCACCCAACGTCCGCTTTCTTAATATTATATTTTCGACAGAATGACCGGCTACCTGACCTCCATAACCCAAAGGTATAACAATATTCCATGGATAATTCAAAGGTGACTGACTTTCTATAAAGACTGTCATAAATCATCATGACAACCGGGACTGACCGCTTAACATTCTCTCCGAGGCATGGGGCAAATAATAATTAACAATTCAATATGCACATAGCTCCGAAAAGTCAGAGGTACGCGCCGTGGATTCGAACCCGATACCCTCTGCATGTCTGGTATCTCCACTAGACTATCGCTGATATGTGTGTATAACACTCAGGAATACTCAAGATCAGAAAAAGCAAGTTCCCAGTATACCTCATGCACCAACAATTGTTTTTTGAACCGAGTATTGCTAATCAGGCTTATGACGCTTCAGTCCTATCCATCTAAAGCAGCTTTTCGGTACTGTTTGATATATGTAAATGTAATATTATTATTTAATTATTATGATTTGCAGTCTAACCTGTCCCACTTCAGGACAAAGGCCTTCCTACCTTCTTTCCACCTCTCTCTATCGAGAGCTATTTTTGTCCACTCTGCATTATAGAGTTTCAAATCATTTTGCCACCTAATCTTGGGTCTGCCGCGAGGCCTTTTTCGATATGGGACCTTGTGGGTCCCATATACCTTGTGGTCTCTGGTGGTAGTGTTAGCCCAAAGATAGTTAGACATACGACGAAATATTAAAAAATGAAAAATAAATACCACCACCATTTACATGGTCCGAGTTGGTAAGTACCTATATCAATAAAGCAAAGTATTTCAATATACGTCTTATCCACACATCTATTTCCCCCTCAACTTCCAAACTGGTCTCCGTAGGTTTACCCTGGGGTAATTCCCTTAATGCTCTTTAGAATACATAGTCCACTCGTGTCCCTGTGTCGACAGAGAACACATTGTGCTCAGTACAGTGCCTGTTTAAGGAGCTCTAGGCATCCTTTTATCTCCGCACTACCAAGTTATTTCTGCAGAAATATCATTGGAACTGTATTACAGTATGCAGTTTCGATTCCATTTCAAATAATTTGTACTGAAAGAGTTGTTTAGTATTTACAGACACTTTATATTAGTAGCTGCTATTGAAATATTTTTAGGTAGGTACCTATTTACTTCTGCAAGCAGCGATAGCCAAGTAGAGATACCAATGGACTGCCGTGCAGAGGGTATCAGGTTCGAATCCACGGCGCGCACCAATATCAATGAATTTTCGAAGTTATTTGCGTATTAAATTGTTAATTATTATCGCTTGCCTCGTGCCTCGGAGAACACGTTAAACCGTCGGTCCCGGCTGTCATGAAGATCTTTGACAGTCGTTACGGAGAATCAGTACACTAAAATAAACTGATACTGGTCTAAACCACGGAATATCGCTATCACTTTGAGTTGCGGAGGTCAGACGGTAGTCGCTCTGTGGAAAAGTTGATATTCTGTCCTATCTGGTTAGACCAGTAAGCGGACCCTGGGCTCCAAAGTGTAAGTCTTGGATGCAACCGGGATAACGCTAGGGCGATGATGATGAACTATTTACTTCTGGGACCTGACTTTACGGTGTGCTAGATTTTGCTTCAATATTTAAGATGAGTAATCACCTAGAGCATCTTATACCTAAGCGTTCCATTACAATTGAAAAAGAAAACAGATATTACAAATACATAATATCTAGGTATTTCTTGTTTACATCTATACATTATAGGCGTATGAGGTATGAGCTGTTACGAGTCTCCATGTCTGCGTCAAAACATGTATAAACAACACTTTCTTCAGATATCACTATTTTTCTAGATGTACAGTAACAGCGATATTGCAAACTTTCCCTGTTTATCCTATACTCCCACATCGCCATAAACACACAGAACACAGAAGTGTAATGCAATATCATACGATATTTTTTCCTAACACAATCGTATGAAGTTAGCGCCCTCTTGTGGGGACGTACAAATAAAAAGTTAGCGCAACTTGTGCTAGTGGTGCCCTCTAGTGTATAATGTGTTGTTTGTGAACCTTTTGGTATTACCTAAGGTTGCCGCCAGACAAATAAATTACATTACATTTTAGGATAAATTTTAATAAGTTAGTAATTTTAGTAGACCTGAGACATACGTTACCAATTAAGTATGTTCGGTTTATTAATTTGATTTTGAGAGTAATTTTTGATATACACCGAAACTAGTGTTACCACACACATCAAGTAGTGTCTTTAAAGGTCTACTTACTAAGAATGGATACAATTTGGAAATGCATAATCTAATGAGTTGTATGTATAAATGCTGCCTTATATCTGAAAACAAACACCCGACACTTTCAAGTCGGGTTTTTGTATTACGTATGCGTATTGTTTTTCTCATTCTTTTTAGCCATATTTTAACCGTGTAACGAATTACGAATGAGCTAATATTTACATTCCACACCCAATGATTATTAGGGGAAGTTTGTGGATGAAACTGTGGGCAATTGAAAGAATTAATCTGAATTTCCGATTTCATCGTAATATTATCATCATAATTTAAGTAATAAGACCCCCATTGTTGAACAACACTAGTCTGGCTTGCCTCAAGGACTTTAATGGGACCGATTTTGATGTGCCCGCATCGAACCGGCGACACCCGCGATTCTAGCAAGAGTGTCGGTCCACCTTGCCTAACTTTGGTCGTCCTGTGCGTCGCCGCCGCTTCAGGCTTTCAGGCTTCTTCGAGCTGTGCCCTGCTAACTGCCACATCAGCTTAGACTGGTGAGTTATTTAAGCACCAAATAATTCGAAATACCGAACATAGCTCTTGCCATCGCCCTCTGAGTAACTTTTTCTGATTACTGATTTACTTAAGAAAATTATTGCGCGTCATTGTGTCATTAAAAAACATCTATGTTCGAACGATGGCGACAATAGATGAGGGATTTATTACGAGGTTCATTTCACTAAATAAACATCAGATTTGTCACACATATTTCAATAGTTTTCCAAAGGATTATTTTAATCAGTCTCCTTCCCTTCAAAATGCTGATTCCTTTTCACGTACCTACTCAAGAAAATACTTGACCTTTTCGATATCTTTAGGTAACAATGTATTGTTACCTAAAGTATTTGACACGTTTCTAAAAATAAAGATGCTATGTTGTCTCGTACCTGAGATCTTCGCTCACTTTGCAGTCTCAACATATCGTATGAAGGTCTAGACAATTTTAATTCTTAAAGAGGAAAATAATTTACATTCTTGATTTATTACTACTTTTGTATAAAAGCAATACATTTTCTTTTTCATTACATACCACCAAGTCGATTATATCGAGTTATTTTTATATTCTACAACTAACAAATAGGTGCACGTTTCCATAGCAGTGTGTTGAATGAACTTATTTTATTAGACTTAGTAGATAAGATTGGAATAACTCCTCGTAACTGGTCTCGCAGTACTACACCATCCAAAATCATACTTCAATAATTAAATAGCTGGATAGAATCAAAGTAAAGTATGTTTTAGAGAGCTATACCAATATTATAAATACCAAAGTAAATCTGCCTATCTGTTACACCAGTCACAGTAAGGTAGCTTAGCGGACTTCGATAAGTTTTTCTTAATGCCACAGAAGTCTGTAGCCGACTCAAAATCTCAAACAGAAATCCACAGATCGGAAATCACAAGTTCAACTAGCTAGTCCTTTGAAACACACGAATAGAGTTTTATCGCCATCTGAGTTACAACACAACATAAAAGTCATTGTGTCGCCTATAAGGTGGAACAGACTTCAATGCACAATACTCTATAGATAAAACAACAAAAGCACATTACTATAACTGCTGAGCTGTATAATTTGTTCTAAGTGAAGAGAGCCGGTGCCATTACGAGCGCTGAAGGCAACTATTCAATGTCGATTCGATTTATTTTAATTCACCACGTACTTATATCGGGTTATGCAGGGCTGACACGCCTGTAGTTTTAAGGGTAGAAAGAAAAGTAGTCTTGTTGGTTCTCCGCAGACTCATTTAGAAACACTCTTGCATATCCTGAGAAATGTTGTCTTCTCTTGGATGGAATTCATGCGTACCTTTGTATGTCTTTTTTACTTCTTGTTCTTTTTTAATACGTCTATATATTCTTGGCATATATTATGGCTGACTCAATATTTTAATGCTTTCCACAATGTTTGTTTAGGTGGTACTTAAGATAATTATGTAACATGTAACAATGATGGACCCTGTCGGGCACAGCATAATAGGTATTATTAGAGGAGAGGAAGCTAGATTCTCTTAAATTATAATTTTTACAATATATTAAAATTTTATTAGAATCAATTTGTAAAAGTTATATTAAAGGATCTGAAAATTATACATTTTATATAATTATATTTTATGGCTCACAAGATTCACAGGAGATATTAAGTTAATTGCCGGCTAGGTGGAGTGACGATATACGCAAAGTGGCTGGCAGCAGCTGGACACGAAAAGCCGAAAATCGGGCTCAGCGGCGTGCCATTGGAAAAGCCTATATCCAGCAGTGGACTATGACAGGCTGATGATGATGATGAACTTCAGAAAGGCATAGAGAAGATTTTACGCCCTAACTTGTACAGGAGATCGTAAGCATAGCAATTCAACAATTATTACCTACTTCATTTATGGTTGTGAATAGTTTTCAGAAAACGTTGGCTCTCAAAAAAAGCAATGGTCGAGTGATAACCCTGATGTTACAAGCATCTTTAGCACTCGACGGATAATCATTTACCATTAGGCACGCCCAATCTCAATACTTGAAACTATAATTTTAGTAGCACAAAATAAGTGTAGACAACCTGAAGAATTTTTTGCAAGATAGCTGAAAGCTTTAGTTCTTTTAAAAATTTAAGTATACATACATACATAGTCTCACGCCTATAACCCCGAAGAGGTAGGCAGAGGTGTATTTCTAGACCCACTTTTCGCCTGATATACTTTAGTCCCACGTAATAAGGGGCGAGCCTATTGCCGTACCAGGCACATTTCCAGACTCCGTGCTGCTACTGAGAACGGAAAAACCCAATAACACTTTGTCCGACCCGGAACCCGAGACCTCCCAATCCCACGCGCACATTTATGCCGCGAGACCAACGAGGCAGTATATTATTTTCAGATATATACAAAGGCTGCGACAACCTGTGAGACTAACAGCATGCATTGAGCAAATCCGCTATCGATATCGATCAAAGTTTCAATAATATAGGTTCAAAATCAAACCGACTTGTAAAAGTAAGTATGTACATGTTATACATTCCGTAAATTTGTGTCCACAGCAGTCAGAACGCTAGTTACATACATACATACATAACGTCACGCCTTTTATCCCCGAAGGGGTAGGCAGAGGTGTATTTCTACACCCACTTTTCGCCAGATATACTTTAGTCCCACGTAATAAGGGGCGAGCCTATTGCCGTACCGGGCACATTTCCAGACTCCGTGCTGCTACTGAGATTTTCGTGGCAGAAAAACCCAATAACACTGCCCGACCCAGGAATCGAACCCGGGACCTCCCGATCCCACGCGCACATTTATGCCGCGAGACCAACGAGGCAGTCGTATAGGGTTTGATGTTGAGTTTTCCGTGTCTACGCAAAGATGGTATTTGCATCGTGTTATCCCTTAGTCGCCTCTTACGACACCCACGAGAAGATAGGGGGTGGTGTCACTTGTATTCTATGCCGTCAACCACACGGCTTAATTTAAGTATAATACCGGATAATATAATTCTATCTACTGACAACTTTAATAAAATAAATGAAAGTAACAATGTATGAACAAGGTTTAGTGTATCAAGTCTACTTATACATTTTTCTCTACACACCATTTGGTTCATTATGTCGGTTGGTTCGAAGCGACAGCGCAGGCTCCATCTGGCGCTCCAAGATGGAACCAGTGTTCCGTCTTCCGTTGATGGAACATGGAACTTCGCGGTACCTTTCGGAACTTCACTATTCGCCGCGGAAATGAACTTAATTAGCTTGCTCTTGATTTTAATGTAATATTCTTAGTCACTCTTCTCAAATAATGTTTTAGAACATTTGGAATGCGGTAGCGTCCTCCTTAATTATGTCTGCTTAATGTGTTCTGAGCTAAGTATAATCTCTGCAAGTTTGCTTAACGAATAGCTTTAGTTCGGCTTTTATATTTTGGTTTTATATCTTTGTTAGCTGACGCCTCTTCTCTTAAACTGGCATGCCGTTAAAATAGTACTATATTTATACTCTGTCGCTCTTATTCAATCTAAAGTTTCGTATCAGCTTAAACTGAGATAGCATGGCTTCATCATGCACTCTTTTCTACTTGTAATTTTGATAGCCGTTTGTAGCATTTTAAGAGACATATGACTTAACTTAAACTTAGATTAACATTGCAAGAGTAGATCTTGTACATATAACATTTCATTAATGAGCAAGCAATACACAAAATAAAATGCAATGTGACTGTGGGATTTATTGTGTTTACTTACCGCGACTTCAGACTTTGGTTCTTTTCCGACTTAGCGATTGCCTTGGCGATTATGTGTTAATTATTTAAAATTAATATAAATTACTACCTGCTTCAGTTGAAGTTTTCGATAAATTATAATCCACAACTGCAACTGAACAGATATGCCTCCACCTCAAAGTTTCAGTAATCGATAAACATTATTACTTTTCATAACGCATTACGTCATTACTCCGCCGTCGCAGGCCACGGAGTAGGGCACCTGTCAAATGTCCCGGAAATATAAAAAAAGTAAAAAGAAAGAAAGTAGCCACTTAAATCATTCCATATCAAGGGATCCGCTCGCCTTTGTAACCACGTATTCTGTTTCGTGCGTATGGAAAATGTTCTGATACACATAGTTTCTTGGCAATAAATTTTGATGTTGCTTATCCATTCTTGTTGGTTTAAATTAGGCGCTTTGTAGTGGAAAGTAGTAAGTCTCCTTGAAAGTCAACATAGTGCGACATTTTACAAGTTCTCTCTTCCTGATACTCTTCTGGAATGAAATAGTGCTTATCTATCTATCTATCTCGACTTTTGTTAGCTATTAATTGTTTAAAAAACAATAACGGGCTATTTACCATATGCCGATATTTTGACACTATTGCACCCAACATGATCTCACATGAGGTTCTATTTTAATATAATGGGTACTTATAAGAACAAAGAGTATTTGATTTTAACCCAAAAACTTTTCATACTTAACAGTTTAAAAAAGACCGCCAATCCAGCAGTCGACAATACGTTCAAAACATTATGTTGTACCATTTAGTCTTTGTGCAAAAAGATAATAAATCCATTTGTAAATTACCCATATTATACGTGTTACGCGAAACTGGCCAGCTGTGCCAATCGTTTTACCTCCAAACCATATTGTGCCACAATTTGACCACAATGTGTGACACTGCAACTAATGTGTATGCGTCATAAAGCTCGTCTACATCTAACGTCACTAAAAAGGTTATAAACCCGTGACGTCAGAACGGTTAAGGGGTTTAGTTAAATTGTTACTTAATTGTTGACTTACATTTTATATTAAAATCCGTATGAATAATAAGGCAACCAGAAAAAAGACGATTCTAGCAGCAACCAAGAATTTCAATTTCAAGAAAGCATTACTTAATGTTGACGACGGAAATACATTCACTCACTAAAGATTGCAGCTAAATAAATCCGTGTTGCGTTGCTTCAAGTTAAGCTCTTACAAGTATTTAAGTAGATGTCAACAAAGATAATTATGTGTAATTTATTGCGACTTGCAACGGATCTTTATTTTAAAGGTCTTATCTGTAGCGTCCATAAACTGCTAACCAGTAAGCAGCAAGCCTTTGTAAAACACTAACCGTATAAAAAATAACGTTCGCATAAACCCAGATGATGAATATGAGTCCTCATAAAAAGGTAGGACAGTAAAATCTCGAGTTCCACCATCAGAAGATCCAGAGAAAATTTAAAATATCGTTGCTACTATTAAAGCCTCCGTGGCTCTGCTAATTGCTGTTTTTTGCTCGAAAATAATACATTCTGGCGGAATGGCGTGGTTTTTGCCGAAATATCCAACCTTTGTGCCGACTATTTATGATGTTCATACACGTTCCCGGGCCGTAATAAGTAAAAACTAACAATAGAGAGTATAAATACTTGCTGCGAAACAATGAATGTCGACGTGTATTCACTCTAGTTTTATGAAAATATGTAATAGAAAACTAGTTAGCAACTTTGCTTTTTGTTTTCTAGAAAGTTCGAAAACAGAATATGTGTGTAATAGCGGTTGAATAGGTTTACTGTGGAGGGCACTTGTTTTATTTTTGGGCATTCGACATCCAAAAGGTGTTTCTGAGGTCCGATGTCAGGACTAACCTGGTGACACCAATCTTACTTTTACCCAATCTTCTACGAAATCGATAATCGCTGCCGTCAGGTTTGACATACTTCGCTCATGTAGAACACAAACTGTTGAGCAGATACATCACAAAACTGAAAATATGGCGCCGTGGTTTAAGCGGTCGCCTCACCATTTAAAATTGTGCCGAGTATTGTGTGTAGTTTTAGTGTGTATTGGTTACCCACAAAGTTTGTGTGGTCTGTTAATTGGTGAGTCAACATGTTGTGAAGGTTTCAAAATTTATTCTCCGTGCATAGTTGAGTCGTCTTTAAAAATATAAAAAAAATCCGTAAGTTGGTTTATCAGGTCGCACTTATTGACTTAGGTCTTTATTTCATTATCATAAATAAATTATAAAGCAAAGTCGATCTTCAGTGCGGCAGAAGTCAGTCTATCCAAGCTAAAACTAAGAAAACTCTACTACCATGCGAAAATATAGCGACGCAAGCTTGGATTTCAATCGTTCTATGTTATAAACGTTTTTATTTGCATATAAATAGAACTTTGGCTAGTTCTGCACCAGATTTTGCGCGCTGAATCTGTGAGTGAAGTATAAATGCTAATCCTGCATCAAAAAGATTAGTCAACAGTAAAATCCGTGATCCGGGAGCCGTAAAAGTTGTATTGTCAATTGAATTTATGTATGGGAGAAAACAGTCGAACGTTATGTGCATACGATTGTATATTTAAGTGTAAGAGAACAGACTTGTACATGTTCTATATGCAGTATATACATGATTTAAACATAAACTGGAATATGGACGTAGTAATAAAACACATGGATATTGCATAACGGCGTTTGCCTAGAGTTTTGCATCGGTGTCTGCCTAAGTACAATAGATATATCTCCAGTTAGGCGGCGATTTAAATACTGATGCCATTGCACCTAACACCTAATATTTTGTAGTCAGCGTTGAGTATGCAGTCAGAATTTAAAATAATACCTACATAACATACGTTTGGTGTTGATCAACCAACATTTAATCGAGCGTGTATTTCTTAAGTGTCAATTTACGCCTCGTCTTCTTTCAATTTTTTTTTCAAATTCGAATTGTTTATTTGCGATATATGGGTATTACAAATATTATCAGTTGTTACAATTGGGGTAGTAAGGCATCACCATATTTCAACCAGGCAGGCATGCAAAATGTTACATATTTGTGCAAAATACAACTTTTCTGTTTACACTTAACATTTCATAGTAGTCCATGTAGGAGAAAAGCGGTACTTAACGTCTATATTATATTATCATTGAGTTAAAATTCAAGTGACTATATTATTATTATCTCAAGAAGTGAATATTTTATAATTACAATAAATACTAAAGAGAAATTATATTAAAAGCAAATGTATAATTATTATGTCAACTTATATGTCAAGCCTATATCAATGTCAGGAATGGTATGTCAATAAATATTTAATTAAATTTATATTATAGTTATAAAGGAGTTATATTTATATTATCATTAATGTCAATTTATAAGAAATGTCAAACTTAATCAATTATAATTATTCATAAAATTTTGTCACTTTAATATTCATTGACCGAGTAGTAACACTTATTTAGCAACAATAATCTTATTCTATTTTTAAATGCATTATAATCTGAAATTTGAAGAATAGATTTGGGTAATTTTTGTAAATACGTGATGCCATACACAATATACTTTTATTCAATAAAGCTGTCTTATTTGAAAGAAGAAAGAAAAACTATTTATTTGTCACAGACACTGGCAAGGTATAACATATATAAAATAAGACATCACAAGGCATAACAGTAATCTGTGACATATCTGTCACAGATTACTGTTATGCCTTGTGATGTGGTGCACACTCAGCTATATTGTTGCATTGTGGTAGTGTCCACAATACAACGCTGTTATTCTGTGTGCACCTTAAATGCCGCACGGACGTTAAAGAGCACAATAATTAAAGAAAAAACATAAAAATAAATTAAAAAATAAAATATACATAGGTACATAATCTAGCACATGAGTAGTACCTATATACTCATGTGTATCTAGGCATCAAAATAGTTATTATTATTACACAAAAACAGGATAAAAACGTATTAAAAACAATATATTAAAATATAGTAACATAATACATACGCCAACTCAATTACTTCGTAATTAAGTCTGAATAATTAAGTCTAAATTATTTGGTGGCATAGTTATAGCTAAATTGTGTCTTTTACTATTTAGTTTTGTAAACAACTGAATGTTTTTTCTTACAAACAAAAGCACTTCCAATATATACTAACATGGTAGTGTTAATATATTCAGCTGTGCAAAAAAAAGGTTTACAGCTTTCTGTAGATTTCAGATGACATATTGACCTTACACACCTTTTCTGTGCCACAAAAACAGCTTCTTTATCAGTTGAGTTGCCCCAAAACATGATACCATACCTTAAAAGAGGCGCAACATATCCATGATATGCAGTCAACACAGTTGCTTGACTTGCTGATTTTCTTAGCATATACAATGCATATGAAAACGTATTGACTCTATTGCAAAGCATTTCGATGTGGTTTTTCCAATTTAAAGAATTATCAATATACATCCCCAAAAATTTCGTCATATCTACTTCGGCATTTTTTTTATTTAAACAAGTAATGTCCATGTTTGAGATTTTATTTACCCTATTCCTGAATTTCATAAAATTTGTTTTGTCAATGTTTAGATTTAAATTATTTAATGTCAACCAAGCCACAATATTAGTCAGTGTCAAATTTATTTCCTGTTCTAATTGCGGTTTGTTATCCCCAGTAAATATAATTGTGCTATCATCGGCAAATAAGACTGTATTATACTTTGTTACTTTTGGCAGATCATTTATTTCGATTATAAATAGTAGCGGACCTAGAACACTACGTTGGGGAACACCAAGTGATACGTTTCTGCTTTGTGAGGTATGGTTAGTTATACTCACAATTTTACTAGATGTACTTATGCTTGTGATCTGTGTTATTTGCATTCTATGGCTTAAGTAAGACCTAATTAAGTCGTGAGCATTTCCTCTTACTCCATAGGCGTATAATTCGTTCAGCAATATTTTGTGATCGACATAATCAAAGGCTTGTGTCAAATCCATAAACAACGCACATTCCTGTTTACCTTAGTCTAGGTTAGTTAGCACTGTAGTTAGGAAACTATGTACAGCCATATCAATGGACTTATTTTTCCTGAAACCAACTTGCTCAGAACAGAATAAATTATTCATTTCAAAATAATTGTATTTTTTTTTTCTGCCGAACAAATTGACTCCATGCTGCCTGATGTTAAGCAGTCAGTGAAGTCCCATAGTGATGGCCATCATCCCAGCAGACAGCATGGCATTATGGTATGATGGCACTCACCTTGACGACCTTGAGAAAAGCTTTTTCACGCCCCGCTTAAAAGACCCAGGATCATAAGTGGAGGGAAACACGTGGGCTGGCAAAGAGTTCCACATCTTAATGGTACGGCAGAGATAAGAGGTGCCGAACCGTTTGGTGCGTGACGGTATCTGTTCTACCGTGTAAGAGTGGCACCTCAACCCAGCACGTGTCGTTCGGGATAGGAAAGGAGAGGGAGGGATTAGTTGAAGGAGCTCTTCGGAGCACTCACCGTGATAGATGCGGTAGAAGACAGCCATTGAGGCCACGTCTCTGCGTAATTGCAGTGACTCAAGAGTCTTAGTGGCGTCTGGATCCCCAATGATACGGACAGCACGCCGCTGCAACCTATCGAGGGCGTCCAATACATATATACAATACAATTGAACATTACCTTTTCAAAAAAATTTATATAACGGGCACTAGTGCTATAGGTCGATAATTGCATAAGTCATGTTTATCATTTTTCTTAAATAAAGGTTTAATAATAGTCAATTTTAACTGGTCAGGAAATATGACATAAGCTATGGAGAGATTTATTATATGACTTAGGACATGGGATAGTGGAACTGATACAAGTTTTATTATTTTAGTTGATATACCATCATATCCAGTACTGTTTGTGCTTTTTAAATTTGATATAATTCTATAGATATCTTGAGGTTTTGTGGGATGCATAAATATCGATTTCAGCTGGTTAGGTATTTGCATCTCTCGACCAATTGGTAATGATGGATGGACTTTGTCAATGAAAAAAATATTGAAATGATTCGCCATTTGTGTAGGATCTTTTATGATAATACCTTCAACATTAATGTGCTGTATTTGTTCATTTTGTATATTACGTTGGTGGGTGCGGATAACCCTCCGTGTAGATTTGGCTCTATTAATAAAATTGTCGTTTTGAGCCTTTTGTGTTAATTTAATAATGCGATTTAGTCTTAATGCCAAAGCTTTGTACTGAATTTTACAGCTATTAGTAGGTTTTTTCCTGTATTCCCACAAAAGTTGATGCTTTCGTTTACAACATACTCTAATACCTTTAGACAGCCATCGTAGTCGCACAATATTTGATTGCTTAACTTATTTAAAAGGAAAACAGAGGTCATAAAACAGACAAAATAATTCATAAAAGTTTGAGAAAGCAACATTTGGATCCTTCGAAGTAAAGACATCATTAAAACTTAAAGAATCAATACAATTTTGAAATTTGGTCTGGTTTTCTTTACTATAGTCTCGTACAGTGATGTACCAATCTTTGAGCGACGTATGTGATTTAACTGGACATGTTAGCAGTTGTGCTGTATGATCTGAAAGTGCCAATTCAAGTACTTCGGCTTTACAGCTTCGTAAATTAAACAACATTTTATCTATGCATGTTCCTCTTACTAACCGTGTAGGTTCATTAATACCTAGTTTCATATTATATCTATGCAAAATTTGTTTAAATTCAGTCTGTATGATACCATCACTTAGGATATTTATGTTAAAGTCACCGCAAACGATAACTTTCTTTTTACTATAACAAAATTGATGAAGTAGCAAATTAAAATTTATGAAAAACTTATTAATGTCCTGTAAATTTGACCTTGGCGGTCTATAGATGCATATAACATAAATATTGTATTCTGTTAAATGAACCCCTGAACACTCTATGATTTGTTCCAATGAGTAATTATTTATTGCAGGTATTGGATTAAATAGGAGAAAATCTTATTGTATTTTTTACCATGATGCAAGATCCCCCGCGTCGTGTTTTCATACAGAAGTATGAACCAAGACTATAATTTAAGACTTTAAAAGATTTGTTATCAGACACAGTCATATTGAGTTCAGTGAGACACAAAATATCAACATGTCTTCCTTTTTCGGCTTCAACAGAATCGATGGTTACCGTTAAGATATCGGATTTGCTCACTAAACCGTTTATATTTTGGTGAAGAATAGAAATATTATTACTTACGAAAAAGCTCACTAAACCTTTTTGGAGTCGATACAATACTAACATGGTCTATGAAATGTTCTGTCTGTGTACACTGATCGCTTAAAGATACCGTATCATGTTCTGGTTTGTCTTATTTATGTTTATTATAGAAGTCGTACTGCAGTCTATAGTTAATATGTAATATTTCCTTAAGAAGTAATTGAGATTTGTGGAGAGCAAGAAAATGGCGTCTAGGCAATACTTCACAATAATTCATGTCAACATACTTACAATGATTAAACATGGAACACAGAAATTTTATCTCATAATTTAATTTACGTTCGTTTAAGAACTTATTGTTAGGCACTTCTGAAATTAAAATATTGGTATTGTTGTTGCTAGTCAAGAATTGTTTTAAATTAAATATTAAATCATTGGGCTGCTTATCATTAGTACCACCTATAATAATAATAATAAAGTCATTTTTATTCAAAACACTTATCTCTTCCTTTGATGACTTCAGGACGTTTTGCATTGTGGCTCCTGATTTCCCATAAGTCTTGACCAAAAACTTGTCACCTACTAATTTTTGAAGACAATAACGGATTTTATATCCTTGTTGATCTAACAAGACTACGATTTTCCGTTTATCATTTTCCGGGTTTTTTTCTACTAGCAGTATTACTGGTAAGTCTTCGTTTATATTTGCAGTTTGGCAAATTTTATTAATTACATCAGATTCTGGTTCTTTGTTGGACGTACACGTACACATATCTGCTGTAAACGACGATGTAGGATTGTCAGTATCTTCAATTTTATTAACATCCAAGGTTATATTTTTGTTATTCTGTTGTACTGGTTTGTTCTTGTTGCGTCAACTAGGTGTCATATTTTTCGTACTAGGAGTTAAACAAATTTTTTTGTACGTCTCATTCAGTTTTATAGCATTTTGCAGATCAACTTTTCGACGAAAATTTTCACTTTTTAGGTTCTCTATCTCTGTGTAATTCGTCAGACAATGACTTAATTCGCTAATGCAGCTCATTTACATAATCAGAATCAATATGAGAACTTCCATTTGGTATACTCAACATAGTAGTATCGAGAAATCGAAATTGATCAGAACTATTATTTGTAATATCTGCTAAATTTTCGCACGAGTTTACTTTGCCAGGACGACGATATGTTATATTTGTTTCTGAATCCATTTCGGTGTAAATTAATTTGATAAAAGAAATTGGTAGAATTATTTGGTAGACTTCCAAATTGCTTTATTCCAAACTAGGAGTTGATATGTCTCAAATGTGACATTTACTCACAACTGGAACGCGCTCCAATTTTGATTGGTTGATGGCAGTGTATATTTTTCTTAGTTTTCTTACTTAATTTGAATTTATTTTTCACAACGCTTCTTAAATTTAATAATTTAAGGAATTCAGTAGTTTTCTGATTAATAGTTGAAGCTTATTATATACATTTGGCGCAATCGAAATACTACTGCATTTGGGTAGTCAGAACACTGTCAGTATACTGCGGGCTTTCATAAAATTGTTTGTTATTGTTTTTATACCATTTATCACTGTAACTGTTATTACGTTATTAGTCACAAACAAGTCACTGCAAACTTTGTCACTGTATTGTCACAAATTTAACACTTATTATCGTGGTCAAATACGCGATATAGTCACATTTTATTTTATTAAAATTAAAATACGAGCAAGCTAATATACTTAAGGCAGGGTTGCCAGCCACAACTCTAGTATCGGAGTTTGTAGGCCGCTCGAAGGCCTCCGACATGTCCTAAAAATGTTTGTGAGACATGAACTAGGACCGACGGTTTAACATACCCTTTGAAGCATCGTAGTATACTGATGTTACATCGACAAGCGTAAATATGCAATATTCCACAGATTGATACTAAAGAAAGAAGAAATAACCTCCTTTGACTAGTTTTCTAAAGTAGCATCTTTAAAAAATCAGCATGTAAACAATCGCTAAGACGTCGCTTAGTTAGCCCTCGTATATTGTATGCATACGTCCCATACACGACTCCAAGTCTCATCTCGGGCGTTATCTCAAGCTCCTCTTATCTCTCATTAGCCGATACAGTGGAGTCGGGTGTCGTAAACCCGCAGTACAGTCTAATAAAACTCTCTGATAAATTTTATTGGGCCTTCCTTCGAGCGATATTCAATGAGCATTGTAGAGTTATATTACTATTTGATGGGTACATTTTAATGTCCTGATTTGTGTGAATGTAATCGAGATTAGATTAGCTGTTGCTGGGAAATGGAAGCTGGTGTTTTGATTTGGTTGATATGGTTTCTGTACTACGGTAATCTTGCTTTATTATAACTTAGAAATATTTTTGTGCTTCTTTATTGCTAGCTGTAATTGAGTATGCTGAGTTGAATTTGTGATAATATTTCTAGTGATCAATTTACGTAAAAGATTGCATAGAAGCAAGGATGGATTTTTGTTACACTTTCATTCGAAACCTACTGAACGAAATTTGATGAAACTTTGCAGCAATATAGCTTACTAGAGGACGCCTGCAGCTACGACCGAACTTTTTTTTAAATTTAACCGCTTCTGTCTCATCCCGTGGGAATTTCGCGTAATCTCTTCTTAGTGCTCTGTCAGTAACGCAAGGATCTTATATAGGTACATATGCAGTAGGCATTGCAGATAAGTACAACGTTTATTACCCATTCATCCGAATTCCGTCAAAGAATATTTTTAAACAATATACATATATACGGGAATTAACACGAACATGCATTAGGTATTTACATACCTTATTTTGTTTGATGTTTCGAGACGGTTGCACGTCCCGGGGTCGCAAGCTGACTGGTGTAGCGATGTCACGTCTCCGAGTGCGAGGTTGAAGATTCTATTTTTACTCCCGCGTCGTTGATTTTCTAAGTACCGGCACAAAACACACTAACCGTATCTGTATATTGAACATTCGCCGACTGCGCATTAAAGTGGGGTGTTGTTAGTCGAATCACTGGATTCCACGCCGATGACAATTTGAAGCCCTCTTCCCGATTTACGGTTCTTTACAGCTTAAGAACCGTCAAACGAACAAATCGGCGATTGCGGAACATTTACTTCAATCGGGCACCAATTACTGGATTCAATTTCGTCGTCCCCAAGTCCTCTCCACGGAACGCCACTTTTACCCAAGAGTTGTGCGTGAAGCGATCGAAATCAGAAAACATAAAAATTTCAATCGGAAAGAGAGCCTCAAATTGTCATCGGCGTGGAATCCAGTGATTCGACTAACAACATCCCACTTTAATGCGCAGTCGGCGAATGTTCAATATACAGATACGGTTAGTGTTTTTTGCGCCGGTACTTCGAAAATCAACGACCCGGGGGTAGAAATAGAATCTTCTACCTCGCACTCGGAGACGTGACATCGCTACACCAGTCACCTTGCGACCACGGGACGTGCATCCGTCTCGAAACGTCAAGCAAAATAAGGTATGTAAATACCTAATGCATGTCCGCGTTAATTCCCGTATATATGTATATTCTTAAACATGCAACGCGAGTGTTTAAGAGTTTCTAATATTTTTATAATTCCAACATCAATTGAAAATTGAAGCATACCAAAAGTTTGAGCATATGAGGGAAACAGACCAAAGATCGCACAATCGATCACTCACAAACACTTCACTTCAAGATTATGATCCTACCTACCATTTCCTACAAGTGGTTAGTGTATAGTATATTAGTATAAGTCATAAAGTTGCATCATAAGAACTTACTATACGTTCCCAAAGTTAGTACTCGTAGTAGATTGATTACTCTATTACAGGAAGAGAGTGAGTCAGTGTAATTCTAAGTTAAAGCTGTCTGGAATATAGATCAGCTCACAGGTGTGCACTAATCACTCGTACGAAGCTTTATATGAGACCACTACTATAGGCTTCTATCGTTTGCTCGACGCTCACGACTATAGATGAATTTTATCTACGAAAAAATATCGTTACTGGAATTCTACTGCGACTGCCATTGTGACTATTTCAGAGTCACATATATAAAGTGGAATTATGTCAAGCTCGTTTTTAGGGTTCCGTAGTCCACAAGGAACCCTTATAGTTTCGTCATGTCCGTCCGTCTGTCCGTCCGCAGCCTAGCTCAAAGACGCCTGGTGCTAGAAAGCTGATATTTGACATGAATATAGACATACGATATTGCAACAAAACTGTACAATAAAATTTAGGATTTTTTTTAAGGGTATCTCCCCTATATATATAGTGGGGTTGAATTTTTTTTTTGGTTGAGTACCCCATTGTGTGGGGTATCATTGGATAGGTTTTAAAAAAATATTATTAGTTGGCTCAAATCATTTTTCGATCAAGTGATTCGTTTGTCAAATATCAAGCTTCGAAGTGAAAAAAATTGTTAGACTCAAGTGCCCCCCCCTCCCCTCCTCTGCCGGCTAAACTATTAATTTGGGAGAGGTGAAAAAAATCACTAATGTAGTACATATAACGAATTTAAAAGGAAAACTATCACGGCTAAGTAGACATCACTAGTTTACGAGTAATCGTCGGTTAACTTATAAATACCTATTTCTGTGAGTTTACATTGGGAGCGCTGGCTTAATCTTAAAGATGCCCGTTTTTAGTCCCATGTGAAACAGAAGTTATCTTAATATATAAAATCTTTGCGTTACTGACTCACTGACAGACACGCTACAGCCGAAACTATTGGGCGCAGGAAGCTGAAATTTGGCATGTATGTTTCTTGGGGACCGTAGACGTGCACTAAGAAGGGATTTCCCGAAATTCCCACGAGATCAGGCAAAACGGATAAAATAAAATAAAATGCGGACGTAGCTGCTGGCGTCCTCTAGTTATCAATAATGGCCATTATGGGCAACTACGGAACCCTACATTGCGCGTGGCCCGACACGCACTTGGCCGGTTTTTGCTTGTGAATGATAGTTTAAGGCAACGATTCATCTGTACATTTTGGAACAAAATGTTGCTATTTCTTTGGAATATGTTGGTGACACCATGTAACTAATGTAAGTAATAATAAAAGTAGCATGTTAGTAAGTAACTAATTTGTTAATTCCTTGTTTGTAATTCACTTTTTCACGTGAATAAATCAATTGTAATTTTGATTTTATGCTCGAAAGCTAGCAACTAGCTTATTTCTGTTAGCAAGACGCAAAAAAGAGCCGTTACAATCATCATCATCGTCCTAGGCTTATATCGGTTGCATCCACCGTTAACCGAAAATGACAAAACACCAGCTTAGGTATTAACTATAACTACAATAGCAACACCTTATCCACCTTATGTTAAGAGTAAGTTCTCTTAGTAGGCGCTTTGAGTCTTTAAAATCCTAAACAGTTTAAAGTCTTCATACGAACGTACCTACTGAAATGATATAATGTACACGTAAATAATAATGTTACAGCGAAATAAAATAGATTTTAAGAGCTTTTCTCTCCTTGGGAGATACTGAATTCTTAAATTTTATTATAATATTTCGTAGATAAAAGTTATTACCAGTGTTCATAAAAAGACGAAGTCTAATGACCGATATTTAAAAACTGTCAGCCGAATTTTGAAAGATCAAACGTTTACCTATAGGTATACCTACAGAAAAATGTGAGACATAAATGAAACAGTGATATATGTATATACCTAGTCCTCTATCATCACGGCGCCGCGGCGCTAGCTTACCTAGAAACTACGGATTACTTTCCTTTTAAGCCATTGGATGGCTCGGTTAACCAACATTTGTCTTTAATACCTTACTATTCAGTCATGTGACTACAGAGTTTAGGATTTTCTTTCCGAGTTTGTTCCTTAAAAGTCTTTACCCTTTGACGGATGGTAGTCCGAATTGCAGCAAGCTTTTTTTTTGAGACGAAGTGTGTCAAGACTTTGTCTTATACTGCAAAGGCAGTACACCGGCCTTGATATTATAGTCCATTGACTAAAAGAATCATGACAACTTAACCTCTTGTATGCCGGAATGCCAGACACAATTAGAAAGCTATTGTGTCTCGCGTAGATCTGCGTTATACAAGGGGTTAATAAACAAAAAAATATGTTTCTATTATTGGAAATATTTAAATATTGAACTTAGGCTTGCATGCTTTAGCATAAACTGGCCAGCCTAGCAGCCCGTCCCGACCGAGAAGGTACCTACAAAGGTCCCAGTGCCAACTACCATGTAACGAGGCAGGATGAGACCGTCTACGCGTCTTTATAAGACTGTTTGAGCACCCCAAAGAGTATACAACGCACCCAGGGAAGGCGGGAGTGTTGCCAACTCAATCATTCTCGTTTTAATCACTCCGATAGAATGTCTTCTACAAGGTGATGCTTTTACTGACAAGTGCTTAGAACAGGCCACATTAAATTTGTTGTACAGACAACACGTTTAACATGAAAAATAGTCACGATGCGATATTTTTAACTTTATTGCTGTCTCACATTTCTGCGTTAATGTTATTACCTATACAAAACATTAGCGTAATCAAGCTTATTTTATGAAAAGTAAATATAAAAGGCATAATTACAAGCTCTATCTGGACAGTGAATCAAAATTTTTACGTGTATATTTTATGTTTTATCAAAATTTTACGCGAACGAGTGGTAATAAAAGTTTTTTATGTAAAACGAATTTACGAAAGTGGCAGACATCTGAAATGGCGAGCGATGAGGCGATTGGCCGACAGCTTTATGAGTCAACATTTGCGTTAGACGCCTTCTCTGCTTTGGTGTAAGTTGTGGTGCTACAATTTATAACTTGTTATGATGTTTATTTTAGGTGACATTACAATTAAGGTTTTGCTGTCCTCTAGTAGCAGTGAGGGACTATGATAGATCAGTTTTAGACTACCACGCAAGGAGGCTCGGGTTTGGACCTACTTCGTACATCTCTGTTAATTTGAAGTCAAATAACTTTAAATACAAACACTGCCCGCGAGTGTTTACTGGCCCTAAAGCCAATAAAGGAAATCTTCACAAATTAATTTCTTTCATTGCTTGTCCTTTCGTTGATATTGTTAAGTCAAAATCTCATGAATTCTTAAAAATCTCCTAGCAAACACAAATATTTGCTTTTGAAAATAGCATTTAAACGGAAATTTATTTGAATTTAGGAGTACAAGTAAAGCCATGGATATTTTTGCATACAATGGTGAGCTCGGCGACGGCGGTAAATTCCATATTATTTTAAATCTACAATTTTCTCATCCATTATTATTCTTATTCCTCTAAACCATACTTCACGTCCACGCCATTGTTCTGCGCCCATTAATTACGGAACAATTGCATTCACAGCATTTTACTCATACGTTTTATCGATAAAATGGCGGCCGGAGAGAATGCCGCCGTGTGTAATAAGTCGACAAAGTCCGATTAATGATTGCAATGCGATTTCATATTCAAATAATCCGTTCCGTAATGGAATTTTATTTTAGATCCTTTTTGTAAGGATTTAATATTAATGGCATGTATGAATATATGTTAAGTACAGCTGCATACAATGTATGTTTTATTAGACTTTTATTATGAAATGTAGCGGCTTATTAGACATCAAATACAGGGAAAGAAGATATATTTACACTTTAAAGTAAGCAGGTTTTTCTTGCAGTGGTTAGAGGCGATAAATACGGAGCTCATGGAGCTGCATTTCAACTATAGGTTGGTATAGTGTGTGCACGTTTTAATGACTGATCCGATATTGCATTGAGTTTTGATTATGTTTGCGTTTGGTCACTAATCGAAATCACTAGTGATCTGCTGTGTACGATGTCTTCATTCAATCATTCCTAGGATGTATTTCTTATACATGCGCCTATATCTGCTTTGTAGGCTTGTGCAGATGCCTTAAAAATGGTCAGTTATGTCGCATTAGACCGGCGCCATATAACTTTATTATGAAGGATTTTTTCCAAAGATATCTATACGTAAATTTTATTCCTTTGAATATCTTGTTAAGACCTCAGTATAAAGAGATAATACTGTGCTAAGACAGTGTGAGATTTTACGATTTAGCAGATTTTCCTATATCAAAAGAATAAAATATATTAAATAAATAGTCTTCGGTTTGAACTTACCGAAATAATTGTGTTTTGCGTGAGTATCATAAAAGATGTAGATTTGTATTGATCTAACGAATAGGTATTATGAAATATCCATTATTATCAATAGTTGTATCTATTCTCAAAATATAGCGCTGTAGTTATTATTTCCTGTGCTCTTGTTAAGATATTTATAATTTTTATGATTTTTACCTATATTTGGTGTATTACTATTATTATGTTCATATTGGAAACAAATACTCTATATTGGATGACATTATTAAATATTTTATAATGAACGGGTATAAAAAGAAGAAGACTAAGCGGCTCCATCCATGAGTCATATATACACCATCCATTACGGTAATTTCTGACGGATATTTTCCCTTAAAGTAAATTAAATATACGTCTCAGCAATATTCAATCTTTGCAAGGATTAAAGTTGATTCAAACAATTAAGATTTTATCCTTTGCGCAGCCGGAGTATTCTGCACTAATTTGCATAATAATTAGGTATCTCGAATTTGTATTCCTCATATATAAGGATATAATTATGGAATACTCGATATTCTATCATTCCAGTTTCAATCTGGGGTCCGCTTACTAGTCTAACCGGATTTGGCTGAATATTAGCTTTTCCAAGGAGCGAATGCCTGTCTGACCTCCGCAAACCGAAGGGAAAGCGATATTCCATAGTTTAGACTAGTGTCAGTTTATTTTTAGAAGGTACTGACGCCCTGTAACGATTGTCAAAGATCTTCATGACAACCGTGACCGACGGCTTAACGTGCTCTCCGAGGCACGCTACTGTTAGAGAAAAGGCGCAAGATGGTTCTGCTATCCTCCGACGACATGCCGAAATATCGGCACCTCAACAGACAGATCTCTAAGTCTCTGACTCGCGATCTCCGCCAATACAACACAAAATGTGTTCGTGAGGCGATCGAGCAGAATAAGGGATCCAAAGTGTTCCAGAGGGGTCTGTCTGTTGGGCAGAGTCAGCCGACAAAGCTGCAGATGGAGGATGGCAGAATCGTATCGTCCAAGCCTGAGCTCTTGGAGGAGATCGAAAGGTTCTATGGACAGCTATACACGACAACGCAACAACCCGCAAGTACTCCAGCGTCAGACCGTAGAGCTAGATTGACCCGACACTATACCGAAGATATCCCGGACGTCAGCATGCACGAGATTAGTGTGGCTCTCAAACAGCTCAAAAACAACAAGGCGCCGGGTGATGACGGAATTACGAGCGAGTTTCTGAAGGCTGGCGGTGCACCCGCTAGAGAAGCCCTTCGGAAGCTATTTAATTACGTCATTCTCGAGGGTAAAACGCCACAGGCGTGGCCCAGATGTGTAGTGGTGCTTTTCTTTAAGAAAGGGGATAAAACCCTCTTAAAGAACTACAGACCCATCACACTTCTGAGCCACGTCTACAAGCTGTTTTCGAGGGTCATCACGAATCGTCTCGAGAGCAAGCTAGACGACTTCCAGCCTCCCGAACAAGCCGGTTTCCGTAAAGGCTATAGTACCATAGACCACATACATACGCTGCGGCAGGTTATACAGAAGTCCAAGGAGTATAACCAGCCCCTATGCTTGGCGTTTGTGGACTATGAGAAAGCCTTCGATTCGATCGAAACCTGGGCGGTGCTACAGTCTCTCCAACGGTGCCGGATTGACTACCGATATATCGAAGTGCTGAAGTGTTTGTATGACAACGCTACTATGTCAGTCCGCCTCCAGGACCAGAGTTCGAAACCTATTCAACTCCAGCGAGGAGTGAGACAGGGGGATGTCATATTTATTTATTTATTTCTTCATATACACAAAGTACATAGGCGGACTTAATGCCATAGGCATTATCTACCAGTCTACCTTAGAGTGGTGCAGAGAGAGAAGAAGTAGTAGGTGTATTATATGATGTAGGTTGCGAAAAGTTGCTCATTTTGAATTAAATTTATTGGTCCTAGTAATTATACATACTTACATAAATATATATATTATAATAAAAATACATAAACGTAATGCATACACATTTAATTCAAATATAATAATAACAAATAATATACACATATATATAAACATATGATACATATGAATACACATATATACATAAACATATACCTGGTTAAGATAGTGGCTTAGGATACATTCGCGGACTCAGCTAACAAGAGCTCCTTTACTTTGGACTTGAATTTGAATTTGGTTTTGGCCATTCTGATCTCAGGAGATAGAGCATTCCATAGAAGAATAGATTCAATGGTGAAAGAAGAGTGAAGAAAATCAGATCTGTGTGAAGGTACCAAGAGTTGAAGATTAGTAGAGGAACGAAGATTGCGCTCATGGTTAGAACATAAGTACTGAAAGTAAGGAGTCATATACTGAGGAGAAGTAGGAGATGTGAGAATAGAGTATAGAGTAGTGAGAGCACGCAAACTACGGCGCTGACGTATAGGGAGCCACTTTAGTTGGGAACGATAAGTAGACACATGGTCATACTTACGAAGATTAAAAACGAATCGAATGCAGTTATTCAGAAGACGGTCAAGTTTTTTGAGGAGATCTGCATTCAGGTCAAAGTAATATCATACATCACCATAGTCGATCAGTGGGAAAATCAAAGTTTGCACAAGCATTGTTTTAGTCTTGGAAGGGAGTAAGTTTTTAAGGCGGTAGAGAGCGCGTAATGTGCCGGTGACCTTCTGACTTACCTGTGTCACCTGAGCCTCCCAATTCAGCCTGGAATCCATGTGTAGCCCAAGATTTTTAACTGTAGGGTAAAGATCGACCATAGTGCCGTTAAAAATGATGGCTGGTAGTGTTGCTAAGTCCAGTCTGCTTAAAATTCGTTGACTACCTACTACTATAGCCTGAGTCTTGCAAGGATTTACAGTGAGACCAAACTTATCAGACCATGTCTTTATTGTCGACAAATCCCTATTAACTTTGTCGATGGCCTCAGCTACACATTCCACACTTACATGGGAGTAAATCTGCAAGTCGTCGGCATACAAATGGTAAGCGCACCGAAGATGTTGAGTTAGGAGATTAATGAAAATAGAAAATAAGAGAGGAGAGAGGATGTATATCCCCGAAACTGTTTACCACTGCGCTGGAGGATGTTTTAATTTTATGATTTTATTTTATTTTATTTTATTTTATTAGGAAAACTTACAGCTAGCATATACAATAAGAAGAAAAGAAAAGTGTCACCGCTGTGCCGGTCGGAGTGGGGGGTGTCAGGTTTTTTTCGTTACGGAATTTCTGGATTCGGTCTCCACGCTCAAGGCCCGCGATAAAATCTATGCAATAGCTTAAAAATGCAAGAACATTCATAGTAGATGTACAATTAAGGAGGATTTCAATGTGCTCGTTGAATGTCCTTCAACAGAGCTGTTCCTAGAGGATCTTCGTTTTAAATCTCTCGTACTAGGGTTGCGTGGGTTCTTAAACAGATGTTCATACGTGGGCACACGTTATCTCTATCCACTATCGCGTCGGACTATTCAGATGTTTGTCTAGATAAGATGATATTAAAGTGTCTGAATACTGACAAAGCAAGTACTTGGCCAGCACTTGTGATGTTATGAATAACAAAAGATATTTCTGCAACAAGTAGTTACTCTATATTAAGTGCAACAGAATTGGCACAGGGGGGTTTGAACTATGAATAATTCACAAGAATATGTGGCGAGAACGCTAAGGTCTGCGACAACCGAACGGACAGGGATGGCCCGTCTAACCATTTAACTATGCATGTCTTAATCTTGAAACGGCGTCTGTTTCGTTCGAGCTCAGACCCAATTTAAATGCAAAACAGACGATATGTTACTTTATATTTAAAGTGTTTGATTTTGTTTATTTTTTTACAGCAAAAAGACGTACTGTACTGTCGTTGGCTTAGTTTGCAATGACACTTACCTAACTATCCTAAGCAGAAATACAATTAATACAACTGTTTTAGCAGTTCTATATACCTCAATGTTTATGCAAACACGAACCGAAACAACTTCTCAGTATACCTTATGCTGATACCCTATGCATAAATACTTGGTTTTACAACCGAGTATTTCTAATCAAACTCATGACGCTTCAGTCCATTCCATGCTTAAAGTTGTACAGTTCGATACCTGACCAGTAAAAGAAATACTATAGTAAAACTATGTAAATAAAATTTACCACCACCATTGACATAGTCCAAGGTGGTACGGCAATAAAGCAAAGTATTTCAATATACGTCTTATCCACACATATCTTTTCCCCCTCAACTTCCAAACTGGTCTCCGTAGGTTTACACTGGGGTAATTCCCTTAATGCTCTTTAGAATACATAGTCCATCCGTATCCCTGTGTCGACAGAGAACACATTGTGCTCAGTACAGTGCCTGTTTAAGGACCTCTAGACATCCTTTTGTCCCCGCACTACCAAGTTATTTCTGCAGAGATATCATTGGAACTGTATTACAGTATGCAGTTTCGATTCCATTTCGAATAATTTGGACTAAAAGAGTTGTTTAGTATTTACAGACACTTTATATTTTAGTAGCTGCTAATGAAATATTTGGTTTACTTCTCCAAGCAGCGATAGCCAAGTGGAGATACCAATGGACTGCCATGTAGAGGGCATCAGGTTTTAAACCACGGCGCGCACCAATGACTTTCCAATGACTTTTGTATTAAATTGTTAATTATCGCTTGCCTCGTGCCTCGAAGAGCACGTTAGCACCGGCTGTCATGAAGATCTTTGACAGTCGTTACGGGGAGTCAGTACCCTCAAATAAACTGATACTGGTCTAAACCATGGAATATCGCTATCACTTTAAGTTGCGGAGGTCAGACGGCAGTCGCTCTGTGGAAAAGGTGATATTCTGACCTATCTGGTTAGACCAGTAAGCGGACTCTGGTCTCCAAGGCGTGAAGATCTTGGATGCAACCGGGATAACGCTAGGACGATGATGATGACCTATTTACTTCTGCGACCTGACTTTATGGTGTGCTAGATTTTGTTTTAATCTGTAAGATGAGTATCTATTCACCTGGAGCATCTTAAACTTAAACGCTCCAATAAGACTGAAAAAGAAAACACATATAACAAATACATAATTTCTAGGTATTTCTTGTTTAGATCTATAAATTATAGGCGTATGAGGTATGAGTTGTTACGAGTCTCCATGTCTGCGTCAAAACATGTATGAACAACACTTTCTTCAGAAATCACCGTTTTCCTAGAAGTATAGTAACAGCGATATTGCAAACTTTCCCTGTTTATCTTATACTCCCACATCGCCATAAACACACAGAACACAGAAGTGTAATGCAATATCATACGATATTATTTCCTCCTAACACAATCGTATGAAGTTAGCGCCCTCTAGTGACGACGAACAAATAAAAAGTTAGCGCAACTTGTGCTAGTGTTTGGTATTAAGGTTGTCGTTATTATTTTTGGGATAATGTTAATAAGTAAGTAATTTCATGAGCCCTGAGGCATACCTTAGCAATTATGTTCGATTTATTTGTTTGATTTGGAAAGTAATTTTACAGGGAAATTGTACTTTTGCAACTCCTTATAATAATAAATACCTAGTAAGTACCTTTTGTTATACAGGGAAACTAGAGTGTTTCCGCAAACATCAACTGTGTTTAAAGGTCTCATTACTAAGAATGGATACCTACTACAATTTGTTACAGGAAAAGCATTATTGTAATAAGTTGCATGAACAAATGCTGCCTTATCTGTAAACAAACTCCACACACTTTTCAAGTCTTCCATCTTTATTGTGTGTGCAAATCTATAGCACAGTGTCCAGTTCAATATCAGTACACGGGCCGTCAGCTGGCGCAGATGCACAATACACAACGGTACACAACAATACACAAGAGTACACAATAATACCCATGTTTACGACGTTCGCAGTACCACTTATTGACTTTTCAGCTTCAAATATGATCCGTGTTTTCGACTCTTGGTGCCGACGCGGACGTGCTGCCGAATGCTTCTCAAATTATTGCACTTGTAACGGTTTTCAGACGCAGTGCGGTGGTTGTTTTTCTTGTTTTGATTTATAGTGTTGTAGAGCAGAGTATTGATAAAATCGGGTTTTTATATTACGTATGCGTATTGTTTTTCTTATTCTTTTTTTAGTCATCTTTTAACCGTGCAACGAATTACGAATGAACTCATATTTACATTCCACACCTATATAATGATTATTACGGGAAGTTTGTGGATGAAACTGGGGGCAATTGAAAGAATTAATCTGAATTTCCGATTTCATCGTAAAATTATCATAATAATTTAAGTAATAAGACGCCCATTGTTGTACAATACGAGTCTGGCTTGCCGCAAGGACTTTAATTGGGACCGATTTTGATCTGCCCGCATCGAAAGGGCGTCACCCACGATTCTAGCAAGAGTGTCGGTCCACCTTGCCTAACTTTGATCGTCCTGTGCGTCGCCGCCACTCCAGTGAGTGAGTGAGTGAGTGAGTCGTGCCCTGCTCACTGCCACATCAGCTTAGACTGGTGAGCTATGTAGGCGCCAAATAATTCGAAATACCGAACATAGCTCTTTCCATCGCCCTCTGAGTAACCTTTTATGATTACTGCTTTACTAAAGAAAAATTATTGCGCGTCATTGTGTCATTAAAAAAACATCCATGTTCGAACGATGGCGACAAAAGATGAGGGATTTATTACGAGGTCCATTCCACTAATTAAGCATCAGATTTGTCACACATATTTCAATAGTTTTCCAAAGGATTTCAATCAGTCTCCTTCCCTTCAAGATGCTGATTCCTTTTCACGTACCTACTCAAGAAAATACTTTATTTATTTATTTATTTAAACTTTCCTGCAAACAATTTGCACAAGGCGGACTTAATGCCTGAGGCATTTTCTGCCAGTCAACCTTCAGGTGGTTCAAAGATGATGTAGCAGGTGTAGAATTAAGAGTAAAACTTACTTAGATGTTGATACACAGAATACATAATATATGAATATATAAGGACAGAATACGTAGATACAACATCAACGGCGAGTACATCACTCACCTTCGATTCGCAGATGATATCGTAGTCATGGCTAAGACCATGGAAGACCTAGGCACAATGCTCGATGGCCTCTGTAGAGTCTCCCAACAAGTAGGTCTTAAGATGAACATGGACAAGACGAAAATCATGTCGAACGTCCATGTTGTACCTGCTCCTATTCAGGTTGGGAACTCTACGCTCGAAGTTGTCGAAAAGTATATCTACCTGGGACAAGTAGTCCAATTAGGTAGGTCCAACTTCGAGAAGGAGGTCAATCGTCGAATCCAACTCGGTTGGGCAGCGTTCGGGAAGCTACGACATATCTTCTCGTCCGATATCCCGCAGTGTCTCAAGACGAAAGTCTTTGACCAGTGTGTGTTGCCAGTGATGACTTACGGATCAGAGACGTGGTCGCTCACTATGGGCCTTATCAGAAGGCTCAAGGTCACTCAGAGGGCGATGGAGAGAGCTATGCTTGGAGTTTCCCTGCGAGATCGAATCAGAAATGAGGAGATCCGCAGTAGAACCAAAGTCGCCGACATAGCTCTCCGGATAGCCAAGCTGAAGTGGCAGTGGGCAGGGCACATAGCTCGAAGAACCGATGGCCGTTGGGGCAGAAAGGTTCTGGAGTGGCGGCCACGTACCGGACGACGCAGCAGAGGTAGGCCCCCCGCAAGGTGGACCGACGATCTTGTCAAGATCGCGGGAGGAGGTTGGATGCGGGCGGCTCAAGACCGGTCTGTGTGGAGAACCTTGGGGGAGGCCTATGTCCAGCAGTGGACGTCGTTTGGCTGATATGATGACGTAGATACAATATAAAACATACATATATATATATATATATATATATATATATATATATATATATATATATATATATATATATATATATATATATATATATATATATATATATATATATATATATATATATGTCGGAGAAGGATTACTTTCATCGACATTGATATTATTGGTTGCAGACTTAGTGGGCGTCATTGGGGTAAAATGCGGGCAACAAAACACAATCAGCTAAGCTTGACAATATTTTAATTAGTAGGTATTGAACAATATTTATAAGTTTACACTGTTGCTTAATACAAATAATATTATCAGACAAGACCGAGCAGCGGGTTCAGGGCAACTATCTTAATTTACTTTCTCTATACTCAATAATCCAACTCAATCTGCCGATTGCTCTCAAAAGACTGCACAGAACACCATATACCAATGTCACCATTAGTTGTCAGTTCTCCTTTTAAATTAGATGGCACCTCGAACCCGCTCGAGACACGCGTCCTGCTCTGATTGGTCATTATCTGAACTAGTACATTCACAACTTTTTAAATTACTAAGATAAATAAGGTTTTAAGCTATATAAATATTTCACAAATCAAATAAGGTTAAATTATAATTTTAAAGGTATTATTCGTAAAATTAACAATCATAGCTTCCTCGGACATATATATATATATATACACATACATATATAATAAATATATACAATTACTGACTAGTGAGAGCTCCGGACAATGATTCGAGAAACAATCTGGTAACAGGTAACAATGTATTGTCACCTAAAGTATTTGACACGTTTCTAAATATAAAGATGCTATGTTGTCTCGTACCTGAGATCTTCGCTCACTCTGCAGTCTCAACATATCGTATGAAGGTCTAGACAATTATAATTCTTATGGAGGAAAATAATTTACATTCTTGGTTTATTACTACTTTCGATCTTTAATGCATCAATAGAGCAAAGTATCAATAAGTTAAAAACAATACTTTTCTTTTCATTACATACCACCAAATTGATTATATGGAGTTATTTTAATATTCTACAACTAACAAATCGGTGCACGTTTCCACAGCAGTGTGTTGAATGAACTTAATTTTATTAGACTTAGTAGATAAGATTGGAATAACTCCTTGGTCCTGCAGTACCACACCATCCAAAATCATACTTCAATAATCAAATAGCTGGATAGAATCAAAGTCTTGACTTTGATGTTTTAGAGAGCTATACTAATATTACTACCAAAGTAAATCTGCCTATCTGTTACACCAGTCACAGTAAAGCAGCTTAGCGGACTTCGATAATATTTTCTTAATGCCACAGAAGTCTCTAGACGACTCAAAATCTCAAACAGATATCCACAGATAGGAAATTACAAGTTCAACTAGCTAGTCCTTTGAAACACACGAATAGAGTTCTGTCGCTATCTGAGTCACAACATAAAATTCATTGTGTCGCCTATAAAGTGGAACAGTCTCCAATGCACAATAGTCTATAGATAAAACAACAAAAGCACAGTGCTATAATTGCTGAGCTGTATAATTTGTTCTAAGTGAAGAGAGCCGGTGCCGTTACGAGCGCTGAGGGCAACTATTCAATGTCGATTCGATTTATTTTAATTCACCTCGTACTTGTAACGGGTTATGCAGGGCTGACACGCTATATTATATTCTTGGCATATATTATGGCTCAATACTCATTATTTTATTGCAATCCACAATGTTTGCTTAGGGGGGTACTTAAGATATGTATGTAACAATGATGGACCCTGTCGGACACAGCATAATAGGTATTATTAGAGGAGTGGAAGGTAGATTATCTTAAATTATAATTTACTTTACAATATATTAAAATTTTCTTGGTGTCAATTTTTAATAGTTATATTAAAGAATCTGAAAATTATATATTCTGGCTATGGCTCACAAGATTCACAGGAGATATTAAATTAATTGTTTTTACCATCGCTGTTTCTATCAAAAGATCGCCTGGGGATGCTGGGATGGAAATACAATAAGGTAGTTATGTATATAGGTAGTTTTTGAGAAAGTTAAATTAATTAAAAAATAATATTTCGAAAATGTTGTCCCTTCGCTAATGGTAATTAAACATTAAACGACAAGAGTTCTAACCCTTCATATTTCATGGCTTTCACGTATTATCTTTGAAAGTTTTCAATCCTGATTCTTGTCTTGAAATAACCAGATACCTTTAATTTGAATTACGATACTTTAATCTCTTTCTAAGCTTTGGCCACGTTATACATACCTGATAACGTCTTACTACGGAATTCAATTAATAAATTCACTACGTTAGAGGATAAGCGTACTTCGAACGGATTGAAGAAGAGTTACTGACGACCATTTTCAATATTCGATCCATCTATGGATTTTGAGATTCGAGATTCGTGTTTGACATATTCTGTATGGAGCTTATGTCAAAAACGAATCTAAAATCTTCAGATCTATCTATAAATCGAATATTGAATTCCGTAGTTAGAAGGTCGAGAGAAGATTTTACGTCCAAACGTGCCGGAGATGATAAGCATGCTCATGATCCTCTTAGCGTTATCCCATGCTAATTCAATAATATTATGTACGTGCATAGGTCTCCGAAAATGTTGGCTTTCAATTCTTTTTTTAATTAGCAACGGTAGAGTGATAACCCTGATGTTACAAGCATCTTTAGCACTCGACGGATAATCATTTACCATTAGGCACGCCCAATCCCAATATTTGAAACTATAATTTTAGTAGTATAAAATAAATGTAGACAACCCGAATTATTTCTCTCAAGATAGCTGCAAGCTTTAGCTTGCAAAATCAATTTAAGTATAGGAACCTGCTTTGATAATTTTATCTATCGGCATCTAATATTAAGCATAAAGAAAGTAACAATGTATGAACAAGGTTTACTGTGTCAACCCTACTTATACATTTTTCTCTACACACCATTTGGTTCATTGTGTCGGTCGGATCGAAGCGACAGCACATGAGTAGATAAACGGAACAGAGACACAGCTTCATACAACAGCGCGAATCGGTTGCACTACTACGAGCACGCGGCTTATGTGTGCGTGACCACTGGCCGCTTGTCGTGTACGCGGCGAGAGTGGAAAGAACCGGTTTACATAGGCTCAGGCAGTTGACAATCTAAGGGTTATTACGACGCACGTTGTTTGTTTTGTACGTTGCAAGTTTTAATATTTTAATGTAAAAAAGTGGTGTTTTATTATTAATAATGGTTTTTTATTGTACTGTGTGTATGAATAATACTAGTTCAAATAATTAAATCATTATAAAGATTTTAACAATGGTAACGTACAATTGGGTTTTTTAATTAGGTATAACTCCTGATAATTTTGTCGCATTTGTATTGCTCGAGCAAAAGTTTCGCGAATATTTCGATCTTGAAATAAATATTGTCAATGTTGGCAACGAAATACTTAACAACTCATTAGTTGTGAAATTGTGTAAAAGCAATTAATGTTTACAAAACCAATGACTATCAGAAAGTGATCAGCCATCGATAGGGATTACAAAAAACAGGTGCATGCGATTTTCGACCTTATTGACGTTACTCAGAATTTATAATTTTAATAACGTATCAATGTCAGAAAGCAAGAAAATACCAAAAAAAGTCTTGTCATGAATTGTCAATAAGGTCGAAAATCGCATGCACCTGTTTTTTGTAAGCCCTATCGATGGTTGATCATTTTATAGTCATTTGTTTTGTAGACGTTCATTTGTCTTACACAATTTCTTTTTAAACTTATTTTAGATACCTATCCCCGTGGTAAAACTAGTGGCCATAATAGCTAAAGGAGACTCCTATGTTTATTAGCAAAATAGATCATATTACCAGAAAATATTCAACACTATTAGTGGTATCGTTAGGAATGTCAAATAAATTACGTCGTCACGTCGTGTTTGGTAACAAATGTATATTTTTATTCCGTGATTTAAAAAGTTTCAGGTGCATGCCTTTTTTGGTTCCACTCGCTATTTTATTTACAACTGTACTTCTGCCGTATAGCGAATTTGTCGAGTCCAAGAATCTGCCCAATCCACGAATCTGTCGAGTTGGGAATCTGCCAAATCACGAATCTGTCCAATCCAGAATCTGTCGTATACCGAACAAGCGATTTGTCTTAACCTATTGTGACAACCCTACCAAAATAGGTAACAAATTTACAAGCTCTTAAGAAGCTGTCTCTCTGTTCGGTTTATTTACTCATGTGGCGACAGCGTAGGCTTCATCTGGCGCTCCAAGATGGAACCAGTGTTCCGTCTTCCGTTGATGGAACATGGGACTTCGCGGTACTTTTCGGAACTTCACTATTCGAAGCGGAAATGCACTTACTTAGCTTGCTCTTGATTTTAATGTAATATTCTTAGTCGCTCTTCTCAAATAATGTTTTAGAACATTTGGAATGCGATGGTGCCCGCCTTAATTATGTCTGCTTAATGTGTTCTGAGCTAAGTGGAATCTTTGCAAGTTTGCTTAACGAATGGCTTTAGTTCGGCTTTTATATTTTGGCTTTATATCTTTGCTAGGTGACGCCTCTTCTCTTAAACTGGCATGCCGTTAAACTAGTGCTATATTTACACTCAGTCGCTCTTATTCAATCTAAAAATTTGTATCAGCTTAAACTGAGATAGCATGGCTTCATCATGCACATTATCTTCTACTTGTAATTTTGATAGCCGTTTGTAGCATTTTAAGAGGTATGACTTAACTTAAACTTAGATTAACTTTGCAAGAGTAGATCTTGTTCATATAACATTTCATTTATGAGCAAGCAATACACAAAATAAAATGCAATTTGACAGTGGGATTTATTGTGTTTACTTACCGCGACTTCAGACTTTGGTTCTTTTCCAACTCAGCGATTGCCTTGGCGATTATGTGTCAATTATTTAAAATTAATATGAATTACTACCTATTTCAGTTTAAGTTCTCCATAAATTATAAATCCACAACAGCAACTGAACAGATATTCCTCCACCTCAAAGTTTTAGTAATCGATAAACATTATTACTTTTCATAACGCATTACGTCATTATTCCGCCATTGCAGGCCACGGCGTGTAGGGCGCCCGCATAGTAATAATAATAATTTTTTTTTCTCTTGGAAATTTTTATTTGTATATTATTTCATAGTTTTGTGCCGTTATATATTTACAATATTACAAGGACTTCTTTTTATGATAAACATTATTACAAATCAAAGAAACCGTAAAATATATTAAGAAAATATTGCCAAAATATTATGAAGATGAATGACATATAATGTCAAAGGATATAAACAAACAGAAACTTGAGAAATAAGAATACAAATGAGAATACAAATAAAACCATGAGAAAATGTTGACAAGAGCAGCTGCTGCACGCCTGAGATCCCCGGGCTCGTCGCTCAGCTCCGCCTCACAGCCGACGGCACCTGCACCAGCGTCGTCGGCGAGTGTTGAGGCGTCGAGCTCGTCGAGCGACGAGTATTTCTCTCCGCTGACGTCGCCACCACCTGTACGTCGGCGTGGGAGAGGCCGGCCACCGACACGCTTGGGACCCCGAGGCCCACCGGTCTCGAACAGGGCCCCCGCTACCGGTGGTGATGTGCACCGCATGAGATGGACAAGTTCAATGAATGAAAACGTCATGCGGGCATATTTTGCGGCCACAGAGGGAGGGACTAACCTCAGTGCGTACCGTGATCGAATGCTGCCTTTGTTTCAGGCGTTTGAGCCAGCTGTCAACGTGTCAACACAACGGCTATCGGATCAAGTGCGGGCCATCCAGCGGTGCCGTCTGTTGTATGATACCGTGCTTGAGAGACTTCGCTCTGACGTGCGGAGAAGTCTCCCCATCACTTCTTCATCGCAAACTGGGACAGAGATTGCTCAACAGCAACAGCTTAATGTCGTCGATGAAGAGGTAGATGACGAGACTTCTCATGTATGTACCCAGTACAATGATCAGTTAAGGAGCGCTTTGGAATGTGCTATTGGGGAATACCGATCCATGAATCCAAGTATTCGGCCTCGTTTGCCTCGGTTGCCCATGCATAAGAAAAACATAGCGCTAGTGAGTGCCTTGGATTCACTATTGTCAATCTATTTTGACAATAGTGAAAATCTCAGCGATACACAGTCAATCCTGTATTGTGCGGCTGTTACGGCATGTCGAGTAGCGGGAGTTAAATTTCCTGTAGATAATACCGCTACTCGACGGTCCGTTATGGTGCCAGCATGGCAACGCAGGATTGAGAGTCGTATCGCTGAGACTAGGGCACTCATTGGCAAGCTGTCATCTTTTAGAACCGGTAATACACGACCGAGAGTGATGCGCTTTGTGACTCGGGCCTTCGCGGTAACTGGTATCAGTTCCCAAGATTATTTGTCTCGAGTTATAGAGCGCATTGACTTGCTAAAACAAAAGCTTTATGCATGGGCAAACCGTATTCAGCGATATAAAAAAAGAGTGGATCGATATTGCCTGAATCGCACATTCCAGAGAGACGAAAAGTGTATGTACCGGGGATGGGAGCACCTTGATTCCTCGGCCAGTAATGGTGATGGGTGTCGACCGGATGATGATGCCACTGTCACATTTTGGCGCAGCATCTGGTCGATGCCCGTCAACCATGAAGAGGGTGATTGGATTGGGGATGTTGAGCGAGCATGTGAACGAATTCCATCTATGGAGCCAATAAATATAATAACTAACGACATAGCCAGTGCAGTCCATCCTTTACAAAATTGGAAGTCAGCGGGACCAGACGGACTGCACAATTTTTGGCTTAAATGGCTCCGAAGTTCGCATGCTTGCTTAGCATCTCAATTTCAATCATCATTGGAATCAGGGTCGCTGCCTGATTTTTTAACATCCGGCGTTACACACCTACTTTATAAGTCTGGTAGTACCACGGACCCCAAGAATTATAGGCCAATTACGTGCTTACCAACTTTATATAAACTTCTTACATCCATTTTGAGAACGAAATTATCTAAACATATATTTGATAATTCAATTTTATCTGTTTCTCAAAATGGATGTAAGAGTGGGGCTCGTGGTACTAAAGAGCTCCTTCTGATAGACATGGCCATTAGCCAACAGGTGCGCCGTAACCGGAAGAATCTATCGACATGCTGGATAGATTACAAAAAGGCATAGGACTCCGTGCCTCATGCGTGGCTTTTGAGGGTGCTAGAGTTGTACAAAGTAGATACAACTCTATGCACCTTCTTAAGGGCGTGTATGGGGCAATGGAGGACTGTATTGCGCTATCCAGGGTGTCGATCGACCTTGGGTTGCGGCGCTCCCATAATGATCGAGCGAGGTATATTCCAGGGCGACAGCCTGAGTCCTTTGTGGTTTTGCCTGGCCCTGAACCCTCTAAGTACCTTATTAGAGGCTTCAGGGCTAGGCTATCAGTTCAGGAGAGGTGGTCATGTTACATCTCACCTCCTTTTCATGGATGACCTGAAATTATTTGCCCCCAACAAATTCCAACTGACTGCATTACTTAAGGTAACTGAAACCTTTAGTAATTCTATCAGAATGGAATTTGGTGTGGATAAATGTGCGGTCATGCATGTGAAGAGAGGCAAGATTATGGAATCTGCAGGGATACAACTCTCAGATTCCATACAACTTAGATCCCTCTCCCCGACTGAGACCTACAAGTACCTGGGTATGTCGCAGTCTTTGAATATATCTGAGACTGACATGAAACAGACGTTGCAGGCTCGGTTCTTTAGCCGCCTGAGAAAAGTACTTTACAGTCTTTTATCAGGTGGCAACAAGGTGCGGGCCTGCAACGGGTGGGCCATGCCAGTCCTAATGTATTTGCTGCGGCATACTCAGGTGGACCCAGACTGAACTAGATGCCCTGGATGGAAAAGTCCGTTCAATGCTGACTGCATCTCGTATGCATCATCCACGCTCATCGGTAATGAGGCTGTACATCCCGCGGAAATGTGGGGGTCGAGGCTTTTTATGCGCTAAGACTCTCCACAACCGCGAGGTGTGCAACCTCAGAGATTATTTTCTGCAGATGAGTGTGGATGTGCATCGTGATGTAGTCACAATTGATACCGGACTTACCCCGCTCGCTCTGGCTAGAGAGAACTGGCACAAACCTGCAGTACTTAGTACTGAGGACCGACGGGAAGTATGGAGGGGCAAGGAGCTGCATGGACGATTCTACCGGGCCTTACATGGGCCAGATGTGAATTTTAAAGCTTCCATCTCCTGGCTGCGATTCGGTGATCTCTTTGGAGAAACCGAAGGTTTTGTCTTTGCAATTATGGACGAAGTTGTCATGACAAACAACTACCGGAAGTATATTCTGAGGGATGGGACGGTTGACATATGTCGGGCGTGTCACCAACCCGGGGAATCCCTCAGGCATATAGTGTCCGGTTGTTCGAGTCTTGCCAACGGTCAGTATTTGCACAGACACAACCAAGTGGCCAGGATAATCCATCAGCAACTAGCCCTTAAATATAATCTCGTTGGTTCAGAGGTACCGTACTACAGATATGTGCCCGACCCAGTTCTCGAGAATGGTCGTGCATTGTTGTACTGGGATCGGTCTATCATTACAGACAGGACTATTGTAGCCAATAAGCCTGATATTGTAGTGATAGACCGAGCAGAGCGACTCGCAATGATAATCGATATCACCATACCGCATGACGGCAATCTCGTGAAGGCAGAAAAAGAGAAGGAGATTAAATATTTGGACCTAGCTCACGAGATTGTTGACATGTGGGATGTGGATTCGGCGATCATTGTGCCGATAGTCGTGTCGGTAAATGGGCTAATCGCCAAGAGCCTCGATCAACACCTAAAGAGGCTCGCACTAGGCAGCTGGATCAAGTCCTTGATTCAGAAGGCAGTTCTTCTCGACACGGCACGCATCGTGAGGAAGTTCCTGTCTCTGAGGCCCTAACCACCGGTGGCTTGGTCCCTGTACCCGACACCGGTGGGTCTCCGTGGTCCCTTTTATATTTTTAAACGTTTTTTTTTTATAAACGTAGTTTATGAATATAAAATGAATTATGAGAAGTATGATAAATAAAGTGAATAATAATAATGCATTTATTCCCAAAATAATTACAAACGTTAGACAGATGTTGCACTGGTCCCAAACTAGGCAAGGCCTGTATCTTGGGTACCATGACAATATCACTATAGTAAAAAAAAAAAATGCACAATATTCAATTAAGTTTTAAACATTACAAATTTTAGAATTAAATTTGAAAGTTGTGTGAGAATGTCAATTTATAATACCAAATTAAAAATATAATAAACAAATAATAAACAAAATACAAAAACGGAATTGAAAATTATTCATTTTAATTTTGCATGTCAAATAAAATAAAAATATTAAATAAAGAGAGGATTGAAGTTGATAACTGGAATTAGTTGTGTTACATATTTGTTTAAATTGTGCTTGAGTGTAGAAGTGTTTAAACTCGTGTAAAAAGGTATTTGTGTGTGTGTGTGTGTGTGTGTGTGTGTGTGTGTGTGTGTGTGTGTGTGTGTGTGTGTGTGTGTGTGTGTGTGTGTGTGTGTGTGTGTGTGTGTGTGTGTGTGTGCGAGTAATATGCCAAAGTTACGTTCAAGTTAGAATTTTCAATAGGTTTTCAGTGCTTTCATAGTCACAAGTCCGTATAAAAACAGTAATAATTAACTTGCATTGTTGTTTCGTTTGCGTATAGAAATTGAGTTTAGCATTCATTTTATTGTAAAGAAACGGACCCATGAAACAGAAAAAGCGCCTGGTGAAAGAATGTCTAGGCTGTACATCTCGAGGAACAACATCGGAACCACATCTACGACGAGAAAGTTCATCGCAATTAAAAGAAGTTAGAGAGTGTTGCTTGAGGATACAGTTTCTAATATACAGTTGCCTGACAGTCAATAGCTCCCAGGACTGGTAAAGAGGGTGTGTGGAAAAGTATATAGGACGGAACGAACTTACTTCAAAAAAAAAACGAAGGAACTTACTTTAAATGTCCCGTAAAGATAAAAAAAAGTTAAAAGAAAGAAAGCAGCCACCTAAATCATTCCAAATCAAGAGATCCGCTCGCCTTTGTTACCACAAAATGTTCTGATACACATAGTTTTTAGGCAATAAATTTTGATGTTCCCTATCCATTCTTGTTGGTTTAAATTGGGTGCTTTTTACTGGAAAGTAGCAATCCTCCTTGAAAGTCCTAGTGGGATATTTTACAAGTTCTCTAAAAATCCTGATATTCTTCCAGTATAATAATAGCGGTTATCTACAGGGTGTAAAAAGACCCAACATCAAGCCGAAGTCTACTCGTTCTGCACATCATGCCAAGTCATACTACGTGAAAATAAGACCTGGGAAACGATTTTTTTTTAAGCTTAAAAATATTGACACATTTTATAAGCCGCAATGTATAGCGCGCGAAATGCATCGTGCCTACACCGGCCATATGTACCTACACCGTGAGTAGCCATAAACGTCGGCTGGGACCTAAGGATGGTTTCAGATTTGCGTTTTTTTCTGAGTGTATACGGTCGTTTCAGCGAAGCGAAGCGAAGCAACATCAAAATTTATTGCCTAAAAACTATGTGTAGTTTTTAGGCAATAAATTTTGATGTTGCTTATCCATTCTTGTTGGTTTAAATTGGGTGCTTTTTACTGGAAAGTAGCAATCCTCCTTGAAAATCCTAGTGGGATATTTTACAAGTTCTCTATAAATCCTGATATTCTTCTAGTATAATAATAGTTACGCGCTTCGAAAATTTTAAATTTAAAGTTCCAAAACGGTGCATTAGAACAATTTTTGGTATTTAAAAGGTACCTGATATTTGCAAACCGTACTTTGTAAATAATAATCTGTTGACTCTGCCTTGCATTTACATAAAGGAGTGTGCTGTGTTTGTAAAACAAAACATGGAATTATTTATAAAAAGTTCAAGTATTCGACATTCTGGTAAATTGTGTGTTGTCGAAAGCAAAACGGCGCTAATGCACAAAAGCTTCTTTTGCACTGCACCACGCATTTACAACAAATTACCTACTCAGATTAAAAATATTGAAAATCTACAATTATTTAAAAGGCATGTTCAAAAACTGCTTGTAGTTAAATGCTATTACTCGCTACAGGAATATTTAGATGATACATAATGCAAATAATTAATTAGAAACAAACTTTGTATATTTTTAAATTTTAATATATACTTATATACATTTGACATTTTAATTGTAATTAGCTGACATTGTACTTTTATAATTATTATTGATATTGTATAATTTCATTTTAGGTCCGTGTGGTGACGGATTAAGAATACGGAATGTCACCACCTTATATCATCCTATGGGTGTCGTAAGAGCCGGCAGAGGGAGCATATTATGCAGAGAACAACACTGTAAGAGAAGAAAAACTTGATACAAACCCTATACCAACCCGTTTGGCCAGCAGCGTGGTATAGTAGGCCAATTCCTCCTTTCAAAGGATAGGCCTAGTCCAGCAGTGGACTGTTAAAGGCTGATGAATTTTATTTTTATTTTATTTCATGACATTTTAATATTCTTATTTCTACATTATGACATTTTGGATTCTTATTTGACATTGTATATTTTGACGTTAATCTGTAATAATTTATGTTGTGTTTAATATTATAATACGTAATAGTTTACTGTTTCTGTGTTTGCATGCCTAATTGGTGGGATATGGTAATAGAACTAAGTATTTATTATTAAGATCTGCAAATGTATACCCATATTCGCAAATGAATAAATGAATTATGAATTATGAAGAACCGGACTCGCATAAACGGGCATATGTCAGCATGTTCGCTCGAAATGGTAGTGACATCGTGTCAGTGTCAACATGGACTCTGACGGCTCAAGCTTATACGAGCTTAGAAGCGCATCAACGCTCGTACGAGTTGCGACTGTGCCAAAAGGCGCGCATATATACGCCTACATGCGCTTCCAAAAACGAGCTTATGGGCTATTTATCGTGTTTGGATATTTCGGCTCTATTTCACTCATCATGATTCCAAACGAGGTTCTACGTTTAAGTCAAACAATATTTCGTTTTCTCACACGAAAATCTTCATGCGAAACAAAGTCTAAAAATAGACCGCATTCCAGTAGTCGACAAAACGTTCAAAACATTATGTATAATATGATGTAAAATTTGATCTTTGTGCGTAAATATCATAATTCCACTTATGATCCGCATTACACGTTCTACTTAAAAACTTAAGCAAAACTGGCCAGCTGTGCCGACCGTTTTACCTCCACACCATATTGTGCCACAATATGAACACAATGTGTGACACTGCAACTAATGTGTATGCGTCATAAAGCTCGTCTATATCTCAACGTCACCTAAAAGGTTATAAAACCGTGACGTCAAAACGGTTTAGTGAATTTTTTATTTGTTACTTACATTTTATATTAAAATCCGTATGACTAATAAGGCAAGCAGGAAAAAGACGATTCTAGCAACAACCCAGAATTTCAATTTTAAGAAAGCATTAATGTTGACGAGCTAAATACATCGTGTTGCGTTGCTTCAAGTTAAGCTCTTACAAGTATTTAAGTAGATGTCAACATAGATCTGTGTAATTTATTTTGCCTTGCAACGGATCTTTATTTTAAAGGTCTTATCAGTAGCGTCCATAAACTGCTAACCAGTAAGCAGCAAGCCTTTGTAACACACTAACCGTATAAAAAATAACGTTCGCATAAACCCAGATGATAAATATGAGTCCTCATAAAAAGGCAGAACAATAAAATCCCAAGTTCCACCATCAGAAGATCCAGAGGAAATTTAAAATATCGTGGCTACTATTAAAGCCTCCGTGGCTCCGCTAATTGCTGTTTTTTGCTCGAAAATAATACATTCTGGCGAAATGGCGTGCTTTTTGCCGAAATATCCAACCTTTGTGCCGACTATTTATGATGTTCATACACGTTCCCGGGCCGTAATAAGTAAAAACTAACAATAGAGGGTATAAATACTAGCCGCGAAACAATGAATGTCTGCGTGTATGCACTCTAGTTTTATGAAAATATGTAATAGAAAACTAGTAAGCAACTTTGCTTTTTGTTTTCTAGAAAGTTGGAAAACAGAATATTATTATGTGTGTAATAGCGGTAGGTGGTTTAATAGTTTTACTGTGGACGGCACTTGTTATAAGGGGCATTCGACTCCCAAAAGGTGTTTCTGAGGTCCGATGTTAGGACTGACCTGGTGATACCAATCTAACTCTTACCAATCTTCTACGAAAACGATATTCTCCGTCAGGTTTGACATACTTCGCTCATATAGAACACAAACTGTTGAGCAGATACATCACAAAACTGAAAATATGGCGTAGTGGTTTAAGCGGTCGCCTCAACATTTAAAATTGTGCCGAGTATTGTGTGTAGTATTAGTGTGTATTGGGTACCCACAAAGTTTGTGTGGTCCATTAATTGGTGAGTCAACATGTTGTGAAGTTCTTAAAATGTATTCCTGGTGCGTAGTTGAGTAGTCTTCAAAAATATTAAAGAAATCCGTAACTTGGTTTAACAGGTCCCACTTTTTGACTTATATCTTTATTTCATTATCATAAATAAATTATAAAGCAAAGTCGATCCTCAGTGCGGCAGAAGTCAGTCTATTCATGCTAAAACTAAGAAAACTCTGCTACCATCCGAAAATATAGCGACGCAAGCTTGGATTTTAATCGTTCTATGTTATAAATGTTTTTATTTGCATATAAATAGAACTTTGGCTAGTTTTGCACCAGATTTTGCGCGCTGAATCTGTGAGTGAAGTATAAATGCTAATCCTGCATCAAAAAGATTAGTTAACAGTAAAATTCGTGATCCGAGAGCCGTAAAAGTTGTATTGTCAATTGAATTTATGTATGGGAGAAAACAGTTGAACGTTCTGTGCAAACGATTGTATATTTAAGTGTAAGAGTACTTTAGTAAATATATATCGAGGACAGACTTGTTTGTTCTATATGCAGTATACACATGATTTAAACATAAACTGGAATATGGGCGTAGTAATAAAACACATGGGTATTGCATAAAGGCGTTTGCCTAGAGTTTTGCATCGGTGTCTGCCTAAGTACAGTAGATATATCTCCAGTTAGGCGGCGATTTATATACTAATGCCATTGCACCTAACAACTAATATTGTGTAGGCAGCGTTGAGTCTGCAGGCAGAATTTAAAATAATACATATACGTTTGGTGTTGATCAACCAACATTTAATCTAGCGTGTATTTCTTAAGTGTCAATTTACGCCTCGACTTCTTTCTTTATTTTTTTTGTGAGTGTTTGGACAACTCCAGTATCAGAGTTTGTAGGGCGTTCGAACGCCTCCGACATGTCCTAAAAATTTTTGTGAGACATGAACTGGGACCGACGGTTTAACATACCCTTCGAAGCATCGTAGTATACTGATGTTACATCAACAAGCGTAAATAGTGCAGCATTCCACAGAGTGAATAATAAATAATAGACTACAGGCCCATGTCCAAAAATGGATGGGTCATATGAACCACCAGGTGACATATATAGGACGATATAAGAGCATAAAATAATAGGATTCAGCACTATGCCGTAACTTGTAAGCTGTCCAACTGAGTGCTGGTGAGAATTCAAAAGTGCAGGTAGAGTGAGTACATTTTGGTTATATATTTTTGTACGGCATTTTTACCATCGATAGATCCATGAAAAATAATAAGAAAGCGCGCAGTGCCGTAAAAAAATGGTGCGCCACAAAATCGGTATTGTTTTTTGATTTTCTGACAATTTCCAGGGTAAATTTGGTCATTTCATTCTGTACCGCATCAGTTTCATACTGTTTCAATACAGCTTCTAATCCATTATTCTGCAACGCCGTACAAAAATCATGCGACAAGGGGAAAAAATCGAGGGTTGCAACCCCCTCTCTTTGCGTGATCCGGGGGGTGATTTGAAACAACATAAAATTAATTTATTTTGAAAGTATTTTACGCATAGTCGTTGGTCCAAAGGTTTGTAGGGGAAAAAAACTCAAGGAAAAAACCATAGAACAAAACGTAAGAAAAATCCATATAACGAAATGTAAGGTGAATTCATGACGATATTTTTTTATACGGCATTTAGATAGTTTATTTGTACTTAATGCAATAATTTATAAAAAGTTAATGCCGTTCAAATCTGAAAGTTCATATTGATAAAAAAAGTACGCTTACGGAGCGACGTTCTGTTACGACGTTTAAGCGCAGGCCACACCGCCAACTGACGGACGTGGCGGGCGAAGCGGATGACATCGTTTCACCTCTTATCATAGTTGGGTTCACACTGCCAACTAACACCCAAGTATGAAAAGAGGTGAAACGATGTCGTCCGCTTCGCCCGCTCCGTCCGTCAGTTGGCGGTGTGGCCTGCGCTTTAGCATTTTTAGGCATATATCTACACCTGCCTACCTATTAATTTAGATTTACCTTATTTTGTATTATCATCTTTAAATATATTTATCGATTTTTCTAAAAATAGGTGTTTTATTTAATCACATCATTACAATGAAACAAATCAATTATATACATGTATCAATAATGTTTGAATTATATATTAAACCAAAAAGTATACAAAACTGTTGATACTGGAATTTACAGTTTCAATTCTTGGATATTATATACACACCCTTTCACTTCAGTAAGACGTCATAATGATTTTATCATATTATCAATTGTTCTCTTCAAAAATATGTTAATGCGTACGGCATTAGTATCAGATGGGCATAAAGTACTACACCCTTAAAATGGTAGCGTCATTTTCATCAGCCTAAAAGATATGGTCTGCATTAAAATGTACGGCATCATTTTTTCCTAATTTATTTATCTTAATACTATTTAAAACAAGGGAAAAATGAAGAAAATTGCAATATTTTATTAATTTATGAATATTTAAGCTCTTGCAATAATTTAAAGAAATTCAGTTTTTGTATTTCTCTATAATTTTCTTTAGAACGGTTTCTTTTGAACGGCAATACTATAATATAACAATTGTATTTTACAATATCATGTTAAAAAAAATTGCCGTACAAAGTCAAATGATTTTACAGCTTTATAAATCAAGTATAACATGAAATTAAGATAATTATTAATATACATTCAAATGAATAATAATTTATGACGGCATTATTTTTAATAGTACTTTTGAGTGCTACATAATGTTTTTGAACCGAAGCCGTACTTTTTCAAATCACCCCCCGGACCACGAAAAGAGAGGGGGTTGCAACCCTCGATTTTTCCTCCTTGTTGCATGATTTTTGTACGGCGTGCGGAATAATGGATTAGAAGCTGTACTGAAACAGTATGAAAATGATGCCGTAGAGAATAAAATGACCAAATTTACCCTGGAAATTGTCAGAAAATCAAAAAATATTACCTACTTTGTGGCGCACCATTTTTTTACGGCACTGCGCGCTTTCTTATTATTTTTCATGGATCTATCGATGGTAAAAATGCCGTACATAAATATATGACCAAAATATACTCACTCTATCTGCACTTTTGAATTCTCACCAGCACTGAGTTGGACAGCTTACAAGTGACGGCATAGTGCTGAGTCTTATTATTTTATGCTCTTGAATCGTCCTATATATGTCACCTGGTGGTTCATATGACCCATCCATTTTTGGACATGTGCCTGTAGTCTATAATAAGAAATAACCTCTTATGACTAGTTTACCAAGTAGCGTCTTTCAAAAATCAGCATGTAAACAATCGCTAAGACGTCGCTTAGTGAGCCCTCGTATATTGTATGCATACATCGCATACACGACTTCACGTCTCATCTCGGGCGTTATCTCAAGCTCCTCTTATCTCTCATTAGCCGATACAGTGGAGTCGGGAGTCGTAAACCCGCGGTATAGTCTAATAAAACTCTCTGATAAATTTTATTGGGCCTTCCTTCGAGCGATATTCAATGAGCATTGTAGAGTTATATTACCATTTGATGGGTACATTTTAATGTTCTGATTTGTGTGAATGTAATCGAGATTAGATTAGCTGTTGCTGGGAAATGGAAGCTGGTGTTTTGATTTGGTTGATATGGTTTCTGTACTACGGTAATCTTGTTTTATTATAACTTAGAAAGATTTATGTCCTTCTTTATTGCTAGCTGTAATTGAGTGTGCTGAGTTGAATTTGTGATAAGAAATATTATCAATATATATAAATAGTGATCAATGTATGTAAAAGATTGCATAGGAAGCATGGATGGATCTTTGTTACACTTTCATTCAAACCTACTGAACGAACTTTGATGAAACTTTGCAGCAATTACTAGAGGACACCCGCAGCTACGACCGCACCTTTTTTAAATTTAACCGTTTGTGCCCCATCCCGTGGAAATTTCGCGTAATCACTTCTTAGTGCTCACTTCTTCAGCTTCTTGTGCTCAATAGTTTTGGCTGTGCGTTGTCTGTCAGTCAGTCAGTAACGCAAGGATTTTATATGTATTGAGTTTATATCAAAATAGCACATAGAATTGGTCCCGTAGAAACATACATATGCAGTAGGCATTGCAGACAAGTACAGCGTTTATTACTTATTCATCCGAATTCATTCAAATAATATTTTTATAATTCCAACTTCAATTGAAAATTGTAGCGTACAAAAAGTATGAGCATATGAGGGAAACAGACCAAAGATTGCACAATCGATCACACACAAACACTTCACTTCAAGATTATGATCCTACCTACCACTTCATACAAGTGGTTCTTTTTTATAGTAATAGGCGGCAAACGAGCAGACAGATCGCCTGATGGTAAGCAATTACCGCCGCCCATGGACACAAGCAACACCACAGGAGTCACAAGTGCGTTGTTGACCCTTGGGGTTGGGAAAAGGGATAGGATAAGGAGTGGGATGAGGGAGAAGGAATATGGGATAGGGCTTCCAGCACTCTCACTCACCAAAAGAAACGCAACAGTTTAGGTACTGTAACTTTACGTCGATTTTCTGTGAGAGGGTAGTACTTCTCCGGTCGAGCCAGCCCATTCATGCTGAAATCAGCAAGGCTCTACTACAGTGAAAAATTAAGGTTGCATCATAGTAACTTACTATACGTTCCCAAAGTTAGTACTCGTAGTAGATTGATTACTCTATTACAGGAAGCGAGTGAGTCAGTGTAATTCTAAGTCAAAGCTGTCTGGAATATAGATCAGCTCACAAGCGTGCACTAATCCCTCGTACGAAGCTTTATATGGGACCACTACTATAGGCTTCTACCATTTGCTCGACGCTTGCGACTATAGATGACTTTTATCTACGACAAAATATCGTTACTGGAATTCAACTGCGACTGCCATTGTGACTATTACAGAGTTACACATAATATAAAGTGGAATTATATCAAGCTCGTTTTTGTTTGTGAATGATAGTTTAAGGCAACGATTCATCTGTACATTTTAGAACAAAATGTTGCTATTTGTTTGGAATATGTTGGTGACACCATGTTACTAATGTAAGTAATAATAAAAGTAGCATGTTAGTAAGTAACTAATTTGTTAATTACTAGTTTGTAATTCACTTTTTCACGTGAATAAATCAATTGTGATGTTGTTTTGATGCTCGAAAGCTAGCAACTAGCTTATTCCTGTTAGCTAGACGCAAAAAAGAGCCGTTACAATCACCATCATCGTCCGAGGCTTATATCGGTTGCATTCAAGATTTTTGATCACTTGAGTATGAAATAAATTAGATAAATTGAGTTATTTAGTTCTTCCGCGCACTAAAATATTTTAATGAAACTAGTCAAGTTGAAGAAAAACTAAACAACTTGAGTTATTTAATTCGGGCATTAATGAGCATTCATTCGGTTTTTAAATAAGTATTTTTATTTATTTCTTCTTCGAGAAAATGTAAATTTATAAGAGATTCCAATCAAATAAATGTCAATAGGTGAAGTTATTTAATATTTCTATTTATAGTATACGCACGTAAGCAAAGTTATCGTACAATTCAGTAGTACAAATTAGCGCGAAATAATGTAAAGCTATAGACCAACCATTCTCAAAGTGTGCTTCGCGGAACGCCAGGGCTCCACGAAGCATCTTTAGAGGCTCCACGAAAATTTTGCTCCAATTAAAATAAAATTACTTAAATATAACTAAATCACTAGGTAGCAGAATACAGCGAAATGATCGATTTAGATTCTAAACTCACTGCAACTTAAAGTAGTAGTACGTGCAATATGCTATGTTTTTACCGGCGGTTTATTATAATCGGATAATTATATTATAAACAGATATACTATTAATAGATATGTTATGTTCCTAAGGTTGGAAGCGATAGCCTAATGGAGATGGAGACTGCCATTCACAGGGCTAGGGTTAGAATTCTAGGCAGTAAATTTTCGAAGTAATGTGTTTCAATTGTTAATTATGACTTGCCTCGTGCCTCAGAGAGCAGCTCTTTAAGACTGGGCGGTGTGGACACCCCTTCCTACTTTTTTCTGACATCAAGATTAGATGTCTTCCAGCCACCGGTGCAGGCTAGGTTTCTTAAGGCGCTGTCCTAAGCGACTGTTTTGGTAAATGAGGGGGTGAAGCAGGGGAGGTGAAGGGAGCTTAGCTCCGTCTACTGCGGGGCGCCCCTCTTCATTCTCGTCGCGTGCGGCCGTATTCTGGCGACATCCGTATTCCAATAATTCAAAATCGCAAGCAAAACGTTTTAGCATATTGAATTGAGATACTGATATTATATCATATATATCATACGGGTGGACAGACAGACAGACATGGCGAATCTATAAGGGTTCCGTTTTTTAAATTTTTGGCTACGGTACCCTAAAAACCACAATACTGCCCTACTAAGCGCAAAAGCCGTATCTCAACTAAAGCGAGTTAAGCGAGAAAAGTTGATTTATTTTATTAATTTATAGATGTTTATTGTTATTATAGGTATAATAAACTACCTTGTCATATTAAAAACAGTAAGAATATTTATGAATACAAAAACAAACTATTTAAGCTACTCAATGACAAAGTATATTATTCAGTTAAAGAGTATCTGGATGACCAATTTTTATAATTTTTATTATTTTCACATTGTTATTATTACTTACTTAATTTATTTTATGTTATGAAATCGATTGACATTCTGTATTTTTATTTTATTCTGTTGTGACATTTTCTCTATTTTATTGAAATTTTTTTAATTACTTTTTCAATTTATTTGAATTAATTTTGTATGCCTATCGGCGGAACATGGACTGTACAATCGACATATGTATATTGAAAACACCTGTAATTACCTGTGTTCACAAAATAAATAATTTGAATTTGAATTTGAATAATTATAATGGTAAAAGTTTCGAAATACGTCGCCGTTTTGAGGGGTTGTGAGTGATTGGGGGGGAGGAGGGGAGGTCTCGAAACCTCCCCTCACCTGCGAAGGGCTCCTGTTTTCGGATTAAGGGTCAAAAGAAAACCTAACATAACAAACCTAACCTAACAAATTTGACATTAGCTGTCAATATGATCATTCCAAGATGGCAGTTTTGCGTTTCGTTTCACGTTTTTCACATAAAACCTAAAAATTACATTTGTAAAACTGTACTAAAGTATAAAAACTACGTTCCGTTTTACATAATTGCCGAAGTATTTATGAAATTTTGGAAATTGTTAAAAAAATATTTAGATGCAACTCCGGCAGCCAAAATTAATTTAAGGGGATTAAAACCAACTCCTTTAAGCTCCCTACACTACCAATACTCTCAAATTCAGGCGACTCGTTTCGAAACCCAACCCATTATTATTTTTCAAAATAGATTAAATATCAAAATTTTAAGTGGATATACCTTATTCATGAGATACTGCTATGTCGCTTAGAAAATTATAGAAATAGAATTTGAGTTAGGTACTGCTTTTTCGTTAGCTCTCCTCATACATGTTTGTATGGAAAAATATAAAAAATTTCTTTCGCATCAAATATGTGTTGTTTCAAAGAAAATAAATATTAAAAGATATTTATTTATATTCATTTATCATTTATGAACGAAATACAGAGTTTACAGCTCATCAAAAGTTAGCTGTTTGCTACAACCCGGCAGGTTTTCTTTATTCTCATCGAAAGTTAAAGGCAGTGTGTGAGGTGATAAGGCTTTAATACTTTTTATTTGCTGTTGTTCACGAGGCACTCAGTTTCATTTACTTTCCTTTTACGGCTTGGTATTGTAGAAATTTCAAGCACTGATGAAACATTTTCCTCTCCATGATCTCGCAATGCCATCCTTTGAGCTTGACGAGAATCAACAATTTCATGCAACTGCCAATTCATGTTTGCCACAAGCTTTTCTTTCATTTTCTTCTCCCAGAAAACATCATCTCTTTCTATAATTTCTATTTTTAGTGGTATACTTTCGCCACTCCACACAGCAAATAAACACTTTTGTTTGCGTGTTAGGTGGCGTTGCCATTGAATTTGGTAATATCAATTACAATATGTGTTTAGACTAGTCAGTTCACTTTTTTATCATTTTTCCATATTTGTCTTTTATTTGCTCTTATACTATTCTCCAGGCCATTCTTATAGGCAACTATACAACATTACATTTCCACAATCGTATTTAGACCTATTAATCAATCTGGCGTGGCACCAATAAACGGAAAATCCACAAGGCTCGATTGTTAAATTTTCTTGCTTCGCCAGTTGTTGCAAAGCCAGTTGTTCATTTTAGACTCCATGCGCAACTGCTTTTACATTGCAAATATTTTATTTGTACAAAATAATTTATACTAAGTTGGCTTTACTGCTGTTATCTCTTCTTTTTACCACTATACCAGAATTTCAATCTGTCAACATATTCTTACGCAATTTGAACCAGTCACTGCTATCCCTCTTGTAATTTTCTGCTTATCACTACGGAATTTAAGTCAAATTTGTTAAAAAATTGTTTGTTTGTCAAATGTGTGTAAGACGTTGCAGAACTGTTATCTTTAACTTCACTGTAATTACAATAAATATAATTAGTTAGGTACTTTATTATTAAAAAAATTACTATATCTTGTGTTATAGCAAACAGAAATGTCACTTTCTTATTTATAAATGATTGATTTTAGAAATTAAAAAGATATTAGATGTACTGATACATACCTAATAGTTTATGAATAATCAAAGTTTTACCCGATGTACCTGAATAGGTTTATCTTCACAACAAAATAATACAACATTCGTTACCGCTTGTGTGCGGATTGCGGAGCGCCATATTAGCGCTGTTTATTGTTCGCCGTGGCAGCATCTTAGCGCTTCAGGCGCTCTGACAAGCTAATGAATTTGAAATATAAGTACATAAAATGATTCGATTTTATGTTATTACTCTTTCAAAAATTGAAAACTGTGGCAGCTATGTATTGTGAGAATAATTTATATAATTATATTATGCATAATCGATAATCTATAACATAGTTAGTATATATAAGACTTATGAAAATAATTTGTGTAAAAATGTTACATATTTCATAATCACTTGGCCATGGATGAATTTCTATTTTATTACGACGCTTTCTTGTACAAATCCTTCGTAGAACTTTATTTCTCTAACTGTCCATATTTTATTCTTCTAATTATATATTTATAAGCACAGAAACAATAACACATTAAATGCAACAAGAGTATAAACTTAGGTCCTAATTATATGTGCCCATAGTTACATGAAAAGTCTAATTGATTCAAAGTATTCAGTCTATAACATAAAACATGAAATTACGAACTCAAATCGGAGTATTACAATAACAAACAGGTTTACGTAAAATTTCGTGCAGCGGAGACGCAAGCGACATGACCTATCTCTCACAGGGCTCATAGCCGAATGATGAGGTCTGGGCGGGGCGTAAACTAGCAACTGACACTCAGTACACCGCTTATGCTATTAAGGTTTAAATTGCTGAAGCGTTTGATATTGATGGGATCTACCGAGCGTCAAAATCATAGACGTTTGGCAGATTTTATTTAATTTTACAAAATATACCCGTATAATATGAAAATAAATAAGGTAATTCTTTAGTACATTAGGTTTCCTACAATATTATTAAAAAACATATGACAGCTTACGATCGAAATATTGCAAACAGTGAGACGAAAGATTATTTTCTGCCTCGATTTTGTGATTTTTTTACCGTGATTCTATTTTACATACATGAAAAATTATTTCAAAAGTCTTTTTTTCAGACTTTTGACTTTAAGCTCTATTTTTTGCTAGGTTGTAATATGTACCGTTATGGCTATATGCGCGACGAAAAATTAGGTGTATCACGGCTTCTGGGGTATAACAGCGCCTTAAAAGCTTTAGTACCGTGGGCCAAATCCATACAGAGCATAATTTTCATAGGTTATTTAGAAATCCGAACAGTAAACCCGGCCGCTGTGGCTGGCTTTTGTGGATTACGAAAATGCCTTCAACCCCATTGGAACTGGGCTGTCCTGCAATGCACTGCCTACACTACATGTCTCTCAGAGAGCTATGAAAAGGACAATGGATAAAGGATAATAGGATTTCGCTGATGGATAATTTCCAGAACGAGATTATCCGGCAGAAGACCAAAGAAACTGACATAGATCAGAGTTATAGCAAATTGAATAGGGGAACTTATGGCCAGTCGTTTAAAAAGCAGGTTCTTAAATTAAGGCCACGCCTCAGCAGGCGTAGTGTTGGCCGCCAGAATCTCGTCTTGTGGCATACCCTGGGGAGGCCCACCTCTAGGAGTGATAGGCTGATGAAATGAGCTAAATGAGAAGAAGTAGTTAATATACTTGTTTGACCATTATACGCCCCCTTCATACGTCGCGAGGTAGCGAGCAAGGCGTGACGTAGCAAACCGATACTCCGAAAAGTTAGACAGAAGTTGTAATTATTACACCCACATTTGGCCATATCATGCATTTTTAGGTCCTACGTAAAAAGGGGGTCTATTGACGTTGCCGGGCACATTGCCAGATTTCGTTATACTACTGAGAATTTTTAAATTTATCGGTGTGGTGACGGATTAAGAATACGGAATGTCACCACCCCGTCCCATGGGTGTCGTAAGAGCCGACAGAGGGAGCATAATATCATGCTGAGAACAACACTGTAAGAAAAGGAATACTTGATACAAACCCTATACCAACCCGTTTGGCCAGCGTGGTATAGTAGGCCAATTCCTCCTTTCAATGGAGAGGTCTAGTCCAGCAGTGGACTTTTAAAGGCTGATGATGATGATGACTGAGAAATCAGAAAAAACAGTTACCTACACTCTTGCTTAACCCGGGAATCGAACCCAAGACCTCTCGATCAACAGACGTATAGGTTATTTACTGTGCCATGGAGGCAATCAGCGACAAAATAAATATAAAATATACGAAGATTTATGTCAGTAATATAGTCTTTTCCACAAATGTGGACCTTTTTGCTCAACTTCTTCCTTCAATTTGTCTAGTAATTAAGCATAGTATGCTGCAGTAATAGTTATCCCTTTCGATCTCTCTCCATGAACATCTCAAAAAGCAGTCAGCATCACTTTTTCAGCAGAATAAACGGCCTTTGTCCTTTGGAGTCGGTTCCTCCTTAGCAATTTACCGTTGGAATGTATTATTTATTTGGGCGTATAATGGTGTATCCACGTTTCATCTACAGTCTTTATTTGGACCAAAACTTGGATTTATTAGGCCTTAACTACGCAAACAGAGCTTTAAAAAAATGTTCATTCGACGGGTCAACGCGGTTTTGGTCTTAACGTGAGCAAACGCAGCACCCATCGCGCTGGGAGCTTCCTCATGCTTTAAATCTTCATTTAATATGTAACTAATTCATTTGTTGGTCATTTTCATACCATCTGCTATATCTCTTACTCAATTCAGCGGTCGTCTAGCACCATTTGGTGAAATTTTGCGAGGTTATCTTCAGTGGTTGCAGTGTTTGGACGTCCCGGACCTTAGCTCCCTAGCTCTTACGACCAGGTTTAAATTCAGCTGCCCAAAATTTCATTGTAGTAAATGATGGATCAGTGAGGCAGCGATAGCCTAGTGGAGGTACTAATAGTTGTCCATGCAGGGGGTATCGGGTTCGAATCCACGGCACGCACCAATGACTTTTCAAAGTTAAGTGCGTATTAAATTGTTAATTATTGCTTGCCCCGTGCCTCGGAGCACGTTAAACTGTCGGTCCTGGCTGTCTGGAAGATCTTTGACAGTCGTTACGGGGATTCCGTTCCCCTCAAATAAACTGATACTGGTCTAAACCATGGAATATCGCTGTCCCTTTGGGTTGCGGAGATTAAACGGTTGTCGCTCTGTGGAAAAGTTGATATTCTGTCATACCTGATTAGATCAATAAGCGGACCTCGGGCTCTAAGACGTGTAAGTCTTGGATGCAACCGGGATAAGGCTAGCGCGATCATGATGGAGCAGAAAGTCCCCATAAACAGAGTTTTCATCAAACTTGAATGGCGTCGGCGTAGTGCCTTTTAAAAACAAGAATTTAATGCCAGCTCGATACAAAATTTCCCATTTTCACAAAACACACTCACATCGGCTTAATCGTATGGCTGTCAAATAGCAACTACTGCTACAAAATAGCTGAAATATTGGTGGTTAACTGCTACAAGAAGTAAAATTACATCCACAACACTTTTTTTGACGAGTGCTGCTTCCTTCAGGTTGAGGTCGGAAACTTTTCAGACCATCCTAGTATGTTTTAATGCAAAGGTTACATAATTATACGAGTATAGTTGATTTTATTACATAATTATAATATTTTGTCGTCATAACTAATTCCGTTAATTTTTTATATTGTTATTTTACGTTTATTTTTTTATATATACAATGTTACTACTTCCAATCCAGGTCTTTATTTCAATAATCAGTGATAAAATTTAACAAATAAACTTTCACTAAGAATGCATAACTTACGTGTTTAAATATTTATTTAGGTTCAAAACTCAATAAGTGTACTTAGTTGACCCAAATTCATGTATTCACATTAATTTAATGTGTGGTAAAACTGAATAACTACATTATAGAATTAGCTAACTACGGTAAGTTTGCAATATCTTGGTGTGGCATAATTGGATAACTTGGTTTTTTTATTTTTAATATTTTTTTGGTTCATGATAAAAGCTAGTTTTATCAAACATAGAATCGACAGCAATCATGCTTAAAGCATATAAAATCGTCGACGGTAAAATTGTTCTTCATTTCTTAGTGATGTAAAAAAAAGTGTCAAAAAAACAGTAAATCGCGATTATCTCAAAAAGTTCTTCCATTATAGCCACGATATGACAAAACACCAGCAGCTTAGGTATTAACTATAACTATAATAGCAACACCTTATCCATCTTATATTAAGAGTAAGTTCTCTTAGTAGGCGCTCTGAGTCTTTAAGATCCTAAACATTTTAATGTCTTCATAACGAACGTACCTACTGAAATGATATTATTATGTACACGTAAATAATCTTACAGCGAAATAAAATGGATTTTAAGAGCTTTTCTGTCTTTGAGAGATACTGAATTGTTAAATTTTATTATCATACTAGCTGTCCCGGCGAACTCCGTATCGCTTTTTAAAGGTCTTTTTTTCTTATTCCTATTTTACTCAAACCACTTTTCCATGAAATTCTGAACAAAGTTACCAAGGCTACCAGTGCTTAATCAAACATTTTAGAGTTTATAGAGGTATACAAACAAACGAAAATTGATTTTTATATATACGTATAGATAGATGACGCAGAAAAAGTTGTTTTGCCATATAAATTATTTCTGGGGTAGAAAAATAACTATCTTATTGTAAGTCAGGATGTAGTAAATGAGTGATAAAGGCAATAATATTAATAATTAAAAGAGAGTCAAAGTGATAATATTAATAATTTCCCATCCGCCATCTTGAATCACGAAATAGATGTTGTATTTGGATTCCCCATCCCATTAAACATCGGAGACGATACCCATTATGATTTAAAAAAAAAATCCCATCCGCCATCTTTGATTACGAAATAGATGTTGTATTTGGATTCTCCATCCATTAAATCATCAGAGACGATACCCATATTGATTTTTTAAATTTTTCCCATCCGCCATCTTTGATTTCCCATCCACCATCTTTGATCACGAAATAGATGTTGTATTTGGATTCTCCATCGATTAAATCATCAGAGACGATACCCATATTGATTTTTTAAATTTTTCCCATCCGCCATCTTTGATTTCCCATCCACCATCTTGAATCACGAAACGGATGTTGTATTTGGATTCCTCATCCCTTTAAACATCGGAGACGATACCCATTATGATTTAAAAAAAAAATCCCATCCGCCATCTTTGATCACGAAATAGATGGTGTTTTTGAATTCCCCACTCCTTAAAATATCGGAGACGATACCCATATCGACTTTAAAAAAAATCCCGTCCGCCATCTTTGATTTCCTATCCGCCATCATTGATCACGAAATAGATGTTGTATTTGGATTCTCCATCCCTTAAATCATCAGAGACGATACCCATATTGATTTTTTAAATTTTTCCATCCGCCATCGTTGATTTCCCATCCACCATCTTGAATCACGAAACGGATGTTGTATTTGGATTCCCCATCCCATTAAACATCGGAGACGATACCCATTATGATTTAAAAAAAAAATCCCATCCGCCATCTTTGATTACGAAATAGATGTTGTATTTGGATTCTCCATCCATTAAATCATCAGAGACGATACCCATATTGATTTTTTAAATTTTTCCCATCCGCCATCTTTGATTTCCCATCCACCATCTTTGATCACGAAATAGATGTTGTATTTGGATTCTCCATCGATTAAATCATCAGAGACGATACCCATATTGATTTTTTAAATTTTTCCATCCGCCATCGTTGATTTCCCATCCACCATCTTGAATCACGAAACGGATATTGTATTTGGAATCCCCATCCCTTTTAACATCGCAGACGATGATTTTTTTTAATTTTTCCATCCGCCATCTTAGATTTCCCATCCGCCATCTTTGATCAAGAAATAGATGTTGTATTTCGATTCCCCACCCCTTAAAATATCGAAGGCGATACCCATATTGATTTTTAAAATTTTCTCATCCGCCATCTTTGATTTTCCGTCCGCCATCTTGGATCACTAAATAAATTTCATATTATTAATCAGCGTCCCAAAATCTTGAAAACGATACCCATATAGATTGTATCCTATTCGTTTAGCCTTTTTTTGCCTTTGACCCAACCCACCCCCTTCTCGTTTGACCATTTTATTATTTTTGTCTGGCCCCTAAAAGTTGTGGCGTAATTTTATATAGCCTATAGCCTTTCGGAATAATTGGGCTATCATAGGCAATAACAATTTTTAAAATCCGACTGCTAGTTCCTGAGATTAGCCAACATTATCTTTTAGCCTTTTTAGCCTTTTGCCCGGCCCCAAAGGGTCGAAGCGTTATGTTATATAGCCTATAGCCTGCCGAAGTAACTGGGCTATTGTATACCAAAAGAATTTTTCAAATCCGACCGGTAGTTCCTGAGATTAGCGCGTTCAAACAAACAAACAAATAAACAAACAAACAAACAAACTCTTTCGCTTTATTATATTAGTATAGATTTCGTAGATAAAAGTTTTTACCAGTGTTCATAAAAAGACGAAGTCTAATGACTGACATTTAAAAACTGTCAGTCGAATTTTAAAAGATCAAACGTTAATAGGTATACCTACAGAAAAATGTGATACATAATTATGAGTATGTATATACCTATAGTTGGTGCCACGAGAAGATAGACTTTTTGTAAACAAACATTCAGGGCTGCACAACTTTTTTTCAAACAGTTGTGTTTTAGATTTTATACTTTTTGAACAGTCTTTTTTTTCAATGCCTAATTATGCCCACAATGTTTTAAATTTATATTGTTTAATTTTACTGAAATAAAAATATTTGATTTTGTGTTCATAAATTTACCGTTTTTTTGTCGTTTTCACATAATTGATTCGGTAAGTTAAAGAAAAATAGAGTACCATGTATGTTAATGATAGAGTACATACATGTTACTCTATTACTGACATGTTTTTTTTTTAATCATAGACAATAAATCATTTGCTCAAAGTAACCTACCTATCCTAAAATATTAAATTATTGGCCAACAATGAATAAAATTACAAATAACTAGCTAGTACATTGCATAAAAATTTCTAGACATGGCGATTTTACGTTGTTTGTGAATGAAATCGTCAGAATGAACTTAAACGAAATCCATTAAAAGTAACGGTAGTCTGAAACGCAATTTCTTTTTAGGTATAAAATATAAATCATTTTCTGCGCGACTAATAGTTTGCCATCTGCTATTCTGCACCAGCTTTTTCGTGTAGCGGGAGAGCGTTGCGATCCTATAAACTTGTATTTAGCTTTTCATTTACCCCTTCTTCACAGCTAAAAAAAAATATTTAGTCCGCGGATAAATGCATGTTAAGCCCAAGAATGTAACATTTCAATGAACTATCTCCAAATGTTGACATTCTAGGCGTCAGTACCTAAAAACATTAAAAGATCCCGTTGACAGCGCATAATATCGATAAAAACCCAATCCATTGACATATTGGTTTCCAATGACTCGTATCAATGTACCGTTGCGGTCTTTGGATTTGACATTATTTGTTTTTGACAGAACTATCGCTAAGTCACTTAGTAGAAATTCTATGTTTACAAAAAGTCTATGTTCTCGTGGCACGGACTATAGTCCTCTATCATCACTGCGCCGCCGCGCCGCGGCGCTAGCTTACCTAGAAACTACGGGTTACTTTCCTTTTAAGCCATTGGATGTCTCGGTAAACCAACATTTGTTTTTAATACTTTACTATTCTGTCATGTGACTACTAAGTTTAGGATTTTCTTTCCGAGTTTAAAGTCTTTACCCTTTGACGGATGGTAGTCCGAATTGCAGCAAGCTTTTTTTTTAAGACGAAGTGTGTCAAGACTTCGTCTTATACTGCAAAGGCAATACACCGGCCTCGATATTGCAGTCCACTGACTAAAATAATCATGACAACTTCATCTTCAGCCCCTTACAGTCCACTGCTGGACTAGGCCTCTCCTTTGAAAGGAGGAATTGGCCTACTATACCACGCTGGCGAAACGGGTTGGTATTGGGTTTGTTTCAAGTTTTCCTTCTCTTACAGTGCTGTTCTCTGCATAGTATCGTCCCTCTGTCGGCTCTTACAACACCCACGGGATGATATGGGGTGGTGACATGCCGTATTCTTAATCCGTCACCACACTAATAAACAAAAAATATGTTTCTATTATTGGAAATAATGTTGAACTTAGGCTTGCATGCTTTAGCATAAACTGGCTAGCCTAGCATCCCAAAGGCAAAGCTCCCAGTGCCAACTACCGTGTAACGAGGCAGGATGAGACCGTCTACGCGTCTTTATAAGACTGTTTGAGCACCCTGGGAAGGCGGGAGTGTTGCCAACTCAATCATCCTCGTTTTAATCACTCCGCTAGAATGTCTTCTACAAAGTGATGCTTTTACTGACAAGTGCTTAGAACAGGCTACATTAAATTTGTTGTAAAGACAACACGTTTAACATGAAAAATAGTCACGATGCGATATTTTTAACTTTATTCAAAACTAATAATAGGGACACAGTAAAATCGTATAGCAACACAATTATGTTCAATACGATGTTCCTTTGTATCATGAAACAGCGTATTTTGCTGCCAATTTCGTTGACTGTCCTCGCATTCCTGCGTTAATGATATTACCTATACAAAACATTAGCGTAATCAAGCTTATTTTATGAAAAGTACGATTTTTATGAAGAAATATAAAAGGCATAATTACAAGCTCTATCTGGACAGTGAATCAAAATTTTACGTGTATATTTTATGTTTTATCAAAATTTAACGCGCACGAGTGGTAATAAAAGTTTTTTATGTAAAACGAATTTACGAGAGTAGCAGACATCTAAAATGGCGAACGATGAGGCGATTGGCCGACAGCTTTATGAGTCAACATTTGCGTTAGACGCCTTCTCTGCTTTGGTGTAAGTTGTGGTGCTATAATTTATAACTTGTTATGGTGTTTATTTAAAGTGACATTACAATTAAGGTTTTGCTGTCCTCTAGTAGCAGTTAGGGGCTATGATAGATCAGTTTTAGACTACCACGTAAGGAGGCGCGGGTTTGGACCTACTTCGTACAGCTCTGTTTCTTTGAAGTCATTTATACAAACACCGCCCGCGATTGTTTACTGGCTTTAAAGTCACTAAAGGACATCTTCACAAATTATTTTTTGTCATTGATTGTCCTTTCGTAGATATTGTTAAGTCAAAATCTGATAAATTCTTAAAAATCTCCTAGCAAACACAAATAATTGCTTCCGAAAATAGCATTCCATTAAACGGAAATTTATTTGAATTTAGGAGTACAGAAAAGTCATGGATATTTTTGCGTACAATGGTGAGCTCGGCGATGGCGGTAAATTCCATAGGTACCTAACACATATTATTTTAAATCTACAATTTTCTCATCCATTATCATTCTAATTCGTCTAAACCATACTTCACGTCCACGCCATTGTTCTTCGCTCATTAATTAAGTAACAATTGAATTCACAGCATTTTACTCATACGTTTTATCGATAAAATGGCGGCCGGAGAGAATGCCGCCGTGTGTAATAAGTCGACAAAGTCCGGTTAACGATTGCAATGCGATTTCATATTAAAATAATCCGTTCCGTAATGGAATTTTATTTTAGATCCTTTTTGTAAGGATTTAATATTAATGGCATGTATGAATATATGTTAAGTACAGCTGCATACAATGTATGTTTTATTAGATTTTAATTATGAAATGTAGCGGCTTATTAGACATCAAATACAGGGATAGAAGATATATTTACACTTTAAAGTAAGCAGGTTTTTCTTGCATTGGCTAGAGGCGATAACATGGCGGCTACATTACTACTATACATAGGTGAGTATTTAGTGGCATGTTTTAATGACTGATTCGATATTGCATAAAGTTTTGATTATGATTGCGTATAGTCACTTATCGAAATTACTGGTCATGTGTTGTGCAGATGCCTTCAAAATATGGTCATTCGACACTGGACCAACGCGATACACCTTGAGAGGAGATATTATAAAGGATTTTTTTGAAAGTAGTCTACAGATTTTACTGCTTTGAGTATCTTACTAAGACCGCGGTAAGTATAAAGAGATTAGACTGTGCTAAGACGATGTGAGATTTCACAATATTGAAGGCTTTGATTTATCAAAAAAAAAACAAAATAGTCGTTGGTTTGACCTTACCAGAATAATAGCGTTTTGCGTGATTATCATATAAAATGCAGATTTTGTATTGATCGTATCATTATTATCAAAGCTGTAGGTATTTAAATTCAAAATATAGCACTGTAAACATTATTTCCTGTGGTCTTGTTGAAACATTTATAACTTTTAATATTTTCACAAGGAGTACCTGCTTAAACGTATTACTATTATTTAGTTCACTGCGAACAAGTACTGTATAGAAGGGGACTGTATTAAACATAATATAATAAACTGATATAAAAAGAAGAAGCCGCCTAATTCATCATTTACAATCATTCGGTCCATTTCGTTAATTTGTTCCAGATATTTTTCTTTAAATTAAATTAAATATACGATTCAGCAATACCTATTCAATCTTTACAAGGATTAAAGTTGATTCATACAATTAAGATTTTATCTTTTGTGCAGCCGGAGAAGTTTCAGAGTTATTTTGCACTAATTTGCATAATAATTATCTTGATTTTGTATTGCTTTAGTGGCTGGTCAATATTGTACTTTTAACAGGTATTTCTCATATATAAGGGTATAATAAAATTATAGTCAACGATATTATATCTCCAAGACAAATACATCAGTTTGATTTGAAATAAAAATACGATTTCGTTGCGAGTGGCAGTCACTTATTGTCAATCTAATTTATAATTCTTCTTGCATTCCCAAATAATGAAAAAATTCAACAATAATATATATTATAAGATATGTGTAATTGTGTACCATCCTTATGTATATGAACTTATTAATAAACATGTCTTTTTATTCACAGCCAATGATCACAACTTATAGTAACACATCGCAAATTCAGATTATTTAAAGGCGCCTCGTAGTTCCCAGTAGTCGGTCTATTATAAGACATTTCCCAAGAATAACAGAAGACACGAAACTTGGACGTGTACAAGTTTAGATTTTCTGAGAAGTGAAAGTCACTTCACCAGCTTATTATACATAGATATATATGTATAATAAGCTGGTGAAGTGACTTTATTTAGAAACAAAATGTTTATCTAAGGAAGATTTGTTGGCATACCTGTTCAGTGTAGTTTTGTATTATTTTTGCTTTCAAGTTCTTGCACAAACATACAGGTTTTATTTGACTGTTAAATACACGACGAAAAATACATATTTAGTTCGGCACTACAAACACATACTTACATGTTGGGTGTGGTTTTTAAAATGACGTGGTTTTTATGGAGTATCATACGCAACTCAGAGTGGCCATTAACACACAATTATTCAGGAAGCACTTGGAAATTTTGCAGATGAACGTATTGCTAGTGATTGTTCCAGTTTTTCCATAAACCCATTCGGGGTATCAGCATAATTATAAGGCCCTATGACATTACAAAACAGTAAAGTGCTTAAAATAATAATTTCTGATTTATATTTACAAGGCATTCAATCCTTCATTAAGAAACTTAAATAAATAATATGTATGTATAATGTTTGTATGTGTGTAACATTGTATATTAAAAGAAAATTGAATCTATCTTTATTTATTTTGTGTTACATTTTGTCATAGGATGTATTGTATCGAATACAATAAATAAGTCTAGGAAATAGAATTTAAAATACTCAATCGATTTTAAGTTGTAAAAAAGAAAGAATGAATGCAGAAATAGATAAAAAAATATATTAAAATTCTCAAAAAGTATTATTTGCATCGGCCGGGAATCGAACCCTGGCCGCCCGCGTGGCAGGCGAGCATTCTACCACTGAACCACCGATGCTTGAACGTCACATACGAATTAGCTGAATATTTCACAGTTATGTAATTATCACTGACGTCACCACGACGATAACGGTTGCTTGCCTACTTTCAAATGAAACCACATGTTACGTAAATAGATTGCAATATCATCAATTTAGAAACAGCTGTCGGTCAGTGAATGTGTGTTTCTATGTAAAAAAAACTGTGTTTGTAAAGAAATGCGAATATGTAGGGTGTGGCTTTTAAAATGACGTTGTTTTTATGGAGTATCATACGGAACTCAGAGTGGCCTTTTGTTCTGAATGTACTTAGTAACTTTTTTATTCACAGTGGCATTCTAAATATTAAATACACGCTTTTACAGTACATAATACTAAGATTTACACACCCAGAAACAAGTAAAGTTTCTTAGACCAGTTCATTATGTACAATCAAACAAGTCGGCGCTGGACTAGTTTGAAAAAAAACCCTTGGCTCGCTCATATAGTGGAGGCACACTAGAAACTGGTTTTGTATTCGAGTGTCAATGTGCGTGTAAAGAAGCACTTGAAACGACATTAACTTGGTCAGCGATTCTCGCCCTTATGGTGGTCTAGCAGGAAGTTGTTCGACTGCACTGTAAGAGACATACAAGCTGCTTCAAGTTTATTGATGTGGAAGTTGCAGCGAGATACAAAAAAGTTATGTCGTGTCCTTCTGCTGGCTGATCAAACCCATACAAAAAACAAATTGCTTGGACCTGTTATATTAATAATATTATGTAGGTATACATACATATTGCGAAAGTTTGAAGCTATTTTATAAGAAAAAAGTAGAGATACACTATAATAGAAAATAATCCCAAAAAGTTGAAAAGTCATGTCGTAAAAATGTGTGGATACGTTTGAGTCTACTATGTAATAAATTATTATATTGTCATCGGTGATAAGTTACGTATATATGTCACGTTTTACATTGACACACGCCAAACTGAAACATCGTGTTAAAAGGGCTACAATGCCAACTAAGTTCATCGAGGCACGCAAATCTTGCACTATTGAGGCTGATACATGCATCTAACGATACACAAGTTGAGCATCTAAATTAAACGTCGAGTAAAATATAATAGCGAAACTGAGATACAGGGTGTGCGGTAGAACGTAGCTCCGGCAGTCAGGTTTCGTATTTAGCTAAGCATTTCATCCGACGGTATCAGGAACATATAGATCGTAGTATTGGCGTTGCTACAGAACTGCAAGTGAGTTGGTGTGCTCCGCTATTGACCTTTATACCCTATAAGACCTGTTTCGTAATATGTACCATCCGTATAGGAGTCGAACTCGTGAGAATACAGTTTTAGAAAGCACCCACCGAATTCGATAGAATCGGATCATGAATGTTGGATGCAGAGCGTAACACACATAGAAATAGTTCTATGATTATTTTGGACCGTACTTTGACAGATTTGGATGGAATTTGGATTGGATTTAGTGCAAAACCGCTTTCATTGTAGTACTACTATGTAATTTAAGATAGCGATGGTCCGGTGGAGATACCAACGGACTACTGTGCAGAGGGTTCAAATAACGGTGCGTACCGCTAATCTTCTGCAGTTATGTACGTATTAAATTGTTAATATTATCGCTTTCTCCGTGCTTCGGTGGGGATGTTCAGTAGTCATTACGGGAAGCCACAGATATTCTGCTACAAAGGCCCAATTCTTAATTATATTTGTTTAAAATATAGTTTCGATCTAATGTCAGAGTCATACTTACGTCATGAGAATACCATCTCCTAAGTTGACTGATATTTGAATGTTATCACGACTAGATCGTAAATTGAACAGTGTGTTAAGATATGTGCCAACTACGAACTATAGACGATAATGACATTCTGTTAGCAGAATACCAGGAGAATACCTATTGTGAGTTAATTCACAATATAATCTCATTTCGTTCAAAATATAGTTTCGATGTCAGATAAAATAGCAGAATTGACCTTCTGATCTAAGTTGGGTTGTGGAGGCTGACAATATTTTTCCTTGAAAATATAATTCCAAGAAAATGTTACATAAGTACAAAATAAAACCGCATACTAATATCGCTTGCGTACAAAGTACAAACATATATTAGCAAAAATATATTCTCTTAAACTTAACAAAGATATAGTCTCTTAAACGCTGCTGTGCTTCCAAAGAAACGTCAACTGTCTAGGAATGTGCATTTATTTCTTACAAAGTGGCTTCAACGGCTGGTCCCAAGGGGTCTAAACCTCTAGAAGTCTTGTTCGTCGCGTGTGCGGGACGCCGAGGGAATTATTAATGTGAAACTAACATTGCTACACCTGGATGCACTCGCCTTGCGAAGACATACACGATGGATGGTCAGGACTTTGCTTTTGAAATAATATTGTATCGTATACCTATATATCTCCTTTACGTCCTAAGACAAGTCTACAATAGTCTAACTAACCGATTGTGGAATATTAATAGGAATGGTTTTCGAAACCAAGGTCTGTTTATGTTTGATTTGGTAGAAGCGCGGTGGCGTTTCGACGACTAATGAGAAGAGCTTACGGTAGTACGCCGATAGTGATAGTAAATCTAAACGTCAGCGATGAAATTATTGGAATTCCAATTTGGTATTAATTTGAGTTCGGGAAATATAATAGTTAGGGTAATTCTTCACAAGAACTGTGGTCATTGGCATAAGCATCTACTTTGTCATACACACTACATACATACTTATGCAGTTCGAGTCCAGAGTATTGATAGTTACCGATTATTTCAGTAATTTTAACTCTTATAGCAGCTGAGCTATTCGCAATATCTGGCGTATAGAAAATAACAACAACTACGTTCTTCTGATCAAATTAAGGATACGGCGACCAGCTCAAGTCTCGTATTTATTCTCTTACTATCTCAGCATACTCGACCAGCGAAAACTGGTGAAGTAACAACCACTAGACTGAAGGTGTACCTATGACCCCTCCAACTTTTTGATTCTGAGCTTCGGCAGGATAGTAATTAACAACAAATTTATCTAATATTTTGCTTTACTCGGGAATCGAATTCATGTTCCAAAGTCGCTTATAACCACGGACCACCGCAGAAGACAAAAGGATTCAATAATATAATATTCATGTAGCAAAAGATGAGACGTATAAGTACATTCAATGATCGCTATTGAAAATACAATAGGGATCATTGAATGTCCTTACATACATACTTCCTTAAGGAAATCCTCAAGGTAACTTCCATTTATTTGTATTAGGTAGAACGCGCATAGTACGCACACATTTCTCGTTCATTTACTTGTAATCTTCTTCATCATCATCGTAATCGGAAGCACTTATAAACAGGTTCTATATGTACAAAATATAAACCCAATCGCAGTCTACTTTCCTAGCCATATTGTGAATTTGAATTCGGATATAAACTTCTGACTTCGCCTCTACAGCTTTAGAAGTTCGTAAAATGGAAATGAGAAAACATAATTTACAACCACAGATATACATATTACATTCAGGAAAAGTACAAGTATACTATTATTTCGTGCCTTCCATCACAGGAATATCCTAGAGTTCTCAAGGGAAAATAGATTTGGGTGGCTTAGATATGAAGTAGGAGGTTATTTCTTTTTATTATTTTCATAGAATCAGGTACAAAAGCTGAAGTTCTATGAATTATGGTAATCCAGGATTTGTGGCCACTTTAATTATTTCTGCGCTGCACGGCCTCAACATAAAATATTTTAATTTAATCCGGAATGCGTTAAGAGGTCTTAATTGATTGTTACCAGAGCGATGTTAATTAGTTTTTGACCTCGGGTACTTGAAATGTTTTAATTTTATGCGATACTCCCAAACCACTTTGTCCTTTTTTGTTAAGAGAACCCAAGGGTTCTTAGCTTTTCTTTTGGATTATCATAAAAAGATTTGGAGTTGACTTAAGATTTTGAAGAGAATAGCTAGTGATGATATTGTGTAGGTAACAGTTATCTTCGTAGATAGGCTAAAACTTGATATTATAAAAATAATTCAGTCGGCGCGTAGTATCTTAGCTTGCTCTTCTGACGGTTGACACACTATGCGGGTGAATTGTTGGGTCTCGTGCAATGATAACAAGTTCTTTACCATATGTATTTCCTTTAATTTTAATTATATAATGATAATCTTTTTGCCCACCGGCGCGGCGGTGACTTAGAGGCTTTTGATTCTTTGACATTTATACATTGGTGTGTCAGATTTTGTCAGCAGACGAAATCATCATTTCTTTTATTAATATTCAGTTTAGAACTTTAGACTGTGTTGGGTTGAAGACGTTTCGTTTCTGAGAGTCAAAAGATTGACACAGCAAGCAGCTATCAATAATTTGGTAATCATATATTGGCTATGTATAAAATAAATCCACGAATACAATTCTTAGAACCAGGATTTCCCTTTACCTTACATTTATTTTACACATGCACATAAAGAATAAAATATTTCAACTTCAATAAAATTGCTGCGTCGTTCCACTCAAAGTGGTACGATTTAAATATATGCGCAATTCTTGTGCAAATAATCACATTAAAGCTACTATTTAAAAGACGTAAAAGCTAGAAGATGTAATAAATCGCTCGGTTCTCTTGGACCGCACTGTACGCTACAAGCTTTAATTAATTCCGAGCCACAGAGTCGACCAGACCAAAGCGATATTTTTAATTAATATGTCTCCTTTATTGTTTTCTGAGGGTTAAGAGCTGAGCTGCTAATGGTGTATATCTTTATCTTTTAAACAATTATTTGATTGGAAGATAGTATTAACTTTGACCTTGTCAAATATTTAGAGACTTTTGATTCGGTAGGCCCTTAGTTGGTTTTTGGTCCTCGTAGTGCTATTGTTTAATTGTTGTAGGTATAAGGAATCTGTGCCATGTTTTTAATTTATTTACAGGAAGATCAACATCTTTACAAATCAATGTATGATAAATCCGTCTCTATTTCATAATTATTTAGTCTAGTCAATGGGTCACACCTGCATTGCGGGTGTTATCAAGTGTTTTATCGACTTGAATTCACTGCTAACATAATAAAAAAATTGAATGCATTTTATGATGCTTAATGCTGGCGATTTTTATGTGAATATTTTTACACAGTCGGAGTCGTAGTTGGAGTCTTAGGGTTCAAGTTAGCACAGCAATGGCGGCCGAAGCTTTAGCGGGTGCATAATATTATGCGTAAATTGCGTGATTGGCGATTATAGATATTGGTTCACGTTTTGGAGGAAATCTGAGTTCGATTGCTTTATTGAAACCAAGCGTCCATAAATTGACTTGATCGCCTTGATGCGTTTTTGGACACGCTAATGTCGAACAAATAAGAACCAAATCAAAAGTGTTTTCTTATTTAACCCTAGAAGGGTAACCTCCGTCGATTCGACGGGTATAATATTTATATATTGCTCTCTGTTTCTAATGGCTGATAAATGACCTCAGTGCCCTCGTCCCATCAGCGCACGCGTCACTCAGGTAAGTGTTTTAGTTTTCGATATACACGTGTTCTGCCCGTCGTTTCGACGGGTGGTTAGCTTTAACGTAACTTTCATGAATTGAAGTGAGTATTGATTTTCTCTTATAATTTGTTTTATTTGTAGATTTTTGTTACGTCACGGAATAGAATACCGCTAGATGATACTGAAATGTATTTATGTAGGTAAATGAGTTACATTTAGACGATTTTGAAGAAGATTCTGCGAGCGACACCGAAGATTGAGTTGAGGAAGATCTCGCTCAGGAAGATGAAAACTACGAGCCATCAGATTCTGAAGATAACCTGGTTGAAGAACAAGAACCTCCATCCAACTCTTTTGCAAGTGTCCTTGAAACACCTACATCTTCGCGAATTATACAGTTGTCACAAACGAACGTTAGAGGTAAAAACGGCCACATATGGGCGACCTCAAAAGGCCAACCTTCTACCAGAACTTCGATAAGAAATATAATTCTTCGAGAGGACCAACTCGATCTTGCAGGGGACTTACAGGTGACCTGCAGTGCTTTGAAAAAATTTTCACTAAGGAAATTTTTGAGGAAATTGTAAAATGGACACGTGGAGATCAGTGTAAAAGGATCATGTTACGCAAATATCAGCTACACAAAAGGAAACCTATGTTCTCGAAATAAGAGCTCTAGTGGGTGTACTATTTTTGTGAGTGGCCTAGAAGGATGAACAAAGGAAACCATCGGAAGGATAACCATCTGACCACTGAAGTGATTTTTAGTTGAATTTTGCGAATGACTAAAACCACTTGTCATAATTGTAAGAAAAACAAATGACTTAATTGTTATTATTTAATTTATTTACTTTTATATTACTATAAAAATGTCAAATAATGAAATTATTTTTATTTTTTCTTGTTGATTTTGCATGCTAAAAAGTTTAGGAACAAATTGATCTCATTTTTCATAGTGCCTTATAAATGTATAAATAAAATATAAAATAATACGTATATCGTTAATTCTAAAACTTTTTTTATTTATAACCCTGGATTTATAACCCTGGAAGCTACCCTATGTAAAAAAAACGGTTTCATTTATTGAAATTATACACACAAAAAAAAAGTTTTAAAAATGCCCGTCGTTTCGACAGATAGTTAGCTTTAAAGGGTCATGAAATAAGGTTAGCTTTCTAGGGTTAAGGCACTACTCACGAACTATGAAGAAGTCTTGTGTCTCGGGGGACTTTATTACAAAGGCATTTTAACATTCAAACAGACACGACGTACACTTAGACTAGAAACAAAAAAATTGTGGATCACACAGTGTGTTGTCTCATGGGGCAGTTGAACCCAAGGCACTCGGTGCACCCCTGCATGGCGAGGCGACCGCTGAAACTGATAGACTTTACTCGCAGTCAAGTCGTGGGCGATTAAGTGTAAGTGCGAATAAATATAGCATTTCGTTTTGCTATGACCTATTTATGTTCGTAGCGGAACTGTTGCCAGTTACGTTGTCATATTATAATGGAATAAATATTTAACCCTTTAACGCACACCTTTATGATCTTTTTTAATTCAGTATATTTATATGTGAATATACATTCTAAAATGTTATTTATAGCAACATGTGTCAATATTTTTTTCAGAAACTTGTTATTCTCCTAGAAAATACAAAAAAACTAGTGGCCAGTATACAGACCACTGACCGTTCTGCATCATTAAATATCCCCATCTAAATCATCTAATCAGTGGCCTGTGAACTGGACACTCAAAAAAATCTATTGTTTTTGGTAAAAATAACGCAGTAAAATAAAATAATTGTGTAGGAAATACATCAGTCTTTAATCAGCCTCAACAACATAACATATTTGGCATAATATCTTTAACAAAATTAAAGTATTTCTCTTTCTTAGCCAAAAAAAAACACAAAAATAAAAATGTCACCTTCTCTGAATTATAATAACTGGAAAATAAAAAATGAAGCAATTGTGGTATTCATGATTATAGAAAAAGATTATATATGTAGCTATGCTAAATATATAATCTATAGGCGGCGAAAGCACAGGCAGTAGTGAATGCGGCGGAGCTGTTGTGAGTGACGCTGAAAGCTGAAATCGAGGTGCTGGTGGAGGAATTTGGGGTGACAAAGATCCGTGTGGGTGGAGCTGAAGCAAATGATCCTGGTTGACTGCAACTACGGGTGCTCAGGCTATTGGTATATACGTCGTCAAGACAGTCAACAGCGTCGTAATCACCACCAATATCCCAATGGATGGCCTGGTCATCAGTAATGGTTATAATTTCTGCCCATTCATCTTCAAACATCATTTCTAGATCTTGGTATCGAAAGTTATTTCTAAAACAATGAAAAAAAAACGAGAATATAAACTCGATATACTCAAAATTATTACAGGAACCTACAAATCGACATAATTCACCATGAAAAATACCTAAACAATTACGATATTCGGTTATAACTACCGAACTCGTATATTTGTACTAATTATGATAAGATATCCGAGAAATAGACTATATACTTCGTGTAAAATGATATAAATTAAATGTATTAATCAAAATATATACTTATGGGACAACCTCCAACTCATATATGTCATTTCTGGGTGAGGTTTTTACAACACACCGGTCTGTTTTTGATAGCTAAAATAAGTGCTTTATTTTATTATATTCGGTTATATTTTCACACAATAAAAAAGTATATACTAAAATACAATAATTTTACTCACTTTTTGGTACGACGACGTGTTTCTTCTTTGCATTGCACTTATAAATCTGTGACGTTTGCTTGCAATGGCAGCATATACAAGCGCGGGTATGCACAGTGGCCAGTTAACAGGCCACCGTTAAAATTGGCGCGAAAGAACAATGGCAGAATTTGGTCTGGGTTTGTTGTGGCGACCTTAAACTTCATATGAACAAAAGAAATAATTTTTTTCCTACGATTTTTTACATTTTCATTTTGTCTCCTTAAAGCTGGAGTATTTTATGACGATAAAAGGCATTCCAATTGATTACGAATACTTTATTATTTGGTTGTTGCCATAGACAATGGTGTGACAGGAATAGACGTGAGTGATATATCCGCATCGATTATTAAATAAGTAATCGATACAATCGAGTTGATTTGGTTTAAAATGCAGTCATTTAGTATTTAATCAACATTTTATCAATAAGCTAATATTCTTGAAGCAAAACAACGTTTAAATCAAATGAAAACGTCACAGCATCGTTTTAATGTTGTATTGATTTCACATAAAATCGATTTAAAATGTGCAGCTCTGATTTTGTCTTTGGCTGTGGCAGTTAGATGCTACAAAATACTTCTGTGTTTTGATGTCAATCTGACATATGTCATTTCATAATTCAAACGTAGCTACCTACATTGTTTAACTTTCATACTATAACTTTCCTTTTACCTACAGTGTTCATTCTTAACTAAAAATTCAAAGACCGATATCTTCTTTTTCCGCCTTTCCTGAGTAAAAATAGAATCATTTATAGACTCTGTTACTTACGCCAAATTTTTTTATATGTTTTTTATTACTGTTCGCTTCAATTTAATTTCAGACATTTTGATGTATGGAGATCTGCCACTGTCCTTTTTATCCCACGCGACGTTTCAAAACGCTGGTTAGTTAAATAGCCGGTGTGCTTCATTGGGAATCGTATATCATCAGAAGATTCAACATTGCTATAAAAATCTTTGATTTATCGAACATAAAGTGACTGTCCAGTTTACTGGCCACTTTGTATGGGCCGTCCTATAAAGGGTTAATATTGTAATTTTTGCACTCAGTTCACATTTATTATTTATAAAAAAATTGTGGGTAAAAATCTAATATTAGATGTAGCCAACATGCCACTCCTAAAAACACATTGCTTGCTCTTAAGATAAATTCCTATATCGGGTGACAACATATTACAAACATTCAAACAAGAGGAACGTGTGACCCCCAGACTTAAAACCACAATGTGGGCCACGCAGTGTTGTCTTGTGCGGGACAATCCAGGCCACGACAGGCGGCGATTTAAAGCAAAGCGACCCCTTAAACCATGTGTTAGGAAATATAACTATTGGTACAAAGAAAGGAGATCACATCTCTATACAAATTTGGGCTAATTCTAAAAGAGTCGGCCAACTAAAATAAACTTAAAATTATTATAGAATAGTACGAAATAAACACTTTTTATTACTACACTAAAGTTCTAAGTGTAGTCTGTGAGACAATATTCGAGCTCAAAGAATCTGCTCTGTTAGTGAAATAAATCCTAATTATTTATTGTTATATTTTGCCAAACATAATGTGCAAGTTGCAATTTAAATGGCATCAGATAGTGGCAGGTAGTAAGCAAAGAGCGAGATAGCATTAGACGTAGCATCTGTCACGCTGTCTCGCTCTAATTCGCACTGCGCTCAACGCGTGCGCAGCTTGCTTTCTGTTGTTCTTTCAGTATGCCTCAATGGCAAAAGAGCTATTGGCCTCTGGTCCCATGTAATGTGCATTCTGTGGTACATTAGACATGCATACCTCCTTTTTTGGTATGTGGTTGGGTCTACTCACTATAACCACCACGGTGTCCCTTGACGGCGGCTACGCGAATTGCGGTTAGCATCGCGTCGTACACCATGATCCTGTCAGGGCTCGGCTGTTGGATGGATCGCCGTTGGATGCTGGTGCGCAACATCATATTTGCTATTCAACATTTCTGGAGGCTGGAACGTGGTCACGGCGGTGCCGCCTTAGCCTACTGGTGGAAGGGGAGCGGACCCTATGGCTACCATCATATCCTTATCTCGCTTCGCCGTCTTATTGATTGGCATTACTGCCTTACAGAAAGAGACGGTGATGTTCCAAGCCATCACGCACTGGACTATTTACAGGGCAAAGATCCTGAATATGACTGTAACAATTGCCGCGACCAGTCAAGACCAACTCGAAACGTGACCAGTTAAAACACGAACGGAATAAACAATTGCAGTAGGAGGTACCCCATTGGAATTCGTCGATAAATATATGTATATACCTAGGGCAAGAGACAAAGATGGGCAAAGCTAACCAACAACCTGGCATTTGCTTTTGCTATGAATATTACGAAGCAACAAAATGCAAGAATATGCCAGTGCGTCCTGCCAGTGCTTACCTACGGAGCCGAAACTTATATTACTACAAAAGCAGCTCACCAGAAACTTGAAGTAGCTCAAGGGTAAGGGAGAGAAAATAGGTAGGAGTGACACTAAGAGACAAAAAGACGAATAAATGGCTTTGAAAAGAAACTCGAGTATCAAATGTTGTCAAAAGAGTAGCTAAGCTAAAGTGGCAGTGGCCGGATATGTTGCCAGAAAACCCGAAACATCGTGCAAGAAAATATAGAAATGGAGACCGTGGGATTGTAAACAACCAGCTGGAAGACCTCAAATGAGATGGAAAGATGACATCATAAAGATAGCAGGCAGTAATTGGTTGAAGACTGCCCAAAACCGAAGGGAATGGAAGTTATTGAAGAGGCCTACACAAAAATAGTCGAGAATGGCTTAAGATGATGATGAGTTCACAGCGCTGGGACGTCTAAGCGAAGCATTCCGCCAACGTTTGCAGCGCTGTTTCATCGACAGGGTTGCGGCTGCTGTCAAAATACAGACATCTACGCGTTGCCTCCTGTCCCTTCCTCCACAGGTACCGGCCGAAACAACCATGGAAAGTGAGAATGCCGCATCTCTTTAACCACATGTCGAGGACAGGAATTATCGTCCCTATGGTAGCATGTCTATATACAGGACATCTGCCTGTCATACCTCCTAATCCATAATTCCTACTGAAGGTTTAGACGATATTTTTATATTTGGTCAGGAGAATTAAAAAAAATAGTTTTTTACTTTTTTATGCGTCCAATGCATTTTAAAATTAGCCCAATTTGGGTGATCTCCTTTGACTGCACGGTTGGCGTAGTGGTTTAAGCGGCCGCCTCGCCGCTTGACACTGCCCTAGTATTGTGGGTTCGATTCCCACACTCGACAACACTTTGTATGGTCCACAAATTGTTCTTTTGATCCTGGGTGTACTTTGTGTCGGTTGGATTTATTCCTAGTGCGGGAGTTGTCTTTATATAAAAACAAAAAACAAGAAAACAAACAAATAACGATGGCTGGGACTCAAAGCGCGGTATACCTAAATTGGCCGAAGGCATTTTATTCGAATTGAAATTGCTTCTAAATTTTATTAGTCTTTTCGCCGCTACTCCGTGGTGAGCGCTAACCCTTAGACTATTCTTTCAACTCAGAAGTGAGGTTCTACAACGTTTTCCTCTTTTAAATGTTCATCGTAATAAGGTTGCATTTTCAATCTTCTGCAAAGTAACCTCCTCCGTCTCGTTGCGGGAATTTTATTTGGAATCTTAAATAATACTGCTACAGTAGTATTATTACTGTTGTTCAATAAATGAATTCTTGATTATTTTAGTAATATAGATCGTGTCGTTTGTTTAGTTAATTCAGCAGAATCCAAGTAATATAAAACCTTGATGTCATGGAATTATGCCCTATATCTCTTATAAGTATTGTTAGCTCATGGTTCATAGTTCCTGCGAATATCCCACCATTACAGTGTCAACTGCAACGATTTGGGACAAAGGACGTAGATGGGTTATTTACTCTCAACGAATAATAAGTTGAATTTTTATTACCTAAGTGTTAACGATTTTAAACCTTCGCGATTTGTAACGTTGGAAAACATAAGAGCTTAAATTAGGCCATTTACGGCTTTAAAAACTTGTATGCTACATATGAGACCTATAAGACCCGTTAAAAACTTGTATGCTACCTATGTGTACAAGAATGAAATATTTTTCTTTACGTCCAATTAATCAAATGTGTATCCTAGGAGATCTTGTTACTAGTGTAATTACGTAGTGTGTATTCAATTAAAGCTCTCTCAATCGCAATCCCAAAGCTGTAACCATTGGGATAGCGTTGTTTAATTCTGGCTAATATCAAACATTTGAACATTCAGCAACTAAACATCGCTCGTCTGCAATCATCCTCATTCGCTCGGTACACTGAGCTATCAAATAGGGAGCAACTATTTAATTATTTGACTCTTACACTGTTTCCGTTCCGTTGGCTCTTTTGAATCCAACTTAAAATAGGTGGACTGTTACTGAAGTGTTTGCTGAAATTGGATTGTTCTTCGCGAGACATTTATAGTGCCGAGACAGTGTACTGCAGGCTAGAAGTAGCTTTAATTTTGTTGTGTCGACGAAGAATTCGCATATTTTTAAGCGGTAAAGAGTGAACTGCAGTGGAGGTTTTAATTCTGCTATGGATAGTTGGTGATTCTTGTTTGCACCAATGTATTAATGAGCAGTTCAGGCTAACAGCAGCTGCATGAGTGTAAACATTTTATTGAGGTCCTATTTTGATGTCTATTGCAAATAGTGGTTAACATCATTCAGTCATGATAATAGGGTAGTTTCCAGGGTAAAAATAAATACGTTTTATTTAGTCCGTATTTAAGATTATAAAAAAATATTGGAAACGTATTTTTTTCTTTTTTCGATTAAATAAAAAATAACAAAGATATAGCCCTTTAAAGTTACGTGTGACGTCATCTAGTGCGAAAAAATTGCAGCACGGCGTGGCGTTATACGTAACTTTAATGAGCTATATCTTGATCATTTTTGGTTTAATTAACAAATAAAAAAATACGTATCGCTTATTTTTGAATAATCTAAAGGACGGACTTATAATTTTTTTTTGTCAAATAGCCTATTCACGTCATCTTAATATATAAAATCCTTGCGTTACTGACTGACTGACAGACACGCTACAGCCGAAACTATTAGGCGCAGGAAGCTGAACTTTGGCATGTATGTTCCTTGGGGACCGTAGGGGTGCACTAAGAAGGGATTTCCCGAAATTCCCACGGGATCGGCCAAAATGAGTAAATTTAAAAAAAAATGCAGGCGTAGCTGCTGGCGTCCTCTAGTCAGAACATATGACAAGAACCATTGTCATAAATCATTTATCTGTGAGATCTTTATCGTACTAACATCAAGGAAGGATATGTCCAGTACAGCATCTTAGGTATATAGTAATAACTAATAAGTTATTCCCGATTAGGGAGTGATATAATTGCCACCAACATCTTCGAGTATGTAAGTACCTACCAGTATACAGGGTGATTTGTAATTGCTCGTATTCACTTTGGGAGGTGATTCTAGGGCCATAATGGAGTAATTTTACCCCCTACTGGTGCATATTCGACCCCTATATAGGGGTCGAATATGCACCATTTTGGAATAAAACAGTTTTTAAGATTTTTTGAGCAAATTCCAAATTTTGTTATAAACATCTTCTAAAAAAATATTTTGCCTATTACTGGTAGCAAATTGGGTTTTATTTAAAGGACAATTAAATGGCCCATTTTTTTTAATGAAATAAAGCTACTTGAAAATAGAGCCAAAAACACACAAAAAATGTTCGAATAAAATAACATGACACCACAAAAATGCAATTATTTGAAAAAAGAAATTATGTGCCATGTTATTTAACGTGTTGGAATAAGTTTCTGGTATTACCTGCTATCCAAAAAGGTATAATAGTCTAAGCCAATTGGTGTGAATTTGTTGTAACAGCCGCTTTTTAAAAGAAAAGTGCTTCTGGATGACTCGCTCAGTAGAATCTTTTTGCCTGAATTTATTCTTAAGCTCTGCAATCAGCAGTGATTTACTAGTAGAGAAATCAACCTAGCAAAATGTATAGAGTTTTGGGTTCGAACCCTTAGCGTAAATCACTGTCTTTTGTTAGTTAAATGCATATTAAGATTTTAATTTTCACTTGTCCCATGACTCGAAGAGCATGTTCAGCCAGTTGGTACCGGACGTCATGTTTATCTTGGAAACTCTTTTAGGGAAGTCAAAACTTTCAAATAAATAAATAAGTGACAGAAAAGCCGTGACAACCCATATAATATCCCACTGAATTCGTATAACGGATGTCAGATGGAATCAATCTGTCGCAAAACTTAAGATTCGTGATAAGGCACATGATGCAGGCCAAGGAACTCCACTCCTACCGAATTAGTATTGTGAATATTGTTGGTCCACCCACTGCCTGGCGATATCTAATATTTATATGGCGAGTAGTACGAGGAGGTAAAATATTTACCCGACTGCGCGACGCAAAGGAGGGTAATGTGTTTATCAGTCTATGTATGTATGTATGTATGTATGTTTGTTTCTATGTGGCGTTCTAGAGACCAAATGCGTTGGCCGATTTTGATGATTCTTACGTCAATCGATTCGTCTTAACCTTGCGAGTGTCACTAAAGACATGACAGTAATCAAAATTCACCACAGCGACAGCCAGACGCCATATTGTCAAAATGAAAAAAATTAAAGTCGATGAACTATGTCAAGTGGGGTGTCGTTGAATAGGTATTTTAAAATCATCTTTAGGTTCCTTAGACCATTTTTCATTTTAAATAATAGTTTAGGATATATAACGATTTAAAGATGTTTAACAAAAAAAATCTCGCTAATTTTCATACTTATTGATTTAAGATTTTATTTCAAGTATAAACGATATACAAACACTCGATTGCGAAATTTACCATCTTATAACGAAGTCAATGAATCGTAACTAAAAAGTATAAAATAAAAAAAATAATTTAAAGAAAAACAAAAAACCCGACTGCATAAAAACGAATTATAAAAAATACGTGAAAATATTAACTTAAATAAAAACTAAAAAGAAAGAAACAAGCCCAGAAGTTTAGAAGTAATATGCAGAACAGAACGACTCACAGTCGGGGCCCCTTGGGAAGATTTAATTGGTAAAATTTGAATGGGCCCCGACTGTGAGTCGTTCTATTCTGCATATTACTTCTAAACTTCTGGGCTTGTTTCTTTCTTTTTAGTTTTTATTTAAGTTAATATTTTCACGTATTTTTTATAATTCGTTTTTATGCAGTCGGGTTTTTTGTTTTCCTTTAAATTATTTTTTTTATTTATTTGTTTCTTCATTATTCCATGCAGCAATGCCGACGTACCTATAATGAATACCCTGGTGCTTTTTACCCGACTGCGCGACGCAAAGGAGGGTAATGTGTTTATCAGTCTATGTATGTATGTATGTATGTATGTATGTATGTATGTTTGTTTCTATGTGGCGTTCTAGAGACCAAATGCGTAGGCCGATTTTGATGATTCTTACGCCAATCGATTCGTCTTAACCTTGCGAGTGTCACTAAAGACATGACAGTAATCAAAATTCACCACAGCGACAGCCAGACGCCATATTGTCAAAATGAAAAAAAATAAAGTCGATGAACTATGTCAAGTGGGGTATCGTTGAATAGGTATTTTAAAATCATCTTTAGGTTCCTTTTATCATTTTTCATTTCATATAATAGTTTAGGATATATAACGATTTAAAGATGTTAAACAAAAAAAAATTCATACTTATTGATTTAAGTTTTTATTTCAAGTATAAACGATATACAAACACTCGATTGCGAAATTTACCATCTTATAACGAAGTCAATGAATCGTAACTAAAAAGTATAAAATAAAAAAAAAATTAAAGAAAAACAAAAAACCCGACTGCATAATAACTTATTTTAAAAAATACGTGAAAATATTAACTTAAATAAAAACTAAAAAGAAAGAAACAAGCCCGGAAGTTTAAAAGTAATATGCAGAACAGAACGACTCACAGTCGGGGCCCCTTGGGAAGATTTGATTGCTAAAATTTGAATGGGCCCCGACTGTTAGTCGTTCTGTTCTGCATATTACTTCTAAACTTCCGGGCTTGTTTCTTTCTTTTTAGTTTTTATTTAAGTTAATATTTTCACGTATTTTTTAAAATAAGTTATTATGCAGTCGGGTTTTTTGTTTTTCTTTAAATTTTTTTTTTTAATTTACAGCATGTGAAAATATTATACGACTGTTTGGTTTTAACGAGGTTTTTTCTTTGTGGTCTTTTCTAGATTGGATTTCGCTAAACATAGCTCTTACTATTTTATATGACACATACAAAAACGCCCACTACTAAACACATTAAGTAGGTATCTACTACAGTCAGAGTTTTATTAGGTGGCTACTGCAAAAAGTCAGAGTTTTTACTGTAAAACATGATATTCATTTCCACAACTACAAAGCCATAACAAAGGTGCAAACTGAGGTTTCGAACCAATTATGAACTTAATAGAACCTAATAGCCAGCTTCAAGTTTTAGGTTAATTGGAAGATATTTTTATAGCTTTTAAATATTCGTTTACATTATGAAAAAGTGGATTTTTAGAATTGTTGAAATTTTAATGATATTCGTCGGCCAATTCTGTTCACTTTTTTGTATCTACAGCTGGGTCCACATAAATTTTATTAGGATTACGCCTGAATTCAAAGTTAAAATAAAGATTAAATTAAAAAGTTTTTGACAGTTATGAATTACAAATTAATTTTCAAAGTCAATTTATGTGTTTTTCTCGATTCATTTCGCTTGAATAATTGTGTAGTGCATTTTGTATTAAACAGCTGCCCTATAACTAATGTAACTGCCTACTAAGCTACACTTTGTTAGCGTGATGAATGTTAGCCACCCTTCATATAATAAGAAGTACCGCATTTCCAGCAGTGGGATAGTTTATAAACAGAGTTTATTGTCAACATATAATTCTGTTTGTCGACTTATAGTTTAACAATATTATAACCTAAGGTCCTGTTCAAAAGCGAGTCGTCAACCCTCACATAAAGCTACACACTATGAGAAAGCATTAAATCCAAAAGCGATATTCAAATATTAACGCAGTGGCTTCCCTGCCACAGGGTGGCACAGGTATCAAACGTTGCAGAACGGAGCTCATTGCACTCTACTTCCGGTGGATAATCACTTCCGCTATTGTGCGGCTGCCGTTTAACTGCTATCACTCGATTCTAGCTGTGTGAGTTTTTTAATGAATTTGTGTGTATGTAGTTGTATTTGATGGCGTGGTGAACTGGTTAAGTGATTTGCTCCTTTCAGTTTTAGAATTTCCAAGACGTATAGATTTGTATACAACCCATGCTGCCGTATTAATACTTTACAGTTACATCAATTAGAATAACGGCCTTTGTCAAATATTGCACTGACTTAATTTCTTTATATCACACGGCATTAAATCATCATCATCAACATCAGCCTGCATGAGTCCACTGCTGGATATAGGCCTCTCCAAATTAAATAAATATCGTAAAATATTAGCATGCGCGAATTTTGTTGATATTCTTGTTAGGTACCATTTACCATTAATTACACACTCATTAGTAGGTACTAGCACTACTAGCTCACCAGCTTTTAGTGTTACAAATATTTTAAAATTATAACAGCCTTTAAATATTATTACTAAAATAAATAAGTAACGAATGAAATTAAGTGGCGTCTCATAAGTTGTGTACTCATTACTTTGGCCATGAATAATTCGATTAACATTAAAATTTGATTGTCACATTAATTAAATAACCAGGCAATTAAAACTAATAGCCTATCTACCCCAATAAATGTGAATACTTGTACAAGTTAATAATTTAAGCATTTTTAGTACAAGCACATATTAATAAAATTCATCACAAGTTGAAAACTTCTCAAGTATTTTCAATTAATTTTCAAGAGAATCAAACGGGGCTTTCATTAAAAATATTATCTAACAAGCAACTTTCCTAAAAGTAAAAAATATTGTTTTTTGACTTACACAGATAGTATTATTTAATTGACAACTTTTATTAGTCTTCATTGACATTATCAACGTAGAAATTTTTTGATAATATTTAATTGAAAAGGAAATTCATTTTTACTTATCAGTAAAAAGAGTTTATTCAAAAGTAAAAACGTCTCAATAAATCAAGATAACGTTATCCAAAGAGAGAATATTCTCGAATCATTATATAAACCATACGAAAGGTGGATAAAACCAATATTTTGCCTAAAATTCGTATTAAACACACCTGTTCGCGAAATTTGTGACTTGAACACCCATCCCTTATAGGTACGGATTTGTCTAGAAATGCTCTTAAACTTTGCATATTTATTACATAACCCGCAAAAGGCCACGAGGGTCTATGTAAACAGACAATTTATCGTTTGTCTAGAGTTGCCATAGGCAGGCAGGAAATTGTTCAGAGTGCGCAGTGGAAGTTGTAATACATCTACCTGACGACGACAAGACAAGGATCTAGACACAATGCACTGCGTTGCACAGTGATGAGTTCAAGGTACATGCAAGTTACTTACCAAATTTTCAGTGATGTTCTTGCGTGGAGCTATAAAATTAGACTCATAATTTTGGCCAAAATAACAAGCAAATCGTTTAAATACCACTACTCGAGGTCCAGTTCGGCGTCCTTCTTCAACGAAGCCGTCGGGCACCAACCACGTGCACGGATTTACAATTTTTACTTATAAGTTTATATTTTATCAGAAACACAAACAATTCGCGAAGCTACTAGGACGAGCTTTCCAAAAGGCGAACAATTTATTTCAATTACAAAACCACGCGAGAGAGACAAAACGGCGCGAGCTCAAACCAAACGTGTCGTCCCAGCAAATTTTTAGAAGACAGGGAGTGAATGACAGTTCATAGTGTGACCATAGTCAAAATTTACAATAGACTAAACTAAACGTTACTAAATCGATATAATCGACTTGACCTATCACAAATAATATTTCTATTTCAAACATCTTTTATGTTTATACTCGAATCATGCTCGCAACACGAGGTGAGGCTTATAGTGAGTAATGGCTTCCAGATTTACTTCGTGCTCAGATATATTTGCTAGCACTGGAAATTAAAGTGTACATTTATAAAGCCTGGCACTAGTTTACGAGGAGCAGGGGTCGAAATATTGTATTAGTTCTCAAATGCCGTAACATTTGATCATAAAGAAATCAGGGTGCTACAGTAAAAGCTTTTCGATGGAATCTTTCGTACGTATTTAGATAAAACATTTACTATAATTGAAAATGATATTATTATTATATAGTTTAATTCTAACAAATCAATTTTAATGTGCACTAATGCTTTGTACGCGTATTTATTGCGTATAAAAAATTTTAACAACCTAATAATAACAACTAGTTTATTTGTGTTTAGCATTAGAGTAATGAAAATGTATTTGAAATGTACAAATGTCTTTTATTCAATTATTTTACAACTTTATACTTATTTACATTTACATTGTACAAATACATTTAAATTTACATTCGCAGGATTCCGTTCACTTCTAACGGAATAGATAATTGTATGAAATTAAAAAGAGAAAGAGGGAAGGTAATACATACAAAGGGAATAAATTAAACGGTTTTAAATTATAACATAGCTTTCTCTGATAATTTATCTTTTTCTATCGAGGGACATGTGGCGGGGCTAGAGGGCCGGTCGGACCGGCCCTCTGCACACACATTTACATATTGAAGTCGGTGCGCGATGGTGGGTTGATCGTCGAGTTACTACCAAACTTTACTTTCATTGCGGTAATTAATTTAAGAGATACCTTCCCTGTAATAATTGTAGGGTTCTAGAGAGTATGTTGACATCGGTTTTAGAGATTACATAGACATATGCATAGACGCTGAGAGCTAGAAAAGATTGTATAGGCTGGTGAGGATTCATCAGAATCTCTAGCTTTTAGATAATAATGTAAAATTTCTAACAGGTTTTTATTGGATTTACTAGAACTAGCAATAGGAAAGTATACTTGAAAAGATGTAGTTATAACGGCTTGCGCAATCGAAGGACAGTCCTCGAATAACAATTATTTTTCACAATAAATTGCTCACGGTAAAATTACATCGCACCGAGGACTAAAGGTACTATGTTTAAGGCGTTGTTTTATATGCGGCAATTTTCATCGCTTAGGATTAAAAGTGACTAGCCGGATAGTTATGCGCATTCTAATCGGTATTAGTAGGTATATAACATTATTTCATTACTAAGGACAAGTTATATAGACTAAATTAAATGAATCCAAATATATTTTAGATAAATGTAGTCGAATATTATCGTTATTGGAAAATAAAAAGGATAGTACATTATCATCGGCATTAGATGTATTTCAAAATATTATAGTATTTTCGCTGTATAATGATATGCATGACAGTTCATGACTGACAATTATAGTGATGTAGCCTAAGGAAATTTAATCGATTATTTATAAATAACGAATTAATTGGCAAACGACATGCAATCGTACGTAGTTACCGATTTTACATCTTCGAAATAAAATTCATTTTAAAAGTGTTTTGGCAAATATATTCACAAATAAAACGCAGTAATTTTAAAATATATATTTTTTATAATTAGTCACTGTCACTCGAACTAAAACCTCATATCTGAATCTTTTCCAACAGAGATAATTATTTGCTGATCTCAAATGCGGTCGAGGTGGACATGTTTATCCCAGTCTGTAAATATTGTCGAGTTGGGTTTCGAAACGAGTCGCCCGAATTTGAGGGTATTGGTGGTGTAGGGGGCTTATGGGAGTTAGTCTTAATCCCCTAAAAGTAATTTTGGCTGCCAGAGTTGCGTCTAAATATTTTTAAACAATTTCCAAAAATTCTTCATTCAAATATGCAAAACGGAACGTTATTTTAGGTCTTATGTGAAAGTAACTAAATAGGTTGTGTTATGGTCTCTTTTGACCCTTAATCACAGTCAACCTCACTTTATTAAACTAGTGTAATCAATAAAAGCGATATTTAGGTTTTATGTGAAAAAACGTGATACGAAACGCAACCGCTATCTTGTGTGAATGATATTGACAGGTAACGTCAAATTTGTGCGTCATTGCCGTCATTGCTTTCGAGTACCTGTTCGAGAGTTCTGTAATAAGTTACTAAATAGGTTATCGTAGGTAATCTCTTGACCCTTAATCCGAAAATAGGAGCCCTGCGAAGCAGGGCTCCGTCAACCTTAATTTATTAAACTAGTGTGAATAATGTGGAAGTTGGCAGTGCCATACACACCGATGTTTGGAGATATTTTTTTTTCAGAGGAAACTAAGTATTTTCGGCAAGTGTAAATGGTGAGGAGGGGTTCCGAGACCTATCCCCCTCCCCTCCCAATCACTCACAACCCCTAAAAACGGCGACGTATTTCGAAACCCTTACCATATTGTCGATTGTGTTATTTCTACGATTAATTTTATCAGTGTAGGGATTTCGTATTGTCACCACATCGGAACTATCTATGTCAGTTATTGAAGCTTTACGCTCACGTTTCTTTGGAGTGGACAGCTTCTTGTCTTCAAAACTAGTTTCTCCAAATTTTTCATTGGATATTCGAGAAACTGAAGCCTTGCCGATGTCCAGAGCAGAGATGCCGCAACTCTGTAATCAACACTGTCGATCGGTATTACCGGGCCCCCGTTTGCACGCTCTCGTTCAAAGAAGATCCTTAAACGAAGCACTAACTTACGGCTTTGAGAGTTTAAAACTATCGTTTTTGTTATTTTTGGCATTGTACCTACCAAATAAAACACAACAAAAAAATAAAAAATAACACGCCAAACAGACAGAATCACAAACCGCATAGGTACAAGGCGCTTGTACTGAAGTATTCGATCATAAGATGGCCGCTCCTATTCATCGATTTCATGCCGATGCAATGGTGTCAATCTCTACTGACAGAGGGTTCGTTTCATGCATCTGACATTTTGAGGATTATATTTTATTATATTTAAATAATTTATTTACAGTTAATAATAATTATAAAAATAGAGAGAGACATACTAGTATCAATTTATTTTGTAATTTTTAATAGATATTTTTTTAATAATTGTTTTTTTTTTGCCAATTTATTTTCATAAGTTGAAAGTAGTATGCGTGGTACCTAAAATGAGAACTGTCATGCATATCATCATACAGCGAAAATACAATAATACGATATATAAGGAAATTAATAGTTTATGTGTCTTCCCTGAAAAAATAGTAAAAATGGAGTTTGAACTAAAAGTGGCGTGTAGTTTGATTCCAGTATTGGACGGTGTTGATGAGACGACCAAACGGCTAATAGACTCCGTCGAGATGTACGCCGGTATGCTCGAATCAAAAGGTGAAGCCTTGTTAATTACTTTTGTACTTAAAAATAGACTGTCTGAAAATGCAAAGTTGCGTTTATCTAGCACATACAAGACCGTTAATGAGTTAATTACAGACTTGAGACAATATCTTTAACCAAAAAAGTCTTTTATAGCGGTTCAATCCCAATTGCAAAACGCTCAACAGGGTTCAAGGACAATTGATGTGTATGGCACTGAGATCGAGAACTTGTTAACGGACTTAACTATCTCTCAAGCCGACGGTAACCCGGATAATTTTAAAGTATTAAAGCAGATTAATGAAAAGCTCGCAATAAAACGGTTTTTAGATGGTTTGCGCAGCTCGAAGCTGAGTACAATTATTTCTGCCCGAAACTACTCCAACCTGAAGGATGCCATACAAGCTGCAAAGAACGAGGAGAGCACCTCCTTTTCGGCCATCATCAGGTAACATTTTACATGTATCTAAGCAGGGACACAGTTCGCAAAGACTGACTCATTTTCAAGGTCATCAGCGTCAATGAGGTCATTTTCGTGTTCAATATTATAATAATTACAATCGTGGTCAGCAGCATAATAATACTTATAATAATGGACAATTATAGCGAAATAATTATTTTAAAGGACCTTTCCGCCCGCCGGTAAACCAGCGTGGTTCTAGAGGTTCGAGATATTTTAGGAATACCAGACGTGGACAAAATGCGTTTCCTGTAGAGCAAACTGCTAGTGAAAATAAACCTATTACTGAGACATGTAATAAGAACCAGATTTTTTGAGCTTAAACATTTTATATTATCATGTCAAGGAAATGCTAAATATATGGCATTTTACATTAATCATATTAAGTACTATTGGCTCGTAGATACAGGTGCTTCATTATCTAAAGTTAAAAGTGAAAGTTTACCAAGAAACGATATTGTTAGAAAAAATCACACACTGATTAATGGAATAGGTGGTCAGCAATGTTCTCAAGGTTGTGTAAATGTAATCTTAAACATTATAATCAAATATTTCAGCATGAATTTCTTATCTTTGATTCGTTACCACTAAAAGCAGTTGGAATAATTGGTTTAGATTTCTTAAGCAAGTTTCAAGCTAATATTAATTTAAATTCAAATATTTTAACGCTTAGTAATTACGGGTTCCCACCAAGAAGGGTGCATAGGGTTCCCACCAAGAACTTAGGGTCTCAAGCCAACCTCACCTGCAAGTGGTGCACCTGCCGATCAACGGACGAGGCACTGGCGAACAAAATGTCCCAATAAGCGGCAATAGGCTCGCCACCTATTACGTGGGATCAGAACACTGGTGAAAAGTGGGCGTTTAATATGCCTCTGCCTACCCCTTCGGGGAAACAGGCGTGAGTCTTTGTATGTATGTATGTAATTTAGGAAAAACGTATAATTTTAATGTTGTTGATGAACAAGAAAGAATTAAGAATACATTAACTATTCCAGCACGTTCAGAGTCCGTACATTTTATTTACGTTAGCAAACCAAATAGTGATGAAGTACTTGTGTGTGGACAAGAGCTTATGACGGATGTATTTTTAGCAAATCCGATAGCAAAAGTAAGAAATAATAGGCTTCCTGTAAAAATTCTTAATGTTAGTGAAAAGGATATAACTTTACTGTCTTTTACTCCTACTTTACAATCCTTGTGTGATTATGTTATTTGCCAATTTCAAGACAATAAAGTAGATGTATCGAGAATAAATACGTTATTATCCGAATTAAATTTAAATTACCTTGATGTAGAAGAGAGGGAATCTATAGAAAAATATGTGCTAAATATGCAGATGTTTTTTATGTAGAAGGGGATAATTTGACATAAATATTGTCGAGTTGGGTTTCGAAACGAGTCGCCCGAATTTGAGGGTATTGGTGGTGTAGGGGGCTTATGGGAGTTAGTCTTAATCCCCTAAAAGTAATTTTGGCTGCCAGAGTTGCGTCTAAATATTTTTAAACAATTTCCAAAAATTCTTCATTCAAATATGCAAAACGGAACGTTATTTTAGGTCTTATGTGAAAGTAACTAAATAGGTTGTGTTATGGTCTCTTTTGACCCTTAATCACAGTCAACCTCACTTTATTAAACTAGTGTAATCAATAAAAGCGATATTTAGGTTTTATGTGAAAAAACGTGATACGAAACGCAACCGCTATCTTGTGTGAATGATATTGACAGGTAACGTCAAATTTGTGCGTCATTGCCGTCATTGCTTTCGAGTACCTGTTCGAGAGTTCTGTAATAAGTTACTAAATAGGTTATCGTAGGTAATCTCTTGACCCTTAATCCGAAAATAGGAGCCCTGCGAAGCAGGGCTCCGTCAACCTTAATTTATTAAACTAGTGTGAATAATGTGGAAGTTGGCAGTGCCATACACACCGATGTTTGGAGATATTTTTTTTTCAGAGGAAACTAAGTATTTTCGGCAAGTGTAAATGGTGAGGAGGGGTTCCGAGACCTATCCCCCTCCCCTCCCAATCACTCACAACCCCTAAAAACGGCGACGTATTTCGAAACCCTTACCATATTGTCGATTGTGTTATTTCTACGATTAATTTTATCAGTGTAGGGATTTCGTATTGTCACCACATCGGAACTATCTATGTCAGTTATTGAAGCTTTACGCTCACGTTTCTTTGGAGTGGACAGCTTCTTGTCTTCAAAACTAGTTTCTCCAAATTTTTCATTGGATATTCGAGAAACTGAAGCCTTGCCGATGTCCAGAGCAGAGATGCCGCAACTCTGTAATCAACACTGTCGATCGGTATTACCGGGCCCCCGTTTGCACGCTCTCGTTCAAAGAAGATCCTTAAACGAAGCACTAACTTACGGCTTTGAGAGTTTAAAACTATCGTTTTTGTTATTTTTGGCATTGTACCTACCAAATAAAACACAACAAAAAAATAAAAAATAACACGCCAAACAGACAGAATCACAAACCGCATAGGTACAAGGCGCTTGTACTGAAGTATTCGATCATAAGATGGCCGCTCCTATTCATCGATTTCATGCCGATGCAATGGTGTCAATCTCTACTGACAGAGGGTTCGTTTCATGCATCTGACATTTTGAGGATTATGTTTTATTATATTTAAATAATTTATTTACAGTTAATAATAATTATAAAAATAGAGAGAGACATACTAGTATCAATTTATTTTGTAATTTTTAATAGATATTTTTTTAATAATTGTTTTTTTTTTTGCCAATTTATTTTCATAAGTTGAAAGTAGTATGCGTGGTACCTAAAATGAGAACTGTCATGCATATCATCATACAGCGAAAATACTATAATACGATATATAAGGAAATTAATAGTTTATGTGTCTTCCCTGAAAAAATAGTAAAAATGGAGTTTGAACTAAAAGTGGCGTGTAGTTTGATTCCAGTATTGGACGGTGTTGATGAGACGACCAAACGGCTAATAGACTCCGTCGAGATGTACGCCGTTATGCTCGAATCAAAAGGTGAAGCCTTGTTAATTACTTTTGTACTTAAAAATAGACTGTCTGAAAATGCAAAGTTGCGTTTATCTAGCACATACAAGACCGTTAATGAGTTAATTACAGACTTGAGACAATATCTTTAACCAAAAAAGTCTTTTATAGCGGTTCAATCCCAATTGCAAAACGCTCAACAGGGTTCAAGGACAATTGATGTGTATGGCACTGAGATCGAGAACTTGTTAACGGACTTAACTATCTCTCAAGCCGACGGTAACCCGGATAATTTTAAAGTATTAAAGCAGATTAATGAAAAGCTCGCAATAAAACGGTTTTTAGATGGTTTGCGCAGCTCGAAGCTGAGTACAATTATTTCTGCCCGAAACTACTCCAACCTGAAGGATGCCATACAAGCTGCAAAGAACGAGGAGAGCACCTCCTTTTCGGCCATCATCAGGTAACATTTTACATGTATCTAAGCAGGGACACAGTTCGCAAAGACTGACTCATTTTCAAGGTCATCAGCGTCAATGAGGTCATTTTCGTGTTCAATATTATAATAATTACAATCGTGGTCAGCAGCATAATAATACTTATAATAATGGACAATTATAGCGAAATAATTATTTTAAAGGACCTTTCCGCCCGCCGGTAAACCAGCGTGGTTCTAGAGGTTCGAGATATTTTAGGAATACCAGACGTGGACAAAATGCGTTTCCTGTAGAGCAAACTGCTAGTGAAAATAAACCTATTACTGAGACATGTAATAAGAACCAGATTTTTTGAGCTTAAACATTTTATATTATCATGTCAAGGAAATGCTAAATATATGGCATTTTACATTAATCATATTAAGTACTATTGGCTCGTAGATACAGGTGCTTCATTATCTAAAGTTAAAAGTGAAAGTTTACCAAGAAACGATATTGTTAGAAAAAATCACACACTGATTAATGGAATAGGTGGTCAGCAATGTTCTCAAGGTTGTGTAAATGTAATCTTAAACATTATAATCAAATATTTCAGCATGAATTTCTTATCTTTGATTCGTTACCACTAAAAGCAGTTGGAATAATTGGTTTAGATTTCTTAAGCAAGTTTCAAGCTAATATTAATTTAAATTCAAATATTTTAACGCTTAGTAATTACGGGTTCCCACCAAGAAGGGTGCATAGGGTTCCCACCAAGAACTTAGGGTCTCAAGCCAACCTCACCTGCAAGTGGTGCACCTGCCGATCAACGGACGAGGCACTGGCAAACAAAATGTCCCAATAAGCGGCAATAGGCTCGCCACCTATTACGTGGGATCAGAACACTGGTGAAAAGTGGGCGTTTAATATGCCTCTGCCTACCCCTTCGGGGAAACAGGCGTGAGTCTTTGTATGTATGTATGTAATTTAGGAAAAACGTATCATTTTAATGTTGTTGATGAACAAGAAAGAATTAAGAATACATTAACTATTCCAGCACGTTCAGAGTCCGTACATTTTATTTACGTTAGCAAACCAAATAGTGATGAAGTACTTGTGTGTGGACAAGAGCTTATGACGGATGTATTTTTAGCAAATCCGATAGCAAAAGTAAGAAATAATAGGCTTCCTGTAAAAATTCTTAATGTTAGTGAAAAGGATATAACTTTACTGTCTTTTACTCCTACTTTACAATCCTTGTGTGATTATGTTATTTGCCAATTTCAAGACAATAAAGTAGATGTATCGAGAATAAATACGTTATTATCCGAATTAAATTTAAATTACCTTGATGTAGAAGAGAGGGAATCTATAGAAAAATATGTGCTAAATATGCAGATGTTTTTTATGTAGAAGGGGATAATTTGACAACTACTAATATTTATGAGCAATCAATAGCCGTAAAACCAAATTGTACTCCTATATACACTAAACCTTACAGATTACCGCAGGCATTAAAACCAGAAATAGTTAAACAAATAAATAAAATGTTAGAGAATGATATTATAGAAAAGTCGAACAGTGAATGGTCTAGTCCAATTTTATTAGTACCAAAGCGAAGTAGTGAAAGCACTGAAAAGAAATGGTGTTTAGTCGTGGACTACAGAAAAGTAAACGAAATGATCTGTGATGATAAATTTCCACTTCCTAACATAAGCGAAATATTAGATTCTCTTTCGGGAGCAGTTTATTTAGTCACCTTGACCTGCACCAAGGGTACTATCAGGTGAAATTGGAACAAGCTAGCCGTAAATTAACTGCGTTTTCAACAAGTACAGGCCAATATCAAATGAAGCGCTTACCGATGGGACTTAAGATAAGCCCAAATTCTTTTAGCCGTATGATGTCTGTAGCTATGTCTGGCTTGACATATGACAAATGTCTCATTTATCAGGACGATTTAATTGTAATTGGGAGAAGCCTTTTATCACATAAGAAAAATTTAATTAGTGTCATGGAGCGTTTAAGAAAAGTTAATTTATAGTTAAATCCGCACAAATGTGAATTTTTAAGAAAAAAAATTCTGTATTTAGGACACGTTGTTTCTGAAAAGGGTGTTTTACCGGATCCAGAAAAAACAAAAGTACTAAAGAATTATCCCACTCCTAGAAATGTTGAAGAAGTTAAACGTTTCGTAGCTTTTTGCAATTATTACGGTAGATTTATAAAATCTTTTTCAGAAATAGCAATGCCTCTTAATAAATTATGTAGGAAAAATGAAATATTTATTTGATCAGAAGAATGTAAAAATGCATTTGAATTTCAAAAAAACGCTTTAATTTCTTCGCCTGTTCTACAATATCCTGATTTTGATGAGAGCAATGAGTTCATTTTACAAACAGACGCTTCAGGTATTGGCATTGGATCATTATTGTGTAACAAAGATCTTAGACCAGTAGCCTACGCAAGTAGACCATTAAATAAGGCAGAAAAGAACTACCCTACTATTCAGAAAGAACTTTTGGCAATTGTGTGGTCTGTTAAATATTTTAGGTATATATTTTGTATCATAAAAAATAAAGATAATAAAGCCACAGTATAAGTACACACACATAAGTACAAACTTCATTGATACCTATTTTCTCACAAAATAATCTTAATTTTTGCGCAAATTCGGCTCGCGAGAAATGCGCCTTAAAATCAAGATTTATAAATAACGTTTCCTTATTTGGAACAAACGCAAAACATTCTAACTCTTGGTTTATCATATTGCTATCTCTAAATCTTTTTTATTCATTTCTTTCAATCAAACACATTTCCACTGCTTCACACGGTTTTCTTAATATATCCACAACTCTCGGTTGATCAGGCCTCGAGTCAGGGGATTTACTAAGATCCGTTTTCTTATCATTCTTTCTATTTTCATCCATATCGTTCAATCTCTTCCTTTGAGCCCGCGTCAACACAGCTACAACTTGCTCATGCATACTTTTTAGATCATCAGAAGTTAAAAAAAATCTAGATAAAGCATCCGCTGCAACATTTTCTTTCCCTTTCACATATACAATTTTGAAGTCATACTCTTCGAGAGTTAATCTAAATTTAAGAAGCCTACTTGACGGGTCTTTAATTCCAAAAAGGTAAACTAAAGGTTTGTGATCTGTCATAATAGTAAATTTTCGCCCATATAGGTATGGCCTAAAATATTTAACAGACCACACAATTGCCAAAAGTTCTTTCTGAATAGTAGGGTAGTTCTTTTCTGCCTTATTTAATGGTCTACTTGCGTAGGCTACTGGTCTAAGATCTTTGTTACACAATAATGATCCAATGCCAATACCTGAAGCGTCTGTTTGTAAAATGAACTCATTGCTCTCATCAAAATCAGGATATTGTAGAACAGGCGAAGAAATTAAAGCGTTTTTTTGAAATTCAAATGCATTTTTACATTCTTCTGATCAAATAAATATTTCATTTTTCCTACATAATTTATTAAGAGGCATTGCTATTTCTGAAAAAGATTTTATAAATCTACCGTAATAATTGCAAAAAGCTACGAAACGTTTAACTTCTTCAACATTTCTAGGAGTGGGATAATTCTTTAGTACTTTTGTTTTTTCTGGATCCGGTAAAACACCCTTTTTAGAAACAACGTGTCCTAAATACAGAATTTTTTTTCTTAAAAATTCACATTTGTGCGGATTTAACTATAAATTAACTTTTCTTAAACGCTCCATGACACTAATTAAGTTTTTCTTATGTGATAAAAGGCTTCTCCCAATTACAATTAAATCGTCCTGATAAATGAGACATTTGTCATATGTCAAGCCAGACATAGCTACAGACATCATACGGCTAAAAGAATTTGGGCTTATCTTAAGTCCCATCGGTAAGCGCTTCATTTGATATTGGCCTGTACTTGTTGAAAACGCAGTTAATTTACGGCTAGCTTGTTCCAATTTCACCTGATAGTACCCTTGGTGCAGGTCAAGGTGACTAAATAAACGGCTCCCGAAAGAGAATCTAATATTTCGCTTATGTTCGGAAGTGGAAATTTATCATCACAGATCATTTCGTTTACTTTTCTGTAGTCCACGACTAAACACCATTTCTTTTCAGTGCTTTCACTACTTCGCTTTGGTACTAATAAAATTGGACTAGACCATTCACTGTTCGACTTTTCTATAATATCATTCTCTAGCATTTTATTTATTTGTTTAACTATTTCTGGTTTTAATGCCTGCGGTAATCTGTAAGGTTTAGTGTATATAGGAGTACAATTTGGTTTTACGGCTATTGATTGCTCATAAATATTAGTAGTTGTCAAATTATCCCCTTCTACATAAAAAACATCTGCATATTTAGCACATATTTTTCTATAGATTCCCTCTCTTCTACATCAAGGTAATTTAAATTTAATTCGGATAATAACGTATTTATTCTCGATACATCTACTTTATTGTCTTGAAATTGGCAAATAACATAATCACACAAGGATTGTAAAGTAGGATTAAAAGACAGTAAAGCTATACCCTTTTCACTAACATTAAGATTTTTTACAGGAAGCCTATTATTTCTTACTTTTGCTATCGGATTTGTTAAAAATACGTCCGTCATAAGCTCTTGTCCACACACAAGTACTTCATCACTATTTGGTTTGCTAACGTAAATAAAATGTACGGACTCTGAACGTGCTGGAATAGTTAATGTATTCTTAATTCTTTCTTGTTCATCAACAACATTAAAATTATACGTTTTTCCTAAATTACATACATACATACAAAGACTCACGCCTGTTTCCCCGAAGGGGTAGGCAGAGGCATATTAAACGCCCACTTTTCACCAGTGTTCTGATCCCACGTAATAGGTGGCGAGCCTATTGCCGCTTATTGGGACATTTTGTTTGCCAGTGCCTCGTCCGTTGATCGGCAGGTGCACCACTTGCAGGTGAGGTTGGCTTGAGACCCTAAGTTCTTGGTGGGAACCCTATGCACCCTTCTTGGTGGGAACCCGTAATTACTAAGCGTTAAAATATTTGAATTTAAATTAATATTAGCTTGAAACTTGCTTAAGAAATCTAAACCAATTATTCCACCTGCTTTTAGTAGTAACGAATCAAAGATAAGAAATTCATGCTGAAATATTTGATTATAATGTTTAAGATTTAAATTTACACAACCTTGAGAACATTGCTGACCACCTATTCCATTAATCAGTGTGATTTTTTCTAACAATATCGTTTCTTGGTAAACTTTCACTTTTAACTTTAGATAATGAAGCACCTGTATATACGAGCCAATAGTACTTAATATGATTAATGTAAAATGCCATATATTTAGCATTTCCTTGACATGATAATATAAAATGTTTAAGCTCAAAAAATCTGGTTCTTATTACATGTCTCAGTAATAGGTTTAGTTTCACTAGCAGTTTGCTCTACAGGAAACGCATTTTGTCCACGTCTGGTATTCCTAAAATATCTCGAACCTCTAGAACCACGCTGGTTTACCGGCGGGCGGAAAGGTCCTTTAAAATAATTATTTCGCTATAATTGTCCATTATTATAAGTATTATTATGCTGCTGACCACGATTGTAATTATTATAATATTGAACACGAAAATGACCTCATTGACGTTGATGACCTTGAAAATGAGTCAGTCTTTGCGAACTGTGTCCCTGCTTATATACATGTAAAATGTTACCTGATGATGGCCGGAAGGAGGTGCTCTCCTCGTTCTTTGCAGCTTGTATGGCATCCTTCAGGTTGGAGTCGTTTGGGGCAGAAATAATTGTACTCAGCTTCGAGCTGCGCAAACCATCTGAAAACCGTTTTATTGCGAGCTTTTTATTAATCTGCTTTATTACTTTAAAATTATCCGGGTTACCGTCGGCTTGAGAGATAGTTAAGTCCGTTAACAAGTTCTCGATCTCAGTGCCATACACATCAATTGTCCTTGAACCCTGTTGAGCGTTTTGCAATTGGGATTGAACCGCTATAAAAGACTTTTTTGGTTAAAGATATTGTCTCAAGTCTGTAATTAACTCATTAACGGTCTTGTATGTGCTAGATAAACGCAACTTTGCATTTTCAGACAAGTCCAACGCGACAAGACGAAGTCCAACGCTATCCAACGCTTACAAGAAAGTAATTAATTCAACTTTATTGCCGGCACTAAGTACATTGTATCAATTAGCGCAACATTTTCATAATTAAACTCATCCAGCTATTGTCTGAAAAGGTTTTATACTGATTAAGGCCTTTTATAACAACTGAAACGAAATCCCAATACCTACCTTTGGAATTTAAAAGCTATGAGTAATGAATACATACATATTTATCAGGTTTAGATTTTTTAACGTTAGGAGAGGCAGCGATAGCCTAATGGAGATACGAACAGACTGCCATGAAGAGGGTGTCGGGTTCGAATCCACGGCGCGCACCACAGATTGTTCGGAGTTATGTGCGTATTGAATTGCTAATTATCACTTGCCCCGTGCCTCGGAGAGCACGTTAAGCCGTCGGTCCCGTTTGTCATGAAGATCTTTGACAGTCGTTATAGGGCGTCAGTACCTTCTAAATAAACTGACACTAGTCTAAAACATGGAATATCGCTATCCCTTCGGGTTGCGGCGGTCAGACAGGCAGTCGCTCTGTGGTAAAGCTAATATTCAGCCAAATCAGGTTAGACTAGTAAGCGGACCCCGGGTTGAGACTGGGATAACGCTAGGAGGATGAGATTTTTGTAACGTTAGGACATTTTTTAGCTCATTAAATACATGACAATATCCGCTGCACACTAGATTTTAAGCTATGTTTAATATAACTGGCTATCATCGCCTTAAACCATCACAATAGCTTGATTTATTTGACTCAATGTTATCTGTATAAACAGTTCTGGTGGGTGGTCCAGGACTCTTTATAGCGAAGATTTGCAGGCATCTCAGCAAGTGTCGAAATTATTTAAATAAAATTTATCTCTTAATTTACCTTGTCAACAATAAACGTGATACACGCAAGGTATCTTATTTTTTTGCTTAACGTTTGAATTTTCCAGCCTAAGATTTTTTAAACAAGATGTAGTATACAGTATTACATAGTTTAACCCGAAGCGTTTACAAGTAAGGTCTTTAAATCGCAACACTAGTTCGCATATGATATGCGATAGTGCGCTGCAACCAACTTGTACAAATGAATAATGCAAGCATAAAGATTGTACCAACAGAACATCAAATGCATTTATAGGCATCCTAGCAGTTGGGTCTGTTAAGTGCCGTCACAAGTTTCAGCACAACTTCGCAAGAAGGAGTATTTTTAAAATATTTTTAAAATGTAAATGGCGGAAAGAATGAACATCAGAAACGTTTCAAAAGGGAGTCTGTTGTCTTGCATGTATTAGTTCCAGAATATTCATGCACCTAACAAGTAACAAGTTGCCACACTCGCTGCTACGACTTTCCGAAACTTTTCAATTTTTTTCTCACACTTTTTTTAAAGAGAAAAGTTGCGCATCACTTTGAATAAGTAACAGTATTTTTGCATTAAACATCAAATGAGTTATTCTTCAGATAAATCTCGAAAAGCACTCCAGACGTTGGAGTGTTTTTGCTGTATGAAAGTTGCAGATGGACGGAAAATATGTGAGGAGATTTTCAATATAATAGACTGATTGAAAAGGAGAGAGGATCAGAGAACTTTATAAGTGTCTTTACAGAATGCAATCTTTTAATTGATGTAGTGTATACTTAAAAGGATTTTCTAGAATCTTTAAGTGATTTTCTCTTTTTCAAATGAAAAAGCAAAAACTATTTTAGATGTGTATTTAGCTGTCTTTGCCAGATAGTGACCGAAAAGAAAATTCTCTTTGAGGTAAACTTTGATGTTCAGAGGTTAACAAATTATTGGTGTTCCGCAGAACAAATCGGTATTATTCAAGCGTAACGGTAGAGAAATTTAGAATCTAATTAAGTGCACAAAAAGCGTTATCGATAAAATGGATTAGAGAATAAATCAGCGGCGGAATCTCCGCGGAATCTCTGTTTTGTGCCCGTGCCTCTAATTGATGGAATGTTCAGAACTCAACTTTTACGGAATGTTCGGGAATGTCTTTTGTTTATTTTAAGCGGGAAAGATCTTGTTAATTCATTAACTGAGATGGTTTTAAGACTTTGTATTTTGTTGATTATAGAGAGTCCAAATGTTCACTGAGATATTTAAAATCATCATCCATTTGATTTAGAACCCTTTGTAAATATGCCCGGTAAAGAACATCCCATATTTTCTTTTAACTTTTTAAATTTGAATTAATTTTCAACGATTCTCCATTGTCATTGTATTATGTACGTAATATTATCGCTGTACCTACTTTCATTTAAAATAAGAAGCAGTATAAATATGGTGGGCTCTAATTCAAAAGCAGCTCAGCTTTTTTCCTAAAATCGTTTTAGGTAAGTCGTAAATATAAGAGGCGGACTTTTGTAAAACAAATTACTAGTAAAGCTTTTGTGTGTGTGTGAGAGAGTCGATCGGATAGTTAGGTGGAGCAAGTTCCAGTTTGGAATAACGGCGGATAAAGCTGGACAAGTTTCGAGTAACTCCAGCCAAGTCTGGCTCAACTTTGTGGTACCCCTTACTCACCTTCAGATTCTGTCCCCGCGCAACTTTAATTGCCACGAAAAAGGGGGGGCCGGTCAATTGATACAATTTGACGCGATTTGTGGGTAGATGCAAGTTGAAGCGCTCGTACCGAATTGCAAGGTGTTCTGATTGCATTCGTTATTGATTGTCGTCTTACCTTGGCAAGGTAATTGGGCTGCTTGTTGTGAACGTGCTTGGTGACATTAATGTACCGTGCTACAATGTTTTACTGGCTATTATTTGATAAACATGGCGCAGCGAATAAACTGAGTGAGAATGTTTGTTTTTGGACTTATCGAAATGAAATGTTTGTTTTTGACCTTTTTCCCCGAAGACTTTTTTGCGCTTAAGGGCTCCAACATGAAAAAGGCATTTATAAAATAAAAGTTGCAATAGCAAATACCTTTACAACCATGTCACATTCAAAAACTTCCAGTAATAACCGCAAGATGCCAGGACTAGTAACTTGCTTCAAATGCAAAAAATATGTTGACATCAAATCGATTGCACTCTGTTCAGTTTGCAACCACAGATTTGAACCTGATTGCGATGGTTATCCGGCAGGCACTATCGTTTATTGAACCAGCAGTCTAGAAATAATTGGCGCTGCAAAGTCTGTACAAAAAAGACTGTCACTACCACAAAAAGGACATCTAACATTACTTTGAGGAGAAAACCACTCTCTCCAGTCCTTCTGACGCCATGTATGATGTAGCTATCCTGATTAAGTAAAACAAAATATGTCAAAAGTTGGACTCATCGCGTATTCAAGACTAAAGACTAATGTACTAACCGATTATGAGACATCAGACAAATCTGTTTCTACACCAAACAGATTGTCAAAAAGTGTAGATGGCACAGTATCGAAGTTACTATCAATTTTTGAAATGCAAGATACTATAAACCAACTAACACAAAAGCTTGATAGTACCGAAAATTAGCTTGAGAACACTATATTAGAAAATAGTAATTTACAGCAGCAAATAAAAAAGCTTACTAGTGAATATATAATAGTGCATAGGGTTCCCGCCAAGAACTTAGTGTCCCAAGCCAACCTCACCTGCAAGCGGTGCACCTGCCGTTCAACGGATGAGGCTCTGGCAAACATAATATCCCGATGAGCGGCAATAGGCTCGCCACCTATTACGTGGGATCAAAACACTGGCGAAAAGTGGGCGTTTAATATGCCTCTGCCTACCCCTTCGGGGAAACAGGCGTGAGTCTATGTATGTATCTATATATGTATGTGTACTAGTGAAAATACAATTCTAAAATCGCTTTGCCATTCGTCCAGTTTATTAGACAATAGTCCTTCACGCAGAAACATGAAAAACAGACAACTCACACGATAAAGTCTATCTGCCATACCAGTTTCTTCGACAAATATTTTGCCAATTAAGGATGGTACCGATATCTTACTGTTACAAGACAATATCACCAATCTGAAACAGCAACTAAAGGAAGCAGACCTGAAGATTAGAACTCTCTCCACAAAAATCGAATTTCTAAGGAAATTGAACATGTATCAAAAAGATGAACTAAATTCAAGTACGCCTCATATATGTAAACTTGACCCTGTCCCATCCAAACTACCAGTAAAAGAATTAGGACAAAATATCCGAATCTTCGGCACTCAGCAATGTGTCGGTCTGGCTGCAAACATCCTACAGGCGAGGCGAAACACGCAGTATGAAAAATATGGAGTTCTCGCGGTATCAAAGCCAAACGCACAAAGCAGCGAAATATCCATGAGCTGTCGTCAAACTAAGATCGGTTCACGAGACAAACTCGTGTTATGCCTGGGTGAGAATGACTTCAATATAAAGTATGTTTTATCTCAATTGCGAACTATATTAGAAAACTATTATAATAATACTGTAATTGTCCTAAATGTATGTAGAAATGAAAAATTTAATGTCAACACATTAAACTATCACCTTGAGAATTTATGTAAGCAATTTAAAAAATGCCATTTCATAACATCTAATTATTATAGAAAATACGATATTTGTAAATCTATTAATTACATCATAGATTGTACTGATTATAATGATAAATATTTATGTCCAATCCAACTTAGTAAAATAATAGCATGTAACAATAAGAAGACAATTTAAAAAAAAATCTAATTTAAGTCAGCCGAAAAAGGGAATCATTGCATTTTATTTTAAACGTAGCATTAATCAAAACACGCAACAACATAATAACTTAGAGCCATTCAGCACTTAAAAAAGGGGACTATCCCATATTACTTTTCAATGGTAATCAAGAATTGTACCTTTTTCGAGGCTAACGATTCACCGTCTCTTGGCCAGAACATATTTAGAATACTACATCAAAACATCGCTAGCATATTGTCAAAACAAGAAATCATAGAAATAACTTTACAGGAGCTCCGGGAAGCAGATAATTGTCCTAATGTATTATGTTTCACTGAAACGTTTATAAAACGTGGTTATGAACACTACGTGAAAATAGCTAATTACGATATGGCTGCAAACTTTTGTAGAAAAAAACAAAGAGGCGGCACTTGCATCCTGGTGAAAAAATGTTCAATATTTAAGCAACTACTACATTACTACATTTAGAAAAATATGCCATACGTTTGAAATTTGTGGCATAGAGTTGGTAACTTATAACATAGTAATAATTTGTCTTTATCGTACACCTCAATCAGATCCCACACAATTTTTTATTAAATTAGATACCCTTTTGCATGATCTATTTGAAAAGTACAAATCCAGAACACAGATTATCATTACAGGTGACTTTAATATAAATATTTTGAAAACAGGTAACATTACAAACGAGTTACGAGAAATTTCCTATAATCACAATATGAAAATGCATATCAATGTACCCACTCGAAGGATGTCTTGCATTGACCATATTCTGAGTAACATCCACATGCAGTCGGCACTGTCTTACCTCTTTATCTGTCTGACCATGAAACTGTACAAATGCTTAGTTGCCATATAAAGCCTAGATTCCAAAAACCATTAATTTACCACCTGTATAGGAGAGACCATAACTTGGATAATATTCTTAAATTTAAAGAATGTTTACTACAATTATCTTGGGCAGATATATACATGGAAAGCAATCCAAATACAGCATTTAATATCTTTCATGACTTTTTCTGTCTAATGTACAATCTTTGTTTCCCGAAAATTAGAACAAAAGTAAATTTAAACAGACAGAAACAAACTTGGATAAGCAAAGGTCTTAAAAAAAGTTGTAAGACTAAAAGATCCTTAAGATACAAATTTTATAAACATAAAACTGAACACAACAAAAAAATTTATACTGAGTATTCCAAGTTGCTAAGAAAATGTATTTATAATTCTAAAAAAATGGCAAACATCTATTTTATTAATAAAAAATGATAATAAGTGCAGAGCTACCTGGTCGGTTATTAAAAAGGAAATCCAGATTACTAATCCCAAAGATCATATTGATCATATCAAAATTAATAGCATCTCTCTCACAAACCCAGTTGACATTGCATCGGTTTTCAATTACCACTTCATCATTCCTACACATTAACCGACACATTGTGAAAATGAAAGTACAAATTCCTTAAAAACTTCAGTTAACTCTATGTTTCTTACGCCAGTATCAGCAAATGATGTTAAGCGAGAAATACATCTGCTTAAAAACACCAACTCGGAAGGGCACGATGAAATTAATACAAAGGTTATTAAAGCATGCGCTGATAAACTTAGTAATATTTTGGCATATTTAATCAATCAATTTTCTTCACATGGTGTGTTTCCAGAGACTCTAAAGATGTCTATTGTCAAGCCATTATTTAAAAAAGGAGAAAAATGTGACATCAGTAATTATCGTCCAACTAGAGGACGACAGCAGCTACGCCTGCATTTTTTTAAATTTACCCGTTTTGGCCGATCCCGTGGGAATTTCGGGAAATCCCTTCTTAGTGCACCCCTACGGTCCCCAAAGAACATACATGCCAAATTTCAGCTTCCTGCGCCCAATAGTTTCGGCTGTAGCGTGTCTGTCAGTCAGTCAGTAACGCAAGGATTTTATATATTAAGATAACATTAGTCCCTATAATGTCAAAAATATATGAAAATTGTATGTATGCGCGTTTACTTAGTTTTTGCAATAAGTTTCAAATAATATGTGTCTAGAATTACCGTAGCCAGGCAGGAAGGTGTATCAGAAGTGCGCAGTGGAAGGTGTAATACATCTACCTGACCACGATAGACAATATATCCAGACACAATGCACTGCGTTGCACAGTGAGTAAAGTATTGAGTAGGTACATGAAAATTTTACCTTATATCTCCTGGTGATGTTCTTGAAGTGGACCTATAGGATTAACTCATAATTTTGGCCAAAATAACAAGAGAATCGAATAAATACCAGTGTACAATTCGGCGAAGTCCTTCTCCAGACCACGATGCACGTTTGCGGTTCACAAAACTTTTCACAAATGTTCAATATGTCATAAGTTTATCTTTTATCACAAAACACAAAACAATTCGCGAAGCTACTAGGACGAGCTTTCCAAAAGGCGATCAATATAATTCCAACACGCAAAAATACAAATTTACAATATTGCGTGGGCGCAAGAAATTCGTGTCTTCCAAGCAACTTTTTCAGAACAGGAAGTGAATGACAATTCAGTGTGACCATTGTCAGAAATTTTCAATAGACTAAACAAAATGTTACTTAATCGATATAATCGATTTGACTTATAATAAAAACTAATTCTATTTCAAACATCCACCCACCCCGGACCGGCCTACCGGTCCGCTAATCGGTTGGTAGACGTGACAATGTTGCAACCGCTCTCCTCAGAATCGAACCGTCCACCAAGACCTCAGCAAATCGGGGAACTCCATCAGCCCCAGTTACCAAACGAAGGATGCGCCCTCTGCGCCATCTGAGTGGCGGAAGGTTAGCCTCCTTGATCAAAACGAGGTCACCAATCTTGGGTGGATCGGTCTTGTCGGTCCACTTAACGCGTTGCTTGAGTATGTGCAAATATTCCAGATCCCAGCGTTTCCAAAAGCTCTGAGTAATCTGGCGTACCAATTCAAAACGCGAGAGACGACCAGGTCTCGTATCAATATAGGGGTATTCAGACAAGGCGACAAGTGGGCGAACAATCAAAAAATGGCCTGGCGTAAGGGCTTCCAAATCATTCGGATCTGAGGAGATCGGCCACAATGGCCGAGAGTTCAAAACGGCCTCAATCTTACAAAACACAGTTGCGAGTTCCTCAAATGTAAGGACAGACTCACCAATTGTCCTGCGCAAGTGTGTTTTGGCCGATTTTACGGCGGCCTCAAATATACTACCCCAGTGTGGACAATTTGGTGGGGAAAACAACCAATTTATCCCACGTCGGGCAAACCTAGCACCTATATCAGCCTTGTTGGTTTCAAGGAAATTAACAACATCATTCAAATAATTATAAGTGCCCTTAAAGTTAGTGCCGCAGTCAGAACGGATCAAGGAAGGCAGCCCTCTGTGGGATACAAATCTGTCAAATGTGGCTACAAACGCCTCGGTCGTAAGCAAGGAGACCAGTTCCAAATGTACGGCCTTTGTGGAAAGACAAACAAAAACACACAAGTAGGCCTTAACAGTCTTGCTGTTTCGAAGTGTCGACGTTTTCACCAAAAAGGGACCTGCAAAGTCCGTGCCAACACCGTCAAACGTCCTGCTCTCTGTTACGCGATCTGCCGGTAAGTCTCCCATGCATGGTAGAAGCCTTGAGCTTATAGCAAGGGATGCAGCGAAAGACTACACTCCGAATAATTCTTCGGGCAGGCAAAATCCAAAACTCGCGTTGCAAAATGGCCAAGACCGCATTACAACCAGCATGCGAATTTTTAAGGTGACGGTCAATTACCAACAAGCGTACCAAATGACCGTCCTTAGGTAACAAAAGGGGGTGACGTGCTCCGTAAGGGAGGTTGGCGTTCTTGAGACGCCCTCCAACGCGCAAGAGACCCGTATCGTCCAAAAAGGGGTTGAATTTAGAGACAGCTCCCGACAATTTCGATCTCCTTGATTTAAGGATAGCAATCTCCCTTTCAAAATGCGCCAATTGCACAGAACGAACCCAAAAGGTGAGGGACTCTTGTCGTTCCTCTGGTGAGATAAACGGTGTCAGTCGTTTCTGTTGTGGGTGCCTAAAATTAAAAACAAAACGCTTTATCCAAGCAGTGACACCTAACAACTTGTCCAGGGAGCTGTAACGATTCAACAAAAAATCGGGGTCGAAGGCGCATTCTACCTTCTCAAGAGCGAGTGTTCGTAAACCCGGCAAATTAGAAGTATTCAAAACTGGCGTTCGAGGCCAATCAATTTCTGGTCGACTCAACCATTCCGGACCCCACCACAGCGAATGACCTATCAAACTAGGCGTCAAGCATCCGCGCGAGGCACAATCAGCGGGGTTGAGCTCACCTGGCACGTGTCTCCAAACAAGTTTGACTTCGGATTTCTGGATTTGGGAAACGCGATTAGCGACAAATACCTCCAAAGTGTGAACAGACGCTTTTAACCAACACAGAACAATTTGGCTGTCTGTCCAGGTGTAGGTTCCAGTAATACAAATGCTTTTACCCAAAGTGTTAGACACGTGGTTCAATAAGCGTACAAGTAGTGCTGCTCCCGAGAGCTCCAATTTTGGGATGGTCAGAGATGTCCGAAGGGGTGCAACCTTGCTCTTCGCCATAATCAGGGAAACTCTCACCTGACCTGAGGCACTGACTGTGCGCAAGTACACCACGGCCGCGTGACCACGTTCCGAGGCATCACAAAACCCGTGAAGGGTGGCCTTGTACTTCCCGGGAGGAAGGATGGGACGAGGCAAGGAGATCTCGTTGACGGCAGGAAGTGAGGATACAAAGGAGGTCCATTCCTCAACAAGAGTACCGTGTAGAGGTTCGTCCCAGGTCAATCCTGCTGTCCAAAGCTTCTGCAAGAAGCAATTTGCCCAAAATATGATAGGACAAATCCAACCGTTCGGATCAAAGGTTCTGGCGACAGTAGACAACACGAGGCGTTTAGTCCAAGAACACGGCAATTTCAAGTCTACGTTATATGTAAAGATGTCTTGGACTGGTCTGTACTGAACGCCGAGAACAGCCATCATGGCGGGGTTGTCAACAATCTCAAATAGATGTGGATCTTGCTGATGATCCTCTGGCAAGCCTTTCAAAAGCGCTGGTGAGTTGGAAATCCATTTGCGCAACTCATAACCAGCGGAGGCCAAAATACCTATCAATTCGTCCCGCAGGAGGATCGTCTCGTCCGCTGTGGAGGCGCCCGAGCATTCATCGACGTAAATATCGTCTTTCAAGATGGCGGAGGCTCGTGGGAAACGTAGGCCCTCGCGGTCTGCGAGCTCCCAAAGAGAACGTATTGCAAAGTAGGGGCTTGACCTTAACCCGTACGTATTGGTATTGAGCTCGTAGACGACCATGGGATCGCGAGGATGCTCTCTCCAAAGGACCAGCTGGAAGCGACGGTCATCAGGGTGGATAATCGTCTGCCTGAACATCATTTTTATGTCGGCCACAAAGACAATATGATGTCGTCGGAAGCTGGTGATGACGGCACAAAGGTCCTTGACCAACTTGGGACCAGAATGCAAGCACTGGTTCAAGGATACGCCTGTTGAAGTCTGCGCAGAACCATCAAACACTGTGCGCAGCTTGCCAGTCGATGGCTTCAATACCGCATGATGCGGGAGAAAGTAGTGCTCCACCGAACGCCAATCCAAATTTGACACAGACATGTGTCCCAATTGTTCATATTCTCTCATGAACTCAATGTACTTCTGTCTGAGCTCCGGATCACGACCCATGCAACGCTCCATAGCCAACAATCTCTTTTCGGCTAAAGGTCGTGACTCACCAAGCGGAGGCCGAACAGACAGAAATGGTAGCCTCGTAATGATCCGACCAGAACGGAGTCGACCAGTGTTGTTCTGGAAGAACAGCTCGCACTCCTCATGTTCTGGATTCAAACGGGCAGCTTGAGGAGGCTCCTCTATCTCCCAAAACCTCTGAACTGCATCGCGAGTCAAGGCGGGGCCGCTCCGCCAAAGGAGGGGAATACCTGGGGCAGCAGTCATGGTGCTGGTGACGCTGAACAGCACATTCAGGTGCGCGAGAGAGAGGAGGCGTGCGCACGCTACGGTTCTCCAAGCGGGGCGAGTGGCGATCAATTGAGCGAGGCGACTCTCGGCTACGCGCCGGTGAGCCTCGGCTGCCACCTTCAAAACACCCGCCCGTGCGCGGCGTCGACTGGCTGGACAAGCGGCCTACCTCTCTGGCATTCATGCAGAGAATGTCCAAATGCTGTCCTCCATAGTGAGGACAGGGGCGAGAGTTTGGGCAGTCTCGCTGGTAGTGGGACCCCAAACACGAGAAGCAAAGGCGGCGGGCATTCGCGATGCGCCTACGAGAGGCGACATGTAGGTCCAAGAATGCCCTGCAACTGGCCGTTCTGTGCCCCGTGACCTTGCAGTAGGAGCACTCCGCTGGGCTCTGCGTGACCGCAAAGCGAGGAGGGCGCCGGTCAACATTGGCTCGGGTGTGAACGCGAGCCTGCTCCTTGACCTTGGGCGGCTGCGATTTAGCCGGCGTGTCACCACCGGAGTTGTCCAAGACCCGGCACTCATCCTCCAGGAACTTCTCCAGGTCAGCAAAGGGGGGCAGATGGGTCGCGCTATCGCCACCAAAGCGCTGTTCAAAACGCGACCTCAGGTCGGCAGGCAGCTTTTTCAGCACAATGTGCACCAATAGATAGGACCATTGGTCCACGGGCAGGTCAAGGCACTTAAGTGCGTTGATGGCCACCAAGAGCGGGTTCAACAGTTGGGTGCGCAACCCAGAGACCCGGGTGAGCGTCGGCAAACCCAAAATCTGCTCGATGTGCGTGTCGGCGAGGCCACGCTTATTATGGTACCTACGGGTAATTAGGTCCCGAGCCGTCTGGTACGCCTCGTCAGACACGGGCAGATGCTGGATGAGGCCCTTAGCCTCCCCATCCAGAACCGACATTAAATATGCCAATTTTTGTGCTGGCCGAAGGTCAGCCCTGTCATTGACCAGGCTGTCGAACAAATTAACGAAGCCCAGGTAGCTTCCTAGGCAGCCATCAAAATGGGGGAGGTCCAAAGTAGGGAACCTACTCACCAGCCCCGGTGCTGACCTAGGAAGCTCCTGCTTCAGGCCGGGTTGCCCTTCCCTATCGGCAACTAGTTGTCTCGCACTATTGGAGACAGCATCATACAGGTCTAAAACCTGGGCATAGTCTTCGCTGACCTTATTTCGCTGGTCAGCGGTGAAATCATTGACAGACACTTCGAGACAGCAAGCGCTGAAAGTGCGGAATTGCTGTTCCACACTTGCCAGGCGATCATCGATCCGCTCGTACCTTTGTAGTAAGGCCTGCTGGCGGTCAGGCCGGTTCACTAAGGCACTGGCCGAAGCAAACCAGCGCAAATCTGATGCAATAGCACCAGCAGCCGCACGCAAGTCCTTGATAGCTGACATAGTCAAATTTCAAAAGAGCCCGGACAAGCGTTAAATAATATTAACAATCAAAACTTAATATTTGTTAATTCTTTGAAACCAACAAAGTATTAGCTTGTTTACTGCAAGTGCAGGCAAGTGACAGGTATCTACTGTCCAACAAAATTAATAGTTTCAATATATTGAAACAAACACAAAAATTATCAAAAGTTGTAACTTATAACAAATTAAAAGTTGAACCTCAAATTAATTAATGAATTATTTGCCACAGACAGACTGGCTGTGTTATTTGAGATATACAATAGTAAGTTAGCACAGAATATGTGTTACCTAGCAATATTATCTATATATTATAACAAACAAAGGTTTATCAAAAGTTTGGTTGTTATAAGTAATGATTCAAACTTAATATAATTATGAGATAAACTAAATTTACTAAATTTATTGATACATACAGCTGTTATGTATCCAAACAAACTGACTTATTAATGCAACAAAAAATTTAAGTTAGATTTCAACAATACAAATCAACAATTACTGATTGAGGTTATGTATAACATGTGTTTCAAAGTATCTAGGTCAAGTTATACAATTAAATATTATGTATTTTAGACAATACTGACCTGAGAACACTATAACACTGATTACAAATGAGATATATAGCTCATACAACACCAATCTGAGTTCAGATACAATCAACGGCTAAGATACAACAGCGCTCTGCACCAAAAATTTATGTCTAGAATGACCGTAGCCAGGCAGGAAGGTGTATCAGAAGTGCGCAGTGGAAGGTGATCTACCTGACCACGATACACAATATATCCAGACACAATGCACAGCGTTGCACAGTGAGTAAAGTATTGAGTAGGTACATGAAAATTTTACCTTATATCTCCTGGTGATGTTCTTGAAGTGGACCTATAGGATTAACTCATAATTTTGGCAAAAATAACAAGAGAATCGAATAGATACCAGTGTACAATTCGGCGAAGTCCTTCTCCAGAACACGATGCACGTTTGCGGTTCACAAAACTTTTCACAAATGTTCAATATGTCATAAGTTTATCTTTTATCACAAAACACAAAACAATTCGTGAAGCTACTAGGACGAGCTTTCCTAAATTAATGAATATAATTCCAACACGCAAAAATACAAATTTACAATACTGCGTGGGCGCAAGAAATTCGTGTCTTCCAAGCAACTTTTTCAGAACAGGAAGTGAATGACAGTTCAGTGTGACCATTGTCAGAAATTTTCAATAGACTAAACAAAATGTTACTTAATCGATATAATCGATTTGACTTATAATAAAAACTAATTCTATTTCAAACAATATGTAAAGATCAATTTGGTTTCCAAAAACATAAATCTACTTCCTTAGCTGTATTCTCACTTATGCAGAATATACTGACTAGCATTAATAATAACTATTTTGCAACGGGGCTATTTTTTAACATCTCTAAAGCCTTTGATCTAGTTTCACAGATATTTTATTGGCAAAATTACAGAAAATGGGCTTTAGAGGAACAGCACTGCAATGGTTAACATCGTGTTTAAGTAATAGACAGCAAAGTGTTATGGTAAATAAACTGGACGAAAATAATATAATGACTCAATACATGTCACAATATAGATATGTAAACAGCGGCGACTCTCAGGGGAGTATATTGGGACCTATTCTGTTTCTATTATATGTCAATGACATTACCCATATTACCCATCATAAATGTATTCTATCTGCAGATGACATTTATATTCTAGTTACTTCATATAAGAAATATAGCCCACTTAATGACTACAAAGCTGACATAAATACTACCATTGACAACCTAATTGATTGGCTAAATAAAAATAAATTAAAAATTAACCTTAATAAGTCAGTATATATCCAATTCAATAAATCGTATAATAAAAAATTCACTTTCAATTTAAACATAACAAAAATTAAGAAAGTAGCTCATAATAAATTTTTAGGAATAGTAATTGACAATAATTTGTACTGGAAAGAACATATAGAAACAATATTTAATAAAATTAATAAATTTGTATATGCACTCAGACAAGTTAGATACGTTACTAACATAAAAACTGCTATGTTTGCCTACCATGCTTACTTATGGAGCAATAGCACAGACCTCAACAGATAATTTGTTGCCCAAAAGAAGTGTATACGAGCAATTTGTGGACTGAAACCCGATAAATCATGTCAACCTATGTTTAAAAATCTTAAATTATTACCGTTGCCTTCTTTATATATTTTTGAAATATGCATGTTTGTATGGAAACACAGACAACTTTTCAAAAGCATCGACGAGATTAATTCTAGAAACCGAAGAGATGGAAATAGGCTTGTAATGGAACACGTACCAAAATCTTCAAAAGTTAATAAAAACTGTGTTGCTATGTGTGTTCGCATTTATAATAAAATACCCAGGGACCTGAAAAGTTTGAACATCCGACTGTTTAAATATAATAAATTGTATGAATGGCTCAACAAAATCTTTATAGTATTAAAGATTCCCTAGATTGTAACAATTAAATTATTAATGTGCTTTATAATTACTTATTATAATTTTATTTAAATATTTGTATGCACAAATTATTGCTAAACATGTGTTACATACTTAGTTTTAAGACCTTTTTATACCATGTTTATGTGCAAATAAATTATTATTATTTTGTTTCTCTTTCTCGGGTATTATTCTAATTTATTAGAACAATACCCGGCCCTTTGGCAGGCGTACACGGAGACATAGGTCCAACGCGCAGAGGCCCTTTGAGAGTTTTTATCTAGAATGTAATGTAACACCTACTGAGGCGCCTCCATCACCGCACTATTAAGTACAGTCACGGGTTAGCCGCAGCAGGTGAGGGCCTATTGCTACTTATATGGAAACTAATTACTCTGGGCTATTGGGATGGGTGTTTAATGGATAGGTTTAGATGAAAACTATTGATGAATGCCGGCGTCTGCCCTAAGTACTCTTATAGTACGAAAAGGAGCAGACGGTGACTCGCCAGCTCACTAGATGGACCCTCTCTAAATAGCCGCCAAGGCAAACAAACTCTACCATAAAGGCAACAAGAGGGCAACACTGGTGTGAGCGGCTAGGGGTGTAGAGCGGTGCGGCACCGGTTTCGCCATCGCGGGTCTCGTGACCCGGAGCGGGTTTCCCCGTAATTATGCCCTTGACAATGACACTTCCACCCCCGAGCAAATAGCTCTTGCGACTTCCCTCTGGCCGGCCGACTAAGGCAAGCCAGAGTCGAGAGTCCTGCGGGCGCTCTTGAAAATCCACTCCGACCAGCCAGTAAAGGCAAGCCGGAGACGAGGCCCTGACCGACTCCCTGAAGTAGTCGGGACCGCAGTGTCGCCACACACATTCAGCTCGCCACAAAGCTGCCCTGCGGTTTGTAAGCTTTCTTTCTATCCTGTAATATATATCACAAGACAAAGGTGATGTTTGAAAGCTGTTACTCTGCCCTCTCAGATTGCGTTAGTCTCATGATGAGATAACGACTGCCCCAGAGGGGTTATTATTTTTATTATTATTTATTATAAGTTTTAGTTGCTCTTGCTTCCGACAAATTTTAGCATGTTATTTATGAATGTGTCACTAGTCCTACTTGTTAGATAATACATAAACCGAATTCTCTCGAGACAACATCGTGTAGCGTAACATAAACTAATAGCAAGAATAATGTTTACACTGAATTTAAATGTACGTAATATAACTTTTTGTATTTATGTCATTGTATTCCTTCTAAGCTGTTGGACTGATTTTGATAAGTGTTTGTTTGTGAATTTTGGTGGGCCTCTAGGTGGTTTTGATATATGTAGTTATACAGAATACAACGTAGCTAGTTGCATATAAAATTTATTCTATTTAATTAAATTATACATTATAATATATACATACATAGACTCACGCCTGTTTCCCCGAAGGGGTAGACAGAGGCATATTTAATGCCCACTTTTCGCCAGTGTTTTGATCCCACGTAATAGGTGGCGAGCCTATTGCCGCTTATCGGGATATTTTGTTTGCCAGAGCCTCGTCCGTTGATCGGCAGGTGCACCACTTGCAGGTGAGGTTGGCTTGGGACCCTAAGTTCTTGGTGGGAACCCTATGCACCCTTATAATATTTATTGTATTGTTAACATATTGCTACCGAAACCGCTATTATTATTACTATTATTTTATGTTGTCTGATGTATTAGTTGTGTTAAAATTAGGTATATTATAAAATTTATAAACATGGTCGCAACGGAAGATCAGCGCTGTTTTTCAAAACTAGCATTTTGCTGAGTTGCGACCATTTTGCAGTAATTTATTTTTTCATTTTGTAATTAACTGTGTCTTGTGTATGTATTGCATAATCTGCTGTAAATAAATGTATTTTCTTTCTTCTTTCTTTCGTTCTTACTTTCTATTTCGGGAAATTTCAACCTTAAGAAAAGCTGCATACTATTTACAAGTCTTTGTTCTTAACGAGCTTTATTTCGTGTTTGTAGTGGACGTCGCGGTCGTCTGTCACGTCAAAATATTGCATCGTACATAATTATGTACTTATTCAATTATGAAAGACAATAATTTTTTAGGGTTCCGTAGCTCGAAATTAAAAAACGGAACCCTTATAGGATCACTTTGTTGTCCATCCGTCTGTCAAGACCCTTTTTCTCAGATGGCAGCGTGGAGGTATCAAATTGAAATTTATACCAAATAGTCAAGTTTACTGTCCCTTGAAGCTGTGAAAAAATCAAACTTCTAAACCAACGCAATGAAAAGATACAGCCGTTTATGCTCTAATTTCGAAGAGAAAAAAGATTTAGAGAATTTACAACATAAACAGCTGTATCTTTAGATTGTCTTGGCTTAGAATTTTGATTTTCTTACAGCTCAAAGATATTATAGACTTGAGTATTTGATATATTTTTCAACTTAATACGTTGTTTCGTACCAAATTTCAAGAATCTGAGTTTACGGGAAGTACCCTGTAGGTTTTGATTCCCTTGCCAGTAGTTACGATTTTGAAAATATTGTAAAATTGCTGTTTCTTTTGATTGCGTTAAGATAGAAGTTTGATTTTGTTACTACTTAAAGATATTATAGATCCGAGTATTTGATATGAAGTTCAACTTAATTACTTTACGCGTTCATGAGGAAAGGGGTAGTAATTTGAAAAAATATACAATTTTTTTATACGATGTAACTAAAAATTTAAAGTATTCGCAATTTTTCCTTTATCTGTGCTATAAAAAATTGCTTGGTAACAAATTTCAAGATTCTGAGTTCACGGGAAGTACCCTGTAGGTTTTGATTCCCTTGCGAGTAGTTGCGAGAAAATATGCGGCTTAAATTGCTGTTTCTTTTTATTGGGTTAACATAGAAGTTTGATATTGTTACAGCTTAAAGGTATTATAGACCTGAGTATCTGATATGAATTTCAATTTAATACCTTTACGCGTTCATGAGAAAATGGTAATAACTTTGAAATTATAAAAAATATTTTTATGATATGATGTAACTAAAAATTTTGTGTCATTTCTAATATTGCTATCGTTTGGTTGCCAAAGTAACTTATGCTTTCCGTTGTTCACTGACAACGTGACATCACATCACATCACACAATCAAAGGTGTATGCCAGTTCCATACATTTTTGTACTTAGCGAATAGCGATATCGCTGTTCGAATGCCATTTATCAAAGCTCGCAGGTTCGTCCAAGAAAACGGACTATGGGCGTAGTCCGTTTTCTTGGACGAGCCCTTTTTTCTGTTTACAAGACGAAAGACGCTTTTCTTTTTTAAGCATAATAAAATTAATAATAGATTGAGATTTTTATTTGCAGGTTTCCAAAAATGTATTTACCACAGAAATAATCGCTTGAAAAAATCGTAGTCTACTAATTGTAGCCTGTACGGGCAATCTACAATTAACAATCTGCTGAAACCCCTTACATCTGTTAGATTCTACGACAATTACTATAAATCCACTTTTTATTAGTAGGCTGTTATACGATTTAATGAAAAGGTTTTTCCTGGTAATAGATTCTCACCTTTCCTTGTAATGAAAAGAAAATTTCTTAAGAACACTTATTTGGGGTTTTTGCATGTGCAGATATCTTTTCAAGTACTTTATCTATGAGTAAAATGTATGCCACACAGAGAAGTGGCAGACCGGATCTCTTTGCGAATTTCATTTGAGTTAATTTAAAGATTCGGTTTCGAATGTCATCTCTTAGTAAGGTTGTTGGTTGGTTGGTTGGTTGGTTAATGTTTAGCGCTTGGTGAGGATTTGGATATGACTTTTATGTAGAGGTGTTCGAAAGCTAGTTGACTGTGAGTATTTCCTGAGTCATGAAAATGCTCAGTACTTTTATGGAACTTGGCAAATTATAATATAGGGACATGTACATAATTTTAATTGCAATAGTTTTAACACATATTTCATTTAATAAAATGTTTAAGTAAATAGTATTCGAAGCCGCCAATTCACGCTAACCCTTCTCTACCGAAATATCATAGCATCCATTACTTAGCTGAGCCACGGCAGTCCACGGTACTTAACTAATAGAAACTTCCACACACTTCCGGTGGACGGCTGCTGCGCTAATATCCGGTCCCACCCGAGCCTATACGGAGAATCGCCATTTTTAAAGTATAGCCCGAGGAACAAATACCGCTTCAGTAGGCTTTCATCAAAGTTTTGCGTGTGGAATACCGAGTTGATATCATTAAGTTTTACATACAGTTATTACACTAGCTATGCGTGGTAAAGTTTTATTATAATAATAATAATAACATTCTACCACATACACACATCACCATCTAGTCCCAAACTAAGTAGAGCTTGTACTATGGGTACTAGATAATGGAAAAATATACATAATTATATACTTTTTTTGTAAATACATACATATTATACACACATATAAACACCCAGACCAAGACAAACATCCATGTTGATGCACACAAATGTTTGATTGTAATTTAAGTGACGATTAATTAACGAGAATACTATTTATGACAACAAGACTAGTAGTCCGATCAATTTAGGCATAAAAATACTGGTCAAATAACAATAATTGCCGGAGAGCCAAATATTGGTGGAGAGCTAGGGTTTACCATTACAAATAAAGTCTTAAAAGTCCCCATCGATCCCATGTGTGCTACAAAAGTTATTCAGGGTCAAACGTCAAAATTTGAGGATTTTTGGATTTTTCTCAAAAACGGTAAGTTTTATCAAAATAAAACCTGACGCAAAGTTGTAGACCTTAAAATTCTCTACAAAAATGGTTTTAATGATATTTTCTTAATAGTTACCATTCCAGAGATATCGCGATTCTAAGAGTCACATCATACATGATATGCACACATTTCCACGCCACCTGTGAGGTAGTGTACTCGGCGCGTTTTTTTACCGTGGTTTCCCCCGTAGGCCTACTCCACTAACTGTCATGACAATTTTAGGATAATTTAAGGGAACAATACTCGTCAAGTTCTAGATATTACCTTATTATTGATTATTGATATTGCTATTGATTATTGCGTTAACTATTGTTTTGATTTCTTTAGATATTTTAATCAGATTCATACTCTTGAAAGTCTATTTCAACAGTCATGTCTTCTTCGATTTCTTCTTCTTCCTCTTCTTCTTGCTGGATGTTCATAAATTGTTCAAATGTGGCTGAATCATTGGTCTCTTCATTAAAATCACAGGAATCTTGCTCTGTTGTACAACATCCGGCAAGAAGAAGCGGAAGAAGAAGAAATCGAAGAAGACATGACTGTTGAAGTAGACTTACAAGAGTATGAATCTGATTAAAATATCTAAAGAAATCAAAACAATAGTTAACGCAATAATCAATAGCAATATAAATAATAAGAAAATATCTAGAACTTGACGAGTATTGTTCCCTTAACTTATCCTAAAATTGTCATGACAGTTAGTGGAGTAGGCCTACAGGGAAAACCACGGTAAAAAATGCGCCGAGTACACTACCTCACAGTTGGCGTGGAAATGTGTGCATATTATGCATGATGTGACTCTTAGAATCGCGATATCTCTGGAATGGTAACTCTTAGGAAAATATCATTCATACCATTTTTGTAGAGAATTTTAAGGTCTACAACTTTGGGTGACGTTTTATTTTGGTAAAATATACCGTTTTCGAGAAAAATCCAAAAAACCTCAAATTTTGACGTTTGACCCCGAATAACTTTTTAGCACACGTGGGATCGATGGGGACTTGTAAGAATTTATTTGTAAAGGTAAACCCTAGCTCTCCACCAATATTTGGCTCTCCGGCAATTATTGTTATTTCAAATGTCTATATTGACCGGACCGGATTTAAATTGCATTTTAAACAAAATTATATATGAGACTAAGCCTATTGATCCACGCATGATAAAAATAGTGTTTGATGTTGAATTAATTGAACTAAAGCATTATTTCTGTTCACCCTTGCGTTATATAAATGTTTAAGTTCGTAGTCAACCGTAACACAGCTTAGGTATATTTCAAACAAACAAGTCTCTATTTCACAAAAGAGAAAAAACAAAAACGTTGACTTATTTGGTGACTAAATTCTACAACAGCGAGTATTGAACAGAGCTTGGCTAGAATTATTATTAATAGGTACACTTATTTATTTGTAATAATAATAATTCCGTCCTCAACGAGCAGCACCATAGTCTTTGAATATAATTGCCAAATATACTGCTATAAACAAGGTTCGTTAGCAATGGCTAAACGTATAACGATATAACTAGAATATAACGTTACTTTATATAACGCTTGTTTATTGAAAGTATTAATGCAGTAAAGTGCGCTATACATGTTCAAGTTGCGATGGTTGTTTGAACTTGTTTCATATCGGTCATATTGAATGAGCAGTACCTACTGAGCACCACTATGCTGTATAGAGGGGAGGATCAGTTGGTCGGTAAAGTTTTATTATTCAAAATATACGTATGAATCAATATGTAGCTTTCTTGTGTTAGCGATAATGTATTACGAGCCATTATTTAATTGAACTATATTAATTTGACGAAGGGTGCTTGGGTATTAATTGATCAACCGAGAGTTGTGGATATATTAAGAAAACCGTGTGAAGCAGTGGAAATGTGTTTGATTGAAGGAAATGAATTAAAAAAATTTAGAGATAGCAATGTTATAAACCAAGAGTTAGAATGTTTTGCGTTTGTTCCAAATAAGAAAACGTTATTTATAAATCTTGATTTTAAGGCGCATTTCTCGCGAGCCGAATTTGCGCAAAAATTAAGATTATTTTGTGAGAAAATAGGTATCAATGAAGTTTGTATCATAAAAAATAAAGATAATATAGATTTTGTAAAGAATTTGTGTGATGAAGTATCGTCTCTCACACATTGGTCCGGACCACGAATTTGTATATTGCGAGGAATAAAGAGAATTAATGACGTCAATGAAAAGACTATTATTTTAAATGACTTCCATTTACTGCCATCCAGTGGTCATGGTAGGATGCGCAGAATGGTGAATACTATAAAACAACGATATTATTGGCCATGTATTGAGAAAGACGTCCAAGAATTTGTCAAAAAATGTAAACAATGTCAAAAATCTAAATACTTTAGATATACAAAAGAACCGATGCGGCTTCCTCGTCATTTGATAAAATTTACTTAGATGTAGTTGGACCTTTAGATAGGGACATCGATGGTAATTGTTACATACTGACCATGCAGTGTGAGCTGACAAAATTTGTCCAAGCTATTCCTCTTAAAAATAATGAAACTGTGTCCTTTGCAGATGCATTTGTTAGAGAGTTTATATTAAGGTTCGGCATTCCCGGGACAATAGCAACAGATTGGGGCACTGAGTTCATCTCTTCAACCATGGAACAGGTTTGCAAAATTCTTAGCATTGATAAATTATCTTCTACAGCTTACGACCACCAGTCCATAGGAGCTCTTAAAAATGCGCACAAAACCTTGGGTGCATTTTTAAGGATCCAATGTGAAAATCATGCCGATACTTGGAGTTATTGGCTACCGTTTTGGTGTTTTAGTTTTAACAACACAGTCCATTCCGAAACAAATTATACGCCATACGAACTTGTTTTCGGTAAACTTTGTAGAATACTTAATAATATGAAAGAAACAGTAGAACCATTATACAATAGTGATGACTATCCATTACAACTCAAATATAGGTTACAATTAGCACATGCCGATGCAAAGGAAAAATTAATTTGTCATAAACAAAAACGTAAATGTTTGTATGATAGATCTATTAACCCTATTAACTACGAAAAAGAGGATTTAGTGCTGTTAAAGAATGAAACAGGTCGAAAATTAGATGCAATATTTGAAGGTCCCTACAAAGTAATAGATGGTTTAGGTAGTAATGTTAAAATATGTAAGAATAATAAAATAGAATTAGTACATAAGAATAGGACTCGGCCGTTCTTTCAATAGTTTAACGTTACATGTAATATTAATGATTATCTTAGTATAATAAATATCATTGTATAACTGCAGTTAGATAGATGATTATCATATACTTAAATAAATTTGGTATGTAGTGTAGAGTTAAGACTATAGTATATAAGCAATGTAACCTATATTTTAATAGACACTATATATTTAATCGTTGCGCAAACAACATCTTTTATTCCCTCCTTTACATGGCGATCCTGCCCGTAACTGGAGTCGGTCTGACGTAAGCGAATTCTAGTGAAATTATATTACAATGAACACTACATGAACGGATTGGCGAATACGTATATTTTATAAGAAGAACTTCATAAATATTCGCTATGCATTTCTTAAAAAAATATTTGATTTGTGAGCGATTGCCGCAGGTTGGCGGCATTTACTGAAAATTATGATGTTACACGGCATTCGAGAAAATTACTATCGCATACTGGCAGAAAATAGTAGACAATGGCGTTGGCTATGGGTGATGTTGGAGGACTTACTTTATGGGAGGACTACTTTCTGGAGCACTGGAAGTGGACTTTTTGGAGATTTCAATTTCAAGTGAGTGTATGAAAAAGTGATACAAACTGTGTATGTCGTATCAGTGATAAAAATGTGCGCGAGTGTACTTCGTAAAAGGAAAGTGTATCGGACTATAGGGGTATTAATATTTGTGTTGAAGATACAATAAAAATTAGCATTATGTAGTTTATGTTTTTAGCTGATATTTACTCCTCTTTTTTCAAGTTATTAAGCCTAATACCTATAGTTTGTATTAAATTTTTGTTGTTATTTTCTAATCAAAATGGAAAATCGAATGAAATTCAGGGATCGTCCACCTAAGAGGCAATATGAACGTTTTATTTTTCTTAATTGAGAATAAAAATGTATCTTAAATATAAATCTAAAATTTAATCTGTGAATTACAATTATTAACGACTATAAAAATATTTGATGATTAACGTTCTCACGTGCTTGAAGTCTGATCAACTAAAAGTAGTGAAGCAATTAATAATCAAACTATTTTATATGTATGATAGATTTGGAATAAATATTTTATCAAGGACGAAATATGACTTAAATAACGATGTAATAAAAACCCTATTCTTGATCGTCATTGTCCGCGAGCCGGGATGTCGAGAGATTTAGGTTAAATGGAAATGTTAATTGTAATGAAATAATTTTATACTTGGACCGAGTTGTGCCAAAATGTTCCACCTCACAATGAACACATTTTGAGTTATTTCACTTTAAACATTCAGGCGAAGATTTTCCATTTAAATATTCCGATTTTGTTACATATGAAGGTATCAATATTTGGAATATTGAATATGGTTTCTAATCGTATGTTTTACAATATACCGGCACTGCTATTTTTTTAAATATTGAGAGAAATATCTATAAAATAAATTTGTATGACACTGTGTCAAAATTAACTTCCATAAACAGTTTAAGATCCATGCAAGTTTTTGAGATATAGATATCTAATAAATATCTGCCCTTTGACAAAGGTGAATTTAGTTCATGCAATTGATTTTTAATTCCGTGGTTTTATTTATAATTTTTTTGTACCTAATTACGTTCCAAAAAAATCTGTTATTCGGGGAGATGGGCCTTGTTAGTTCTGGTCGGCAACCCGTCTAGGAGAAGGAACACTCCGAAATTAAACCAATATTCAGGGAGCATACCCAAAAACAAACCCCAATCCAAGGTTAAGAAAAAGAGGAAAAGAAAGATGAGTTGGATAGCAGATTATCTGAAGATTTCCGGAGAAACAAAGTTTTTCTGGAAATCCGTTTGTGGAGTTCGAGGAAGAACTCAATCCTCAGAATACACGTCAATCATCAGGGATAAGAATGTAAAGATACTGAATAGTGAATCGTGCGTGCTGAAGAGATGAAAGGAGTATTTTGAAGGTTTATTTGAAAGAACGGCGATAAAGACATCGATCGCCGAAATGAATGGTAATAACAGCAATGATGAAAGTGATATTGGGGTGAATGAGATTGTGAAGGCGCTGGGACGTATGAAATTAGGTAGGTAGGGCTGCAGGATATGATAGGATTACAGCACTACTTGCAACAAGACTGCAAGAACTAGAGAAGCATTAGCCTTCTCGGCAAATTGTATGCGAAGGTACTGATTGAAAGAGTTATGGAAGTAACCGACAAGAAAATATGGGATGTATAAGCGGGATTCCGAAAGGGTATGGGGTGCACGGATACACCCCATTACATAATTCTCCTTGCGGTGCATAGCCGAGAAATTCTTGGCCAAAGGTCAAAAGGTCTATTGCGCATTCGTGGATTTGGAAAAGGATTACGATAAAGTGGTGAGGAATGAAATGTGGTCGGTACTGTCGAAGTATGGGGTGAACAGCAGCAGCCCTGAAATCCCTTTATGAAGATTCTAGAGCGGGTGTGAGGACAAATGGGTCATACACTGATTGGTTTACCATCGAGACAGGTGTTAGACAGAGATGTGTAGTATCACCGTGGCTGTTCAACCTCTTCATGGACAGTTGTTAGCAAGATTTGAAACATAATGACTGTGGAATAAGGATGATTGAGTTACTTGCTAATGCCTCCTTTATGCTGATGATCAGGTAATAATTGCGTCTGCAGCTGAGGAGTTGCAGGAGATGGTATCAATCATGCAAGTTGCTTTAGGGAGGAAAGGAATGAAAGTGAATGTGAGCAAGACGAAAGTTATGGTTTTTGAAAAGGAGGAATGTGTTACGGCTTGTAATGTTATAATCGGTCGACAACGAGTGGAGTTTGTATACTTATGTACGTTGTTTACAAGATATGGTAAGAATGAAGAAGATATTGAAAGATGAGTTACTGCAGGTAATAGAGTGAATGGAGCTGAACAGCCAAAACGTGTCCAAAAAGGCACGTTTGGCTGTGCATAGAGCATTGTTAGAGCCTACCCTTATGTATGGTAGTGAATGTTGGGTATGGCAGAAGAGACTTTAAAGTAGAATAAATGCTGTAGAAATGAGAGCACTGAGAAGTATGTGTGGAGTGTCTTTGAACGATAGAGTAAAGAATGATAAGATTGATTGAGAAAGGTATGCTAAGATGGTTTGGACACAGGGAGAGGATGTATGTCGAAACACGTACCAAGAAGTAATATAAGGCAAGTGTGAATAGGACTGGAGGACGTTCTCTGACCAGATTGGAAACATCCTAAAAAAAGAACAGGTTAGAAGTATCCTTAGCCGAAGAGCATGCATGAGAAATTTGATGGGAGTGAATGAAGCAAGAGAGATATGTCAGGATCGTTACAAATGGCGTTCTGTGGTATCTGCCTACCCCTCCGGGAAACAGAGGTAGAAAATCATTTTGATATGTTATTGAAAGCCTACACATTTCAAATTACATAGAAAATTTCTGAAGTTATTGCTATTAGCACAAACTTTTCAAGTAGCGTAAACCGCAATTCATTTCAATTTCTAATTTGCAGCAATGATTCAAGCCATTTGGAACAACATTTTTCTGGTAAATTAATAAAAAACAGTATTGCAACAATGATTCAAGTGTACCTGGATCATTGTGGCAAAACCGATTTGTATTAATTTACCAGAAACATTTTGTTCCAAATGACATGAATCATTTCCGCAATTTATTTTTCAAAAGGCCCATAGATGTGGAGTGGTATACTTTCAGTATAATTATCTTTTCCTAGGGAGCAGATAATAAATGGAGTCTTTGCCAGATGAAAATAAGGCTCATTTTAGATTGGTTAGTATAGATAACTCAATTTCGATAAATATGTGGGTTGGATTATTTTGGCACAATTCGGTCCAATTTTGAATGTGATAATTATATTGTCTAGAATTTTGGCTAGAAGGAGCTGGGATCAATTGCAGCAGATTTGTGGAAGCGTGACTCTATTCATCAGCCCTTGTCAGCCACAACAAATCTCAGACACAACTGTACTGTGTTGCACAGCGAATACAAGTAATCTTAATATTAATGTGTTTCACTTACCCGCTATCCTTGCTGATGTCAGGCTTGAGCTAAATTAGACACATTCATACAAGTATATTGGCCAAAATAAATGAATGAAGTATCTTATACTTAGCTATTAAGCTTCAAACGCGACGTTTTCAGGACACGTTGGCACGTGGAAGTCGATACCAGATTCACAATTTTCACAATTATCAATCAATAGTTCACAATCAATTTACCGTTGCCAGCACTAGATCAGGCGGCGTTCAAAAGCGGTTTACTCAATTTAATTTAATTCGCGTTAATTCAAAAGGCGATATTTTACGTACGAGACGACAACGTGGTAAATTTTCAACGCGGGAAGAGACCGAAGTGACAGTTCAGTGTGACCATTGTCAGAAATTTTCAATAGACTAAACAAAATGTTACTCAATCGATCTAATCGATTTGACTTATAATAAAAACTAATTCTATTTCAAACATCCACCCGCCCCGGACCGGCCTACCGGTCCGCTAATCGGTTGGTAGACGTGACAATGTTGCAACCGCTCTCCTCAGAATCGAACCGTCCACCAAGACCTCAGCAAATCGGGGAACTCCATCAGCCCCAGTTACCAAATGAAGGATGCGCCCCCTGCGCCATCTGAGTGGCGGAAGGTTAGCCTCCTTGATCAAAACGAGGTCACCAATCTTGGGTGGATCGGTCTTGTCGGTCCACTTAACGCGTTGCTGGAGTATGTGCAAATATTCCAAGTTCCAGCGTTTCCAAAAGCTCTGAGTAATCTGGCGTACCAATTCAAAACGCGAGAGACGACCAGGTCTCGTATCAATATAGGGGTACTCAGGCAAGGCGACAAGTGGGCGACCAATCAAAAAATGGCCCGGCGTAAGGGTCTCCAAATCATTCGGATCTGAGGAGATCGGGCACAATGGCCGAGAGTTCAAAACGGCCTCAATCTTACAAAACACAGTTGCGAGTTCCTCAAATGTAAGGACAAATTCACCGATTGTCCTGCGCAAGTGTGTTTTGGCCGATTTTACAGCGGCCTCAAATATACCACCCCAGTGTGGACAATTTGGTGGGGAAAACAACCAATTTATCCCACGTCGGGCAAGCCTATCACCTATATCAGCTTTGTTGGTTTCAAGGAAATTAACAACATCATTCAAATAATTATAGGTGCCCTTGAAGTTAGTGCCGCAGTCAGAACGGATCAAGGAAGGCAGCCCTCTGCGGGATACAAATCTGTCAAATGTGGCTACAAACGCCTCGGTCGTAAGCGAGGAGACCAGTTCCAAATGTACAGCCTTTGTGGAAAGACAAACAAAAACACACAAGTAGGCCTTAACAGTCTTGCTGTTTCGAAGTGTCGACGTTTTCACCAAGAAGGGACCAGCGAAGTCCGTGCCAACACCGTCAAACGTCCTGCTCTCAGTTAGGCGATCTGCCGGTAAGTCTCCCATCAAGGGCTGCATGGTAGAAGCCTTGAGCTTATAGCAAGGGATGCAGCGAAAGACTACACTCCGAATAATTCTTCGGACAGACAAAATCCAAAATTCGCGTTGCAAAATGGCCAACCTGTCGATACCAACAAGCGTATCAAATGACCGTCCCTAGTAACAAAAGGGGGTGACGTGCTCCGTAAGGGAGGTTGGCGTTCTTGAGACGCCTTCCAACGCGCAAGAGACCCGTATCGTCCAAAAAGGGGTTCAATTTAGATACAGCTCCCGACAATTTCGATTTCCCCGACTTGAGGATAGCAATCTCCCTTTCAAAATGCGCCAATTGCACAGAACACATTGTGGGTGCCTAAAGCTAAAAACAAAACGCTTTATCCAAGCAGTAACACCTAACAACTTGTCGAGGGAGCTGTAACGATTCAACAGGAAATCGGGGTCGAAGGCGCATTCTACCTTCTCAAGAGCGAGTGTTCGTAGACCCGGCAAATTAGAAGTATTCAAAACTGGCGTTCGAGGCCAATCAATTTCTGGTCGACTCAACCATTCCGGACCCCACCACAGCGAATGACCTATCAAACTAGGCGTCAAGCATCCGCGCGAGGCACAATCAGCGGGGTTGAGCTCACCTGGCACGTGTCTCCAAACAAGTTTGACTTCGGATTTCTGGATTTGGGAAACGCGATTAGCGACAAATACCTCCAAAGTGTAGACAGAAGCCTTCAACCAACAAAGAACAATTTGGCTGTCTGTCCAGGCGTAGGTCCCATTAATGCAAATGCTTTTACCCAAAGTACTGGAAACGTGGTTCAACAAGCGTACAAGAAGGGCTGCTCCCGAGAGCTCCAATTTTGGAATGGTCAGAGATGTCCGAAGGGGTGCCACCTTGCTCTTTGCCATGATCAGGGAAACCCTCACCTGACCTGAGGCACTAACTGTGCGCAAGTACACCACGGCGGCGTGACCACGTTCCGAGGCGTCACAAAACCCGTGAAGGGTGGCCTTGTACTTCCCGGGAGGAAGGATGGGACGAGGCAAGGAGATCTCGTTGACGGCAGGAAGTGAGGATACAAAAGAGGTCCATTTCTCAACAAGAGTGCCGTGCAGAGGTTCGTCCCAGGTCAATCCTGCTGTCCAAAGCTTCTGCAAGAAGCATTTTGCCCAAAATATGATAGGACAAATCCAACCGTTCGGATCAAAGGTTCTGGCGACAGTAGACAACACGAGACGTTTAGTCCAAGAACAAGGCAGTTTCAAGTCTACGTTATACGTAAAGATGTCTTGGACTGGTCTGTACTGAACGCCGAGAACAGCCATCATGGCGGGGTTGTCAACAATCTCAAATAGATGTGGATCTTGCTGATGATCCTCTGGCAAGCCTTCCAAAAGCGCTGGTGAGTTGGAAATCCATTTACGCAACTCATAACCAGCGGAGGCCAAAATACCTATCAATTCGTCCCGCAGGAGGATCGCCTCGTCCGCTGTGGAGGCGCCCGAGCAAATGTCATCGACGTAAGATCTTCAAGATGGCGGAGGCTCTTGGGAAACGTAGGCCTTCGCGGTCTGCGAGCTCCCAAAGAGAACGTATTGCCAAGTAGGGGCTTGACCTTAACCCGTACGTATTTGTATTGAGCTCGTAGACGACCATGGGATCGCGAGGAGACTCTCTCCAAAGGATCACCTGGAAGCGACGGTCATCAGGGTGGATAATCGTCTGCCTGAACATCATTTTTATGTCGGCCACAAAGACAACCTGATGTCGTCGGAAGCTGATGATGACGTCACAAAGGTCCTTGACCAACTTGGGACCAGAATGCAAGCACTGGTTCAAGGATACGCCTGTTGAAGTCTGCGCAGAACCATCAAACACTGTGCGCAGCTTGCCAGTCGATGGCTTCAATACCGCATGATGCGGGAGAAAGTAATGCTCCACCGAACGCCAATCCAAATTTGACACAGACATGTGTCCCAACTGTTCATATTCCCTCATGAACTCAATGTACTTCTGTCTGAGCTCCGGATCACGACCCATGCGACGCTCCATAGCCAACAATCTCTTTTCGGCTAAAGGTCGTGACTCACCAAGCGGAGGCCGAACAGACAGGAAGGGTAGCCTCGTAATAATCCGACCAGAACGGAGTCGACCAGTGTTGTTCTGGAAGAACAGCTCGCACTCCTCATGTTCTGGATTCAAACGGGCAGCTTGAGGGGGCTCCTCTACCTCCCAAAACCTCTGAACCGCATCAGAGAGAGCGGAGCCTACAGCCAACAAATTGTCAAGTTCAGGTGGAGGGGGGTCCCTAGGTACAGGTCCCATCAAAGCAAATCCAAATATGGTCGGGATGGCAGTCAAACCATTTGGCACCAAGACCCTTTTCCCACCAATCAAAATTCCACCGAGGACATCAGAGCCAATCAACAAGTCGATTTGTCCCGGTGTGTCAAATTTGGGGTCTGCCAGTTCCAATCCCGATGTCAAATTCACCACAGCAGTGGGTAGCTGCTTCTGTGGGTGCATACCCAAAATATTCTTCAACACAATAGCCGAGGTTTTAATCCTTGGGTGTGAAGATTCAACAGGGCCAAACAAAACCTTAACTTGCCCTTCAACATTAGAGGCCTATGCCCCGTATACAATCTGGAAAAGAGCCCATATTTCATTTAACCTGCCCTACCAAGTAAGTGGAAACAATGCAACCTTGTGAACCTGTGTCCAATATAGCACGGACAACAACAGAGGTCCCCGTGGGTCCCCAGACCCTAACAGCAACCGTTGGTAGGATAACGGTCTCAATGGGGGAGGTTGGAGTTATAGGGCAGGGGTCAATGACCTATTGTTGCCTGGGCGGCGACCGTTGGCCAGGACCAGGCAGGTCAAAATGAGGGTGCGGCTGGAAGTCCTCAAAAGCGCGATGACTCGATCCGCGCGCCATCTGTGGGGGATCATAATGACGCACCCGCCCAAAACGAGGTGGGCGCGAGTCAAGGCGGGGACGCTCCGCCAAAGGAGGGGAATACCTGGGGCAGCAGTCATGGTGCTGGTGACGTTGCGCGGCACATTCAGGTGCGCGAGAGAGAGGAGGCGTGCGCACGCTACGGTTCTCCAAGCGGGGTGAGTGGTGATCAATTGAGCGAGGCGACTCTCGGCTACGCGCCGGTGAGCCTCGGCTGCCACCTTCAAAACACCCGCCCGTGCGCGGCGTCGGCTGGTTGGACAAGCGGCCAACCTCTCTGGCATTCATACAGAGAATGTCCAAATGCTGTCCTCCACAGTGAGGACAGGGGCGAGAGTTTGGGCAGTCTCGCTGGTAGTGGGACCCCAAACAAGAGAAGCAAAGGCGGCGGGCATTCGCGATGCGCCTACGAGAGGCGACATGTAGGTCCAAGAATGCCCTACAACTGGCCGTTCTGTGCCCCGTGATCTTGCAGTAGGAGCACTCCACTGGGCTCTGCGTGACTGCAAAGCGAGGAGGGCGCCGGTCAACATTGGCTCGAGTGTGAACGCGAGCCTGCTCCTTGACCTTGGGCGGCTGCGACTTAGCCGGCGTGTCACCACCGGAGTTGTCCAAGACCCAGCACTCATCCTCCAGGAACTTCTCCAGGTCAGCAAAGGGGGGCAGATGGGTCGCGCTATCCCCACCAAAGCGCTGTTCAAAACGCGACCTCAGGTCGGCAGGCAGCTTCTTCAGCACAATGTGCACCAATAGATAGGACCATTGGTCCACGGGCAGGTCAAGGCACTTAAGTGCGTTGATGGCCACCAAGAGCGGGTTCAACAGTTGGGTGCGCAACCCAGAGACCCGGGTGAGCGTCGGCAAACCCAAAATCTGCTCGATGTGCGTGTCGGCGAGGCCACGCTTATTATGGTACCTACGGGTAATTAGGTCCCGAGCCGTCTGGTACGCCTCGTCAGACACGGGCAGATGCTGGATGAGGCCCTTAGCCTCCCCATCCAGAACCGACATTAGATAGGCCAACTTTTGTGCCGGCCGAAGGTCAGCCCTATCATGGACTAGGCTGTCGAACAAATTAACGAAGCCCAGGTAGCTTCCTAGGCAGCCATCAAAATGGGGGAGGTCCAAAGTAGGGAGCCTACTCACCAGCCCCGGTGCTGACCTAGGAAGCTCCTGCTTCAGGCCGGGTTGCCCTTCCCTATCGGCAACTAGTTGTCTCGCACTATTGGAGACAGCATCATACAGGTCTAAGACCTGGGCATAGTCTTCGCTGACCTTATTTCGCTGGTCAGCGGTGAAATCATTGATTGACACTTCAAGACAGCAAGTGCTGAAAGTGCGGAATTGCTGTTCCACACTTGCCAGGCGATCGTCAATCCGCTCGTACCTCTGAAGTAAGGCCTGCTGGCGATCAGGCCGGTTCACTAAAGCATTGGCCGAGGCAAACCAGCGCAAATCTGATGCAATAGCACCAGCAGCCGCACGCAAGTCCTTGATAGCTGACATAATCAAAATTCAAAAGAGCCCGGACAAGCGCTAAATAAAATTAACAATCAAAACTTAATTTTTCTTAATTCTTTGAAACCAACAAAGTATTAGCCTGTTTACTGCAAGTGCAGGCAAGTGACAGGTATCTACTGTCCAACAAAATTAATAGTTTCAATATATTGAAGAATCAAACACAAAAGTTATCAAGTTATAACTTATAACAAATTAATAAAGTTGAAACTTCAACTTAATTAATTAATTATTTGCAACAGACAGACTAACTGTGTTATTTATGATATACAATAGGAAGTAAGCACAGAATATGTGTTACCTAACAATATTATCTTTATATTATAACAAAACAAAGTTTATTAATGTGACCCGCCCAAGTGGCAAGGTCAAGTTGGTTGTTATGTTTATGAATATATGCAATAAACTAAATTTACTAAATTTATTGATACATACAGCTGTTATGTATCCAAACAAACTGACTTATTAATGCAACAACAAATTTAAGTTAGATTATTCAACAATACAAATCAACAATTACTGATTGAGGTTATGTGACAATGTGTTTCAAATTATCTAGGTCAACTTATACAATTAAATATTATGTATTTTAGACAATAACTGACCTGACAAACACTACAATACTGTGTACAAGGTGATAAGATACAAGCTCATACCAATCTGAGTTCAGATACAATCAACGGCTAAGATACAAATTTACAATATAGGCAGTTAACCACGCTCTTGCTATCAAAAATTATGTCTAGAATTTTGGCTAGAAGGAGCTGGGATCAATTGCAGCAGATTTGTGGAAGCGTGACTCTATTCATCAGCCCTTGTCAGCCACAACAAATCTCAGACACAACTGTACTGTGTTGCACAGCGAATACAAGTAATCTTAATATTAATGTGTTTCACTTACCCGCTATCCTTGCTGATGTCAGGCTTGAGCTAAATTAGACACATTCATACAAGTATATTGGCCAAAATAAATGAATGAAGTATCTTATACTTAGCTATTAAGCTTCAAACGCGACGTTTTCAGGACACGTTGGCACGTGGAAGTCGATACCAGATTCACAATTTTCACAATTATCAATCAATAGTTCACAATCAATTTACCGTTGCCAGCACTAGATCAGGCGGCGTTCAAAAGCGGTTTACTCAATTTAATTTAATTCGCGTTAATTCAAAAGGCGATATTTTACGTACGAGACGACAACGTGGTAAATTTTCAACGCGGGAAGAGACCGAAGTGACAGTTCAGTGTGACCATTGTCAGAAATTTTCAATAGACTAAACAAAATGTTACTCAATCGATCTAATCGATTTGACTTATAATAAAAACTAATTCTATTTCAAACATATATGAAAAGTCAAAATATGAAGATGAAAATAAAGAATAATGATAAAAGAAATATTAATAAATGAGTGAAATGAACAATCAAAAAATTTTTTTATACCTAAGTATAAGTAATGACATGGAATGTGTATGAAGTAGGTAACTATGATTTTTGATGTGACTTTAAAAATGTATTACGAACATGACGTAACTTGTCTAATTATAGACTTAGATTTTTATGTTCATGACATCGAACTTTGTCAGTAACTACTCTCTAGGTACGTAGTGCTAATTACGTGCATAGCAACGACTTTTGTGGTGATGCATCAAATTGCAAGACCACCTCGAATGATACTTTGTTTTGATAAACGATGTCTCTATCATTAATGACTTGGCTTGTTTAGTTTTATTGAAATATGTATGACATATAATTCAGTTATAATATTCACATGTATAATCGTACTTAACCAAACGTATAAGTTATCGTTTGATATTTTTTTATTTTGTATTCATTTTAAACCTAATTATTATCTCAATAAATATGTAACAAAAAAAAATAACAAAAATGTATTTGTATTTTTTTTATTCTGCGAAGGGAGGTGTAGTGTAGAGTTAAGACTATAGTATATAAGCAATGTAACCTATATTTTAATAGACACAATATATTTAATCGTTGCGCAAACGACAACTTTTCTTCCCTCCTTTACAGTATGTGTTTTCATAAAGTAGATAATTTTGGTTGTAGATTGTTCAGTTTAAAACCTTTACATGTGTGTATCAATGTGGTCATTGTTTTTCGTTAAAATAAAATGATTGTATAATGTGAATTTGATGTAGTGTAAAAATAAAATATTTTCGATATATATTTTTTATTTGCCCTGGGAGGTGAAGTGTATGACTATATAATAATATTAGTGTGTAAGTTCTTTAATAATAGAATACGTAATATGTATACTCCTTTAGTTAATAGGTATAAAATAATATGCTTAGTTTGTAGTTTACCGTAGTAGTTTACCGTAATGCGCATTATTTTATAATTCTTTATTCATTATAATATACGACTTTTAACTAAGTGGTTGTCTAGTTATTTAGTATCCAAATCCCCAACATTACAGTATGCCACGTAGCAATTTATGAAAATAATAGTATTCCACTTATGATTGTATGAAGGTATAGATAGTCTTCAATAGCAGTTGCAATTTGAAAGTAAAATACATTTTACAGCAACAAACTCACCCCTAGACAAATAGTAGTCATTTATTCTTAAGTAGCGTCTTTGCATTTGCTGTTTTGTAGTGAAAACGAAAAAGTGTCAGTCAAGAAACGCATTACAATGTTGTAATGCGTTTCGTGACTGACACTTTTTCGTGTCAATAAGGCTGATGATGTAGGGTACATAGGTATGTACCTATGTGGACTACATCATCAACCTTTAACAGTCCACTGCTGGACTAGGCCTCACCTTTTAAAACAGGAATTGGCCTACTATACCTCGCTGGCCAAACGGGTTGGTGTAGGGTTTGTATCATGTTTTTCTTCTCTTAAAGTGGTGTTCTCTGCACAATATGCTCCCTCTGTCGGCTCTTACGACACCCATGGGACGATACGGGGTGGTGACATTCCGTATTCTTGTGCCCTTACCAAAACACATACATATATTAACACCAAATAATCGCGGTATATCTATATATTTAAAGGTCCAAAATATTACCTCACTAGAACAACGCATAAAATACTGTCTTAATAGTCCTATATTTTGGTCGGCGCTACCTGCAGGTGTCAGAGAAGGTTCTTTAACAGTTTAATGAATGTTAATGCTCAGGAGGGCCCTTAATTATAGGGTTATACGTCACTATTATAAAACGTTAAGAGAAGTTGTTTTTGTATTTTAGGGTTCTGTAGAATGTTTTCAATATTTACCCTTTTTTCAGTTGTTACAAAAATGTTAAATTTATTTTTTGACTGGTGGAATATTTATAGATTCTTCTTCTCTTTCAATTTGTTTGCCTTCTTCTTTTTGCACTATCTTTTAAGTTATTTTTCTAATTTCGATAATTTAAGCGTGTCACTATTCTTTTTTACATATTAAGGCATATGTGGTACTACTATTTCCGTAAAAAATAATGGACTCAGGGCATCTAGGAGAAGGCGACTCATATCTGTATAGTTTGGGCTAGCTTCCAATGTCAATCGTGAAGACCCTAAGTCTATTCTCAGATCGGGTCGCAGTTTATTGTGAAATACTGTAAGTAACTTGTTAAACGGATATCTTGGCAACCTGGAATTGTACACGGTAGACGGTAAGAGGCTAGCCTTTTATTAGCCACGTAGAATATTTAAAAAATGCCCGTAAAATGTTTTTATAATATCACTTCTACGCCTCTTACTACTTTGATATTCTAGTTCTTAAAGATCTTTAAAATGTGACGTCTTTATAATTTCGACTAATGTATTTGTCATTTCAATATAATTTTTTGTTTACTTTTTCCCGTCATCCTACTTGCGACGCCATAGTTGATTGAAAAGTGCCAACTCGGACAGTATGTACATCTGTCAGCAGTCAAAATAGGCACTCGTTGGCATCTCATTATTACAGCAATAACAACAAAAATAATTATGGTATCTGTGTAGGTATATATATTAAAGCCAAAATAAGACAAGAAAATATATCTAAAAGAACATACCTTCACGGAACTGGTTAGATAACTATTATGAAAGACACACCAACCTACATCGTTATATTTTCGTTAGGTGTATAAACAACATCTCTAAAAACATCACAAAAATTTGAACACTCTGGTTTATCATATACACTTGATTAATAACAATTTCTGAGAACCTATGAATGAAACCACTTCTAAATAAATGTATATCTCTAGACTCTTTACAGAAATAGTATTTCTACTTGAAGATAGTATGAATAGAAACGAATACATAATATAACCATCATAAAAAAGTTTACATTATACGGATCTCCGATGCCCAAAACCATCAAAAACATAATTTTTCCAAAAAAATCCAAATTCTTATCCATCCAAAACGTCCTTATCTAACTTTTCATCGCGTTCTTTATCCTCCGTGACTCCGCTTATTATTACAGGGGTCTAAAGGACCCACTGTACATTTTCTGACGCCTGAATTGTCCCAAATGCTGTGATATATAGAGTTGGATATTAAAAAAGGAATTTAAGTGCTAAGGGGTTAAAATGGCGGAGTGAAATGAATGATCGTTTCGTTATGAAGTGAAAATCTGGAAAATTGGTTGAGACCAGCTGCTTTTGACTTTAAAACCAATTTTTTTACGCTAGTCGATAATAATATTCTATATGCGTCCATAAAGTAACAGTGCTGAATATATTAATTTTATAAAATATGGTTTATTCGTTGCTTTAGAGACGTAAGGTGATTGCACTGGCCAGCCATCTGTGATCTAGATTTGATTATAAGATCACGTATTCTGTGTTATTAAAGTTTTAGCTAATGTAATACGTTTGACACGTGTGCCTTAGAACGTCTTAGATACCGATGCATGTCTAGGCAAAATTTAATTTGAGTGGTATGTACCTACATCTGTTTATGATTGAATGAAAATGCAAACAACGTTTCACTTCATGTGACATTATTCTTTTGTAAATGTGATAATAGGGAAGCTCAATCAGGCTAAGGCCCACTTGCGCAACGATTCTTAAATTGAATTAAGATGTATTTAACGAGAAAAAAAATATTAAACACCACTAGCGTCTTGCACAACGAAAATTTTGTCGAGTAATATGATTTAAGAACTGTCAAAATTAATTACCGAAAATCGGCTGTTTAGTGGCTAATTTCATTTAAAAACTGTCACACTGATGTTGGCATCTTGTCATTAGCGACGAAAATTATCTATAATTATATAACTGGACCGGACGACGCAGCAGGGGGAGGCCTATGTCCAGCTGTGGACGTCCCTAGGCTGACATGATGATGATGATGATGATATAACTGATAACAATGTACCTACTTGTGTTATTGTTAACCCTAGAATCCTACACTATTTGGCGCACATGTAATTCCTCCTACACTGGGGTGCTGGAACACCCCATACTAAAATGACTGCAGTCCTTAAAATAAAAATAAACAATTCATGAAAATACGTTTTATGAAACATAATCGGTAACTTGAGATCACAAATCAGCCTTATTACACAAAGTTAAATGTAGTTTGAGCAACAGCGCTTGTAGGATTTGGTCCTTTTTTGAGGATCACTGCAATGGACTAAGTTGGCATCTGGTAACGGTCCTCCAAATGTTCATGTATCAGTTCCAAACCTAATTTCAAAACTGTCTGCTGAAACTTTATATCTGGCTTATTATTTGATCTTGAACACTTGTAAAGAACCCAGGAATTACAACTATTTCTTCCTCGCCAGATTTGTGGTCTAGAATAGAGCTTATTTTTTCGTAATTTAAACCTCTGACAGCCATCCGAAACAAAATAAATAAACTTTATTGAATTTTACCTTCATAATATCTAAAAATATCTGTATTTAATTAATATAAGACTATTGTTTTATTAAATAATCAAATTTAATAACATATTACATATAAAGGCATCAATCGTAATAAATAAATAATCTTACGATTTTTTACTACACTGGTGTACTGGCGTACCCCACAGCACTTATACAGGCGACCACACAACGCAGTCCCTCGTCTCGGTATTGACGTAACGCGAGCGGTTGACACCAAACTAAAATACTCCGACGCGCGAATTCGTAGATATTTAAAGAAATTGAGATATTTAGAAAACAAATCGGTGTGGGGTTCACCTGCACCCCATGTAGGGTTCTAGGGTTAATACTCTAAAGTTTCTAGTTATTATTTGTCAATTGTCATTTCGTTGCTAGGCGAGGACAATGCGTTTTGTTTTATGCTCAAAGTATATAATAGTCTAAGGTTTTATGCGAAACCATACGCATAACATCGTTAAAATCGTAACAAAAAGGCTTCATGCCATGAAACAAAACGTAGCAACTACTTTACCGACCTCATAAAATGTTTAACTAAATCTAAGCGTTGTTGTCGTTGTGAAAGAGGACGCTAAATACTTTTAACTTAAATTATTTTATGCTGTTAATTCAGTTCAACAAATTTAAATTAAGGAGTGACTTAAATCAAACGTTACGCAAGTGGGCCTTAGTCTATTTATATATAAAATGTATGTACGGATGTTTATAACTCTCTAACGAAAAGACAATTCAACGGATTTTAAGGTAACTTTGCAGTGATACAGTCTGTAAATCTTTAATCTCGATGACAGATTAAGTTCAGACGACGCCGCGGGCGAAACAAATCTAATGATAATGTTCTACTGCCTTTTACTAGCTCACAAAAAATAAGGTCGCAAAAACTGCAACAATCTGTGTACCACTTAGGTACATTAACAGGGTACAAACTGTAGAACTGCACACTGGCCAAAATCGCGTGCAAACCGGCGTATCAGACCATCTACACTTATTACCCGCCCGGCTTCCGCAGAACAACAGCTCACTCACCAACTAATATATAACTCTTATCTAACTAATAACTAATAGAATAGCTATATCAAACAACACATTAAAGAGACAGTTTGAAAACTGACTTCTATAACTGTTATGAGGGCTTAGAAAGAAAATATATTTGAATAAGATTGTTGTTTTGAATTTCAAATATTTCGGCGCCGTTGCAAGAGCCATGATCATAGATGTATCAGTACTTCCTTGATCGTAGCGCACAATATTGATGGCCACTTTTGAGTTCATATATAGCAAAAAAATTACCGAGTTTGCGAAAATTCTCGAAAACAGATAGAAATCTAGTAACATAGACGAGAGACCCCTTTGGCCAAAAATATCAAAACACAGTACAATATACAAGTTAAAACTGTTACGAAAGCTTCTATTAGAATCTATATAGAAAATCCAAATCAAAAAATATCCCTCGACCATTAAAAAAACTAAAGTGGTTTAAAAATCTCTTTAGTTTATGTTATAAACAAAGCAAATACAAATATCTTACTAAAAGAAGATTGTTGTTGAGACCCCTCTTACGTTACAAACTTTGATGTATCACTTTTACGCTTAGTGCCACTTTTTCAGTTCTGATTTTGTCCTTTATAAACTAAAAACCAAAACAAATCCTATGTTTTTGTAAAGGTACTTTTAAATTTTAATTATTACTTTATCATATACATTTTTGCTAAAATCAGTTGTAACTTTTTATGGTACAAATATCTATAACATAAATATACATTATCGTAATTAGCACCCTATTCACACAAAAGCAGAATACAGTTTAACAGAGCCATAAACAGCTCACTTTTTCGTGTGTGCGTGCATATCGAACATAATTCCTCGCCGCGCGTGTTAGCGAACTTTATTCCGTTTGCACACATATAAATATTATCCATAACACACACATGAAAACATTTGGGTTTACATGAAGACGAAAAATGTTTGAGTTAGAGTCCGTTTTTATTTTTATTCTTAAATAATAATTTTAGATTAAGGTAAGCTTGAGTTAAGTAAACTAAGATTACAATTTAAAAAGGGATTATATCACTAACAATTGAAGGCGCTCTATTCGGTCCCAGGGTTTATAAAGGCTGTTGTTTAACTCGACGACAATGGATTTGGTTAATTTATTACGATCTGGATCGAAATCATTTGTTTAAAATTATCTTCTTTTGTTTCAGAACTTGTTTGCGAATTTAATTTAAAAATAAGTTATTAAAATTGCGGTAGTTATGTAAAGTATATTTATAGTCCTTTTGTATATCAAAGTGCTATCAAGGCACCTTGGAAAACGTTAATACTTATTCCTTAATTCCCACACATTTTCCATAATATTCTAAGGAAGATAAAGTACTGATAAAAGGTGTAGATCGGCCACTTAATGTTATTGACTGCTGGTTTTACACAGCTACATAACTGTTCTTACATACAAAATAATTAAAATAAAATTAAACTCGTGTAGTTTCTGTCTTTGAATTCTAATACTTTTACGGTGTAACTTATAGACATGTACAAAATGATAAACAACTAATGGCTTATCAGTTATTATTATAGTAGTTATTGAGTCATGTAACATATAGTTTATTCATATTCGTCAAGATAAGTAAATATTACTTTCACCACTACCGTCAACATCCCGTATGGTCTAGTGGCTAGGATACCAGGCTTTCACCCAGGAGGCTCGGGTTCGATTCCCGGTACGGGAAGATTCTTTTTATAACTAATCTTTTTACTTCATTACTAGAGGACGCCCGCAGCTACGCCCGCATATTATTTTATTTTACCCGTTTTGGCCGATCCCGTGGGAATTTCGGGAAATCCCTTCTTAGTGCACCCCTACGGTCACCAAGGAATATACATGCCAAATTTCAGCTTTCTGCGCCCAATAGTTTCGGCTGTAGCGTGTCTGTCAGTCATTCAGTAACGCAAGGATTTTATATATTAAGATTTTTGTTAATAACACATTTTTTTGGATAACCGAGGTTAGATTGCGGTTGCTTTGGCAAAAAACTGTAAAATTTTGACAAGAAAGGTGATTTCGGGCTTTTTTTTCAAAGTCAAAAATCATTTTTCATCTAGGTCACAACGTGACGCTTATGAACGTCAATTTTTTTAAGTAAATTAATAATGCTTCTACATTTACATTTACTGCCCATTCGCAAAGCAATAGGTAGAACCACGTGAAAGAACGGGCAATAAAACTGGTGGCCACTCTTTTTAATCGCCAGTGTTATGGTACATATTTTGTTTTTGTAAGGAGCTGCAACTGTTTCACATTGTAATTAATTACTTGTAAATAGTAAATAAGAACATACATAATACTTAAACAAATATGCAGTTACTAAATTAAGTGCTGTAGTAGTCTTCTAATGTGAATCTTGTGTAACAGGAGCATCCACTTACGCTTTATAATGTAGGCAACTCGCGATCATGTTCAGAACTATGGTGGAAAAGTATGTTACACAAAGTGACGGTATATGAATGCACGAAAATTACAAAAACGTTAGTATCCAGCCCATGATAACGAGTTAGTTTCATCTAACACTGTAGCAAATTTTAATAAAATTTGTGGAACAACATTTGTGAAAATGTAAATGTAGTAAGTTGAATGACCTAATAATACATGAATATTAAATTAATAGAACTAGAGATATTATATAAAAAAACTGAAAAGTAAGGTATCTATATAAATTAAAAAAAGCAAGAGTTGGCTAGTGTAAGTGACCATCCCCCCCCGTGGGATCTCCACCTTGTCGTGGTGGGGGGGCTCAGTAACCGTGGATCGGTCACCCGCGGTGAAGCTAAGAGGGATCCAGGAGGGGACGCTCCGCGTGGGCTTGGAGGGGCCTGCGCAGGATGCGTCCAACGGTGCGGGTGCGGGGGACAGTTCTGTCTGTCCCTCGCAGTCGGGTGCGGTCGCGGGAGGAGAGGCGTGTCGGTGTTGCGTTGCCGCGCGCCCTATGTCCCGCGACCAAATGGGGGCGCACCATTCGATGTGTCGCGGTGGGGCCGCAGAGGAAGAGGAGATGCGGTGTTGCGTTGCCGTCCTCCCTATCCTCTGCGGCCGCTGGGCGTTTTGGCGGCGGAGTCCAACACCTTAATCCGCCGCCAAGGGGGTTTTGTTCGGGGCCCGCCTGACCATCTGGCGGGCCAATACCCGTCGGAGGGTGGCGACGAGTGCTTTGGTGATGCCCCACCCTCCGACACACGGGTACATGGCGGAAGTCGAGGTGGTTTTTAGTGGAAACACCACATACTCCGGCTCTTATTTCCCCCAAGAGTCGGAGATCCGAAGGGATTTTCCACCTCGTAAAACAAAAAAAATAAAAAATAAAGGTATGTGACCATCTATCCTTATCACTGAAATAATCATTAATGGTATAATAACCTTTCCTAATAAGGCAGTCTTTTATTTTACTTTTGAACGTACTAAATGGTAATTCTAAAAGACTAATTGGTATTTTATTGTATATACGAATACCTAGCCCTACAAAAGAATTATAAACTTTATGTAAACGATGATATGGGGCATATAACTTATGCCTGTTTCGAGTATTTATGTTATGTACATCACTTTTTGTAGTAAATAAACCTATATTTTGCCTAATATACAATATATTAGCAAACAAAAATTGCGAGGCTACTGTAAGAATCCCTATAGACTTAAAGCGTTCCCTAAGAGTATCTTTTGCACCTAACATGTATATTAACATGTATATTGCTCGTAAGGCTCGTTTCTGTAGAACGAAGATATTCTGAATATCCGCAGCTTTGCCCTATAACAAAATAACGTAGGACACTATGAAAATAGCTAAAATAAACTAGACGAGCTGTGTCAACATCAGTAAGTTGTCTAACTTTTTTGAGAGCATACGCAGCAGAGCTGAGCTTACCTGCAAGACATGCTATATGTGCACCCCATTGTAACTTATTATCTAGTGTAATGCCTAGAAATACTGTCGAGTCAACTGTGTCAAGTTCCTCCCTATCTAGCCTTATATTAGGTCCCAGTTGTCTAACATTAGGTAAAGCAAATTTAACGCATTTAGTCTTTTTAGAATTAAGCACTAGGTTGTTTGCTGTAAACCATTGTGTAACCTGATTAAGTGCATTATTTACATCATCAAATTGATTCCTATTCCTATCTACTTTAAAAATAAGTGACGTATCATCTGCAAAAAGTACGACATCACAGATGTTTTTTAAATAAAAAGGTAAGTCATTAATATATACAAGGAATAGAAAAGGACCTAAAATAGAGCCTTATTAGCCCAATTGTAGAACGCCTAACTGTATAGGTAATTTAGAGGATGTAGTCCCATTTACATCGACGCACTGAAATTTTTGCCGCAGGTACGACTCGACAACACAAAGTGCGGTTTCCACTACGCCGTAGTGGCGGAGCTTACGCAATAGTGTGTCGTGATGAACGCAATCAAATGCTTTTGAGAGGTCACAGAATACTCCGATAGCATTTTTAGATGACTCCCAAGCATTATAAACGTGTTTTATGAGAGCAACATCCGCAACAGTAGTGTATCTACCTTTAGTAAATCCGTATTGATCTTTATGAAGCAGACTATTAAAATTAAAGTGTCTTAGTAGCTACTTTAATAAAATCTTTTCAAATATTTTACTAAATGCCGGCAAGATAGAGATGGGTCTGAAGTTATTTACGTCATTTTTACTGCCAGATTTGAATAAAGGTATGATTTTACTTAATTTCATCAAATCCGGAAATACGCATAAGTCAAAACATTGGTTAAAAATTATAAAGAGGTAATGTGCAACAGTCTCAACTATAGTACCTTAAATTATAATTGAAATGCCCCAAAAGTCGCCGGTATTTTTAATATTAATTGAATTATATGCGATCAATATATCTCGCGGGGTAACGTGCTGGAATCTAAACACGCTCTTGCATTCAGGTACACTGCTAAGCAAAAAAATTTCAGCGTCTAAAGATGATGATTTTAAAGAGCTAGTAGTTGTTAAAGGTATGCTCGCAAAGAAACTATTGAACATATGCGCTACTTGAATTTGATTGGTGACTAATAAATTGTTTCCTTTTAGTTCAAATTGGTTTTCCCGTGGTCGTGCTCTTCCTGTTTCATTATTTATAATTCTCCAAGTTTCTTTAATTACATTTGTTGAATGCTTAATTTTGCTACAAATAAATTTTGATTTTGCCATAACACAAACTTGTTTAAAAAATGTTGAGTAGTTTTTTACATAATTTAGAAAAGGTGTGTCAAATCTATGTTGTTTCATACCATATAATTCAAACAATTTGGCTCTACTTCTGTATATACCTATAGTGGCCCACTGGTTAAAATACCCGGTAGTACCCTTTAATGTGACAGTTTTACACTTGAAAGTATCTTGAAACTCATTATTTACTATTCCAAAAAGTGAATTATAAATTGTATTTGGGTTTTCTGAGTTCAATATTGAGGGATTGAGTTTAGCGATAATATTGTTTTTAAAACGTATAAGACGATTGGTAGTTTGAGGCCTACATTCTACTGTATGTGATTTATCATATGTTGAACATGAAAAACTAGCTAATAATCTATCCACGGTGATCAGAAGGAAGAGAACTACAAGGCAAATGTCTCCGATGCGGTCGGATCAAGCTGACCCAGTGCTCCGTGATATTGGATTGATTCCCAGTAAGGGCGTTGTGTTTCAAACAAAAAGTCTGAATAATCCGTCGTACTTTTATTCTGTTCCACATTTAAACCAATATACTACCACGCATCGTCAATAATAGATATGAATCATTATATATCGCCGTGGGTGATTCAACTGTTTACAATAAAACATTCGTTATATCTTATTTTTCTCTCAAATCCCCAGGGCTCTTCTGCCTTCTCAGCTTAAAGAAATTAGTCTAAATACTTAATCTGGATAATATTGAATTTCCCAGAACGGTTTGTATCGGTGCGATCGTCGGAATAAACATTTTGTTTATAGTATCGAGTTATTTTAAAGGGAATTCTTTGTACCTTTTGGATTACGTAGGCATAAGGCGTCTCAAAGCAATCAAGAGTTATCTCATTGTTTAGTCATGGCAATAATTATTGTTTTGCATTTTTTATACAAAATTATTTTTTCTAGTCAAAAATATACGCTGATCAAGCGGTTTCGACAGACTTAATACCCATAGGTATATTTTGAGTAATGTAATTTAATACACTCTTACTGCGTGTTTTGGCGTGAATCCGAAATCCTCTGCATAGCCGACTAGACTATGGCTACCTCTGCCAACAACAATACCAAATCCAATTTTAATTTGCTATCGTGATTAGTAAAGGGCGAATACAAAGACTCATTTGTCACCTTCCACTCATTCAACCTTGTAGCTCTTTGAATTTGGAACACTGAGGACACCAACATGTAAAGAAAGGCTTTCATAAGCCTTGGGAAAGTCACATTCAACCACTTTAATAATATGTGGCTGAAAGAACTACACCAATTGTATCGCCTTCAGGCCTTAGCCAGATTAGAAGGCTTCCATTGTTAAACTTCATATACTTACATACTGAAGTATAAATATGAATATATTATGACTATGAGTATAAGTATGAATATATTGCGTAGCCGTCTACGTAGTGACCTTTTCTCCCAATTTCGAAAACAAAATAAACTTTCATTCAGGATATCCTTTTGCGTTGCGGGGATCAGATGGCAGACGCTCTGTGGAAGAAACTAATATTCTGTAAATTCTATTTAAACTAGAAATCGGACCTCGGAAGTGAAGGTTTAGGGAAAGGGTTTAGTTTTAGCCGGTTTTAACTATGCTATTCCATTTGGTGACAGATGAGGCACCCATACCTATAATACCTATATGCTTATGCTTTTCAATTATTAATGACAAGAAACCATGCAGATATCTACCAGCAATAAAGTAGAACTTAAAAACCAACCAATTAGCATTTACATTTGCTTGTCAACAACAGTAATATCAGTCATTCGCAATTTAACTTGAATACCAAAAAAATAATTCTTCTAATGCTAAGTCAGCTTCTACATACTTTCAGAAATCGATTAGTTCTATATTCACGAAACACAACAATCATGTTTCAGTCGATTTAAGAATTTAAAGAACGCCATAATATTCAAAGAATTATAGTGTATTTCTCCAACACATTCATATGAGCGCCAGATTCACATCTAAACGGAAATCAACATAAATCCCTACATTATCATTTTGCAAGCCAAAGCGAAGCCCTCGAGACGTCGCGAAACGTCCGAACGAGTCCGACTCCGGACGAGCCCGCTTAGCATATTTTGTATGGCAAGCAATTTGCCACCGAATCTCTAACAAACGATTGGCATAGCCGATACGCTGCGAAATTGTGCGACCCTTCATCCGAACCATTGGTACAAATATTCCATTTGTACAAAGTGTTTTTTATGAGTGTTTATTTGATGTCGTGTTTATTTGCGTTTCGGAAGGTGGACAAGGAACGGATAGTTGCGAAAGGACCGCGTGGGTTGCCACTGCCGGTTACACTTGTTATATAAATTCAATAAAATTGTTGTTGGTTTAGTAAGGCTTAGTTTAAACATCAATGTTTGTTGTAGTATTTTATTTTGATTTGTTATTTTGTAACACGTCATAATCTGTCTTAAAGTCTTTTGTGTTTTGCTGGTACAAATACCTACAGTCATTGCTATTATGAAACAATTTTTTTGGAAAATGGGCTTGATAAAAAATATCATAGACAAATTAAGCCAACATAGCTATTACATAAATTGTGTATTCATCATCATCAGCTCTGTATATTAACTGTCCCACTACTGGGCGCGGGCCTCTTCTCACAATGAGAAGGGTAAGACCATATAAAGTTGTTGGTGCGCGCCGTCGATTCGAACCCGGACCCTCTGCGTAGCTGTCTGTCGGTCTCTCCACTAGGCTATCGCTGCCTACACGGTACATATAGACTACCGATTAATCATTTCTTCCAGATTCCGTGGACATTTCGAGGAATCCCTTCTTAGGTGGCATCGTTTCGGCTGTGCCTTGTCTGCCAGTCAGTCAGAAACGCAAGAATTATATACTTACCTACAGAGTTATCTACGACAAGAGCTTATATATAAATAATAAAGAAGCTAGTGAAATTTAAAAGTTCAAAAATTTTAATAGAGAGGATGGGTTTCAACGGTCGAGTATCTGGCATCCAGTGGTACGTCTTTGTAAAACCCGTGAAAAGAAAAAGTCAAACCGCGAGGTAACGTAGCGTAGTGAGTGTAGTATGTCGTGATCAGGCATAGTGTGATAGTGAAAATAGTGGCAGTGGTGTTGTAAGCAAAAAACATGTAATAATGCGGGTAGACCGTTATACTTGCTCGTAACATTTGATTAGTATACCCCCGCAATACCCCCAATACCCTCAGTACATCCGTAAACATGGCGCTTGCAACAGTGCCGAAATATCGGTTAATTACTCCAAACAAAGCTACGTGGTATATATCCCGAAAGACAATTTAAAATAGGTAAGTTTTAATAGCCACGAAATTCAGGTCACCGATTTAGCTCGCCAGTGCTTCAGTTATTTTCCAGTCCCAGAAAGATATTAAACAAATCAGTGCCGCGGCAGCGGCCGGCGAAGCGCCAGAATTGAGTTGTATATCTTAAACAATATAATTATTATAGAAGTTCTTACCTGTAAATTATTTGTCCAAGGTGAAACAAACATCAACGCAGCAGTGTGTTTTCAAAATTGGATCTTAAACTTGAAATTTATTTGCCAAACCATATTTGACTACCTAATATTTGGTAAAATGAAACATTGCCATGTAATTATTTGCTAAACAATAAACTGCTAAAAATAGTTTTGCTAACTGTAAAATTGCGAAAAGATGGTTTTGCCAAATGTTTTTTTGCCAAATGAAAATTTGTGAAACATACTTTGGCAAGTGTCACTTTGGGAAACGATTTTTGCCAAACGTCAGTAAACCAAATAATGCTTTTTGGGGGGGTAGATACGCTTTACGCTGGACTATATATATTGTAATTGAAACGGCTAATTTTGTCCTGCAAATATTTTATTTATAATGTCAGCCATGATTTTAGACAAGTGATATCCCTATTACACTATACTAGAATATATAGATATTGTTAGCGATAAGTACTAAGAAACAGAATAATTAGATTTTTTCTGTTTTTTAGTACTTATCGCTAACAATCTAAATCTTTTATTTCGACTTACTTTATTATTCAATACAGGATCTAGTGAGTATTTAAAAAAGGACAAGGTTTTGCCCGCAGGTTCCACTGCGCGGGGTCACTTAACGGGTCAAAAAATAAAGCAAGGTTTCATCAAAATCCAATTAGTATTTTTTGCGTTAAGAGGCAACAATTAGCCGTCCATTCTTACGAAAGTTCGTAACAATGGATCGCTGCGTGGATTGCGTTTAAAATAATATCAAAATATTATGATCTCCGTCACCTGTAATAGATAAATAGCTAATTATTTATTGAGCAAATACACTGTTGGTACAAATCTGGTAGACATAATTTAAATGTACATGCACAGCAAATTGACAAGTGTGGCCTTATCACAAAGGTTGGCCTTATAATTGTCTTGTAGTCAAATCTTAGTCTCTAAGTCTCTATTCAGTCGCACGACTTGCAGCATGGGTGTATAGGGCGGAGCGACCGGCGGCGGCTGCATAATGAGTGGTAACGAGAGGCATATTTGTGGCTTACGTTCATTCTGTGGACACCTTCGTGTCCTCACTCCTCTAACGCTAGACTCACGTCACTTATCTAGAAATTCTAGATGTCCGTTTAAAATTGAGTCTCGATATAATAGTAAATAGGTGCATTATGGCATGCGGCGGATTTTGGTAAATAGGTACGCGCTGTTATAATCTTATATGGATCAGTGTTTAAAGCTCATGAACACGAATTATGAAATAAAAGGGAAAAACATTTTTGCTTGCCCAGTTTCTCACCAAAATACAGTAACGCATATAATGATTACATAGGTATTTAAAATATGAGCAATTTTCCGCGAGTTTTAAACACTATATGATATTTATTGACGGATCTTAACCGTGTAGGTAAGAAGGTAGAAGGTATAACGATCTTCTGGTGACGATGCCTGACTTAAGTCCACAAAAAGTGTAGGTAAAAGAGGTGTTAGTACCCCAAAAGCAGTGCCTTAACCCCTGGAGTGCCGGGCAGACGGAATTCTACGATACTGAATGATAAACTATCTTATTCCTTTGTACATAAAATTTCAATCTGAATTACTCTGAATGTCTTTTCCTAATGCTTTGCCTATGAAACCTGAACCATAGTCCTATTTCAAGGACAACACCAATACTTACACCAACACTTTGGTACATATTTTTCTCCAATCAATATATTGAACAAATAGTAGTTAAGCCAACACATAGAGACTGTAATAGCCACTTCTCTAAACAAATTCAAACAAGGCCAGTAATTGTTGTTCAAATAATAGACTGACAATTGACTGAAACGTCAACTTACTTTGTGATTTGAATACTCACGTGAAGGTTATGCCACACGCTCGATGCGTCGCACGCGATGATCGTGTTGAGATATTGTCATAAATACCTCGTGTGAACAGACAGGGTCCAACAACAGGCATGTAGCATGCTAGAGATTTTCTATACAGAATTTCACAAAAAAAATTCTGTTGACTACAGTGGAAACTCTCCTTATGAGCCATCTCAACTCGACGCCAACCCGGCCTTGGGACTGGCGGAGGAGGTGTGTAAAACCACCGCGGCGTCCCTACGGATCCCGTGTAGTGGCAGGGCACGCGATTCGCGGATAGCATACTTTTCCGTGACCCCGTCCGGGATGGGCCCGCCGTTGGTGTTGCTGGGCCCCGTCTCGTTATGACTTGGGAGGCGGAGCGGACACTACGCCGCCTCCTTGCCTTTTGGCGGACGGGGAGCAGCCCCAGCGCTCACCGTCTACAGGCACTAAAACAGCCGCAGAGGATAGGGAGGACGGCAACCTGACAACACCACATCTCCTCTTCCTCTGCGGCCCCACCGCGACACAACAAATGGTGCGCCCCCATTTGGGCGCGGGAGATAGGGCGCGCGGCAACGCAACACCGACACGCCTCTCCTCCCGCGACCGCACCCGACTGTGAGGGACAGAAAGAACTGTCCCCCGCACCCGCACCTTTGGACGCATCCTGCTCAGGCCTCCATCAAGCCCACCCGGAGCATCTACTCCCGGGATCTCGCTTAGCTTCACCGTGGGTGCCCTAACCTCGGTTACTGAGCCCCCCCACCACGACAAGGTGGAAATCCCACAGGGGGAATTTCAATATAGCACATTTCATTAAAACATAATAATATGATATATTCTCTAATGCAATTACATATTAAATAGTGAAGAATGTCCACACTTTTTTTTCAGGAGATCCTATCTTAGTGCACCCCTATTAACCCCAAGGAACCTACATGCCAAATTTCTGCTCCTTGCGCCCAATAGTTTCGGTTCGGCGTTGTCTGTTAGTCAGTAATGCAAAAAAATTACATATATAAGTATAGACAGATTAGTATTAGCCGCAGACTGAAGACGATAGTCGTGTTACCCCAAAAACAAGGATTACAATTTTTCTACAAACACTACACTACTTATAGCCTCTTGTGACTGCTAGTTAAAAAATTAACAAATGCTGTTGCACCATGACGTACTCTTTAGCCGTTCTCATATAAATGCCCGCTGATGTTGCAAATAATGCAACATAACGCTGTCGCAAAGTAACGTATGGAAACGCCAAAAGACTTACTGGAATAGGACGTGGGCAGTGACCTAATTCAAAACATAGTACGAAAAGAATATGGATTTATCTTGTATATTTGTTCTTATACTCTGAGGAGTACTGAGAGCTCTTTGGAGCACCGATCACGTCAGTATTATATATTTTTTGTATCTTACAGAGCTTGTATTCAAGGCCGTGTGGTTGACGGAATACAAGTGTCACCACCCCCTATCTTCCCGTGGGTGTCGTAAGAGGCGACTAAGGGATAACACGATGCAAATACCATATTTGCGTAGAGACGGAAAACTCGACATCAAACCCTATACGACTGCCTCGTTGGTCTTACGGCATAAATGTGCGCGTGGGATCGGGAGGTCCCGGGTTCGATTCCTGGGTCGGGCAGTGTTATTGGGTTTTTCTGTCACGAAATTCTCAGTAGCAGCACGGAGTCTGGAAATGTGCCCGGTACGGCAATAGGCTCGCCCCTTGTTACGTGGGACTAAAGTATATCTGGCGAAAAGTGGGTGTAGAAATACACCTCTGCCTACCTCTTCGGGGTTATAGGCGTGAGACTATTTATGTATGTATGTAATTTACAGAGCTTCTTGTCTGTCTGAATTATCACAGTATGTGGAATAGGCACTTGAATCATAGGCAGTCGTGGAATTCTTTAGCTTTTTCTTAAAAGTGTAACCTAACTCCACATTGCCATTTTTATTTAACAAGTCTATATTGCGTCATTATTTGACACGAGATGACTTTCATCGTTATCTTGTGGCTACCGCTGGTGCTACCCATGCCAAAACGTCGAGGTAAATATAAGGTACTGTACCTATATTTTAAAATAATTACGTGAAACAGACCTGTCGGGACACAAGTTCTTTTGTTGTTCGATGGATAGGTAGCTTGCTCGCCAGTCAGTACGTCAGTCATTGACGCGCTCGGTCCGGGGTCGCACGCTTTAATAAATAACAAGTCGTGCAGATGACCATCTTTCATTTCAAGGCCTGAGATACCTCACACACGATCACACATACAGACATTCTAGATATATAGACATAGCTTTATAGTTAACATACATAGTTAACTTTAACAGACCCGTTACTTAAATGTAAGTTCTATGTGTGTACAAGCCGCGAAAGTTAAGAAGTAAATATTCATTACTAACTCCATCTGTTTTGAGTTAACCACTTCAAGCCCACATTATTTTTTTATTTTTGTTACGAGTGTTGTGTAATTAGTAGCAGTAAATGTAATTACTCCAAATCATGACATGGAAAGCTTAATAATATTGTGATAACAAATGTTAGGTTTGGTTAGGTAATTTATAACCGACTTCAAACAAAAAAAAGGGAGAAGGTTCTCAATTCGGCCGGTATATATTTTTTTTTCGATGTATGTACACCGATTTCGCCGAGGTTTCTGAACCGATTTACGTATTTCTTTCTTTGTTTGATGCGCAATAGTTTCGAATTGGTCCCATAAAAATTTTATTCATGTAGGCCCAGTAGTTTTTATTTTATGAGCATTTTTTTATTTATTTTCACCTATCCTTAAGGCTGAAATTCCTATGAATAAAAATTGTGACGGCTGGTGTAATGTCAAGTTGTCATCACTACGGTCACCAAGGACTACTGACGTCTACACGACAAACTGGCCGGTTGTCAAACATAATAATTAGCAAAAAGGTTTGAAGACTATTTCATTCATTATTTGGAAATTACAGTTTTAAGTTAGACGACGTAAGCACTCTGTCAACTGTTCGCTAAATTCGCCACTAATTGATAACAAGGCGATGGCCGTGCTGATAATACATCCGCTTTACGTTTAAAGGCGTGGGTTCAAATCCCAGTCATAACAGTTAGTGGATTTTGGTTTTTATTTAATTTGGAAAATGTTTATGAATATTTGTCAATTTTTTTTATCTTAGGTAGACTTTAAATAAACTAAAGTATAATTGGTTTATAAGTAGGATTAACATTAAAATGTACAATACAATAAAACGAATTATATAACTAAACTATCCTAAACTATAAAAAAGCAAAAGTATGAAAAGAAAAGTAAAAAAAATATAATAAAAAATTAAATTCCTCCGCAACGCTGTCGAGCGGTAGCGTGCCCAGAAGGCTGGCAGCATTGCCACGTTGAATGGCAATTCTTATTCTCTCAGCGAGATATAAACCAGCCCTCTGCTCACGGGAGGCATCGATCAGCCTTCTGGCGATTTCTTTGTATAATGCGCGTGCACTAGGGCCCCATGGCCCCAGCGTTTCCCAAACGGCTCAAAAACGTAATTTCCAGCCAGGTTTCCGTATTTGCGCCGTTTGAGGGTTTCCGCCGATGCAGCAGCAGCGCCAGCATCATCAAAATATTATTTAAATATTTCAAATAAAAATTAGAAAATTCTAGAAACTTCAAAAAAGAATGGACAGACTGCCTCGTTGGTCTCGCGGCATATATGTGCGCGTGTGATTGGGAGGTCTCGGGTTCGATTCCCGGGTCGGGCAAAGTGTTATTGGGTTTTTCCGTTAGGAAATTTTCAGTAGCAGCACGGAGTCTGGTAAGGTGCCCGGTACGGCAATAGGCTCGCCCCCTATTACGTGGGACCTAAAAAGTCATGGGAAATGTGGGTGTAATATTACACCTCTAAAAAAAAAATATGTCAGACATCGGGTGTCTGGTTTTGTATTCCTACGTATTTAAATTGGATGACAATGAAAAGTTATTATGACATAGAGCTGCTCTGATGATGGAATCGAAAGGTGGCCATAGGAATAATATAGGAACTCAGTATTTAATTGACAAAATTTTATAGAGTTTGGGCTCGTTCTCGTCCGATGAAGGAGTCAGAAGGTGGCCATACGAACTCAGTAATTGCAAAAATCTATTTGAATTGCACAATGATGATAATGGTGACTTCAAAGACTTAAACCATGCGGTAATGCCATGATTTGTCGATTATTAATGAGACCAAGTCTATTAGCTCTCTGCTTAAAAGACTCATTCGCTAGACGCTCTTGGATCTCACCGAGTCTAGAATTATACTGTTTAAGAGTTTCTTGACGTGATTTCCTATATGCTTTCCTGGCCAACAGACGTTTTTCAGGATCTTTAATAGTCTCACAAGAACGTAAAACTGTGTCCCGAAGAGCATTTTTACAGAGACGACTACTTTTATTCGTTCCCGTTTCTTGATATCTATATTTTAAGGCGCGCAGCACCTTTTGTAGGTCTACCTATAACTAGTTGACAATACAACAATAGGTTCACTAAAAAGTATTAAATAAAAATAACTACGTTAAAAACAACCGACTTCAAAAACGGAAAAGTGAAAAATAATAAAGATTTAACATTAATTAAATACTACCTATTATTTATATGTGCTATTTACTAATTGGTTTGAAGTCGGTGCCAAATCATATTTCAAAAGCCTTTAAATTAAAGGCATTTCATAATTCACATGAATTCACATTCTGTTCAATAGATTTTCGTATTATTTTTTTCCATTATCCTTCGTATTAACTGAAGCTGCTTATAATATTAAGATCGAATTGCTCTTTATTAGGTTTATTTATGCATCTTTATCTTTATAGTAGTCATTTCATTGTATTAATTTGCTCGTATTCATTTAAGTGATTAAAATATTATTATTTGTTTAGGCTTGGCACCGACTTCAAACCCATTAGTAAGTAGCACATATAAATAATAGGTAGTATTTAATGAATGTTAAATCTTTATTATTTTTCACTTTTCCGTTTTTGAAGTCGGTTGTTTTTAACGTAGTTATTTTTATATAAACTTGTGATTTAGTTTCCACTCCAACGATGATTCATGAAAACCAAGCGCTTACTGATTTTCAAATCTGACACCTCGTCTCACAAGACAGCTAAAAATACTAATACGAAACATTTATTTTCCCGAAGAAGTAGCTTAGTTTCAAAACTTCTACAACAAAACATCTAGTTAATAAACCTCTCGAATCTATTTCGTAGCAAGTTCTACGGAGGCGATTTATTTTCACTCGATCAGCACTACGGGCAACGTTTAAAAATGAAGCGTCTACAGCACTAGGCTACGAACCAGTCTACGAAGCTAGGAAACAGTTTAATCTATAGATCTGAGGCAAAATGGTATATGTTCAAAGCATTTTCTTATGTTGCAATTAATGTAATAGTTTAATATTATATTTCTTTGAACGATTCGATGTACGTTACTTCGGTTTTGCAACGACTATAATATATATTTTATTTTAGAAATTAATTTGACTTTTTGTTTGTTTTGACATTGCGTCGTACGAGCACATGTCAGTAAAATTGCATATAATAAAACCAACAACGTAACCATTAAACGAATATGAGTACCGTATGCGATAAAATCGCAGTAATCCGTAGTCAAACAAGCGTCATCGCGTGCGCATCGGCTATCAGTCGCGAGCTATCGTGCGATCTCTTGCGATATCGCGCGATCACGCGCGGCACCGTGCGGTCACTAATTATCGCCCCAGTTGATTCGAACCATTGATATCATGGTGTCGAAACGCCCATAACTAACTTTTGTTTAAAATGATTTATACCGTGGTGTCAAACGGTTTGCGTTTAGATGTTATCATTCCATTTTGGAGAGGTAAAGTTTTGATCATTTGTTTGTCCCAGTTTAAATGGCAGACAGTTTGTTTCCGCGTTTATTTAGATGGTTAACTGTAAATAATAAGTTTTTTAAAAAAAATGTTGAATTGGTTCTTTAAAGTTAGCCCATTTTTAAGAGAAGAAAATAAGGATTATGTAGAAATACAGTGTGTGTCATAAACCCCCGTCCGATCTCGAAAGGACATATTACTGACTTATCAGGCGTACCAGGAAAAATAATAAAAAAAATCTAGGTCATCATAAAACATCAGAATAAATTTCCTTAGCTCAGTGTTAACGAGAAACATTACCCCGGAATTGGCGAAAATTCTGTAAACTAACAACACTCCCCTCAATAGCGGAATCCTTTATGATTCTTAAGGCCCATCCACACGGCACAATTTTACCACTGATCAAATTTTCAATGGAATTGGCTTTACCCGTCTACACGACACAATCAAATGACTGAATTTCATTCCGTCCACCCAATTGGTTAAAATCTGGTGGTCCGCCCACCCGATGAACTTGAGTTGGACGACTGGCGTCTACACGTCACGATTTAATCAAGTGATTTAGTCAAGTTGGACGTAAAATTGTGTCGTGTGGATAGGCCTTTAAATTTATTAAAAATTGTCGGCTTTCGCCGCTTACCGTGTCAAAGGGCATGCCGCCTTTTTAAAATAGTGCAATTTTACCGTCAAGCGAGCCGCCGCCGTACACAAAGGGACCGCTCTAGTGATGTTTACGATCAACAGATAATATCGATTTATTTAATTTTAACATGACATGTTAAAACTAGAATGATAGCCTGCTAGGCTACTAGGCCAATGATAGCCTAGTGATGATACCAACGGACTGCCGTGCAGAGGGTATCGGGTTCGAATTCACGGCGCGCATCAATAATAATACATACATAATAAGATAATAAGACTTTTCCAAGTTACGTGCGTAATAAATAGTTAATATCCCTGTGTCTCGGAGAGCACGTTAAACCGTCGGACCGACAGTCATGAAAATCTTTGACTGTCGTCACGCGGAGTCAGTACCCTTAAATAAACTGATTCTAGTCTAAACCATGGAATGTTTTTATTTATTAACAGCAAATAAAAACATAAATTTACACAAAGCTGACGTTTTAGGGGTTTAGCTACCGATATTCTATCAGGTAAACAATAACATAAAATATCGATAGAAACAGTACTCCAGTGAATACCATTTGTTACATCTCTAATTATTTACCTATTTGATTTACGAATTAACTATTTGCCTACTTGAACACTCAGTCTTTCGCTAGCTTTCCTTTTGTTTAGACTTCCGCGTGAAATAGTAGATTCGTTAGGTATGTCATATTCAAACCCTGAATACTTTAACATGTTGATGTGCTTAGGTAGGAGTGAATGCAATTATGCAGGTGCTCGTAGGGAGTACGAGGAGCGGTATGCCAGACCACGGGGTCTACCCGTGCCGTCGGAGCGCGCGTTTCAACGGCTTCACCACCGGGTGTACAACACGGGCAGTGCTCGCGATGATTCGAATCGCAATCATGGTGGCAGACCACAAAGTAGCGACGGTGTAGTGGAACAGGTCTTACAATTATTCGCTGAGGATCCCACGCAGAGTACCAGGAGTGCGGCACGTGAACTGGGCACCAGTAACGCGCGAGTGTGGAGGATATTAAAAGAAGACGGACAGCATCCTTTCCACTACCAACGTGTTCACTCACTTATGCCGTCGGACTATGCCCACAGAAGACAATACTGCAACTGGCTACTTGGCAAAGTAGAAGAGGATGCTACGTTCTTGGAGCGCGTGTTATTTACCGACGAATGTTCATTTGTGCGGACGGGTGTTTTCAACTGTCACAATGAACACGTCTGGGCTGTTGAAAATCCACACGCGATGAAAGAAAGCCATTTTCAACATCGTTGGCGCATCAATGTGTGGGCGGGAATCCTCGGCGACCGTATTATTGGTCCGCATTTTTGAAATGAAACCATGAACGTTACCAATTATTTAAGATTTTTGAGGGAAGTTCTAAGTGACGAGTTAGATTCGTTGCCGTTAAGCTTCCACCGCAGCTTGTGGTTCCAGCACGACGGTGCCCCACCTCATTTTTTACGAGCTGTGCGTGAGTATCTTGACGCACAGTTCCCTGGCAAGTGGATTGGACGAAGCGGGCCTATCTCGTGGCCACCAAGATCACCGGACCTAACGCCTTTAGACTTTTACTTGTGAGGACACGTTAAACAAATAGTGTACCAAAAACCGTGTGACACTGAAGAAGAAATGCGTGCGCGTATCGTTTCTGCTTTCCGAAGTTTAAACCCAGGAGTGTTAAGAAGTGTGCGTTCGGATATGGTGCAAAGGTGCCGTAAGTGTCTGGACGTGGGTGGCGGACGTGTGGAGAATGACCGTCGCAACTTACAGCAAGTTGATATTTTTATCAATTAAGGTAGGTACCTAGTTACGTAAGATTAAAGCAATTAAAAAGTAGGTAGTTATTAATGTAAGTACCGTAGTCATAGCGCGACGATTTTCTCTTAGATGGGTGACCGCGTGTGACATTACATGAAAGCGCTTCCGGGCTTCCGACGGCCCGTAAAGCCGCATCCAAGAATCGTTAGGCCATGTCGTAGGTATTCGAGCAGTTTGAAAACAGTGACACCAGAGTTGGCCACGCACTCGCACGAAACAAACAGAAAACCTTAATACTGTACTTTGTTTTACGGAGTTTTACCTAAACCGTCGAAGCAAAAGATCAGCTGTTGCATCAAGTGCATAAAATCTGTTTATACCTAAAATAATACTTGGCACGTGTAAAGGCCGATGACGCGCGGCGGCGGCTTTTGTCAAAGGAGGCGGTCGGTTGGCCTATGCACTCAAAGGCGCCGCTTTTGCCGTCAAATTTTTATGAACTTTAAGTAGATACCTAGCTAATACGATTTATGAGTCTTTAGTGTTGCCATGGGTAATCTGATATGATATTATTTAAAATTAATTAAATTTACATGGGAAAATTTTATGTTGAATTTCCGTGAAATAATGACAAATATCTCATCATTTTACGCTACTCTACAACCCCTTCATTGCTCGGACGGGGGGATATGTAACACCCTGTATAATTAGGTTCTCGCTGTAAGATGGCTGAATACATGTACTTACTTATACTATTTATAGGATTATTAGTATAACCAAAAATAGCTAAACTATGTTTAAAGGCCTTAGTTTATTACTTTAAGACAATCTCAATTAATCTCCTTGTTAAAATAAATAACTATTCAACAAATAATTTATGAAAAGAAAAATTGTACATAAAATACAATCTAAACACTAATAAATCATTACTACAAACACTCAAAGTATATCGTTGGTTTCGCGGCATAAATGTGCGCGTGGGATTGGGAGGTCTCGGGTTCGATTCCCGGGTCGGGCAAAATGTTATTGGTTTTTTTTCCATTAGGAAATTCTCAGTAGCAGAGCGGAGTCTGTTAATGTGCCCGGTACGGCAATAGGCTCGCCCCCTATTACGTGGGACCTAAAAAGAAAAAAATCATGGCAAAATGTGGGTGTAATATTAGGTACACCTCTGCCTACCCCTTCGGGGATGCAGGCGTGAGTCTATAAATAAATAAATAAATAAAAGTATATCATCCTCCTAGCGTTATCCCGATTTCAATCTGGGGTCCGCTTTCTAGTCTAACCGGATTTGGCTGAATATTAGCTTTTCCACAGAGCGACTGCCTGTCTGACCTCCGCAACTCGAAGGGATAGCGATATTCCATGGTTTAGACTAGTGTCGGTTTATTTAGAAGGTACTGACGCCCTGTAACGACTGTCAAAGATCTTCATGACAACCGGGACCGACGGCTTAACGTGTTCTCCGAGGCACGGGACAAGCGATTATTAACAATTCAATACGCACATAACTCTGAAAAGTCATTGGTGCGCGCCGTGGATTCGAACCCGATACCCTCTGCATGGCAGTCTGTTCGTATATCCACTCGGCTATCGCAAAAAAGTATATAAATAAAAGTATATAAAAACAATATTATCTAATATTAATTGAACAAATAGACAATAATTATTTCTATTTGCTACTTTGTAACGTACGTAATGCAAGCATGTACTTTAATTTAACGCCTCGCGTTTTAAATTTCGATGTCAGCGGAGAGATAATGTACAACTGTGATATTTTCGTCACCATCTGAATTACTCACGGAATCTGTCTAGTTGCACTTGTGATATTAGTTTTGTATTTTTAGCAGGTGCCGTGAGGTTTGATCTCCGAGTTGGGCAAACATATTTTTGGGGTTTCTGTAAAGGAAAGTGTTACTGTTATTTTGATGTATATAAATAAGGTTTTTTGAGGTGAAATAAAGTAAGTAAGCAGAGTTACGAAGTAGGAGTTTGTGTACTACTCTGTCGTGTCACCAGCGCCGAGTATTGTGGGTCCAATCCCCACACGCGACAACACTTTCTGTGATCAACAATATGTTGTTTCGGGACTGGGTGTACTTTGTGTCCGTTCTTTAATTGTTGTAAAGTGAAACACAGTTTTTGAAATAGAGCGAGACTTACCCTTTGAAAAAAATATCGTCAAGATGTATTTTGCGTTTAAAAGTGGTACAACAAGCTCGGCGATGCGATGGCTGGAACCCATTGGCCCATTGACGCCATCATGAAATCTGGCAATGATAACTTGAATTATGGCCGATTTGAGTTTGATATTATGCCATGGTACTCTTACATGAACTCGTATTTTTTATAGTGTGAACACGGCTAAAGAGGAATCTTAATCTTACACATTTTTAGAAGCAGAAATTTCCCCTATATACAGCTTAATAGAAGATCCGTAGCAATTGAAACTGTTATGTGCCATTTCAATAAATTGGCAATCGATGCCACCTATACCCTAAACTATAAGACCAATTGCAGTGAAGGCACATCTTAAAATGTATAGGTGTGGCAATGTATTATGTGCATTAGCTACGTTTTTCTGCACAAATATACAGAATATAACGCGTCTGAGAGCAGGCATTTCTACATAGCATATATGCTAGCAAGCAGAGCTTTTTAAGAGAAATGTTTAAGAATCAGCTTAAACATTCTAAAATAGTGCAGTATTACCAGGTGCATTCTCACAATGTTTGCGGTGAGAACGTACTTATTAACATAGTGAACGTGCAACAGACTTGTATATAAATATAGAGGGTGTAAAAAGACCCGTAACAAAAACTGAAATCACAGACATATTGTACTTTGGTACAATGAAAAAAATGATCGTTATAATTGTATTGCGAACATTTTTTACTCCGGCAGCATACCTGGGAAGATATTGAGGCTCAAAGTCACCATAATTTTTTTCTAATTAGGTACAAAATCGATGCATTATACTCCGCCAATATATGCTATAGATGTCCTATGACCCAATGGAAAAGGTAGGTTAGGTATTTCCAGCGTTGCACGCGCGCACTTAATTGCCGTATAAAAATATGTATACTTGAAAAAAAAATGTTTCCTAGTTATTATTTTTGCTTGCCATGACTTGGCCTGATGTCCAAAACGAATAGACTTCGGCTTGGTGATGGATCTTGTGACACCCTGTGTATATACTCGCTAGTACTGAGATACCATACACGTATATGTGTGTGTAGTTTAACTTATGAGCTCAATAGTGCACACTACTTTGTGGCTCACCGTTGCGGTTCGGCTAAAAGTTATTTATTGCGCTGGTCGGCTGGCTATGTGGCTGTAGATGGGTGACCCATGTACGGTTTTGTCGAGTGTTGCTGCACACAAATAGAATTATTTATTGTACAGTGTTTACATACGTAGAATGTGAAAGATAGTAGGTACATAATATACATATAGATTGATAATATACAGCAGTATTTGCTGGAAAACTTAACGAAGTTATAAGTGTAATCAGGTCATTTTATAAGCTTCTTCTTCATAATTTTTTCATTCTGTACTTAGAATGAAAGTTAAACTTACTCAGGGCAATTATCTATAATGAAATGTAGGACAATCTTTTGAGGCAAAGTAACGATGTTTCCTATACTGTCAAAGTAAGAAAATTAACACTTTAATACGCACAATGTCAAGCCCCGAAAATTCCAACATGCGGTGATTCAAACTTCTCTCATTAAGATATCGCTTTTATAATAACTGACATATTAACAAGAATGATACTAACATAAAATTATATTATATTATTTATCACTAGTTATGCCAAATAAAATTTCCTCTCGTACATTAGCTAATGATCCAGAATGTCGCTTTGTTCAACTGTGATTCTACTAAGACAAGCCATCGGTCTCCTAAGTGATTGCCACTATATCTTAGTGCTAGTCTTATCTGAAATAAATGTTTCGACAACACGTATATTGTTCAGGTTTCAGTAGAGGCACTAGTTCTATGTCTAAGAAATGTCCGGTGCAGGTGCCTCATGTCTGACGACAGTGCTTTAAATAAAGCGGATTAATAGTAAAATTAAATAACTCGGTTATCTACCTTCCCCTCTAAAGTACAGGTACAATTGGCAATTGTTATTTTTATTATACTAGCTCTCATACATAATCTCAAGCCCTATTATACCCCATTAACACACTAGTAAGTTTATTTTGATAACCTTTTCTCTTATCGAAATGAAACCCCTCTAAGCCTTTTGGCATCATCCACCACTGCCTATCTTAGTAAATATATATTTTGGAATAAGTCCCTGCACATTCCTTCTACTCTAACACCTGTGTCACCAAATTCAGTAGGATTGACCATTGAAGACCAACCCGCGTAAAGTTCAACTGTTTTGGCATCCGTAACGGGCCTCATAAGAAGGATAGCGCAGGAGTTGAAAATAAATAATCCACTTCTCTCATCAGCAAATTCTAGCAGGTCTATTATCATATAAGACTTCATAGACTAAAGTCTGGTACCGCTACGCTACCACCATAGTTGATTTTGCATAATAATATAAAATAAGTATCTACGTTAAACGACCCCTTGCCTGGACAATGACTCGCCGAGCAAGAGAACAAAACATATAATAAAACATATATTTTTAATAGCAATTTATTATTGTTCGAGGTAAAATACATTTGTCGTTTTAATAATGCCCCCCAGTAGATGTGAATGTTGTTGGGCCATGAAGCTTGAGATTGTGGTGCGCTGTTGAATACAGTCGTAGGTTTTATGGCTCTAATAACTAGTTATGAAAGAGATTAGCTCTCTTAAAATCTTCAAACTTAAATGTTATACATAGAAGAAAACAAAATAAAATTTTCTAACTTACAAGATTTAGGTCCAGTTTCACGACCTGAACTTCCAGAAAAAAATGAGATACTAAGTAAATGAGGAGGCTAGAGAATACTCTAGCCTCCTCATTTTATTCTCTCCACCCAAAAATCATACAAGTAGACTTCAAGTTAACCGAGTAAGATATAAACGACTCTCATAAAATCTGTAAATTACAAACATCCCTGTCCCTTTTCTTAACCTTTAACAGCAGCAACTAAAGAATTTGACTCCTAAAGCTTGCATTCCTAGCCTAAATAAAAAACATCTCGCAATATCTTCAAAAATGTTGCACCACTTTACTCCCTAAACCACCCCATGACAGCCAATATTTCCCGAAATACTTATAAAGGGTTGAACATCTATAAAACACCGGCGTTCAGACAGGAATTAATTTTATTTATGAATATTATAAATTCTCGTCGCGTTCTCGCGGAGCATAACGGTGAGTCACTGCCAGGTGATCCTGTCATAAAATTTCTGTTCCATTTTTTAAATTATGTTTTGTTTTTTATCTATTATATATTTGTCGCACGAGTGATTGATTTCCACGGGGTAGCCGGGATCGATCACTCGCCGAGCAATTAAAGAGAGATAATTAGGTTGACTTACGGGAAATAAATAAAAATATCACCAGAAAAGTTTAAACTCGCGTTATAATTCCAGTTATTCGATGACTTTAGTTATAAATAAAAAAACTGACAATTAAGATTAGCAGATGAGACAATTATCCAGGGCGTGGGCGACGTTGGCACTGATCTTGTACTCAACTGGCGGTTCTGGCCGAAGGAAAAGGGCCGAAGCCTCGTGACCGCTGTATTTATAAGGCCGGCGCGGAGGGGCGCGAGGGAACGGCCCATTGCTGTGCGTCACTCGTAGCGAGGCTCGCGGCGCAGGAGCGCGATGTGACGTCACATATTGTACTATTTTGGTTTAGGTTTAGTAAAAAAATCTTATTACATCTTGAGTATAATACCTACATTTTTATGTTTTGGTATGCGTGGTTAAAAAAAATCTGCTATTTCAGTCTATGATGATATACTATACAATGCGCTTTAAATGACATTGCCAAAAGTAAACCCTGTTTCAAAATTTTAGTACCTAATTTATACTTTAAACACCCAGATCATGTTCTATTCCGCCATCTAATAAAATGAATGAAGAAATAGATCCTCTAATAAAATGAACTAAGTAAGCTGATAGGTATTCCAATAAAGAAACGTTAACACATCTATTTCGTAACATAATATCTAGATATCGGAAATGTATAGCTGAGTGCCAGCACAATGAAACAATGCATTTGTTCGATTGCATTTGTATTTTTCTTTAAAAAAATGTCCAATGATCGTTAGCAGAGAATTTGTAACAAAATGAAATAAAAAGAGAAGTCACAAACAAAATTCAAACCCAACTTCGTTATTCCGGTAGCATTGCATAAAAACCGATTCAGAGCGTTGCAGATATAAACGTATCAGTTACCAAAAGGAACAGCAGAATTATTCAGCTAAGTCGAAAAGTATAATACATACAAACAGCGAGTGAGGGGTGCTAACGCAAAAAGGCGGTTTGATTTCAACCTGATAACGATAGGCAGGGTAGCTACCTTCACTCGGAAACACCGACAACATACAGACAACACCTTCAATCTAAATACATTACGCATTTTGTTCAAGCAAATAGAACGATTCAATAATACTCCTGGTGGGGAACTGTAATGTATGTTTAACCGTGATGTAAAGCTGTATTGTGATTTGTTTGGTAGTAAAAGCACCTCCGGAAAGGCGAAGGTAAACAGCATTGGTGTTGATTAATCATTGTGAAATAGTATCGAGTCAGATAGCGATGTAACACAGATTTTTATGCTAAAATGTTAATTTATATGAAGACGGTAATGTGAGTTAGATGCGTAGTGCGATATCTTCATGTTTTTTTATGTTAATAGGCGGCAGACGAGCAGGCAGATCGCCTAAAGGTAAGCAAATACCACCGCCCATGGACACAAGCAACACCACAGGAGTCACAAGTGCGTTGCTGCCCCTTGGGATTGAGAAAAAAGGATAGGATGAGGAGTGGGATAAGGGAGATGGAATAGGGGATAGGGCCTCCGGCACTACGAAACGCAACAGTTTAAGTACTGCTATGCTGTGTATGTATGTTTGTATCACCACCAACTGACTGAAATATCCCAGTAAGTACAAGACTAACCCTTTTATTGAACGTCGGTATTCAACAACACGACTAAATGTCGGTTAGAAGTGTGGTTGAGTACAATATAAATAACAACTAATCGACGCTTGCCTAACTGGTTTCAAGTTCTTCAATGAACATCATGCATATTGCCACGTAACTGTTGGCAACTTTGTTAATGAAACTCAAATACTCGAACATTTTCTTAATTACGGATGTGAATTTCTTTGCGTTTTTTAATGATATCTAACGTTCACTAAAGTGTTTTCTACCTATCTAAACGTAGCGACACATCTGCTGAAAGTTCCGCGCGGAACCTTCAGTAACGAAGCTATTACTCGTAGCAGTCGGTTGGTATTACATACCAAACGGCTATAATTCGGTTGCGTACCGTTCCACGCATTGTGACACTCGACGAAAGGCTCAGCGCTACATTATCAGGAGACATTATCAGGAGGACTATTGCAATATGATCAATAATACAACAGTGGATAGAACAGAAACAATGGCTTTGTGCCTACTCACATATTATGAAACGGTTTTTTTTACAACCATAAAGCGATTTCACACAAAGTATCATAATTATACTGTATAAGGTCTGGTGATTGTATTCTTATTTTTAGCTCGTCGTCAATACCTTTCTTACGACTCCACACCAATACCACTCAAAAAACAATTGACAATCGCCTTTCTATATTTTATATTCCCGCGCATCAATATAATGGATTGTGATTGGCCAGTCGTGTCAGTCCCGTAGTACAGATAATCAAATATTACATAATACGTGCCGATACGGATGGGATGCATGGGAGCGCAACAACACCTTAGAGCTCCCAGCCAACCTCATCTGCCCGTGGTGCATCCTGCCGACCAGCGAACGAGGCTCTGGCGACCGACTAGTGGCGGCATAACCGTTGCAAATAGGCGTAGCTAAATATAATAGATCGGTGACGGGCAGCAGCGTCACCGGTGCGAGAAGCTACGCCCTGCGATCACCAACACGCATGCCCAGCGTGGTTATTACGGGCAAAACCTCAATGGCACACACGTTTACGCAACGGTCCCCAGTTCCCGGTCGCCGACTGACCATGGCTATGTATAACGGGCGCACGCTACGGCTCGACGAACATCTGGCACAACTAGAAGAGGAACTGAAGTACATAAGGTGGCATGTTTTGGGATTATGCGAGGTCCAGAGAGAGGGAGGCCGTTACCCTAGATTCAGGGCACCTTATGTACTTCAGGGGGGACACCAGCCATCCCAAGGCGGGGTTGGGTTCCTGGTCAATAAGGTCCTTTCTGACAACATTTTAAAAATCTCCAGTGTGTCGACAAGGGTAGCATACCTTGTGATCAGACTCACCAAGAGATATACTCTCAAGGTTATCCAAGTGTATGCACCGACTTCGGCATACTCGAATGATGAAGTAGAAGAAATGTACGAAGACATTTCCAGGGCCTTACACAACACCCAAAAGGCCCACTTTAATGTTGTCATGGGGGACTTCAACGCCAAAGTGGGAGTACATACTGAAGCGAATCGGTAGTAGGACCACACGGATTTGGTAGGAGAAATCATAAGGGGCAGATGCTCGTCAACTTCTTAGAGAAGGAGGGGCTGTTCTTAATGAACTCATTCTTTAAGAAGCAGCCTCAAAGAAAGTGGACGTGGCGAAGCCCCGACACTGTGACAAAAAATGAGATTGACTTCATTATGGCGGACAAAAGGCGAATATTTAAGGATGTCTCCGTGATCACTAGGTTCAACACCGGAAGTGATTACCGACTTGTACGAGGCACTCTGAATATCAATTATAAGCTTGAATGCGTTCGCCTTATGAAGTCTACGCTCCGGCCAAATTTCCTCCAATCCGTGGTTGGATCTGAAACATTCCAGCTAAAATTGGAAAACCGGTTCGCTGCCTTGGAAACCGCAATAGACGCAGATACGGACCAGGAACTATACTACTAAACCAGGATAAAGTGGTGGAAATCCTTCGGGATGAGGGGAAGAAACTCTTTAAGACGCAGCACACCGGCAGGAGATCTCAACTTTCGCGAGAATCTCTGCAGCTAATAGAGACGCGACGAGAAAACCCGGCAGGCACTTCGTCAGTCTAAAAAAAAGATCTTTAAGCTGGTAAGACGCGACCTCCGTAGCTCTAATACACGCTCTATACAAAATGCGATCGAGCGAAATCGGGCGTCGAAAGTTTTTACTCAGCATTTAGGTCGAAGTCATCTGACGAAGCTGACCACGTCAGACAGGAAAGTCGCCACTTCTAAGCCGGAGATTCTTGCGGAGGTTCAGAGCTACTACGGCAACCTCTACACCTCGAAAGCGTCCCGTCCCCAACCCGACTCCGAGGATCCAAGAGCCACTTTAACCCGCCACTTCACGGAAGAGTTGCCTGACGTCAGCCAAGACGAAATCGTGGTGGCCCTGAGGCAGCTGCAAAATGGAAAAGCCCCCGGGGAAGATGGAATTACGACGGAGCTGCTAAAGGCAGGTGGAAAACCTATACTTGTGCAGCTCCAACGCATATGTAATTGTGTCCCGTTCTCGGGGAGAACTCCAAGGACGTGGAGTAAGAGCATAGTCGTTTTGTTCTTCAAAAAGGGATACAAATCTCTTTTGAAGAACTATCGACCGATCTCGCTCTTGACCCACGTCTATAAGCTGTTTTCCAGGGTCATCACGAACTGTCTCGCGCGTAGACTCGACGAGTTTCAGCCGCCCAAACAGGCCGGTTTTCGAGGACGATATAGCACCATAGACCACATCCACACAGTGCGGCAGATTATACAGAAGACAGAGGAGTATAATCAGCCCCTGTGCTTAGCGTTTGTGGACTATGAGAAGGCCTTTGACTCCATCGAAACCTGGTCTGTTCTGGAGTCTTTGCAACGGTGCCAAATCGATTGGCGGTACGTCCAAGTGCTGAGAGGTCTGTATGACGTCCTACCCGTTATGACTCACGGTGCCGAGACGTGGACACTGACGGTGCGACTAGTCCACCAATTTAAGTTCGCTCAGCGAGCTATGGAGAGGGCTATGCTCGGAGTTTCTCTGAAGGATCGAATTCGTAATGAAGTGATCCGACAGAGAACCAAGGTAATCGACATAGCTCAGAGAATTAGCACGTTAAAGTGGCAGTGGGCTGGTCACATCTGTCGCAGAACCGATAACCGATGGAGTAGTCGTGTTCTAGAGTGGAGACGCGCCTTGGCAAACGTAGTGTAGGATGCCCTCCGGCTAGGTGGAGTGACGATATACGCAAAGTGGCTGGCAGCGGCTGGACACGAAGAGCCGAAAATCGGGCTCAGTGACGTGCCATTGGAGAGATGATGACGTGCCGATACGACTGCAAAACGATGATAAAATTTTACTTTGTTTTCCCGCGCGCACCAAATAAAAGCTTCTGATTGGCCAGTCGTGTTGGTGCTGCAATACAGATAATCAAAATATAACTTGTTAACCAGAACCTTTATCACAGAGGTGGTATAGATCAATTAAATAATGGCCCGTTATTAATTATCGCTAATACATGAAAGCTACATACTGGTTCATACGCCTATTTTGAATAAAAAACTTTACCAACCAAATGATCCTCCGGTCCTCCTGGTGTTCAGTAGGCAGGAAGGTACTGCTCATTCAATACGACCGATATGAAACAAGTCCAAACAACCATCGCAACTTGAACATGTGTAGCGCACTTTTATGCAATAATACTTTCAGTATACATATGATATAAAAAGCAATGTTATATTCTACTGCTAACGAACCTTGTTTAGTACGGAATTATAATCATTACAAATAAATAAGTGTACCTATTAATAATAATTCTAGCCTAGCTCTATTTAATACTCGCTTTTGTAGAATTTAGTCACCAAATAAGTCAACGTTTTAGTTTTTTCTCTTTTGTGAAAATAGAGGCTTGTTTGTTTGACCCTAAATATACCTAACCTGTGTTTTAGTTGACTACGAACATAAACATTTATACAACGCAAAGGGCGAACAGAAATAATGTTTTAGTTCAATTAATTCAACATCAAACACTATTTTTATCATGCGTGGATCAATAGGCTTAGTCTCATCTATTATTTTGTTCAAAATGCAATTTAAATCTAGTCTTGTTGTCATAAATAGTATTCTCGTAAATTAATCTTCACTTAAATGGTACCGCGACTAGGTTTACCTAAAATTTAATAAAATTATATGCTAACGTCGATCTCTATGTGTAAAATCTTAATATATAAAATTCTTGCGTTACTGACTGACTGACAGACACGCTACAGCCGAAACCAATGGGAATGAAATTTGGCATGTATGTTCCTTGGAGACCGTAGGGGTGTACTAAGACGGGAATTCTCAAAATTCCCACAGGAACGGGCAAAAACGGTTAAATTAAAAAAATATGCGGGCGTAGCCGCGGGCGTCCTCTAGTTAGTTTATAATTACTTTAAGGCCAAGTTTTAACACCTCTGAAAACGCCTTATCTTCCAGATAAATCAATAATTGGGACGAATTTTGAATGAGTTATATGAATTAATTTAATAAGAACTTATTATAGTGCCGTAGTTATTATTAGTGCCGTGTGGTTGACGGCATAGAATACAAGTGTCACCACCCCCTATCTTCCCGTGGGTATCGTAAGAGGCGACTAAGGGATAACACGATGCAAATATAATTTTTGCGTAGAGACGGAAAACTCGACATCAAACCTTATACGACTGCCTCGTTGGTCTCGCGGCATAAATGTGCGCGTGGGATCGGGAGGTCCCGGGTTCGATTCCTGGGTCGGGCAGTGTTATTGGGTTTTTCTGTCACGAAATTCTCAGTAGCAGCACGGAGTCTGGAAATGTGCCCAGTACGGCAATAGGCTCGCCTCGTATTACGTGAGACTAAAATATATCTGGCGAAAAGTGGGTGTAGAAATACACCTCTGCCTACCCCTTCGGGGATAAAAGGCGTGACGATATGTATGTATGTATGTAAGAACTTATCTGACAGCAGTGAAACTGGGCAAAAGTGTAACAGAATACCAATAAAATTGTAAGTCAATTCAAAATGGCTTATGTTTAACTTACCACCAGATATAGTAACATATAACAGACAAAAATAGTGAATGATCATCAAAATGAGACCAGCATTTTAGTGTAAAATTATAACCAAAGTTTTGACAGAGCCCTACTTGGCAGGACTCCTATTTTTGAATTAAGGGTTACAAGAGAACCTAACACAACCTATTTATTTGGTGATCATTTACTACATTCGGTTTTCGAATACAATTTGAAGGGCAGTCGTAACTAAAATAGCTAGTACTATTGTATTTTAGACTTAATTTTTCTGGTGTTAAGTATATATTTTTGGTTAAAGAACTAAGGGTATCAAAGCATTTTATGGTGGTATATATATATTTATCCCCAAATCGCAGTTCTCTCAAAATACAGTGTCGGTGTCTTTTAAGTATGTGAATCGTCCTTCAGTTATATACATTTCATTGCAGGACGGTAAAATCACCACTTTAACAACCGGACTAATATAGCTTGAACTAAATTTCTTGTTGCCAATTATTATTACCACGCATAGTTAGTGTAATAGCAGTAATAAAAACTTCATGATATCAACTCGGTATTCCACACGTAAAACTTTGATGAAAGCCTACTGAAGCATTACTTATTCCTCGTGCTATACTTCAAAAATGGCGGTTCTCCGTAGAGGCTGGGGCGGGACCGGATATTAGCGCAGCAGCCGTCCGCCGGAAGTGTGTGGAAGTTTCTATTAGTTAAGTACCGCGGCCTGCCGTGGCTCTGCTAAGTAATGGACGCTATGATATTTCGGTAGAGAAGGGTTAGCGTGAATTGGCGGCTTCGAATATTATTTACTTAAACATTTTGTTAAATGAAATATGTGTTAAGACTATTACAATTAAAATTATGTACATGTTCCTATATTATAATTTGCCAAGTTCCATAAAAGTACTGAGCATTTCCATAACTTAGGAAATACTCACAGTCAACTTTTCAAACACCTCTACATAAATATCCAAATCCTTACTAAGAGATAATTACATTCGAAACTGAATCGTTAAATTAACTCAAATGAAATTTGCAAAGAGATCCGGTCTGCCACTTCTCTGTGTGGCATACATTTTACTCTTAGATAAAGTACTTGAAAAGATATCTGCACATGCAAAAACGAAACAATAGCTCTACACAACGGGCATTATGACACGTTACAATTGAATTAAAATGCGAAAGGTATAAAACATTTTTGTCAATACTTAAGAAACATACTCGAGTTGCGCAATCCCCCTTACGCGTTTGATGTGTTGCCACGGAGACCGACCGCTACGTATTAGTTTATACAAGTCATGCTCACTAACTACGGGTTAGGGAAAATAAACAAATCCCTTCAGCCGAAGCCAAATGTTAAGTCATGTGCAAAAAATAATACTACCTAGATACAAGGTTCCAATCTTAAAGCAGGCTTTTGTTTGAAACTGTAATATCATAGAGGTGTGTCACCTCTGATTTACTTAAGACATCATGACTTCCAGCCATTTACATACTTTTGTATGTGAGATATCTATTCTACTGCTGGGTAGCAGCCTCTTCTCACTATGAAAAGGATTAGGGCATTTAATCCACTGCCCTGGTCAAGTGAGGGTCAAGTGGAACACTCTCAGATATACAGCTTGTCTCACAATGTTTTCCTTTGTTTTGTAAACAATAACGAGCAATTTAAAAAATACATTGTTCGCAAATTGCGCGCAGTGCGTTTGTAGAAATAATATATTATGAGGAAAAAAACTACTACATTTTCCATTTACTTATATTGTCTTTTAACTTCAATGACATTTACTCAAAACCCAATAAAAATATATTACAACGACGTCTAAACATCTCTCATGTTTTTGCTATTAAAACACAATATGAAATCTTATGGAATCAACGTGAGGTATTTTTGTGTCTCTATACTTACATTATAAAAACATAAAATAACATACAGAAAGGTGTTATTGTTATGTTACCTACACGGGTTAGTGAACGTATGGATTTAAAAAAGAGACCATTATTTCGGGATTATATTATTAGCTATGGGACATGCTGTTTTACGAATCAGGGTTGGTTTTGGTAATAATATTAATCCTTAAATTTACTAGAAAACTCAATATTTACCAATATATGTGGTTTTACGGTAACAAATACACATATTTTACGTTACATATTCGGAGGTGAAAGCAGGACTACTATGAAAGCCACAATTCGTTAAAACAATTGGAACAAATTGCAAATAAACACATAAATCAGCAAGTCAAAAGCTGTATCCTGTCCAGTAGGTCGACCAGTCACCACAGGCAGCACCCGTTCACGAGTATAACGCAATGATCAGCCATCACCCTCCTCAACCATATTAGAGGGAAGTGGGTGACCCGACCACCGACACTCCCGCCTGCAGTGACAGTACAGTGAGCATGACGAACCTACTTTCCAAGACAAGCCATTCGAACTTACATTAGACTAAAATAAATCTATCGGACATTATTAATGCACTATAACATATTTAAAAGAGCAGAACGTCAACAAATAAACGCATAATTGAATTAAAAAAATGTCAAAGTGTATATAAAAATTAAATGTCAAATAAAATAATGACGCAAACAAACATACATGTCAAACAGTGAAACTTATTTCAAAAATAAAGATATTCAAAATTCAAACATGTCAAACAGTATGTATATAAAAACAATTAAATATAAAGCTGTACACAACAACTGGAACAGTAAGTATTGAACTTGTCTACCAAGCATTCTTGTCCTTGAAATAATCATCTATTGAGTAATATGCTTTTTTTAACAAACAAGTTTTAACTTCAGTTTTAAAGGAATTTAAAGGTAACTGACAAAAATGAGTTGGTAATTTATTATACATACGTACACCTAGCCCCATGAATGTATTATGAACTTTATGTAACCGAAGATGAGGCTGGCACAATTTATGTTTATTTCTAGTGTTTATACTATAGATATCACTATTTTTACTATACGACTCAATATTTTGTTTAATGTACATTAAATTGGCAAATGTATATTGGGAAGGTACAGTCAGGATTTCAATTTCTTTAAATCGATCCCTAAGTGACACCCTCGGCCCTAACTGATAAATAGCACGCACTGCCCTTTTTTGCAAAATAAATACACTGTCAATATCTGCAGCTTTACCCCATAGAAGAATACCATAGGACATAACACTATGAAAGTAACTAAAATAAACGAGACGAGCCGTATCGACGTCGGTTAACTGTCTAATTTTTCTAATAGCGTATGCAGCCGAGCTAAGTTTCCCAGTAAGAGCCAATATGTGTGCTCCCCATTGCAATTTATTATCTACTGTTATACCTAAGAAAACAGTGCTATTGACTGGTTCTATAATTTCCTCGTTAAGTGCTAAGTAAGGTCCCAGATTCTTTACGTTTGGCAATACAAATTTAACACTCCCTCAGTGGGCGGTGGGGTCGTCACGTCCCGACGCCAAAGAGATTCTGATTAACTTAATTGATATCTCACTGTCACAATGGCCTCTACATGGAGATTCGCACGCATCGCTGTATGTACGCATGCTTAGTTACTTTTAAATAAATAGTCCAAACCTAGCAAAACATAAACACAGCAATACAGACTAAAGCAAAATCTAATTCATTCATAGAGGCGCTAGTCATTGTGAATAAAACATAAGCAATAACAGTAGGCGTAACAGGCTTATGAAAACTAATGATAACGGCTCATTCTTGAGGCGTGGGTTCAGTTTTAAATCCAATAGCAAAAGTAAAATATCACTGGCCGCAACCACGGACCGATGGACCGCAGGGCTGGACTGGGATTAGAGGGTGCATGAATAAGTGTCTATTTTGGGTGCGACAACTTGATAAACTTAAAGTATAATTATCAGTAACTTTATTTATCAAGTAACATAATTAGCAACTGCCTCCGTGGTCCAGTGGATAGCATATGCGACTGCTAATCGGTGGTCCCGGGTTCGTTTTCTGGGTCGGGCAAAAGTGTTACTGGGTTTTTCCGAATACTCAGTAGCAGCCCGGAGTCTGGTGATGTGCCCGGTAACGGCAATAGGCTCGCCTCCTATTACGTGGGACCTGAAAATTCATGGCGAAATGTGGGTGTAATATTTACACCTCTGCCTACCCCTTCGGGGATACAGGCGTGAGACTATAAAAAAAAATTTGCAGCCTCACGCTAAAAACTACCTACTTATAAACTGTTTAATAAATGTGATCCTCAAATATTGGTTTCGAATTTGGATCTTCTTTATGCTCGTTCGTGAAATGTTGTCCTAATATGAATCAATTAATATGAATCAAATAATACAAATACAGTAAGGGTAAAATAGAACACCTTTTACTTACCTCTTATCTATCTAACAATAAGACTTATCGTTACTTCACTGTGTAGTGAGTTCATTTAATATGGTTTCTGCCTATAAGTCAGCGGTTAGATTCGGTTCTCTTGTCATTGTTCTTACAGTACCTACCTGGTGTACCATTTTTTTTCATTTTACCTTTTAGTTTTTTTTGGCGTCGGGTTGGAAAATCCTCATGGAGTCACTCCGCCCTGAGGGAAGGCCGAAGGGGACTGTCAGACTTTTACTGACTAAAAACTAACCCGTGTTCCTCATGTACCCATGTGTCGGAGGGTCGGGTATCACTGAAACATTCCGCGCAACCCCCCGACGGGTATTGGCCCGCCAGATGGTCAGGCGAACAAAACCCCCTTGGCGGTGGATGAAGGAGTTGGGCTCCGCCGCCAAAACACGCAGCGGCCGCAGAGGATAGGGAGGACGGCAACGCCACACCGCATCTCCTCTTCCTCTGCGGCCCCACCACGACGCAACGATGGTGCGCCCCCATTTGGTCGCGGGGGATAGGGCGCGCGGCGACGCAACACCGACACGCCTCTACTCCCGCGACCGCACCCAACTGCGATGGACAGACAGAACTGTCCCCCGCACTCGTACCTTGGGACGCATCCTACGCAGGCCTCACCCAGGCCCACGTGGAGCGTCCCCTCCCGGGATCGCGCTTAGCTTCACCGTGGGTGTACCTGAAATCCACGGTTACTGAGCCCCCCACCACGACAAGGTGGAGATCCCACGGAGGGGGGCCTACCAGGTGTACCAGCCATTATTTATCCATCGAATTGCAACCCAAAAGGCATCCAACCTGTGCTATGTTAAACCAACATAAAATATTACTATACTCTAAAATAATCCCAAGTAAAATATTAATATCGTTTATAACTATGAACTCATACAGGTCTGCACTACGGCACGGTAATATAATCTAACAGTATTGTAACTCGGCCGTCTTCGTGAGTTATATACCTACCAGACGCGCCGCATGCGAGCTGCGGCACGATCGCGGCTGTGGGTACTGTAGGCACATTCCGCCGCACAGTCTGGGTTCTTTGCTCGAGGCGCGTAGGTATAACTCGAGTTTCGTGCGTTTGTATGGAGTTACAATACTGTTAGATATTATTACCGTGACCACGGTTGAGAGGTGCATGAATATATTATAACTTTTGTGTTTAACGGAACATGAATCTTAAGTAAAATATCACTGCCCGTTATAGCTTTAGAGCAATATCGGATTCAACTTTGATTAATGAGAATATATTGTTATTTTTGGCCACAACGGCAGAGTGATCAAATGTAAATATTACTGAATTACTGGATTCATACTGGTCCGACGATCTGGCTACGATGAACGATGTACTATGGCAGTAGGATTCAGGTGGCTTAAGGTTGGTCTGTGTGGAGAGCCTTGGGGAAAGCCTATGTCCTGCAGTGGACGTCTCTAGATGATGCTTGGATGCATAGTAGTCACCCTAGCTTATAGTGTAGAAGAAGGCTAAACCGTTTATGAGAACACCTACACATCATTATTTTAGATGTTGCCGTATATTTGTTAGCCAAATCATACATTATTAAAATGCATTATCAAATCTTATAAAAAGGGTGGGAACTGAGATTGCACAGGGAAAGTGTAGATACCTGCTACTTTAAGCTAAATCGTTAACTCTATTTATGGATAAAACAGTACAATATTAAATTTAAATCGTTTTTTTTTTATAATACAGTCGAAAAACCGCATCCTCCTCTCTTCTACGTTATTATAATAGGTTGCCGTGCCCTACGGGGTCCATAATGTATCTTATATTGTGATATTGTAACATCTTATTTAACTTATGGAGTGCAATAAAATATTGAGTATTGAGTATTTTAAGGGCACAAAAATATTTGCGAGATCATTTTGCTTTCATTGCCATATTTAATCCTCAAAAGCGCACCCTGATACCTTAGGTACCGACCCATTTTTAAAGCGATCCCTGTCTATTTCGACCCACTTATCCTTCGACCGTCATCTACTATTATCTCAGCGCGGCTCGCGATTAACGTTTCACTCCTGCCAAGACCGTAAACTTACCAGATAAGAATTAGAATAATACTACGGATAAATTACTTACTGCGAGACGACAACATTGATTTCTTCAAACGTGATCAAGGTGTTAGGTTTTGCCGGTAGTTTTAAACGAAGACATATAAAGTTTCGGTTACAATGGGTAGATACAGCCACAATATCTTGATCCTAAATTTCCTAATGCTAATTCAATCGGCCCGCTTTTCTATTAAATATTTTTTATAAGAACGATCGATTAAAAGAACGATCTAGTTTTCAAAACTAATACAAACAAAATTCTGCCAAAACGTAACAAGACACTGAAGGTCAGTTTAAGAGTCCTAGAGACTTAGTTATTTTAGCATGAATGGAGCTCAAGTAGCGAAGTACTTCTCTCTCAAGAAATATCGACGTAAAACAGTTAGTCGGCTTTGTTTGAGGCTCTGATTTGGCTCGCCCACATTTGATCAACATTAGGCATGCTGCTTGACTCTCTAAAAGTCCAACAAATATCTGACCTTGGAGCAGCCGAATCAGTGTAGGTACTACATGCCGAACGCGTTATTTCACATTGTGATTGAGAGCGTCACGGCCTCATCATCCCTTATCCAGGCTCACAGTCTTCCCAGTTTGCTGTTTTACGCATTTGATTTACAACAAGAATAAACCTTTATCTTACGCAGTTGTTTAAAAGGTTCCAAACATTGATCAACAACGGTTCTACTTTTACGTTACTTGGAAACGTACTCGTAACTTGAGTCGTAAATAAATATATCGTCAAAAAATCTGGCTTTATTGAATTTCGATAGGGTTTATTATACCGCCGCGTAACAAGAACTTACTTTTAAGGCCCCTTTAGATTTTATGCGATCTTTAAGGAGAAATACATTGTTTACCATGATGTGGTAACATGTAACTTTAAGGTAAAACACCTTATCCTTATCCTTATCACTCACCTTATCCTTCGACCGTCATCTACTATTATCTCAGCGCGGCTCGCGATTAACGTTTCACTCCTGCCAAGACCGTAAACTTACCAGATAAGAATTAGAATAATACTACGGATAAATTACTTACTGCGAGACGACAACATTGATTTCTTCAAACGTGATCAAGGTGTTAGGTTTTGCCGGTAGTTTTAAACGAAGACATATAAAGTTTCGGTTACAATGGGTAGATACAGCCACAATATCTTGATCCTAAATTTCCTAATGCTAATTCAATCGGCCCGCTTTTCTATTAAATATTTTTTATAAGAACGATCGATTAAAAGAACGATCTAGTTTTCAAAACTAATACAAACAAAATTCTGCCAAAACGTAACAAGACACTGAAGGTCAGTTTAAGAGTCCTAGAGACTTAGTTATTTTAGCATGAATGGAGCTCAAGTAGCGAAGTACTTCTCTCTCAAGAAATATCGACGTAAAACAGTTAGTCGGCTTTGTTTGAGGCTCTGATTTGGCTCGCCCACATTTGATCAACATTAGGCATGCTGCTTGACTCTCTAAAAGTCCAACAAATATCTGACCTTGGAGCAGCCGAATCAGTGTAGGTACTACATGCCGAACGCGTTATTTCACATTGTGATTGAGAGCGTCACGGCCTCATCATCCCTTATCCAGGCTCACAGTCTTCCCAGTTTGCTGTTTTACGCATTTGATTTACAACAAGAATAAACCTTTATCTTACGCAGTTGTTTAAAAGGTTCCAAACATTGATCAACAACGGTTCTACTTTTACGTTACTTGGAAACGTACTCGTAACTTGAGTCGTAAATAAATATATCGTCAAAAAATCTGGCTTTATTGAATTTCGATAGGGTTTATTATACCGCCGCGTAACAAGAACTTACTTTTAAGGCCCCTTTAGATTTTATGCGATCTTTAAGGAGAAATACATTGTTTACCATGATGTGGTAACATGTAACTTTAAGGTGTTTTCTTTACGTAAATGACTCTATATGGTAGGAGGAATGGCAACAATATATGTATTTGTTCTACTGTTTTTGTATTATTGTGCTATACCTGCTTTAATATAGTATGCTGGTGCTTTTAGAAGCAAAATAGTATTCATCGCTTTTCATACAAGTGCTTCATACTCGTACCTTTAAATGCTAGATACAATTGAACGTTGCGTTAAATCGATTGATTTGGTGTAGTAGAATTCTTGTGAGACAATTATTTTATAGTAATTAACAAGATACGAATGAAGCAATATTTTGTGAAAACAACGGATATTCTAAAAAGAGAGAGAGGTTTAAATTTAAATTCATAAATGAGGGAGATTTCCTCTCTCATTAAAGTCAGCAATTTGATCCTGCTAAAAGCGTGGCTCGTTACAGGCCTAGGCCTGCTCTTTTATCCTCTCTTCTTTTCCAATAAGGAGGAGAGAGAGAGCATGGGGACCAAGTAGATTACGGAAAAAGGAACGAGGAAAGCTTTATGCTATTCTCCATTTCCTAACAATTGACAACGCGTGAGTGGTTCCTCATTAGCGTCACTGGCGTCTTACGTTTGGGATTAGTCGCTTAAAATACTACCACTAAGCAATTCGCGGCAGCTGAATTATTTCTAATTTGCGTAATATGGCTGTCATAATCAACAGAAGTTTGATCAAATCGTACAGGACCAAGCCTATCCAGAGGTGGTGGAACTGGGGCCTAATTCTCCTAAATAAATACAGATTCGATATAATGTCAGTGTCATACTTACGTCACAAAAAGCGTATTCCTCTAAATTATCTGATATTTGAATAAAATTGTAACGAGATCGTATTACCAACAAGTATCAAAATATGTGTGAACGACGAACTGTTTATTTCAAATTATACGATAATGACATTAGCAGAATACCGGTTTTGAGTCAATTCAAAATATAATTTCAGTGTCATATAAAAGTACGAGAATTAGCCTGCTGGGCTTTAATCGCGTAGGTACTTCTTTGAAGGGAATAACAAGTACACTGTTGCCCTATGTTTGACCGTTTTGCATCGGTCGTGGTCACGAGGAGACTATAGCTCAGATTTCCCGCACATATTTAATCTTGTGTATGAAATATGTACGTTGTTGAATTAAAATGTAATATAATTTAATCAGTAAGTAACCAGACTGCTGCAGGTATAACGTTCAACAAATAAGTTTAATGAAAATGGCGATTCAATTTATGTTGAAAGCAACCGGCGAAATGAGAATGTGATTCACTTTTCCCTAAACTGTCAATTATATTACACCCAGTTAAATTCAAATCCTGAATGAAATCTAGAAATGTACGGTAATGACTCGCAAGCTTGTTGCCAGAATTAATTTTGTTATTCGTCTGATAAACGTTCCTTTTCAATACTACAACTAAAGTGTGCTTATAGTGTGCCGATGTTTCGTTGCATTTTATTTCCCACGGAGCGACTGTCATTGAATTACGAACGCCATTAAGAATTAGAGCCGTGTTACTTGCGCATACAGTATTCTTTTGGCGTTTACGAATAAAATGGAAAACTGCTGATGGCCTGCCTGCCCATTTAGTATACAGATTAGTAATCGCACGAACTAACGCCGAGTATTTAATGGAATATAGTGACATAACCGTCCAACATGTCGACGATTGTCTGGCAGCGTAAGTCCTTCACTGCCTTATTCAAAACTGTAACTATACAAGACAACATAGAAGCTTGTGACAGCTTCAACCAACTCTTGCGTAAAAATAAACCGATAACGACAAGTAAGCAATCTAATAAGATGCATTCTGTATCAAGTTTCAGCATCAACAAATCTTACATTAGACATCTGAAATAAAGTAGAATTGCTATGTTATAATTATGACGTTCCATCAGCTTTACGCAGCGGTCACTAGTCCTGTCCTGTCCAATCTAAACTTTAACAAAAAACGTCATTCATCACGCAATTTGTCATTTTAAAATACACCTTGACTTAAATTCCACCTGCTGCTCGTTTAAATTTTCTTTACAGCGAAATTACATCATAGAGCCTGCCTCGATTCAAAACACAAACCAAAAGCCAACATCAAACCAGCTACAACCCATTTTCCCTAAAAGTTCCACAATCTTTAACCCGCTAAGACACATTAAAAAAAACTTAACCAACTTCTGTCGGCCATCAAATGTTTTGTGTTTTTTCAAGAGAGCTCACCTTAAGAGGATTACCGGGGAGGGTAAGGGGGGGAAGGGAATGAAGAAATTCACAGCAGCCGTAATTTACCTTAGTAATGGCTCTAAACCCTGCCCCTCCCCTTTTGGATACCCCGCATCGAGGCATTTTCTTAAATTTAAAACAAGAGGCATTTTTTTAGGTGGAACCTTAACTTCCTTGGATCAACAGTGATTTAGTGCTTAGTGATTATACTCTTGTGTTTGACGGGGTTCTTTCTATTCTATGTTGCGGGCTTCGACTTTTCTAGTTATCTGTGAGACGTAAAATTATTGATTATTTAATTATGTGCAGCAGCTTTTGTCATCGCCATCATTGACCATGTATTTAAATGACCCATTAGATACTAGGTACAGGCCACTTCTTATTATAAGAAGGTTTAGGCCATATTCCACCACACTGTGCGAATGCGTATTGGCAGACTTCATATGTCTTTAACATATTAAAGAACTCACAGACATGCAGGTTTCCTCACGATTTTTTCCTTCACAAGCGATATTTGTGAAGTGGGTTTGAACTTGAGACCCTCTACGTAGCATTCTGTTAGTCTCACAGGTTGTCGCAGCTTTTGTATATATCTGAAAATAATATACTGCCTCGTTGGTCTCGCGGCATAAATGTGCGCGTGGGATTGGGAGGTCTCGGGTTCCGGGTCGGACAAAGTGTTATTGGGTTTTTCCGTTCTCAGTAACAGCACGGAGTCTGGTAATGTGCCCGATACGGCAATAGGCTCGTCCCCTATTACGTGGGACTAAAATAAATCTGGCGAAAAGTGGGTGTACCTATATATAGGTATATTACCTCTGCCGACCTCTTCGGGGATATAGGAGTGAGACTATGTATGTATGTGAAAAAATTATAAACTTCAATTTAGTGTAGTAGTGTATTATACAAAAAGAACTATGATACTTAAACCTGGGTGAAGATAAAGTGAATAGATATAGTCGATAGAGGTAGAACGTCGTTAATATATATTCACAAGGTAAAGTTATTGCAGTTGAGTATCCCGTTTATCTTGAGCTTTGCTTAGAATATCGTTACTACGAGTATGTGTACACAGGTAACTGATACAGCCCGGATTACTTGTAATATATCGATGAAGTATTCTGCAGAGTGATGTTATGCTTTGTAAATGTGTTTTCTTTGAGTTTGTGCAATATAAGTAGTTGAAGATGCATTGTCGTCGCAATGGTATTCTAAATAAAGGTAATGTAAATAAGTTTTAACGGTGTCTTATACCACCATTCACCTGGATCTTGGGCGATTCGTCAGTTCTACGGGGTGTAATTGCTGGCAATAACCGTACCCCTACTGTTCACTAAATAAATATTAGTATATTGATAAGTTGTTTACAAGAGATGGTAAGAATGAAAAAGATATTGAATGAAGAGTTAATGCAGGTAATAGAGTGAATGGAGCACTGAAGGCGTTTATGAACAGTCAAAACGTGTCCAAAAAGGCACGTTTGGCTGAGCATAGAGGGGTGTTATTGCTTACCCTTATGTATGGTAGTGAAAGTTGGGTATGGCAGAAGAGACTTGAAAGTAGAAAAAAAATAAATGCTGTAGAAATGAGAGCAATGAGAAGTATGTGTGGTATATCTTTGAACGACAGAGTAAAGAATAGTGTGATAAGAGAGTGGTGTGGGGTAAAAGAAGATGTAGTGACAAGCATCGAGAAAGGCATGTTAAGATGGTTTGGGCACATGGAGAGGATGGATGACGAAAGACTGACAAAGAAGATATATAAGGCGAATGTGAATGAGACAGGACGAAGGGGAAGACCTAGGCAGACGTTCTCTGATTGGAGACATCCTAAAAAAAGGACAGGTCAGAAGTACCCTAAACAGAAGAACATGCATGAGAAACTTGATGGAAGTGAATGAAGCGTAAGAGATATGTCAGGATCGTTGCAAATGGCGTTCCGTAGTCTCTGCCTACCCCTCCGGGCAACAGGCGTGAGTCTATGTATGTATTTTATTTTATAATTTTCGGAAAACTTACAGCTAATTGGTACAGTGAACAGATTTATAGCAAAATATGGCCAATTACAAGTTTTCACAGATAGGTAACATTATTAGGTAGTTTTGTAACATAACTAACTTAACTTCTAAGGAACTTACAAATAAAAAATAACAATAGTAACATTCACATTTAAACATAGTTATGTAAACGGGAAACATTTTTTGTATTTTATATATAGGTATAAAACTAACGTTTAACACTTTACACACAAACACAACATTTAATTACAAGTGATGGTTGTCACCAAAAAACTGATCGCTAAGTTTTTTTTTCATTTTTAAGACACTGGTAGTGAATAGGTCGATATCTACATCCTGACATGCCGTGTTATACATGCGGCTCGCTCCGATTACATACGCGTTTTGACGATAATTAGTGCTAACCGCGGGAATATGCAGGAGGTGTGATCTGCGTAGATACGCAGATGGTATACGCAGTCCAATTTTGCTTAGAAACTCAGTTATGTTAATTGACCCATTAAATATATTAAATAGAAAGGAGATGTCAGCAATTTTACGCCTTACATATAGAGGCAGTAAATGAAATTGATTACATCGGCTTATGTAATCGGGTAAATAGCAATTCGCACAATATTGTATGTACCTTACAAACTTTCTTTGGATGCCTTCCAGCCGATTAATATAGACGTCGTAGTGAGGATTTCATACTTGTGACGCATACTCCAGGTGACAACGAACCAAGGAACAGTATAAGATTTTAATAGTCTTAATGCTTTTAAAGTCAGCTGAGATTCGGCAAATGAAACCTAGCGCTTTAGTGGCTTTTTTGACGATACATTCAATGTGAGAATCGAAAGAAAGTTTTGTATCAAATACTATCCCTAAATCCCTAATATTGGTCACTCTAGTTATAGGTGCATCTTTGAGAGTGTAGGTGTGCAGAATTAGATTGGGTTTGCGAGAGTACGAGCAAACGTAGCATTTAGATACATTTAAATCAAGCCTATTGAGATTACAATATATTTGAAAACGCTCGAGATCTTCCTGCAGTGTACGTGCATCATTGGCTGTCTTTATTTTCCTCATAATCTTCATATCATCGGCATACAACAATATTTTTGAGTACTGAAAGCATGAGCTGATGTCGTTCATGAATATATTGAAAAGAAGAGGCCCGAGTAATGATCCTTGGGGAACGCCTGAAGGTACTTTAAATGGTCTTGACGCGTATCCATTTTGCACCACAGTCTGACATCTGTTCTAAACGTATGATGTGAACCATCTGTAAAGGTCACCCCTGATTCCCATGGAGTAAAGTTTGCACAGAAGTGTATCGTGATGTATACGGTCAAAACATTTACTGAAGTCGGAATACACAACATCCATCTGTGTCCGTTGTGCCATTGACTTCGATATGAAGTCGCTACAAAGAACTAAATTTGTTGTCGTAGATCGTCCAGGGAGAAAGCCATGCTGATATTCGCCAAAATCGAGCTTAAGAGCGGAGTATAACTGCTTATGCACTATTTTCTCTAAAATGTTTGCGAATATACACAACTTAGATATGGGCCTATAGTTTTCAACTTGACCCTTTGGTCCTTTTTTATAGATGGGTGTTATGTATGCCGACTTCCAGATGGTGGGCACCAGACCAGTGTCAAATGAGGGTTTAAATAAAATTGAGAGAGGGGGGCGGCGAGACTGCTGGCGCAGCTCCGAATAAAAACGGGTGGCACGTTGTCTGGGCCTGCTGATTTATTGAGGTCAATTTGTTTAAGTAGCCTGTGTACCTCATCTTCGTATATCTCGATGGCATTTATATGTGAGTTTGATTTAGCCTGCTCATAGAAGTTCGAATATTGTATGCTATGTGAAGTAGAATCAGGCACTGGCTCTTCCAGGAAATTGGAATGGAAATAATTTCCAAACATGTTGCAGACATCATCACCATTATTGGAGGAAACCTGTCCATACTGCAATGTTGAGGGATAAGCATTAGAATTTCTCTTCGATTTAACATAGCTCCAGAAAGTGCGGGGATTTATACGTATTGCAGATTCTATTTGTGTGATGTGATCATCAAATAATTTACTTTCCAGCTCCTTTGATCGCTGTCTTAAGATTATGAATGTTTGGTAGTCCGAAATATTATTATATTCTTTAAATTTGGAGTGGAATTTAGATTTTTCTTTGATCAATTTTATTAAGGGACTTTTATACCATGGAGGATACTTAAGCTGAGGGGTAGTCATTCTGCACGGTATGTAGGTATTACGTAATCTATTAATGTGGTCATAGAAAAACGACACGGCATCTTCAAGCGGCCTACACTCCAGTTCGTTCCGCCAGTCCACCCGATCCATTTCCGCCTTTATAGCGTCATAAACGCGCTAAATAGCGTATGTATGATGATGCAGTGACAAGCATCGAGAAAGGCATGTTACTATGGTTTGGGCACATGGAGAGGATGGGTGACGAAAAACTGACAAAGAAGATATATAAGCAAGTGTGAATGCGAAGGGGAAGACCTAGGCGGACGTTCTCTGACCAGATTAGAGGCATCCAAAAAAAAGGACAGGTCAGAAGTAACCTAAACAGAAGAGCATGCATGAGAAACTTGATGGGAGTGAATGAAGCAAGAGAGATATGTCAGTATCGTTGCAAATGGCGTTCCGTAGTCTCTGCCTACCCCTCCGGGAAACAGGCGTGAGTCTATGTATGTATGTATGTTGATATATAATTATGTCGGTACCTATGTCTGCAAGAGTACAGTCCTCATGTGACCACGGCTGGTGTTACCGTCAGGGCAAATAAACCTGAGGTATTAAATAACTACGCGATATACCTTTAGTTTACTGTCTTTGTCCTTAAACAGTCGGCGAGACTAAAGAGCTGTAAGCGGTGGCAATAAGTTTATTCTTACTTTCTTTTAAATACACATTTGGCAAATAATCTCCAGCCTCACAGATTACTCCAGACCAACTAGAGCAATATGTGAGGCTAACTTGCTATAAGAGACGGTATTGAGCTTATCCTTTCTTTCCACTAAGTTCTACTGACAACCTCTGTTAATGAATCGCGTGGGCAGAAATACTTGCGGTGCTCAGATTTATCCTCAATGGACCCAATTCTAATCCAATTTTAAACATATTAATCTCTGTGTTAATTTGATGCTATTCATGTTTCAGATTCGGCACTAAGCATTTCCTCCTATTAATTAAAAGACTTGTCCTAATACGCATTTCAAATGTGAATCACCTAGTGTGAACCAGCAGAATCAACAGCGGTAAAACGTCAAAACCAATTATAAATAGCGCTTCCCTCGTAAATGTTGCTATAAAAAGCATGCAATAAATAATCAACGGTGTGATAGCTAACATGGTTGATCTTGGATCTTTAATATGACAGCTAACTTCTTGCTAAATCCTTGCTAAAAGAAAATTCTAGAAGCTCGGGATGATAAACACACAGGATGTTTACCATAAAACTTCTTTAGCGACACAGACTGTCGTAGCGACACATTTTTATAATTTAATAACGCTATAAAGCTGCTAAAAAAAATCGCTCGTTATATCTAATGTTCGAGCTTAAAGACTAAGGCTGATATTTATTTAATATAGGGCACTCACAGTTTTATCAGTAACTAGCTTTTGCCCGCCGCTTTGCGCGCGTTAAATTCGGGTTAACATAAATCTACTTTCAGTCTCAAGTTGTGTGAAGGCACTCCTGATTATTCTAAAGACTTCAGAAACTCTATAGGGTACAAAGTTATTCGGTCAGTATCCATGACATTATCTACCGAAAGGTACATAATAACATCACCTTGCATACAATCAAATGTCAAATGTTCTAATACATATCCAATATACATCTATAAACATTTTCGCATTTATAATATTAGTAGGGAAAATCGTTTCAGCCATTTAAGCGTAGTATATAATTTATTAGTTTATATATGCGATCAATTTAATCACCGTGCTCAATATGACATTATGTATGATGTGACAGTACTGACAGATATGCGATAGCATATGATCAGCACTTAATTATTAGCGCATGCGTTCTCACTTCCAAGAGGTAAATTTGTGCCGTACAAACTTCTGCCCTCCCTACAATCACTCCCAGTTTAATTTTTGCAACTTACAGTAGCCTATGTCCGTCTCCATGGTCCAATATATCTGTATATTAAATTTCAACAAAATCGGTGCAGCCGTTTTAGCGTGAAAACAGAACACACATACATACAAACTTTCGAATTTATAATATTACTAGCTTTTGCCCGCGGCTTCGCGCGCGTTAAATTCAGGGTAACACAAATTTACTTTCAGTCTCAAGTTGTGTGAAGACACTCTTGATTATTCTAAAGACTTCAAAAACTCTATAGGGTACAAAGTAGCTCGGTCAGTATTCATGACACTATTATATATACCTACCATTATATCTACCGATAGGTACATAATAACATCGCCTTGTATACAGTCAAATGCCAAAGCCATGTTCCAATACATGTCCAATATATATCTATAAACACATTCACATTTATAGTACCTATTAGTAGAGAAAATCGTTTCAGCCGTTTAAGCGTAGTATATAATTATTATTAGTTTATATATATGCGAACAATGTAATCACCGTGCACAAGATGACATTATGTATGATGTGTCAGTACTGACAGATATACGCACATGCGCACTCAGTTCTTATAGCGCATGCGTTCTTACTTCCAAGAGGTAAATTTGTGCGGAACAAATTTCTAGCCTCCCTGCAATCCCTCCCCGTTTAATTTTTGCATCTTATGGTAGCCTATGTCCGTCTCCATGGTCCAGTATATCTCTATATCAAATTTCAACAAAATCGGTTCAGCCGTTTTAGCGTGAAAACGGAACATACATACATACATACACACTTTCAAATTTATAATATTAGTAGGGATAGTAGGGATTAAGTAGGGATTATCAAAATGATGTCGATCCATTTTTTCTTTCGTATCAATTCCGACAGCTTTCAAAACAGATTTCCAGTAACCAGTATGTAAAAGTAATTTCAATGCCTGCTGAGATCACCACACGGATCGATCAACATCCCAGCATCCATTCTACAACCAAAGCAACGAAAAATGAGCGCTTGTTTTCAGCAGACATTTATAGCAGATTGTCACCATGGAGGGTACTTTATGATATCGGTGCCAATTCTTGACTTACAAGTAAAATTATCAGACTAAGTTGTATGTATACAGTCTATAAACTCTTACAAACTGGATGTGGCCCAAAGTAAAAAGACAATACATACGTTATTAGACCAACCAAGGTAGTTCTACCACTCTTGGTAACTTGAATATGAGTTCCTGATATATGTGGTTGTGTAGAAAATGTACGCACTTTAGTGGATTAAACAGAGAAAATATACTTTGAAGAATTAAACAGCGGTAGTCGAATGAAATGTGAAAATAATGTCACGCAAAGGACTTCGGATTCGAACACCACTGAATAGTCAAATATAGTACTTATGTAGTACATTTTAACTGTTGCTTGCTAAAAATAAAAACGCAGCGTGAAGCAGCCCGCATGTTTGATATTTTTCATAACGTTCTCAAAGGTATAGCCAGTCTGCCAAACAAAGCGCGTTGGATAACCTAGCGAAGGAGAAGGGTTAGTTGGGATAGCTTTAAGCAGAGATTTTATACTTAATTATTTTAGTATCTCAATACTATTTTCCAAACTTTATCTTGATCTGCTGCAAGACTCAAATAGCTGACAACAATAATCTTATCTCTGTATTATATATTTAACACTTTTATATATGCTTACTATTCATACTGCGCTTGTTTTGAGAGTTCCGTACCTAAAAGGTAAAAACGGGACCCTATTACTAAGCCTACGCTGTCTGTCTGTCCGTCTTGTCTGTCTGTCACCAGGCTGTATCTCATAAACCGTGATAGCAAGAAAGCTGAAATTTTTACAAATTATGTATTTCGGTTGCCGCTTTAACAACAAATACTAAATAAAAATATTAAGGAGGGGTCCCATCCAAAAAACGTGTGTTTTTTGTATTTTTTGTTCAAAATTACTAACTGTAACAGGTAGACGCTTTAAATTGACACAGAATATGTAATTGTATATTACCTTTCAAAATAAAAAAATTAATAAAAAAAGTAAATAATAAAGGGGGGCTCCCATACAACAAACGTAATTTTTAAGCGATTTGTTACTCAATCTTAATAAACAGGTAGAAACATAAAAGGTATTTAAGTATACATACAACGAACTTGATTTTCTTTTATAGATGATGGTACGGAACCCTTCGTGCGCGAGTCCGACTCGCACTTGCCCAATTTTTTCAATTCACAGGCCAAGGTAAACAGAGCCTTCTTTAACCTTGGCCTGAATCATTAATTTAATTTCGGTGATGCGCCAAGGTCGAACTGGAAACAGGGTTTTCCTCAAACTGAAAACTAAACTCGAGAGTTTACATATTTTTCTCTCTAGCTGCGTGTTTGATTAAGCACTTTAAAAGTGGCGATTGATTGTGATCTAGATCACAGCCATACCTTAAGGGTTGATAACTTGGATTTTACCTTTGATTATCGTTTAACATACATTTCACAATTTATTTATTATTTGAGTACATAAAATAATTTATTTTATTTGCTATTAGGTCTCTAGTTAACAAATAAGAAACACCTTTGGTGAGCCTGAAATAACGCCTACCACAACTTAAAAAATAAATTGATTAAATCATTCTATCGGTAGCTTTTTTATTCGTTGCCTACTAATTATTAAGACAAAGTACACACATTTGAGAAAAGGGTATCCCGAGTAAATCCAAGAATTAGGAAAAACAAGGGTTAGTAATTAGGAGAGTGGCTGGCGCGAGTTGTGCCTAAATCATATCGATACGAGACAGCGCTCCAGTAAGCTCTCAGCACACACTGCATGTGGTACAAGGCTCAAGCTGGTAGCGTGACTTTTTTTTTCATTTTAGCTGACGGGTTTGAAGTAAATATTCACTAAGAAATAATTACTTTACGAAGTAGATATTTTTTATATAAATTATAGAGTTCTTTATGGTCTTGAGCTTCTTTTCCTAAGTCGTTAGGTGTAGGTGTCCATCAAATCGCATCAAGGTTCATATCTTTTAATGGAAAAGTATTATTATCAGTTATTTTCATAAAAAAGTTTTGTAAATATAAAGTAGTGTCCAAATAGTATGTTTTGTTTTTCTAAAACAAAGTCTTAAAAAAATCTTATTTGAAATAATTAAAATTTATTCTAAGCCAATACAATCTTAGAACAAAAATATTAAAACACAATCTCAGAACAATTATACAAGTATATACCAATTTTTTTACAACAGCGACTAAGTCAAGGTCACTGTACCACACGACCAGCGATTAGTATAAGTGGCGACGCTCATATTTAGCTAAATCGCATTTACTCACTGCACGCACCATCTACCACGAGATGTCTCTTCATTTTACACCAAAAATAAAATGTTTATCCGGGGATTAGGTTCTGGGCGGCAGCGGGTGAGGGCGTAGCGGCAGCTATAATTTATCTCACTAATGGCTTTAAACCTGACATCTGCCCTTTTAAGAGCTTCGTAAATAAGTACCACAGTTTATATCTCGAGTGAAAATGCATTTTCCTTTCCCCACTGTTTGTTCCGTTGCATTTAGAAAATTGGTTTCGTGGGACCGCGGGTTTAGGAATGCTGTACTTGCTACAATAGTAATATTTTAAGAGTATACTGTTTGGTTTCTTCGCTGGAACGATACGGCGTCGTTACGAGAAAGCTGAACTGAATAACTAATACTAATGACTCTCGATGTGATGAAAAATGTTTATGTGTAGTCAGTAGTATTACATAATAATAAATGAAAAAATCTACAATAAAGCGACTGACATATAATAAAAATCACCGACAAATGTTGACACAATGAACATTGAAAAAGAACTATTTTATTACAGTCACTCATTTTCATTGCCAGGAGCAACTAATCAGATATACATATAAGTACGAAATTCTATGTCTAAAACAACAAAACGTTTTCACCACAAAATACCTACGTGTTAAATCCGTACCTAGAACCCTAAGATTCGATTTCATGAAACTCTACAAAAAGACATTCTTAAAGAATAATAAGTCCTTAAATTATTCCAACAGAAATACCAGGATTATAATATTCGGTCGGTCTGATCAGCAGAGAGGCAAAGTTTTGGGCGTAAGGGCCTGTTCACGAGATCGGTCTTAGCGGCGCGCGTCGCGGCGGGCGGCGCGGCAGAGCGTTGTGCACGCCACGACCCTACAGCAGCGGTAAACGCAGCGGCAAATGTGGACGTATTTGGGCCGACGGAGTTACCCATAAAGATGGCGATAACCAAAATATCTTTGTGTAACTATACGGTATACTTACCTACAAAGTTGTCGACATTGGATCTTCATTTCTTACAAGTATTTTATATCAAAGGAATAATGCATATTCGCAATTAATGAGGCGTTGAATAGGTACCTACACAACGTAGATTACGTTAAGTAGGTAGGTAAATCACCTTTTAACTTTCATAGTAGCTGTGTCTGTACCTAAATAGGTACATATGTACATTACACAATGTTTTAATGTTTGCGATTTATATTAAAACCTACCATTATAATCTGTAAAACATTGTTTCATTACATCTCGCAACGTTTTATTAACATTTTTGTATTTATACAGCGGATGTGTTGCTATCCATACACGCGACCGTTTTAAAATTTCGACTTTAAATACTTGTCTCATCTGTGGTCTCCGTATTCATTACCGCCACAAAATATTTAACAAATAGTTTAACCGCCTAGTTCGTCCCTCGCGTAACGCTGTCTGTGCCGCTCGGAGTCGTGGCGTCGGACTCGGTCGCAGTACATTTGTACCCGCCGCTCGCCGCACCGCCCGCCGCGCCGCACGCCGCGCAGCCAATCGCGCCAAAAAAAACGCGCGCGTTATCGCTGTGCGCGGCGGCTCGTGGCGTGCTTCGAACGTTTTCATACATTTGATCTTACCGCTCGTCGCCCCGCGCTAAGCCGCCGCTCGGAGCGGCAAGGTCGTGACAGGGCCGTTAGTGAGCTTAGCATTTAATTTACTTAGCACTTAGCAACCCAAAGTGCTTACTAGACTTGTAAACTTTAACAATTATCAGCTACGCCGTTATTATCATCACGCAACGCTCGTTGTGAGGTAAACGAAAGTTTCGAGACGTTGCATGACAATAAACATTGCCACAATTTTCTTCAATTCAAACTTTTACGAGCTGTAATTTCAAACATTTAACAGACATAAGTATAATTTTCATCGACAATTTTAACTATATTTATACTAATTATAGTTAATACAATTTTAACTATATGTATACTACATACATATAGTAGTAGTACTGCTATACTTATACTACTCGTCGTCTCTGCCTACCCCTCCGGGAAACAGGCGTGAGTTTATGTATGTATGTTATACTAATTATTCAATAGGACTTGAGGTTTTTAAATAGGATTGCATATAATTATGAAAATTAACTAGTAAACAATGCATTAAGGCAATAATAAATGATATTATTAATACCTTGATTTACTCACCACACACAAAAAATAACAACCTGCTTATCATTGAGTACTCTGAAACACAAAAACATCGAACATCTACCTTGCTAATACAATGTAAAAGGCAATAGGTATTTATAAAAAATCGAGCCCCATAGTAGGTAAACTACAACTAGTCTTATTGATTGACCAACTTAACCATATGATCTATCACTAGAGTTAGTGTAAAATATTCTTAATAATGACATACCTACGTCATTTTATTACTATGACAAATAATTGTAGCCAAAGAAGCTTTACAAATTTACTGTAATACTCGATTAAAGACAACAACAAACTCCTAATTTTGCGTGATCGCCCCCACACTTTAACAGATTGATAAGTCCTTTTTTGTAACGTCAGACCTTACGTTACATAATTTAATAATTTGCGCACCATAATCCTACCTTAGAACTTTATCCTACTAAGTTTAAAAATAAAGTCCTTGAGCGATGCAAGATTACCCTTTCGCCGAAGCGTCTAATTTAAATAGCAAAGCTTCTTACACATCTCGAGCTGAACAAGGGCCCTTGAATTCGACAAGACTCGTGAACCCTTCCGAGTACAAATATTTATTAACAGCCTAACTAGTGGAATAATCCTGAGCGAAGGTACTACAGTAAAAGTTTATGTTTGAAAGATAAAGAGTTGGTGTTGGAGTGATTATCACTGCAATGAGCCCCTTATCGTGGACCCGCGGTCCCTGCACATTATTTAGCTATTTATTAAGCTTAAAGTTGTTTGTACATACGCTGTCGTCTAATCCATTTCGGTGCGGAGCGGCGGCGGTTACGAAACCGGTTGAATTGTATCCTTGTCTTATTATAATCGATAGTAAATTGGCTCAAAACACTTACTTATATTGACACGGAAGAATTGGTACATAAGTTAGCAATTAATTAACACTGACTATTTTATACAAGTTTGCAACGCTAACACACACACACACACACACACACACACACACGCACACACACACAGACTCACACGAGAGATAGAGATATTGTTTAGCTACCTTTTTTTTTTATTATGTAGCTGAAATTTGTAATGCCATTAATTTTAATATCCTTAAAATTCTTTTTTTATCCTTAATTATAATCTATGCCTAATAATTATTATTATATTCAAATTTAAAAATGTATTATGTCTGTAATTTTAATCTTCGTGTGGTGACGGATTAAGAATACGGAATGTCACCACCCCATATCATCCCATGGGTGTCGTAAGAGCCAACAGAGGGAGCATATTATGCAGAGAACAGCACTGTAAGAGAAGGAAAACTTGATACAAACCCTATACCAACCCGTTTGGCCAGCGTGGTGTAGTAGGCCAATTCCTCCTTTCAAAGGAGAGGCCTAGTCCAGCAGTGGACTGCTAAAGGCTGACGATAATGATGATGATGATGATGTAATTTTAATCTTAAATAAATGTATTAATAATTTCAAAGTATCAAACTTATAATGAATTATCTAGGGTGGAAGGCGCTGGCGACTGTAACACAATTTATATTAGTACGGTCGTCAACGACAACCTCTTATTTTAAGCTGAACTGTTTTCTTTGATTTCTGTTTGAGTTAAGTTATAGTTATTATTATAAGAGAAATTGTATTCTTATTGATGATGAATAAATGATTATTATTATTATTATTATAGTAAGCAATAGCTTATAAACTTGTGACCAACCATATCCAGTTTTGATTTTGCGAGGTCTAACGGATTTCTGTAGCTCCCGGCCAGGTGATAATTTAGCGTCGGTAAATTGTGAGACAGGCAGTAATTGTTAATATAAGACGACAGACTATACAGAGTGTTTGGCGCATGGACCGACACAATTTTTTGGGGGTTAGTGGAGTTTTCACCCCAAGAAACCAATGTCCTAAGTGTACAGTATTAAGTGCAGTTCTTTTTTAAGGAAATCGAAGTTAAGTTCAAAAGAGCTTTTAGTTCGTTTTATAATTAATTTTGAATTTCATATTTTGCACTAATTTATTCATTTTTAAGAGTTTTGAAGCTCCACAATTACTTTTTTTTTAAGAATAATAATACATTAGGGCATCCAATAAAAGTTATCTAGTGCAAATATGACTACAAACTAAAAAGTTATAATTCGAGGGTTCACGGGCAACATGTATTAAGCGACATTTTTTAAACTTTACAGGAGAGCGTTTTAAAGTTTCAATTTTATGGAAAAAAAATCGTTATAAAAAAAGTATACGGTGCGTTTTAAAGTTGCAATATTATGAAAAAAAATCGTTATAAAAAAAGTATAAGGTGATTAACGACAAAGTGACCAAATTTGATTTCCATGACAAAAGCTGCATAATTGAGTATAGTTTTCATTTCTTTTAAGCTACTATTAATAGAAATAAAAGTCGCTTGATACAATATTACCCCAGTTTACTTTTATTTAGAAACAGGCTAAATGATATAAATGCCATAAACTTCACAATACAGGTAAAGGAAAAACGATTTAAGCGACCCTCTGGTATGATTTTGTGTAAGGCTAAATATATGAACAACCATTGGAATATTAAAATAAAATCAGGCTAATCGGTTTAAGGAATTGAAATATCATTAAGTAGTTGCAGATTAAAATGATTTATGTAGCACTTTCCTCTAAAAGTAAATTGTTTGAAATAACAATCAATTTGTATGTTTAATTAGGATTGGCGGTTAGATCAGCATTAATTTGGACTATTGTTTATTTCCTACAGATGAAAAGTCTAAAGAAATTTTAAAATAATACAAATACGTGTTTAAAATCAGATAAGTGATCGTTTTTAGGGTTCCGTACCTCACAAGGTAAAAAGGAACCCTTATAAGATCACTTTCTTGTCCGTCTGTCTGTCCGTGTGTCACCACCGATTTTCTCAGGAACGGGTGGACCTAGCAAATGGAAATTTATACCAGATAATGAGGTTTATGGTTCCTATTAGGTCAACCCGATAAAAAGATATGGTCAAAATTAGATTTTTGCGAAAACTTTTAAGTACCAAAATTAACCTTAATTTTCAACTTTTTTAATTTTCGGAATTTTTCATTTACTTGTGCTGTAAGACCTTGGTTTTAACCAAAATTGACAATTCTAGGTCAACCGTAAGTACCCTATAGGTTTTGGGTCGAAAACCTATATGGTAGTTCCCGTTGAAATAGAATCACGAAATTTGGCCAAGAGCAGGGTCTTACAGCACAAAATTTAAGGGTGTCCATACATAAATATTACCTAAACTCTATCTACACTAATATAATAAAGAGAAAAAAATTGAATTTTTGTTTGTTTGTAATGGATAAACTCAAAAACTACTGGACCGATTTTAAAAATTCTTCACTATTAGAAAGCTACATTATCTGCAAGTAACATAGGCTATATTTTATTTTAGAAAAAATAGGGGTCCGTAAAATATTTGGTTTTTTCGGGTACGCGAAGTAGTTCACTCCGGACGCGGGTGAAACCGCGGGAAACGGCTAGTTTAAGATAAACCTCTAAGTTGTATGGGCGCACATACAGATTTAGAGGACTAGCGTAATTAGCACCAACCTCAAATAAGGTAAAATGCGTACGGAACCCTCGGTGCGCGGGTCAGACTCGCACTTGCCCAAGGATTCACATTTTTCGCTATTTGAAAAATATTCAGCTAACATGAAATACACATTTTTTTAGATAAATTACATCCAGACAAATCATCGTACTAATCACACCACGATTATTCCTGGATGATTTGATTCTGATAAGATATTTTTTATTTTTTTGTTTAAAGTATTTTTGTCTGTTCATTTCCATATCCGTGGATGTCACTTTAAGCAGAAATTTCCAAAAAAGAATTTAGTTTACGCATGCCAATGTCATTGTTAAGCATGAAGCCCGGGGTTTGATTCCAAGGTCGAAAACAGTGTTCTCAAGTTTTTCCATAGAGAAATTCTCAGTAGCACCGCAGTCTGGAATTGTGCCTAGTAAGTGGCAACAGGGACATCCCATGTTTCATGTGATAATATAACTGGTAAAAAAGTGAGTCAAATATCTCTACCTCTCCAGAGAAATACAGGCGTAAATTTATGTTATGTCAATTACTTAGTTTAGGACTTTAGATTATGTGTAATAACAGTCATCATTATCCTAGCATTATTTATGGTTGCATCCTCTGCTATTTGCTTAGGTGCCCAGGGCCCGATATCTAGTCGAACCTGATAAGGTGCAATATGTACCTACGGGATTCCATGGGATAACGATGTTCTTTGGTTAGACTAGTGTCAGGATATTTGAGGGTGCTGACTCTCCGTAACGACTTTCAAACATCTTCATGACAGTCGGGACCGATGGCTTAACGCGCCCTCCGAAGCCCTATACAAGCAATAATTTTCAGGTACATACGCACATAACGTTAATAAGACTACAAGTTGTTCAAAGTTATTGGTATGTGCCAGATTTCGAATCCGAGACCCTCTGCATTGCAGTCTGTTGGTCTCACTCCTAGACTATCGCTGTCTGTTGTACCTAGGTAATGTTTGCAAAATGTGCAATAACACTATCTGTGTTCAATTCAGTTGATAGCACATACATACACATACATAGTCTCATGCCTGTAACCCCGAAGTGGTAGGCAGAGGTGTATTGCTACACCCACTTTTCGCCAGATTTATTTTATTCCCACGTAATAATTGGCGAGCCTATGGCCGTACCGGGCACATTCCAGACTCCGTGCTTTTTTTTTACTGTGAATTTCCTAACATGAAAACCCAGTAACACATTGCCCGACCCGGGAATCGAACACCAGACTTCCCGATCCTACGCGCTCATTTTTGCCGCAAGACCAACGAGGCAGTCAGTAAAAGTTCTGCTGATAGTAACACTAAGGGTCTGTTTCACAATGTCTCAGTAAATTCATAAGTAGCTACTTGATAAGTATGCTACTGAGGCGTTAAATCCACTCGGTAACTTCCGCTGCGTTTCACAATCGCCACGCCCATTTCTTAACGTGAAGAGTAACTACTATAAACTTACTTAAAACATGACTGGCAACATTCAAATGCCGCGTTTCGTTCAACGATTATGTAAAATGATTAGTGATTTTTATCTAATTAACTTAAAAATACGATGTTTATTTATTACATTTTGTATTTTATTAGAGTCAGTGGACTATTAAAACTTCGAATATTATTTTATTTCACTAGTAAAAGTTAAGAATTGTTTTATAACTCTGCGTAGTAACAAAACGCAGTCCTTATGTCATTTTTGTTTCGGTTGTTTACTTGTTTATTGTTCACACTCATTCTGAAAAAAGGAGAGGTTTAAGAAGAGCATATAATATAGGCACATACACTTACCTTTACATAGGTTTCTAGGTACCTATGTAAGTAGGTACCTACCTAACTACCTATAGCTATTATTTATAATATCAATCAAAGTTGTTTCCATAAACCAAAGACACTATGTGCGCCTGGAGAAGTATGAGAACTCACCTATTTTTATATATATTTATGTTATCTTCAATACGAAAATAAACATAATTCACACCTTCTTTACACAGGCCAAATCTCGCTTTGAAATCTACATCATCTAATGCCATAAATAATTTGCTCTATTGCGAATTATCGGTATTCTTCGAGGTTGCGTCACTTGGTCATAAAACTCCTCGAATTCGTCTTCAATCACATCAAATAAATCCATCATTTTTAAATCACGAAAACACGTAATTCAAACTAAATGTGCCGCAGGCAACAAACACAGTACCTTTGTATAGCAACAAACAAAAGAATGCCTTTCTTTGGCGTATTTTGTCAACATCTGGTAAACAGATGGGTGTAGATGGTCCTACTTACTTAGCAGCTCAACGTTTAATTACTACTTCAGCCGATCTATAAGTTACCGAGTAGTTTTAGTGACGATTAGTACTACTTCACGATTGTGAAACGCGTGACATAGCTTTACTTACTGATTAAGTATTAACTAGCCTACTGAGAACTTTACTTTGACATTGTGAAACAGGCCCTAAATTATAAATTTTAATAAACACAAACAACTACTATTTATTAAGGAAACATTTAAAAAACAATTATGTACGTAAGTACTTACCTATAATATTTTTTTTGTTTAAGCATCGAAATGTATATGGCAAATAATATTTTCAATTCAGTTTTACACTCTCAAAATAGTACTATAATTATGTATATTCAATGTGAACATTCTAATTCACAATAATTAATACTGTCTGATCGATTGTAAGAGACACGTGTAGACTGTTTATATTTCGAATACATTTTACAGTAAGTTAATAATACAATAAATTATTCACCTTTTAAATGTATTGATAATTTCTTTATGAAATTCTTCAAATTATAATTAGACTAGCCGTTTCCCGCAGTTTCACCCGCGTCGTGAGGAAACTACTTCGCGTACCCGAAAAACCCAAATATCTTACGGACTCCTATTATATATAGGCTATAATAAAATATAACCTATGTTACTCGCAGATAATGTAGCTTTCTAATGGTGTAAGAATTAAAAAAATCGGTCCAGTAGTTTTTGAGTTTATCCATTACAAACAAACAAACAAAAATAAAATTTTTGCCTCTTTATAATATTAAGATATATAGTGTAGATATAGATGTAGATTAAGGCGCTGTGCTAAGCGACTGTTTTGGTAAATGAGGGGGTGAAGCAGGGGAGGTGAAGGGAGCTTAGCTCCGTCTACTGCGGGGCGCCCCCATTCATTCTCGTCGCGTGCGGCCGTATTCTGGCGACATCCGTATTCCAATATTTCAAAATCGCAAGCAAAACGATTTAGCATATTGAATTGAGATACTGATATTAAAATTTATATTACATACATCAATCTGTTTGTACAATATAGGCATAGCGCAATTTTTGTTCTCAGTGCAGCCATGAGCAAAACTGGTTTACATTATATGTTATAGGTATAAATAGTTGACGAAAGTAGGTAAATACCTACGTGCCGTAAGATGTTCAAAATAATTAAGTCAGTTCCATGTATGGAGAGGCCATTATTATGTTTGTTTTGTTTTTGTATAAAAATAGTGAAGCAGTTCATAGAATACCTACACCTAATTCCATTCCTGCCAGTTTTCAAATCTGTTTTGCAATCAATTGGCTGTGACATACGGGCAGACAGACAGACAGACATTGCGAATCTATAAGGGTTCCGTTTTTACAATTTTTTGCTACGGTACCCTAAAAACCACAATACTGCTCTACTAAGCGCAAAAGCCGTATCTCAACTAAAGCGAGTTACGAGATAATTGAAGTTTAGTAAAAGTTGATTTCTTTTATTTATTTATGGATGTTTATTGTTATTATAGATATAATTACTATGGTAAAGGTTTCGAAATACGTCGCCGTTTTTAGGGGTTGTGAGTGATTGGAGAGAGAGGAGAGGAGGTCTTGAAACCCCCCTCACCATTTTCACTTGCCGGAAATACTTGGTTTCCTCTGAAAAAAAAAATCTCCAAACATCGGTGTCATGGCACTGCCAACTTCCACATTCATCACACTAGTTTAATAAACTAAGGTTGACGGAGCCCTGCGAAGGGCTCCTGTTTTCGGATTAAGGGTCAAAAGAGAACCTAACATAACCTATTTAGTTACTTATTACAATCGCACCTAACCCTAGGCACTCGAAAGTAATGGCGCACAAATTTGACATTAGCTGTCAATGTGATCATTCCAAGATGGCAGTTTTGCGTTTCGTTTCACGTTTTTCACATAAAACATAAAATAGACATTTGTAAAACTGTACTAAAGTATTAACTACGTTCCGTTTTGCATAATTGCCGAAGTATTAATGAAATTTTGGAAATTGTTTAAAAATATTTAGACACAACTCCGGCAGCCAAAATTACTATTAGGTGATTAAAACGAACTCCCTTAAGCCCCGTACACTACCAATACCCTCAAATTCAGGCGACTTGTTTCGAAACCCAACCCATTATTATTTTTCAAAATAGATGAAACATCAAAAATATATGTGGATATACCTTATTCATGAGATACTGCTATGTCGCTTAGAAAATTATAGAATTAGAATTTGAGTTACTGCTTTTTCGTTAGCTCTCGTCATACATGTTTGTATGGAAATATAAAAAAAATTCTTTCGCTTCAAATTTATTAACGAAATACAGAGTTTACAGCTCATCAAAAGTTAGCTGTCTGCTACAACCCGGCAGGTTTTCTTTATTCTCATCGAATGTTAAAGGCAGTGTGTGAGGTGATAAGACTTATTATTTGCTGTTGCTCACGAGGCACAGTTTCATTTACTTTCCTTTTACGGCTTGGTATTGTAGAAATTTCAAGCACTAATGAAACATTTTCCTCTCCGTGATCTCGCAATGCCATCCCTTGAGCTTGACGAGAATCAACAATTTCAGGCAACTGCCAATTCATATAAAACGCCACAAGCTTCTCCCAGAAAACATCATCTCTTTCTATAATTTCTATTTTTAGTAGGTATACTTTCGCCACTCCACACAGCAAATAAACACTTTTGTTTGCGTGTAACGTGGCGTTGCCCCTGAATTTGGTAATAACAATTACAATATTTGTTTAGCCTAGTCAGTTCACTTTTTTACCATGTTTCCATATTTGTATTTTATTTGCTCTTATACTATTCTCCAGGCCATTCTTATATGCAACTTTAGAACATTAAATTTCCACAATCGTGTTTGGACCTATTAATCCATCTGGCGTGGCACCAATAATCGAATAATCCACAAGGCTCGATTGTTACATTTTCTTGCTTTGCCTGTTGTTGCAAAGCCAGTTGTTCATTTTAGATTCCATGCGCAACTGATTTTACATTGCAAATATTTTATTTGTACAAAATATTTTTTACTAAGTTGGCTTTACTGCTGTTATCTCTTCTTTTTACCACTATACAAAAAGTTCAATCTGCCAACATAGTCTTACGCAATTCGAACCAGTCACTGCTATCCCTCTTGTAATTTTTGCTTATCACTACGGAATTTGAGTCAAATTTGTTAAAAAAATTGTTTGGCATTTCTTGGCTAGCTCTTGAACAGATCGTGTTATGCTCGGGCCACACTACCTTACCGTCTACCGGGCTGTTACCGCCATAATTATGGCAATAAATTACCGTTAAATTACTGCGTGAAGTCGTGTGGTTACACTAGAGTTTACCGAGATATGCCAATAAACTAGGCGGTAAAAATACCATTTTTCAAAATGGCGGATGAAGCTGCAGCTGTTTGGTATTTTATGAGTGCCAATTATTTTAACATGAATCTTTTAAATTTTTAGCTTTCTGTCGGGTATCCCAGAGAGACGGTTCGGGTTGCAATAACTCCAAAAATTCGAGCGCTTTTTCATTTGACCACTCCATATCGGTAGATACGTGCGTCGTCGTCGAACTCGTGTTGCACACTGAACAAACGGTAGTGTGGCCACAAACGCAATAATTACTGCGGTAATCTTCTTTGATGTGCGAAAAAGACCGCCGCCGGAGCTATTGCCTACCGGCATATGCCATATTGTTTGGCATTGTAAAATTATGGCCATAAATCGCGGTTACACCTAGGCGTTGTTGAAATTATGGCAATAATTGTTGGCATATCCCGGTAGTGTAGCCCGAGCATTAGGAATGACTGAAGTCAAATGTGTGTAAGACGTTGCAGAACTGTTATCTTTAATTTCACTGTAATAACAATAATGATAATTAGTTACGTACTTTATTATTAAAAAAATACTATATCTTGTGTTATAGCAAACAGAGAAGTCACCTTCTTACTTATAAATGATTGATTTTAGAAATTAAAATGATATTAGATGTACTGAGACATACCTAATAGTTTATGAATAATCAAAGTTTTACCCGATGTACCTAAAAAGGTTTATGTTCAAAACACAATAATACAACATTCGTTACCGCTTGTGTGCGGATTGCGGAGCGCCATATTAGCGCTGTCATCATTATTGTTCGCCGTGGCGGCATCTTAGCGCTCCAGGCGCTCTGACAAGCTAATGAATTTGAAATATAGGTACATAAAATGATTCGATTTTATGTTATTACTCTTTCAAAAATTGAAAACTGTGGCAGCCATGTATTGTGAGAATAATTTATATAATTATATTATGCATAATCGATAATATATAAGTAACATAGTTAGTCATAAAAGACTCTTATGAAAATAATTTGTGTAAAAATGTTACATATTTCATAATCACTTGGCCATGGATGAATTTCTATTTTATTACGACGCTTTCTTGTACAAATCCTTCGTAGAACTTCATTTCTCTAATTGTCCATATTTTATTCTTCTAATTATATATTTATAAGCACAGAAACAATAACACATTAAACGCAACAAGAGAATAAACATAGGTCCTAATTATATGTGCCCATAGTTACATGAAAAGCCTATTTGATTCAAAGTATTCAGTCTATAACATAAAACATGAAATTACGAACTCAAATCGGCGTATTATAATAACAAACAGGTTTACGTAAAATTTCGTGCAGCGGAGACGCAAGCGACATGACCTATCTCTCACAGGGCTCATAGCCGAATGATGAGGTCTGGGCGGGGCGTAAACTAGCAACTGACACTCAGTACACCGCTTATGCTAATAAGGTTTAAATTGCTGAAGCGTTTGATATTGATGGGATCTACCGAGCGTCAAAATCATAGACGTTTGGCAGGTTTTATTTAATTTTACAAAATATACAGGTATAATATGAAAATAAATAAGGTAATTCTTTAGTTCATTAGATTTCCTACAATATTATCAAAAAAAATACGACAGCTTACGATCAAAATATTGCAAACAGTGAGACGAAAGATTATTTTCTGCCTCGATTTTGTGATTTTTTTACCGTGATTCTATTTTACGTACATGAAAAATTCTTTCAAAAGTCTTTTGTTCAGACTTTTGACTTAAAGCTCTAATTTTTGCTAGTTTGTAATATGTACCGTTATGGCTAGATGCGCGACGAAAAATTAGGTGTTTCACGGCTTCTGAGGTATAACAGCGCCTTAAGCACTATTTTACGCCACAACAACGCAATATTTCAAAAACCAGGTGATGATTTTGTCCAAATAACACATAACCATGTCCATACTCGTTCACGGTTCACGGCGACAGGGGCGACTGAAGCACCCCGGGGGCACGCGCGTTACTCACAGTGACGTAAATCAAAGACTCTGGCGCCGAAACGATATGTCTTACCCGACAACGAATAAACGATTTATACAAAATGTTGACTATCTTAACGAATTATATTTCCTAATTCCAGTAAAGTAAAAATGTTTTAATTTCCACCACTTAGAATACAATATGTCTGATGAGACGAGTCTTTATTAATTCAGTTCAAGAAGAAGGATTTAACCGCCGAGTATAAAGAATTTTTATTAAATATGAAAATAATTTAAGCGCCTGTGTGTATTAATATCAGACGCATGGTTTAAGCGACATAAGGTATGGATTTCAGCAGCAGGCTAAATGTTTTAAGCGACATCAAGTATGAATTTCAGGTGCAAGCAAAATGCTTTAAGCGACGGTATACATATATTTTAGGCGCAGGCAAGACGATTCAAACACCTTATCTTACCAAACTTATGCCAGGGAAAATAGCTCAAGTCAAAAACACTAAATATTTCGCCTGTATGAAGTCCATTTTTTCTTAAATTGTAAAAAAAAATTGTCGCTTCAATCAAAGCTACTCCGACATGCGCCTAAATTTACTATTGTTTTAAGCGCCAAAAAAGTGCTCAGATCAGCACGAAACCAACTGCAAACGACGCAGCAAAATCCGGCGATTCCGAATATATATATAACTCAATATCGGCCAGGATGTCGCTTAATACATTTTGCCCGTGAACCATCGATTACATTTAAAACGATATTATCGTTTTAAATGTGATAATTTAAAAAAAAATGAAAAAATATAAAAAAGTCGTATCTCGAGTACAGATACAATTAGGACCTGGGTTTCCTGGGGTGAAAACTAGGATATGCCCTACCCTAACCCCCAAAAAAATGTGTCGGTCCATGCGCCAAAAACCCTTAATATAATCACAATTTCAATTAAATTAAGGCCCAGTGTATTATAAAATTATAGACAGCTAGTCACTCTTCATTTATATAAAAAGCTACGAAATGAAAGCACTAGACAGCAAATTCTGAGATATTACTAAAACAATACTAAAATAAGGATTTCCAACGTTATCTGGTAGCATATCCGAGTAAAAGCGGTATTTACAAAAGTTGTAAGCAATATAAGCCGCTATAAAAGTCCTAATTAATGGTTGTTCAGATTTTATTGCGACTATCACGTAAACGTCAGATAATACGGTTGACTTACGCTCTTTTATTACAATTTCGAATAAATCTTCTTACTACCCTATTATGTCTTGTGTACATGTAGGTACTTATGTATTTTATGTACACTTCTTAAAGTTTATCTTTTGCCAATGCTTCCTATATGCTGTGTGTGCATTTGATTCATGAACGATCATGCAGGTCTTGGTACGATATCTGATTCTTTTATTATAGAATATGGATGGCCAAGAGGTAACTTACTGCTCGCTTGATGGTAAGAGGTTAATTAGGATAGTAAGCCTGTGACGATAGTGATATCCACTCACGCAATTTCAACTCTATCAATCAATCCATCAGCCTATCGCAGTCCACTGCTGGACATAGGCCTCTCCCAACATGCGCTATTTCAACTCTAAAAAACAGATAAAATCTAAATATTCCCCTTATCAAAATCCTCTCCAGGTCTCCTCAGTTTTGCACAGGAAAAAAAGAGAAGAAAGAAAGTAGACAAGGTCTGCGGTGCCCTCACTCAAACAACAAATACAGCAGGAGGAATAATACTTCTATAAGCAAAACTCATTTGAGAATATGAATGAAACACATCACTGTAAAATTTAAAATAAATCATAAAGACTGGTAGAATATTGTGATTACTGCACTGACAGCATAAAGATACTGCCACTAGGACACTGTAAAGCTAGGGTTGACCATTTGTAGAATGATAGTGACTATTTGTAGGATGAAGCTACTGATGGAACTGCGTCAGTCAGTGAAATCGCAATATCAAATTGGAATGACGCGCAGTATTAAAATTCCTAAAAATACAATGATAACGTGACCACGTTTCAATGAATGTGTGAGCACCTATTCTGTGTACATTGTTCAAATGAAACAATTTCAGACGAAACGGACTGTACCTCTAATTTCTTTGCACTGTATATTCACATTATTCGCAAGCTGAGTTCACATTTTCACAGCGTTAGTATGTTGTTAGGCGCCTTGTTATTCGTTGTGTTCAAGCGGCAAACTCTTTGATTATATCATGCAGCGTACCAAAGAGACACAGTTCTTTTAAAGTTAAAAGTACCAAAGATCTCGAATAAAATTTGAGAACTATTCTAGTGCTGCTGTGCAGCAAAATAGGCGAGGCTTCACTCCTTCATTGGACTACGAAAGGTTCACACTCCTAACAAGAGACCAAGCAGCACATTGAACACAATCAGAATGTAAAAATAAACGTATAAACAATATAAAAGGAAGTAAGTTGTGATAAGTGGAATCATTTTAAATAAGACCTTCTAGGAGCTCCTAGTAAGCTTTTCATAAGCTTTTCTTTTATTTCGTGCACGATCGTGCAGTCGCAAATTTTGTTCATATAGGAGGGCAGAGGTAACATCAAGTCCGATAAGTGATTGGTACCTACGCGGCACTATATTTATATCTAGTAGGTACACACAATATAAAACATAGGTATTGAAAAGTGAGTGCATACACCTCTGTCTACCTCTTAATTACTCAGTCGTGAGTTTACTGTACCTCTAATTTCTTTGCACTGTATATTCACAAGCTGAGTACACATTTTCACAGCGTTAGTATATTGTTAGGCGCCTTATTATTCGTTGTGTTCAAGCGGCAAACTCTTTGATTATATCATGCAGCGTGCTAAAGAGACACAGTTCTTTTTAAGTTAAAAGTACCAAAGATCTCGAATAAAATTTGAGAACTATTCTAGTGCTGCTGTGCAGCAAAATAGGCGAGGATTCACTCCATCATTGGACTGCGAAAGGTTCACACTCCTAACAAGAGACCAAGCGGCAAATTGAACACAATCAGAATGTAAAAATAAATGTATAAAACTATATAAAGGAAGTAAGAAGTGATAAGTTGAATCATTTTAAATAAGACCTTCTAGGAGCTCCTAGTAAGCTTTTCATAAGCTTTTTTTTTACTTCGTGCACGATCGTGCAGTCGCAAATTTTGTTCATATAGGAGGGCAGAGGTAACATCAAGTTAGATAAGACAATGGTACGTGGCAATATATTTCCATCTAGTAAATACATACAAAATAAAACATATAGGTATCGAAAAGGGAGTGCATACCCCTCTGCCAACCTCCTCATTACAAGACAGTCGTGAGTTTAAACAAATCTGTAATTTAATAATATCGTCATAGTAATATACTCCGTACCTACTTTACAAATATAACATTTACTACCCACTCGTGTATAAATTAGAAACGATAAATACAATCACACCTTTCTATTACATTACAAAGAGTAGAGTCATCAGTCTGCGAGATGACCACCCTCGCAATATAAACGAAAGGTACTCAGCCCACCCATCTCGTATAGCCATTATCCCAACAATAATACCAAAACACTTCGCACATAATGAAAAGCGAAACAGCACAACCCATCGCAATCACTTTTTATTCTGCGACATTTATGTAAAAATGGCTCTCATATTTCCGCCATCTTTGTTAGTTTTTACTTATAACCACCTCTCTCTATGAATAATTCTAGAATGTACTACGATCATTTCGCTTAAAATTTTCATCACATTTGGCTTTGGATTTCGTCGCGCAGTTGCAATATTCATACGATGAATTCAGTTCTGCACCGAGTGTCTTATATTGAGGTGTATTATCGTTAAGAAGATTTATACTTTATATTATATTATGCAATGGAAAATGTAGATCACCTAACCGTTTTAAAATTGTAGTCAAGTAGGTATAATGAAATTGTTGAGATAATCAAACTCTTGATACATACTTTTTGTTGTCATAAAACATACACCTATCTACATCATATATTTAGAAGTATTGGTATCTTAAAATAAACATTGGTTTTTTAAAGCAAACATATTAATATAACCAAGGCAAAGACAATGTCTTATCGTCGATGATTTTGCAATTTTATCAATATTGCATTTATAGAAATCTCTGCATCTTATAATAACGGTATCGTTAATTAGAGTCTGGCGTTGCATTTTCGTTTCTTACTATTATTGGTTTTATTTAGAGTTTAGTCAGAATATTGTTTTCTCTTTAAGGTTACTTGAACATATTAATGTACTGAGTTCAGTGCCTACGCTAAGTTAAGATTTAATTTCTTCATGGTTTGTTAGCTCAATTGTAATATGAACAAAATATATCTTTGGTACATTATAACAATATACAAAAGAATATAAATAATAATAACAGTATTTTCAACGCTGAATAAAAAAGGACGAAGGATTGTTTAATGCGAGTTAGTACTACGAAGTAGGCTAGGCTACCTAGGCTCGTTGACCGTCATATCCGACCACCATTATTATACACTCGACAAGTAAATATCCTAGCGGCTACTCACAAAAAGCGATGGCGATGTAAAGAGGTACAGAATACGAAGCTTTTTCTCCCCAAAATGTTTATAATACACGGTGCTAAAAGGATAATACCCGCAAAAAGTATTTGCCTAGTCGCTACGTTATAACCACATAACAAGCTGGCTAGAAAAAAGTGTAAAATAAAGCCCCGGGGTACACCGGGCCGACGTACTCGAATGAATATTTTAGTTAAAGTTTGCATGAATATTTTCTACCATTGTTTTTCCACTACACTTTGTTGTAAATAGGTGATTTTCTACATAATGCAAATAGTGATCAGTGTGTGGTAAAATGAGGAGAACTGGAGCTTTAATTTTAAAGGAGAACGTCTAAAATACAACACCATAAATAAATTTACTCGTCTATGAAATAAGAAGTACGGTGCAGGCACAGTGCATACTATTGATAACATCCGAAACACAGCAGTTTCTAAGCTACAGTCTATGTACCTACTACAGTAATATTACAAGAATAGCTGATATGTATTCGAAATGTTTGTTGTGGCCATGTATACATAGTATAAATAGGAAAATCAAACAAGATGGTTTGTACACGGCTTGGTTGACCAATACATACATTGGTACATAGCCACATACGTCTGCTTTGTCATAGAATGATTTTACTACCATTGAACCACAAATCAGCAATGGTGACACAACCATTGCATTTTTGGTGTGCTTTGTTATGATAAAATCATCATCAACTTATTTTTTGTCCATTTCAACATAAACATGATACTTAGTCGAAAATCAGAACCTAATATTCTTAGACAAATTCGGTTAGACTAGGAAGTGGACCCCGGGTTCTAAATGGGATAATGCTAGCAAGATGATGATGATCAGTCGAAAAGTAACTCAAAGAGGAGTTGGAACACCAGTAAACTTTATTTTATAGGGTTGGACGGGCAAGATTTGTTCTCAAAAATCTTAAACGTTAGTAGCTATCTAGACAAACGTCTAGTATAAAACACAAAGAACGTCAAAATTCAATCCATCTTAAACCAGAATTTCGAAGTTTCAATCACATTACATTTGAATCGGATGAACTGCAATCAAAATGGATTTCCGACAAAAACTAGTAAAAACTTAGCCTGAGACTTAACTGGAAGTTAGATCTTTACTCTTGTGAGTAATGTTCTACGTCAGCCGTTGAAGAGTCGTAAGTAGGTATACACTATCCATATATTTCGGAGTTCTACCGTTCCGAATACAAAATTGAGTATAGTAAGTATAGTTTTACTCTGTTAAGTATCCATACTAATTTTATAAATGTGAAAGGTTGTTTGTTTGTCCTTCTTTCTCGACGCAGCGGAGCAATGTTATGGTATAATTTTTGGTATTTTAGTTAGGCGGCTGGAAAGTGAGATACGCTACATATTACCGCGATAACCGACACCTACGCGGGCGAAGTCATAACTATTGTAAAACACGAAATTCACTTTTCTACGATTATAGATAACTAAGCCAAAAACAATACATTATCAAGGCAATCAATTTAAATCAACGACAACAAAAACAACCGAACTGAATAAAAAATTTCAAAACCCGCATTCCGCTCCGAGTATTCAGATGTATAGGTTTAACAGAGTATACGACACGCTTTGTACAGCCAGTACTCACTCAAGCCTCTAGAGAGTTCCATGAGAGGTCATACGTGTCATTAGCGAGTGACTATCCATAGCGCTGTGTGCCCCAGGCACGGTGGCCGTTGTGCGCCCTAATTACCGCCCATTTATAACGCGCGGACCGTCCGTGCGATTTTTATATTTTTTGCCACCAAGCCACCTACGCGTTATATTTTAAGAGAAAAAAACGCTTAGATAAATGCTCTGTATTCTCCTCTCTGTGGGCAACGGGCACGGAAACATTATAATTGGTGTTTTGTGTAAAAAGCTGTTGGTGTGATTACTCTTGTTTCTTGAGCTGTGAATTTTCTGGTGTGTTGCTAAAAGTAGACGTGTTTACTGCAAAATAAGGAACAAACTTCATATAAAGCTCATGCTTACTACTCCGTTTCCAGTAATTTCTAGTAGTAGTAAGGTTAAGGAGACTCATGTATTTTCTACATAGACAACTAATTCACTAAGTGAATGTTTGAATGCCCTGAAAATAATTATGTAATAACTGGAAAAGTCCAATCTCTTTCTCTCATCGATACAGTTCAATGCATCGCAGTTGTGTACGAATAATCGGAGATTTTGATAGTTAAATGTACATACCGAATATCAAACGTTGCCCAACAAAAATATTGTGCGTAGACATTAAATATACTGTTACACACTGTTCATAATGTTCGAAAGTCGCCAGAATGTGCTAAACGTTGAGTAAACGGTGGGTGCCCGACGATTGAAACTTCTAAATAAACTCTAAAACAACTTAGGGTGTCCTATCACTAATGGTCTTCGAGTAATTACTTAGATCTCGTTACACGTACCTAACTACATCTCTGTAGATACTACACATGTTTGACCCATTCTCATATTATCAGCCTGCTCTAAGCAAGTTGTCTTTCCAATCAGTGGTGCCGTAATAAATATGACAATTGTTGATCTGCAACAGTTCAACAATGTCTTCTGACCAGTCCTTGGAACCCGGTTTTTCAGGTCAGATACACATTGTTTTTTGTTTTGCAAAGTTTGACGTACAGTGTTGAAAGTTCAATTAAGATAATCGCTATTAAAAAGCATGTGTAACACGCCGACTTGTTTAAGACCTTGGGCCGAATTCTACTAAATAAATATAGTTTCGATATCATGTCAGTGTCATACCGACGTCACAAAAAGCGTATTCTTCTAAATTACCTGATAATTGAACGAAGTCGTAAATTGATACAAGTGTCAAAATATGTGTCATTAGGCGGGTCCACACAGACCGAGCAGCCTCGCGAGGAAAATGCTTCGCGAGGCTGCTCGGTCTGTGTGGACATGGCTCGGTCGAGGAAAACGCATTTGCTGCCGCGGCCGAGCTTACCGTGCGCCCGAGCTACCGAATTAGACACGTCCACACAGAGCGCGCAGCCTCGCGAGGAATTGGCGCGCGAGGCTGCGCGCTCTGTGTGGACGTGCCCCGGCCGAGGCAAGCGCGTGTGCCGCCGCGGGCGAGCGACCGAGCGGCCGAGCCATCGAGTTTGGTTTTTTGTTTTGCCGCGGTCTGGACGCTGTTTCGTACCTCGCTCGAACATAATAATCCCTACTAATAATATAAATTCGCAAGTGTGTTTGTATGTTGGACATTTTTTTTATAGACTCACGTCTGTATCCGCGTAAGGATAGGCAGAGTTGTAATATTATTACATCCACATTTCACCATAAATGTTTAGTTCCCACGTAATAGGGGACGAGCCTATTGCCGTTAACAGGCACATCAGCAGACTCCGTGCTGCTTCTGAGAATTCGGGAAAATCCAGTAACACTTTTGCCCGACCCGGGAATCTAACCCGGGACCTCCGCTCAGCAGTCGCATACCCTATCCACTGGTCACTGAATGACGGAGGATACATTCATCATAACATTCTCATCTTTGACGCTATTTATTGTACCAATGATAATCCTTCAGTCTGTGCTTCGGTTACAGTATCCTTGCCTACAGACATTCATTTTCTATAATTCATTCTATCTTTTTTTCCATGTCTACCTATTCCATCCTTTAGGTATAACAATAATCGACGACCGGTTGGCAAAGCGGGAGTGTAAGCGACTGCAACGCCGAAGGTCGCGGGTTCGATTCCCGCTCATGTCAAACACTTGTGTGCATGAACATGAATGTTTGTCTTGGTCTGGGTGTTTCTATGTATATATTTACAAAAAAAGTAAGTATAAGTAAATATGTATGTTATGGCTTATGGCCCATTATTACCATTGTCTAGTACCCAAAGTAGGTACAGCAATTGGCGTCAGTCATGCAGCCGGCTAGTAAAAACACATGCCACAACCCTATTGCAGTATGACCATTTCCAAGTACTATATTTATGAACAAAATTTAAAAATAAGAGAGAGGAGAGACCAACGATCTCACATTGATACGTAGACCGATAGATGGCAAATGTACCACAGAGTACCTTTGTATATAGGAGGATAGAGACGTCACTCAAGCTATTAGCGCTACCTGGCGGTCATTTCAAGCATTTTTTAACTATAGTAGGTATTTTATTAGATATTATTAGACAAATTTATTTTATTATGTGGTTCAATTACATATAGATCCCTAAGTGAAAACCATGGTTTTCGCTTATGGATGTACATGCTACTGAACTGAAGTGTGTAACTGCGTACTGTAAAATTATATAAAATAAAACATTGGTTTAATAGCACCCTTTATTTTTCAAACGTTTTTTACAATATTCATAACATTTTTGTTGTATCTGAGATTTTTCATCATAGTCAATTCTGGACCCAGTTAAAACTTTATTCATGACTTTACACCAAGTAAAAATAAATAAGTTGGTGCATATTTCTTCAAAATTTTTGAGACTTTTTTATTCAAGATGCGTAAGTTCCTAATGCAGCCCTTCTGCGTGACTCCACTCATCCGGCGCAACATATTCATCTCATTGACACGCAGGCTGTGCGATACAATCGCTGGCAGCTATAGTTCCGATAAAAACCTGTGTTGCACATTTTACTTTCATGTTTGATATTTTCTTTGAATTCACATGATATATTACTTTTGGCATTAAGCAAAGTCCTTGATATGCAGGATTTTCACTTTGCAGAAGCATAGTATGTTTCCTTTTGCTAAATTTTCTTGCCCATCATTAATTACTTTAAAAAATATTTTTATTACATACATACATTCAGATCGTCATGCCTTCCATCCCCGAAGGGGTAGGCAGAGGTGTATTTCTACACCCACTTTTCACCAGATATACTTTAGTCCCACGTAATAGGGGGCGAGCCTATTGCCGTACCGGGCACATTTCCAGACTCCGTGCTGCTACTGAGAATTTCGTGACAGAAAAACCCAATAACACTGCCCGACCCAGGAATCAAACCCAGGACCTCCCGATCCCACGCGCACATTTATGCCGCGAGACCAACGAGGCAGTCGTATAAGGTTTGATGTCGAGTTTTCCGTCTCTACGCAAAGATGGTATTTGCATCGTGTTATCCCTTAGTCGCCTCTTACGACACCCACGGGAAGATAGGGGGTGGTGACACTTGTATTCTATGCCGTCAACCACACGGCATTATTTTTATTATTTTCTCAAATTGATCAAATATATTGTCATTGAAGTCGGGTGTAAGGGAAGCTGTTCGAATCATTCGGCTAAGTGTTATTAGTGATGGTAATACAAAAACCTTTCTGAGCACGCTCTCGGACCCTATTTCTAATAGGTCACCACTTTCTCGCTTTTTTAAACAGTCTGCCCATTTTTCAATTACCAATCTTCCTGATACTGTAGCATAGTGAAAATCATTGCAGGGGATATATACATTCAGTGTCTTTAAAAGAAATGGGTTTTCTCATAGGTTTAATCATCATCATCATCCTCCTAGTTTTCAACCTGGGGTCCGCTTACTCCGCTAACCGGATTTGGCTGAATATGAGTTTTTCCACAGAGCGACTGCCTGTCTGACCTCCGCAACCCAAAGGGATAGCATTATTCCATGGTTTAGACTAGTGACTGTTTATTTTGAAGGTACTGATTCCTTAAAATGACTGCCCATTACTTTAAGGAAACTTTACACACAAAACGATAACCTTAAGATCAGTTCATCATCATCATCAGCCTTTATCAGTCCACTGCTGGACTAGGCCTCTCCTTTGAAAGGAGAACTTTGCCTACTATACCACGCTGGCCAAACGGGTTGGTATAGGGTTTGTATCAAGTTTTCCTTCTCTTACAGTGCTGTTTTCTGCATAATATGCTCCCTCTGTCGGCTCTTACGACACCCATGGGATGATATGGGGTGGTGACAATCCGTATTCTTAATCCGTCACCACACGGATTCAGTCAGTTAGATGACTTATAAAAGTGGCTTTAGTTACAAATTTTATTACACTTTCAAACACAACATCTTCTTGTGGACATTGCTGTGAATGTTGCTAAATTCCAGTGGAATGCAAAATTTCTCAAGTAACATGGGTACCTAGGCGAAGAGTGCGGGAATCAGAGTCCAGGAAATTAAGAAACATTAACATTTAAATGTTGTTTTCAGAATAAAAATTGCTTTTTACAGATATTTTTATGGAGAACATTTTGAAATAAATATTATAAGAATAATTAAACGTGAGAATAAGTGATCATGTAAAAAAGTGAGTTCTACTGCCATCTAGCGCTCATTTTATCTAAATAAATGAGGTTCTATTCAACTTTGTTCTAAGTTTTAAAACCATGAAATGTACTATTTCACTGTAATTCACAAGTCGACAATTTGATACATGCATTCTGAATTCAAACTTTATGACAACTACAATTTTGTTTTTTCCTACGGTGCCGAGGCTGCCGCGCTCTAGGCCGTGTTCACATTTATCTGATGTAATCTGTCGTGACGGCGTCTGTCGTGTCGCGACAGACAATATCTCGGTCTGCGACGGAAAAGGGGGGGGGGGGGGGGGGCTACAGCGCGAATTAAGAGATTGGACTCAGATTAATTGTAAAAAAAAATACTTTATTTAATTATAACAGCTTAACAGTATATTTAAAATAGTAATCGCTAATGTTAGATCTACAAAGTTATTTTTAATACGTATTTGTGTTTTTTTTACCGGAACAACGTACAAAGTATAGTACAAAGCTGTATTCAAAGCTCAGTAGTAAACGGCGACTTACTAAAATCTCAAATGCACCTTCAGTACCACGAGATTTGAATAAATCGTCTTCCGCCATACGACTATTTTCCTCTTCTGATGATATTTCATCCTCCAAGTAAATTACTAAAGCTAAATCTAGGTCATCGATTTTCTATCTTGGATACTTTTCGTTTAACATTTGTTTAAAAAAATGACTGACGGTGTGTTAAAACGGCCGTGGAACTTTCCACACGTCGTTATCGTAAAGACGGCCGCCTTTTTGCGTCCGTAATATTACGGCCGCTATATGACGGCACCGCTTTCCTAGGAAACCAAAGCTTAAGGAGGGTTGGCGTCAGTCAGGCAGCCGGGTAGTGAAAACACAACCCTATTGCAGTATGACCATTTCCAAATACTATATGTATTTATGAACAAAATTTAAAAATAAGAGAGAGAGAGACCAAGGATCTCACATTGATACGTAAAACCGATAGATGGTAAATGTACTATGTCACTCTAATTCACAAGTGGCAAAATACATGCGCAATAATATCACATGAGTAAATAAACCGAATAGTATCATAGATTTTCAACTATATTTTCATGTTCTGAATTCAAACTTTATGACAACTACAATTTCGTTATTACTACGGATATTTATAAACAGATGTTGCCGAGGCTGCTGCGCTTTAGGCCGCGTTCACATTTATCTGACGTGATCTGTAGTGACGGCGTCTGTCTTGTCGCGGCAGACGATATCCCGGTGTGTGACAGGGAAGGTGGGGTGTGGGCCGGTACAGCGCGCGACTCGACAAGTCAGACAAATGTGTACCGGGGGCTTATTCACTATGACCACTGAAATACCATGTTCAAGACGTGTGTCGTCGTGACGTGCACTAGACGTAAACGTGTTTCAGTAACGTGACGTACCACGACAATCAAAATATTGTATTCAGTATGCCATACGACAGCTTGTCTATGCCTAGTTATCAATTTCACAACATTCGTTCATAAATCTTAATGCCGGTTTGCCGGCTCAGTTTCGATTTTATAAATATTATTTTACTAACTTGTAATTTTCACTAAAAGCTACAGTACAAATAGAAAAGGCTAATAAAACTTAAATTATATTATTTTAGTTCAGTTTCGCCAGGAACAATCTCAAAATAAAAAATTGATCTTCAAAGTTTAGTTCATCTTTTGTACTTAAATCAATTTTTGAACGAAAACATAATGATGACATTGATGACAGACATGACAGTTGCAGTCGCGCTACAATATAAAAAAATATAAGTGCGGTTAGTGCAGCAAATAGCCCAATTCTAACAGAATCTAATAAATCATAATGGATTTATTATTTATCCGAAGACGAGTGAGACGCTGGCGCCAGCGACAGGCGTCAATTTTCATAAAACATAATATTTTATTAAATAACTTTGACACGGACACTGTTAAATAAAAAAGCAAATAAACTCAGCATTTAACCACTAACGGACACTGAATATAATATTAAACAAATAAACTTAGTACTTATTTATCCTCTATCGTTTTACAATAAACGCGTTACGTGCATATTACGTGACCTCTTAGTTCACGGAATTTTGACAACTAAAACCGTGTCCGAAACGTGCGCTACCGTGCTTGTCAAACTTGAAGTTGGCATAGTGTATACCGTTTAAGCCAATAACGTGCCGACGTAGGTAACTAGCACGTTAAAACACGTTAAGACTTCAAAATGGTCATAGTGAATAAGCCCCCTGTCTGTCATAAAGCGTCAGACGCGCGTATACAATTGCGCTATGGACGACGAACTAATTGACTTCTTTTTATAATATTATTCTTATACAGTACCTATAGACGAGCTAATTGAATACAAAATAATATAATCCTATGTAAATAATTTATGGATATAATTGGATATCTACTTAATCTGAATCGGATAATTCATCAAAAACATTGCGAAAGCGTGAACTCCACGAGAGTCAAGACAGAACTGATTCAAAACTGCGTCAGATCGCGACAGACGGCGACAGACAAATGTGAACGGTAAGTAATTATGACAGAGACCGTCACGAGAGATCTCGTCAGATAAATGTGAACGCAGCTTTATTCTATGGCCGCGCTCGTTCGGGGACCGTTTCCTCGCGCGGCAAATGCCTCGCGAGGCTGCTCGGTCTGTGTGAACCCGCCTAATGACAAACTGTTTATTTCAAGTTATACGATAATGACATTAGATTAACAGAATACCGCTTCTAAGTCCATTCAAAATATAATATCAATGTCATATAAAAATAGGAAAAAAATAAGGGGGCCAAACCCCTTGTTTTTGACTCAACTGGGCTTGAACATAAAGTACATAGATATTATACTTAGCACATATATTTGGTACATAAAATGAAGCATAATAAATCTAACATGATCCATCAAATCTGCTTGAACTAGAAAGTGTATTCAAGCGTTATGACAAAAGTCTTGTATGCGAGTAATGCAACCGACACGCGACATAACAGCAAGATCATGAATCTTATACTAATGTATAAAGCTGAAGAGTTTGTTTGTTTGAACGAGCTAATCTCAGTAACTACTGAACCGATTTGAAAAATTCTTTCAGTCTTAGATAGCCCATTTATCGAGGAAGGCTATAGGTTATATAACATCGCGCTATGAACGACGAGAGCGGAGCAGTAGGCTTAAAAAACGCGGGTATAACCGCGGGCATCCTCTAGTAGAAGCATAAAATAAAGCATCATTTTGAAATGCCTCTTGGCCACATATATTTCTTTTCACATAACATACATCATCAACGTCTTCTTGCCAACTCTAAAATAAGATCAATGCAGTATCTACGAATGCCTCTAAACATGAATAGATAAAACCTCTCAGTGTACATTTTCATCAGGTGCAGCTTCCACTTACATCTCGGATCTGTTAACATATGTAGATACAAAGATCTCAACACATATTGAAAACCGCATATTTGATTCCGTAATGCACATTTACGATGGAGCTCGCATACAAACTGACTATATTGAAATTATAAATATTTTCCTTGCTACCATAATATGTATGCCAATGTAGTTGTGGAAACGCTGTCCAGCGATATATCATTTTTGAATTATGAAGATGGCAAACGTACGACCCGCTTGGTTAGCGATTACTTTCAGCATGAATGTTATGCATGCTGCATTATGCAAAAGAGAGATAATGTTACTCATTGCACTGACACCAGTGAAAGAAGAGGGAAAGGTAAAAGAGGAATATTTAGCAATGCTATGTATATATGGTGAAGTGAAATTACTTGACAAAACGAATGATATCGTAATTTTATTAGTGTTATAATTTGCATCTTCACTCTCCAGTACTTTTGAAGCAACATCGTAATAATTTCATCTCATCAGCCTATTGCCGCCACAGGTTGACGTAGGTCCTTCCAGAGTACGCCATAAGATGCGATCTTGCTTTTTTGCCATCCAGTCACTATCATATCGCGATAATAGGATCAAATTTTTACAAAAAATATAACACTTTGGGCGCTCAAATAAATAGCAAACCATAAATAAAAATGTCTCAGATAGTAACTCCGACACAAATGCCACACAAGCATTCTTCATGTGATTGTTTGATCATAGACATAGGTATCTTGACGTTTCTTGTTCCAGTCCTTCCCTATCAGCAAAGTAAGTAACATATTGCTGCCCTAATACATCACCCGGGAAGGCAGAATCTAATAATTAACCAAAAAAGCAGCATTACGCCCACATTGACAATGTCAGATCGGTTAAGGCTGTGATTGGACAGGGCAACATTTTTGTCGGATCAGCGCATCGCTCGGCCCGACAAATGTAGTAGAAAGATAAAGCGAACGGGACACGACTGCCTTCAACGATCCCACCACGGTCTGGCTTCCATTATGTCGTGCGACCGTACGTTATATTTAAACTCACCCTTATCTCCACATACGTATGTTGAGCTATGGTGTAAAAACGGTTTTATGGCTGTCAATATATATTGGTTATAAGCGAGCAAGTTAATTAAATTTGATATTGGCTGCTAACACCATGAAATATGGTAAGCTAATACCTTAAATACTTCAGCTGATAAGCTGCTGTAAATACAAACGGGTGTTTTGTTTGACGGAAGAATTTACCGATATTAGCTAATTCCCGTCACTTTGTTTGTTTTTATGAGGCTTAAGTTCTAATACAAACAATGCTATAGCTGTAGCAGATTATTGGTCGCACACTACAAGATCGACAAGAACAAGATGAAGAAGATACTGTGAATTATCTTATGCATGTTTAGGTCGAAAACTTAGCTGTTATGTCCAGCAACAACTATCTTCGTTTGAACCTAATGTTGTTTATTTGTTGTGATCTCGCCGATTACACTCACAACACGTCGAGTATTGGCAAGGTAGTAGAGCCTTGCTGATTTCATTCAGCATGAATGGGCTGGCTCGACCGGTGAAGTACTACCCTCTCACAGAAAATCGACGTAAAGTAACAGTACCTAAACTGTTGCGTTTCGTTCGGTGAGTGAGAGTACCGGAGGCCCTATCCCCTATTCTTTCTCCCTCACCCCACTCCTCATTCAATCCCTTTTCCCAACCCCAAGGGGCGGCAACGCACTTGTAACTCCTGTGGTGTTGCTTGTGTCCATGGGTGGCGGTAATTGCTTACCATCAGGCGATCCGTCTGCTCGTTTGCCGCCTATTACCATAAAAAAGGCGACATTTGTCCCAATTTCAAACTCAAATATGTTTATTTCCATAAAAAGTTCCATATCTATAAGTGAAAACTTTATAATTGGCTTACAGATGTATAATTCTAACGATAAACACAATATTTTTAGCTGTAAGTTTTCCATGTATGAAATAAATAAATAAATAATTAAAAAATGTTTAAATTTTTTGGACACGTCAGAAGGGCATACAAATTACAAAATAAAAAAGTAACTAAAATGCATATTAACATAGTTGAGCATTGAAAAAAAAATGCCTGTTCAGAAAGTAGAGCCTCGTGAGAAGAATCAGACAAGAAACTCCGGGCCACTCTTTCTTCGTCTTGATTCTATACAATTTAAAAACTTAGTAACTACATTGAATTTTTCATAGGTATATGAGCTGGTGTGTCTATAATGTTGTTGTCAATTAAAAAGGTTTTTTAATAATAATATAAAAGTACTAAACTCACACTCACATGAAACTTACACTAATCAAACATAAGTAGCCTGTGGGACCGAGCAAATTAATCCCAAGCATTTTTGTCTTCAATATAAACTAGCACTGAATAGTACCCTTTTTGACAAAGTTTACGTTTTATAACCTTTTTGAATTTATTGAAACTTAAATTTTGAATATTGCTTGGCACTTTATTGTAAAAGCGTACACATTGGCCTTGAAAAGATTTTTTAATTTTCTCTTGCCGGGTAGCCGGCACTACTAGCTTACTCTTATTTCTAGTATTCAAATTGTGGATATCACTTTTCTTTGAGAGTGTGAGGCCTTGTTTTGGAATAAATGGAATAAATAAATTAGGTTGGAATAAATGTACTGGTTTGCAACTGTTAAAATGTTTATTTCCTTGAATTTATTCCTTAACGAAGCCCCATAATCCAAATTATAAATTGCTCGAATAGCTCTTTTCTGCAGAACAAAGATGTTTTGAATGTCGGCAGCATTTCCCCACAAGAGAATACCGTACGACATTATACTATGAAAATAGCTATGATATACAAGCCTGGCAGTATCAATGTCAGTTAACTGGCGAATTTTCCTGACTACGTATGCTGCAGAGCTGAGTCTATTCGACAATTTACTAATATGTGGTCCCCATTGCAGCTTAGAATCTAGTGTAATGCCTAAAAATTTGGTGTTATCCACAAGATCCAACACATCATCCTTAACCTTAACTGAGGTGTTCACTTGTTTGACGTTTGGCATCAAACATCGAATACATTTAGTTTATTAGCTATTTAAAAGCAGGTTGTTAACCTCAAACCAGCGAACCACCTTTGAGATAGCAATGTTTACATCGTCCATATCAATTTGTTGTCGTTTTAATTTAAATAAAAGTGAGGTATCATCAGCAAACAGTACTATCCCGTGCTTGTCATTAACGAGGTGTGGTAAGTCATTAATATAAACTAAAAATAAAAAAAGACCGAGGATTGAACCCTGTGGGACGCCCATTTTGACTACAGACCCATGCGAACGCGTCTCGTTGACATCAACTCTCTGAATCCTATTATTCAAATATGAAGTAAGAAGATGCAGAGCAGAACTACTTAAACCATAGTGATGTCATTTTCTGATCAATGTATCATGTTCTACACAATCAAAGGCCTTGGACAAATCACAGAAGACACCTAAAGCATCATGTGAATCCTCCCAGGTATCAAAGATATGTTTTACAAGCTCAACACCGGCATCGGTCGTGGAGCGCCCCTTTGTAAAACCAAATTGTTTAGTGTGTAGAAGCTCGTTGTTATTAAAATAACTTTGCAGTTGGTCTAGTATCAATTTCTCGAAAATTTTGCTAAATGTGGGCAGCACAGAAATTGGTCTATAGTTGGTGGGGTCTGATGTGCTACCTGCTTTGTACTAAGGTATTACCTTGCTATCTTTCATAAGATCAGGAAATACACCACAGTCAATACACTTATTAAATATTAAAGCTAATCTGTTAGCAGCTAAAGCAATAATGGACTTGGTAATAGTAACGGAATTTCCCCACAAGTCTGTAGTCTTCTTTATATTTATAGTATTAAAAGCTTTTATAACATCATTTGAATTTATATACTGAAATGAGAAGTTACTATAAGTTGTACTCATGTTTTCTTTTAAAAGAGATTCCGCTGCATTGGTTGATGAGTCCAAAGATCTAGTAGTAATAACGGGAATATCAGGAAAAAATCTTTCAAACGCCGATGCAACTTTTGAGTCTGATTTAATAGTGTCGTTATCAATGTTCAAACTAAATTTTGAACTTTTACTTTTAACTTTCCCAGTCTCGCTGTTTATAATATTCCATGTCATTTTCATTTAATCGTCACTACTCCTAATCCTTGAACTTAGGTAAAGAGACTTAGCTTTCTTGCAAAGTTTTCGAAATATCCTAGCATATTTTCTAACATAATCCTGAAATTGTTCACTTAAACTAAAGTTTCTCTCGTCATATAGCTCATACAATCTCTTTCTACTTTTGTGAAGCCCAGTTATTGCCCATTCACAGAAGGTTGCATTACCTCCAATTGTAATCGTTCTAGGTGTGAAAACCGAATTAAATTCTGTACAAAACGCTTTGAAAAAGCTATTATATAACAAATTAGGGTCACCTTCATCATCTAACAGTGACCAGCTAGTCATTAGTTTACTTTGAAACCTAGCAAAACGAGTTGCAGTTTTAGGTATTACAACTATATTTTGCCTAGAAAAATTCTTACTGTTATCATTAAAGGAGATCTGCTGTCCACAATGGTCTGAGTCTAACTGTCTAATAATTTGCTTGTCTCTTACTATGATATCTGTAAATATATTATCTAGGCAAGTAGATGTAGAGAAGTAACTCTTGTGGGCTCTAAGAATAAGTTCTTCAGATTATATGATAGAAATAGCGCTTTCAATTTTGTACTAAAACTACTATTCTCCAATAAATTTACATTAAAGTCGCCGCACACAACAACATTTTTATTTATTTTTGCAACTTTGTTTAATATCTCATCCATAATACGCTCGAAGCTATCATACAATGCTGAAGGAGGCCTGTATACACTTAGGGCCTCTTTCACCACCCTCGACTAAAGTGTCGAATAGGCTGTTCACTGATTATACTACCAAGTAACATCATGTGTCAATTTAACGACGTCCGAGTAGCACTAGTTGTACGATTAAACTTACTTGCCACTACGGCTACCGATTAGCGTGCATACTTACGATTAAAAGATGACCGTTGGCATTTTGTGTAAGTCGGTGCATTTTTAACTCATATTTTTTCAAAATTAAACATCAACAATGGATTTATTTGACTTGATTGATCATCAGTCATCAGAATTAGAACATTATACGCGTTATCAGGTACCTTGAAAACGTTTATTTAAAATTCGTGTTGATTATTTTACGGACCTACATGAAACTGATTTTCTAGCCAGATTTCGTCTAAGTAGGTTTGGAGTAAACCAAGTGCTTAACTTGATAAAACATAAAATAATCTCTAAATCGCAAAGGTGAGTGGTATTTTGTTGACTTCAAGTGATATTTAACCTACCTATAAAAATATAAGTACATTAACATGTACCTACCGAGCTTCTAAACGCTGATTAATAGTTTTTACTCCGTAAAATACTTAGATGCCCTACTGGGCATCTAAGTATTTTACGGAATGTAATTGATGATTTCTGAAATAAAAATGTTTATTTCAGAAATCATCAATTACAGTAACTAAATAAAATCACACGCTCTCCAAACCAGACCAGACGCAAAAACACCACAAATGACAATGAACAAACAACTGTCAATAACGTTTGACGATTGACTTGACGTTTTATTGAACGAATGTAACGTACGATTTGTCGCATAGTTCACTTAACCAGTGAATTGTTACTTGAAGCTTGATTTTCGTTTGTGAAATTGACAAAATATACTCGTAACTTTTACTCGTCAGTTCACGTTAATTGCGAATTAGTTGAACGACACTTTACTCGGAGATGGTGAAAGAGGCCCTTATTACAATAAATCTCCTCAGTTCCACACAGGCTATCTCAATAGTTCGCTCAACAGACAGACTTACAATATCATGACGCTCCTTAAATTTAAGTTGCTTATTCATTAAAATCATCGAGCCACCATGTACTGCTTGCTGCCGGCTAAACGAGCTGCCTACTATATGATTACTGAAATTGAACATGAACTGGTTGCTTTTTAGCCAATGTTCAGTGATGCAAAATATATCAACAGCATTACAGTTCATAAACAATTCCATTTCTAAATCTTTATTAATCATACTTCTAATATTCTAATGTACTAATATAATCAAATTTATTATGTTTAAGTAATTAATATGTTTAAGTGTATTAGTCAATGAGTTACGAGTAGGGCATGTAATTCGAACATTCGAATGTTCGAATAATTAGCAAAATTTGTTTGTTTTTACTATTCAAATGATGAGTGGGGTTAAATTCGAATATTCGAATGATTTATAAATACGTTTTCTTAGATCGCATTACCAAAGCTTACCTCAATCCCACGAGTGATTATTGTGATTGTGGTGTGATTTATGATCTCTCATTTATCTTTATTTAATTAAAACTTATCATTGCTTTTTATTTCAGCATTGTTGGCAAATTGTATGCAAAGGTACTGATTCAAAAGAGTTATGAAAGTAACTGACAAGAACATTTTGGCTGTACAAGCGAGATTCCGAAAGGGTATGGGGTGTACGGATCAGGGTTTTTTTTGCGAAGCATGAGCGACAAGTTTTCGGCCTTGAGTCAAAAGCTATATTGCACATTCGTGGAATTGGAAAAGGCTAACGATAAAGTGGTGATGAATAAAATGTGGTCGGTACTGTCGATGTTTGGGGTGGGTGAACAGCAGCCGCATTCTAGCTCTGAAATCCCTTTATGAGGATTCTAGAGCTTGTGTGAGGATAAACGGCATACACTGACTGGTTTACCATCGAAACAGGTGTTAGACAGGGATGTGTAGCGTCGTCGTGGCTGTTTAACCTCTTCATGGACCGTTGTTTGCAAGATCTAAGCTATCTAAAGTATAGTGACTGTGGATTAAGGATGAATGGGTTACTTATCAAATGCCTCCTTTATGCTGATGATCAGGTAATACTTGCGTCCTCAGCGGAGGAATTGCAGGAGATGGTAACAATCGTGCATGGTGCGTTAGAGAGAAAGGGAATGAAAGTGAATGTAGGTAATCAAAACGAAAGTTATGGTTTTTGAAAAGGAGGGATGCGTTACGGCTTGTTATTATGGACAATGAATGGAACAAGTTAATGAGTTTGTATACTTAGGTATGATGTTTGCAAGGGATAGTAAGAATAAAGAAGATATTGAAAGAAAGGGTGCATAGGGTTCCCACCAGGGTGCATAGGGTTCCCACCAAGAAGGGTGCATAGGGTTCCCACCAAGAACTTAGGGTCCCAAGCCAACCTCACCTGCAAGTGGTGCACCTGCCGATCAACGGACGAGGCTCTGGCAAACAAAATGTCCCAATAAGCGGCAATAGGCTCGCCACCTATTACGTGGGATCAAAACACTGGCGAAAAGTGGGCGTTTAATATGCCTCTGCCTACCCCTTCGGGGAAACAGGCGTGAGTCTATGTGAAAGAAAAGTTAATGCAGGTAATAGAGTGAATGGAGCTCTGAAGGTGTTTGTACACAGTCAAGAAGAGTCCCAAAAGGCATATTTGGCACTCGTGTACACAGTCAAAAAGAGTCCCAAAAGGCATATTTGGCACTCGATTGATCTCAATGATTCTCAAGTTCCTAAGAATTTAAGCCTAAGGTTTTGTTATGTTAACCCGCGCAGCGGGTGTAATTTTTAATTAAAATATTTTTGTTTTGTTTTGTTTTAAATAAAGTTCATTGCTTTTTGCTGAATTAGAATGTCCAAGTACCTATGTATGTTACTGAAAGGTGATTCAATTTTAAATACATATCTAATAAATAAAAATACACAACTGTAACTTGTTTATTCAGTGTTTATGTGTGGTTTTATTGAGGTTTAAAAGAAAAAGGTGATATTCGAATAATATTCGAATAATTCGAATACTTCTTATAATTTCTAAGAACTTCGAATAATTAGAAGCCCTAGTTACGAGTAATCTTATTATAGCTAGAGGTGTTCTCTATTGTCTCAGAATTTAATTTAAATTATTATTATTATGAATGTCAATAATGGAATTGTCATATATTATGTCATGCCCGATGCCCCAAACGTACACTCAAATAATCTAATTTGGACATTGAGAGCCGTATTCAATTTGAACGGTAGTGCTCTACGTTAGATATATAAATTGAGCTTAAAGGTAAATTTTGATAATGGTAATTGAATGAAAAAAATTGTGTATTCTGATATTATTGTGTACTTATTACGGGACAATTAAAAACATGACTAATAATTTACAAGAAAATTGTACTTTCAGTTCCTTACACACATTCAATTAATTTAAGAAATAAATACACAAATTATTATGCAATATTTGTTTCTGTAGAAGTATATTTAAAATGTAAATTGTAACAATTTTTATGAAAATTTACTTATATAACTAATTATTGCATACCTAATGAGGTAAATTGTGCTGTACTGTTTAGTTGTTAAGATCTTTGTTATAAACAGTTTGAGCAATAAAGATGATTTGAGTTTGAAACCAAAAATTAGGTATAAAATATACCTAATAAAAATAAAATAAATAATTTATCCGTTTATTTATTCTTTGAGCGCACAAATTCCTTTTTTGAATATTACTATGTAAGTATTCTATGTCACTTGTAGAGATAAGGAATGTGCATTTAATGTATCATTCCGCAAACAATCACCATCAGGTGTCTTTAGTAAGCTCGGATCACTGCTCAAACGATGCAGTGCTGGTAGCGAAGAACAAAAATGCAGAATTTCTAATTTAAAAGGAACATTAATGACAAACATAAATAACACTTATGGCGTAATGCCCGCTGCGCCGCGTGCTAAGAATGTGATTCCCATATAACTCTGGTATTCCTTCTGCCCGTTGTTTGTATAGTTGTAGAAGTCACCCATGGTACAGGATTTTTTCAATGGCGCGTGCGCCCTTTAGGGAAACATTCAATTCAATGCAATTCAATCAGCCTATTGAAGTCTACTGCTGGATATAGGCCTCTCCCAACTTGATGAAAAACATGGTGTAATGTAATTGAGCACGGTCATCAGAATTAATTTGTAACAATTCTATTACGTGGTGAAATATAAAACTATACTTAATATCTAAGCGGCAGTAATGGCATAGTCTGGTAATTAATTCACAGCCGTACAGCGTCAAATTTTCGTTCACATTGTTGATTCGGGTGAAAATTAACAAAATACACACAGTAAATGTTGAATGATTTATACCCATATAACGAACGTACGAATGTAGTATAATTATTATTATTAAATAAATAAATAAATAAATTTATTTCCAAAATAGTGCAAATACATTTACAATTCAGGTCTTGTAAGTACATTTAAAGGATGAATACATATTTGCCTGTACTAGGTTAAAAACCTGTGCTTCAGGCGATCAAGTAAAACTATCTTATATGGTAAAACTACATTAAAATAACTAAAGCTAAAACAATAATAGTTGTATACAGTTATGTTCTTAGTTCTATTTTAATATTGCAAGTAACTCTTCTGTCTGTTCATATGGCATGTCTTGTAAATAATTACAGAGTGTTTTTTTACAATTATAGTAGTTTGAGGTATATAAACTTATGACTCTATTTAATTTGTTATATAAATATGGACCCATAAATGTGAAAATCTATTTGTAAAAGTAAATTTTGAGGTCGGGTGTGAAATGCAGACTATATCTTGCCGCCTCTTGTTAGTATTGTGTGTATTATAGGTAAGCATGGCATGTTGTTTTAAAACTATGTGCATGATGAAGAGTTGACGAATAGTTAACACATGACAGGATTTATATAATAGGGTTGTGGGAAAGAGAAAAGGGCGAGAGTGTGCTACTTTTAAGATCGTTCTCTGTGCTCGCTCAAGGGACAATAAGATTGTTTTCGGAGCACCACCCCAAGAAGTTATACAATATTGGATTATAAATTGACATAGGGCCAGATACACTAGTGTGATTAATTTTGAGTCCGCAAATGTCCTTAGTTTTTTAAATACGGAAATTAATAAATTAATTTCCGGACTCGATTGACTAAGTTTGTTATATGTTCACGGAAGGAAAGTGTTTCATCAATAGTAATCCCGAGATATTTTATGTTGTTAGTACGGAGGATAGTAGGACAGTTACATACAGTGTTCCCAGATGGAGTTGTGCATTCGTGTGCGTAAAGGTGAGGTTTAGAAACAATTTGTTTACTCTTGCGCATGACAAAATGAATATATTTTGTTTTGTCCGCATTTACACAATGTGAGTAAGTTACGATACAGCCAGTTGTTTATTTATTTATTTAAGACTTTATACACAAACAAGGTGTACATAGGTGGACATAATGCCATGAGGCATTCTCTACCCGTCAACCTACAGGATGTAGAGATAAATGTGGTAGGTGTATTAACGCATATTAAAAGGATGTCATATTCTTAAATATAATGTAAATTAAACAAATATCAACATAAAATTACCTAAAATGTAAATATAACACTTAAATCGGAAATATATATACATATATATACACTTAAATGCATATATTATAAGTATTATAACAAATAAATATACATAAACATAAATATCATACATATTATAGATATATCGATACATAAATGTAATACAAAAAATAAATATAAGGGTACATACTTATAAATACTTACTTTTACTTACTTTTACTACATTAAAGCCTGACTGCGCTTTTTCATATAGTTCATTGACAGTTGAGGCGGTAAAAACAAGTGCCGTATCGTCAGCGTATGATATTAATTTGCCGTGATCAAACTGAATGTTACACAAGTCGTTAATATAAATTAGGAACAGTGTGGGGCCCAAAATACTTCCTTGGGGCAAACCAAATTTAGTGTTTTTTTGATAATTGCTCGTAATATTATCTATCTTAACACATTGATGCCGATCATTTAAGTAGTCCACAAACAGTTTAAGCTGCGTTCCACTTACACCAAGGGACTCCAATTTGTGTAGAAGTGAAGAAATACATACAGTATCGAATGGTTTGGCTAGGTCAAGAAAGATCCCTAAAGTGTAGTTGCCTTTTCCAAGTTCCTATGTAATATAGTCAGTCAGGCTATGTACGGCGTCAGACGTTGATAATTTTGCTCGGAAGCCGAATTGGGAAGAAGAGAGATAGTGTGTCTTTTCGAGGAAGTTAACTAATCGGCTATTAATAATCTTTTCAAGTATTTTTGATAGTGCGGGAAGTAATGATATTGGTCTATAATTAATAATTAGGTCCTTTTCTCTAGATTGTTAAATCGGAATAACTACTGCCTTTTTGAGGCATTTAGGAAAGGTACCCTTGGATAGGCATGTTTGGAAAATGTACGTTAGAGGGGGTATAAAAAGCCTACTTTAATGTTGTCATGGGGGACTTCAAAGCCAAAGTGGGAGTACATACTTGTGGCGAATCGGTAGTAGGACCACACGGATTTGGTAGGAGAAATCATAGGGGGCAGATGCTCGTCAACTTCTTAGAGAAGGAGGGGCTGTTCTTAATAATAATAATAAACATTTATTTCAGAATAAAATTATTCCATATTTGTTAGTAACATTATAAACTTATAAACTAGTGTTAGTAACATTTATTTTAAGCGTGAAACACGCCGATCCCGGGAGTGTCTACTTGACTGCATGCAGTCGTATCCACCGCCCTAAGATCGGAGAGTCCCACCTATCAGCCAACGTTCCAAGAATGGTGTTGGGGCTGGCGCTAACACGGTGCAACAGAGATGCGCATCTTTTGCGCATGATGGCCGAAAAACTGTCAACGTCGGCGTCGGTAAACATGCCGGACGCGCTACAAAAACGCGGCAGCCCCATCAACACCCGGAACGTGTTGTTATATTGTATGCGCAAGCCACTATATCGTGGGTATAATGGAAGAACTAAATAACTCAGATTTTGACCAAATTGACCTTTTACCATTTTCGTGAACCCCAAAATGTTCCGCATCTTTTGGTCTAACAAGCATTCTTATATCTTAACCCAGTCCAAAATAAAGCCATTTTTGTGTTTCAATTATAGAAATAGATAAGTATAAATGAACATTAAATGTTAGTAGAAAAAATCACTAACTCTATAAATAAATGAACAACTGTGACTTCTGATGACTTTGGTATGAAATAAATTAGCTAAATTGAGTTATTTAGTTCTTCCGCGCACGAAAATATTTTAATGAAACTAGTGAATTTGAAGAAAAACTAAACAACTTAAGTTATTTAATTCGGGCATTAATGAGCATTCATTCGGTTTTTAAATAAGTATTTTATTTATTTCTTCTTCGAGAAAACGTAAATTTATAAGAGATGCCAATCAAATAAATGTCAATAGGTGAAGTTATTTAATATTTCTATTTATAGTATACACACGTAAGCAAAGTTATCGTGCAATTCAGTAGTACAAATTAGCGCGACATAATGTAAACCTATAGACCAACCATTCTCAAAGTGTGCTCCGCGGAGCGCCAGGGCTCCACGACGCATCTCTAGAGGCTCCACGAAAATTTTGTTAATTTTTCCAATTAAAATAAAATTACTTAAATGTTACTAAATCACTAGGTAGCAGAATACAGCAAAATTATCGATTTAGATTCTAAACTCACTGCAACTTAAAGTAGCACGTGCAATATGCTATGTTTTTACCGGCGTTTTATTACAATCGGTTTTTTTTTTATGGAATAGCGGGCAAACGAGCAGACGGATCGCCTGATGTTAAGCGATTACCGCCGCCCATGGACACCCGCAACACCAGAGGAGTCACAAGTGCGTTGCCGGCCTTTTAAAAAGGAATACGCTCTTTTTTTGAAGGTTTGAAGGTCGTATTGGTTCGGAAAAACCGCAGGTGACAGATCATTCCACAGTTTAGAGGTGCGAGGCAGAAAGTTTCTAGAGAAACGCACCGTTGTGGATTGCCAACCATCTAAATGATGGGGATGGAAATGCTGTCGCGTAGAACGATGGCGGAAAGAGGCGGCAGGGATTAATCCAAACAATTCCTCGGAGCACTCCCCATAGTAGAAGCGATAAAAGATGCAAAGCGAGGCTACATCTCTACGCAGCGCCAAGGGGTCTAACCGATTGCAAATATCTTGGCAGTCGACAATTCGAGCGGCTCTCCGTTGGATGCGGTATAGAGGGAGAAGCTGGTACTGGGATGCCCCTGCCCAAAGATGAGAACAGTAATCCATATGCGGCCGGACCTGCGCCTTATAAAGGAGCAAGCGGTGGGCCGGAGTGAAATACCGTCTCGATCTATTTAGCACGCCAAGCTTCTTCGAGGCTAACTTAGCCTTACCCTCTAAGTGACCGCGGAACTGGACTTCGCTCGATATGTCGACACCAAGTATTCCAATACTGGAGGAGGCAGTCAAGGGGGTGCTCTCAAAACGAGGACATACAACCATCGGCAGTTTTTTTGCGGTGAAAACGCAGACCTGTGTCTTTGTGGGGTTAAATTGGACCAAATTAAGTCTTCCCCAATCTGAGACCATCTCCAAGTAGGTCTCAATTTCAGACACAAGTTTATGTCGGCTCTCGATGACTTTTCCCGAGAAATGTTGGCGTGGCCGGTATATAAAGCATCACCTGTGCTGTCATCTGCATAACAATGAATGCCGCTATCTAGCAACATATCATTGATATGCAGGAGGAACAGAGTAGGCGATAGCACGCAGCCTTGAGGAACACCAGTATTCACAGACAAGGCGTCAGAGCATTCACCGTCAACTACGACCTTTATGCTTCTGTCTGTAAGAAAGCTGGTGACCCATTCGCATAATTTCTCGGGCAGCCCATAGGAAGGGAGCTTCGAAAGAAGCGCTTTGTGCCAGACCCGATCGAAGGCCTTCGCTATGTCCAAACTGACCGCCAAAGCCTCCCCCTTTGTCTCGATCGCCTGTGCCCAACGATGTGTCAGGTATACTAGAAGATCACCAGCCGACCGACCCTTACGAAAGCCGTATTGCTGGTCACTAAGCAGCTGATTATCCTCTAGAAACCGAAGGAGCTGGCAGTTAATAATGAACTCCATTATCTTCGAGAAGAGGGAGGTTATGGCTATGGGTCTGTAGTTAGACGGGTTAGAGCGATCGCCTTTTTTAGGGATCGGGTGGACCAATGCTGTCTTCCACGATAGTCCCAACGACTACGCCAAATGAGTAGGAGAGACGAAAAAGGCGTGTCAAAACTGGTGCCAACTCTGGAGCGCAGATCTTCAACACAATAGGGGGAATTCCATCAGGCCCACTCGACTTATGGATATCGAGGGACAGAAGTGCCATACGGACTGCGCGTTGGTGGAACCGAATATCCGGCATACAGCCCTTCAACAGCGGTATAGTAGGCGGTTCCTGTCCCCCGTCATCCAAGGTCGAGTTGGACGCAAAGAGTTTGCCCAGAAGATCGGCTTTCTGCTTTGCGTCGTGGGCCAAGGAGTCATTTCCCATGTGTAGCGGTGGAAAGGATAGCTTACAGAAGTTCCCTTCGATAGCTTTGGCAAGAGACCAGAATGCACGAGTTCCCGATGGAAAGCGATCTAGCCTCTCGCCAATTCTACCGCTGTGCTTCGTCTTCGCACTAGCAATGTCTCTTTTGAAGGACCTGGAGGCAAAGTTATACTCCTTTTTTAATGCGCTGGTATTTTCATCCCCCGCCGCCACCGCATCAGCCCAGGCTTGGTAAGCTTCCTGCTTCCTGCGAGAAGCCTTTTTGGAAGATGCACCAAACCAAGGCCGAAATTTGCCACCAATGGGGACCACAGAGGATGGAATGAAAAGTTCCATACCCTGTAGCACCACATCAGCAACAGAATCAGCAGCGGCGTTGGGATCATCCGGCGAGAAGCATATTTGTCCCCAAGGATAGGACGCAAAGAAGTTCCGCATCCCATCCCAATCTGCTGACTTGTAGTGCCACACACGGCGACTGCGTGTAGCCCGCGATCGCAGCGAGCACGTGAGAGGCACCACACTCCGTACAAGGCAGTGGTATGAGGAGCCAAGTGGGGCGCCTACGGATACCTTGTAGCCGTCCGGATGAGAGGTCAGCAGAAGGTCCAGCAGTGAAGGATTCTGGCTTTCAACGTCTGGGATTCGCGTGGGCGTGGTAACCAGTTGAGTCAGGCCATAAGCCAGTGCGAAGTCGTGAACAGATCTCCCCGCATGATCAGTTTTACTGGAACTGAGCCAGTCGGCGTGATGGGCGTTAAAATCGCCAAGCAAGATGATCTCTGCTGACGGGATCTGCTGCTGCACAAAGTCTGAAGCCATTTGGATGTGCTCAATGAGTCGGTCAGTTTCGGTATCACCGCTATGGGACCTATAAAGGCAAGCATAGACGCGGGGGTGGTCGTCGCTATCTATACGTAGCCATAAGGTGGAAAGGTCCCTACCTTCAAGATTCCTAAGTCGACGAGAACTGATATCGTCTCTAACATACACGCACACTCCGGCCTTGGACAGAAAGGAGTGTTCAAGTCCATACCCAGGGTAAGTAAGGTAGGAAGTGTCTGCTGGAGGCGATATCTGCGTCTCAGTCAAGAAGAGCAAGGCCGGCTTTGTTGTCTCGAGGTGGTGGTGGACAGCATTAAGGTTGGTGTGTAATCCCCTGATATTGCAGAAGTCCACGGCCAGTGTGGCAGGGGGTGCCAGGATATTTTTGCTCCTTTTTAGAAACTTTTCGAGCGCAGTTTTGCCCCTCCCCCAGAGTACGAGGGGCGGCCTGGGCGTCCACGCTTAGATGCGTTGTGTCCTGAACGCGGACGTCCAGAGAGGGATTCTCCAACGCTAGCGCAGTTGGTACCCTCCTGGGGTAGCGAAAAGTTTTTCAACTGCACCATCATAGGGGGTTGGGGGTTGGGGGATTGGGCCTCCGGTATCCTCACTCACTCGGCGAAACACAACGCAAGCGTTGTTTCACGCCGGTATTCTGTGAGGCCGTGGTATCACTCCGGTCGAGCCTGACCCATTCGTGCCGAAGCATGGCTCTCCCACGGTTAAATTTAAGTTAATATTATAAACAGATATACTATTATTAGACATGTTATGTTCCTAAGGTTGGAAGCGATAGCCTAGTGGAGATATCAACAGACTGCCGTTCACAGAGCTGGGGTTAGAATTCTAGGCAGTAAATTTTCGAAGTAATGTGTTTCAATTGTTAATTATGGCTTGCCTCGTGCCTCAGAGAGCAGCTCTTTAGGACTGGGCGATGTGGACACCCCTCCCTTCTTTTTTCTGACATCAAGATTTGATGTCTTCCAGCCACCGGTGTAGGCTAGGTTTCTTAAAGGCCTTAGTACCATGGGCCAAATCCATACAGATCATAATTTTCATAGGTTATTTAGAAATCCGAAGAGTAAACGCGGCCGCTGTGGCTGGCTTTTGTGGATCACGAAAATGCCTCCAACCCTATTGGAACTGGGCTGTCCTGCAATGCACTGCCTACACTACATGTCTCTCAGAGAGCTATGAAAAGGACAATGGATAAAGGATAATAGGATTTCGCTGATTGATAATTTCCAGAACGACATTATCCGGCAGAAGACCAAAGAAACTGACATAGATCACAGTTATAGCAAATTGAATGGGGGAACTTATGGCTAGTCGTTTAAAAAGCAGGTTCTTAAATTAGGGCCACGCCTCAGCAAGCGTAGTGCTGGTCGCCAGAATGGGTCTTGTGTGGCATACCCTGGGGAGGCCCACCTCTAGGAGTGATAAGCTGATGAAATGAGCTAAATGAGAAGAAGTAGTTAATATACTTGTTTGACCATTATACGCCCCCTTCCTATTATGAAAGCCTAAAGGTGAGAAAATACGTTGTAAGGTAGCGAGCAAGGCGTGACGTTGCAAACCGATACTCCGAAAAGGTAGACAGAAGTTGTAATTATTACACCCACATTTGGCCATATCATGCATTTTTAGGTCCTACGTAAAAAGGGGGTCTATTGACGTTACCGGGCACATTGCCAGATTTCATTCAACTACTGAGAATTCAGAAAAATCAGTTACCTACACTCTTGCCTAACCCGGGAACCGAACCCAAGACCTCTCGATCAACAGACGTATAGGTTATTTACTGTGCCATGGAGCTATCAGCGACAAAATAAATATAAAATATAGGAAGATTTATGTCAGTAATACAGTCTTTTCTACAAATGTAGACCTTTTTGCTCAACTTTTTCCTTCAATGTGTCTAGTAATTAAGCATAGTGTGCTGCAGTAATAGTTATCCCTTTCGATCTCTCTCCATGAACATTTGAAAAAGCAGTCAGCATCACTTTCCCAGCAGAATAAACGGCCTTTGTCCTGTGGAGTCGTTTCCTCCTTAGCAATTTACTGTTTGGAATGTATTATTTATTTGGGCGTTTAGTGGTGTATCCACGTTTCATCTACAGTCTTTATTTGGACCTAAACTTGGATTTATTAGGCCTTAACTACGCAAACAGAGCTTTAAAAAAATGTTCATTCGACGGGTCAACGCGGTTTTGGTCTTAACGTGAGCAAACGCAGCACCCATCGCGCTGGGAGCTTGCTCATGCTTAAATCTTCATTTAATATGTAACTAATTCTTTTGCTGGTCATTTTCATACCCTCTGCTATATCTCTAGCACCATTTGGTGAAATTTTGCGAGGTTATCTTCAGTGGTTGCAGTGTTTGGACGTCCCGGACCTTAGCTCCCTAGCTCTTACGACCAGGTTTAAATTCAGCTGCCCAAAATTTCATTGTAGTAAATGATGGAGCAGTGAGGCAGCGATAGCCTTGTGGAGGTACTAATAGTTGTCCATGCAGGGGGTATCGGGTTCGAATCCACGGCACGCACCAATGACTTTTCAAAGTTATGTGCGTATTAAATTGTTAATTATCGCTTGCCCCGTGCCTCGGAGCACGTTAAGCTGTCGGTCCTGGCTGTCTGAAAGATCTTAGACCGTCGTTAAGGGGATTCCGTACCCTCAAATAAACTGATACTGGTCTAAGCCGTGGTATATAGCTATCTCTTTGTGTTACGGAGATCAAACGGTTGTCGCTCTGTGGAAAAGTTGATATTCTGTGATACCTGATTAGATCAATAAGCGGACCTCGGGCTCTAAGACGTGTAAATCTTGGATGCAATCCGGATAAGGCTAGCGCGATCATGATGGAGCAGAGAGTATAATCCCCATAAACAGAGTTTTAGTCAAACTTGAATGGCGTCGCCGTAGTGCCTTTTAAAAACAAGAATTTAATGCCAGCTCGATACAACATTTCCCATTTTCACAAAACACACTCACATCGACTTAATCGTATGGCTGTCAAATAGCAACTACTGCTACAAAATAGCTGAAATGTTGGTGGTTAACTGCCACATGAGGTAAAATTACATCCACAACACTTTTTTGACGAGTGCTGCTTCCTTCAGGTTGAGATCGGAAAATTTTCAGACCACCCTAGTATATTTAATGCAAAGGCAAGTTATATTTGTTTTAGTTGATTTTTGAAGTTTTATCATAATTCATTTAGTTGATTTTATTACATAATTATAATATTTGTTGTCATACCTAATTCTGTTTTTTTTTTTATATTGTAATTTTACTTTTATTTTTTTATATATACAATGTTACTACTTCCAATCCATGTTTTCATTTCATGTGAGATCAATAATCAGTGATAAAATTTAACAAATAAACTTTCACTAAGAATGCCTAACTTTCGTGTTTAAATATTTCTTTAGGTTCAAAACTCAATAAATGTACTTAGTTGACCCAAATTCATGTATTCACATTCATTTAATGTGTGGGAAAACTGAATAACTACATTATAGAATTAGCTAACAACGGTATGTTTGCAATATCTAGGTGTGGCAAAATTGGATAACTTGGTTTTTTATTTTTAATATTTTTTTGGTTCATGATAAAAGCTAGTTTTATCAAGCATATAATCGACAGCAAACATGCTCAAAGCATATAAAATCGCCGACGGTAAAATTGTTCTCCATTTATTAGTGATGTAAAAAAAGTGTCAAAAAAACAGTAAATCGCGATTATCTCGGAACTTGAAATTTTGAGATATTTAGTTCTTCCATTATACCCACGATATGCCCTCTGCGTGAAGTTCACCCACAGGCTGCACGCGTAAAAGGATTGGCAGTAGGCTTTGAAAAGCGTCACCTTAACCTGAGCCGTACAACGTGCAAACCTGTGGGCCAACATCCCACATCGAACAGCCAGCGACCTCCGCTCCCTTTCTACATCAAGGTTGTCTTTTAAATCGTCTGAGACCCAATGACCGAGATATTTAAAATTAGCAACTCTTTTTAGAGGTCTGCCGCACAGCACAACCGGTGGAGTTGTGATATAGCCTTTACTGCCTGCTTTAAATACCATGAATTCGCTCTTTGGTGCATTATATTTGAGCCCATGGGTCCCAGCGTAAGATTCACACACCTTAATCAGCTTCCTTAATGCTCTGATCGATGGGCTCAGCAGAACCATATCATCTGCATAGCTTATATTATTAATGCATACACCATCAATATGACAGCCGATTCCGGTTCTCCTAAGCTCATCGATCAGATTATTCATGTACAGGTTAAACAACGCGGGTGAGGACAGCCCGCCCTGCCTCACCCCACACTCAAGCCTATAATCAGCTGAAAAGGAGTTTGCCCATCTGACTCGGTTCTGTTGATTAGAGTACCAAAATTTAAATATATTTATTACTTCCCGGGGCACATCCGTCTCATTATGCAGTTTACCCCATAGCACATTATATGATACAAGGTCAAAAGCTTTTGACAAATCTAGATAACACGCAAATACTGGTGTCTTTCTTGCTGTATTAATGAACTCATTCTTTAAGAAGCAGCCTCAAAGAAAGTGGACGTGGCGAAGCCCCGACACTATGACAAAAAATGAGATTGACTTCATTATGGCGGACAAAAGGGGAATATTTAGGGATGTCTCCGTGATCACTAGGTTCAACACCGGAAGTGATCACCGACTTGTACGAGGCACTCTGAATATCGATTATAAGCTTGAACGCGTTCGCCTTATGAAGTCTACGCTCCGGCCAAATTTTCTCCAATCCGTGGTTGGATCTGAAATATTCCAGCTAAAACTGGAAAACCGGTTCGCTGCCTTGGAAACGGCAATAGACGCAGATATGGACCAGGAACTCGATAAAGTGGTGGAAATCCTTCGGGATGAGGGGACGAAACTCTTTAAGACGCAGCACACCGGCAGGAGATCTCAACTTTCGTGAGAATCTCTGCAGCTCATAGAGATGCGACGAGAAAACCCGGCAGGCACTTCGTCAGATCTTAATAAAAAGATCTTCAATCTGGTAAGACGCGACCTCCGTAGCTCCAATACACGCTCTATACAAGATGCGATCGAGCGAAATCGGGGGTCGAAAGTTTTTACTCAGCATTTAGGTCGAAGTCATCTGACGAAGCTGACCACGTCAGACGGGAAAGTCGCCACTTCTAGACCGGAGATTCTTGCGGAGGTTCAGAGCTTCTACGGCAACCTCTACACCTCGAAAGCGTCCCGTCCCCAACCCGACTCCGAGGATCCAAGAGCCACTTTAACCCGCCAATTCACGGAAGAGTTGCCAGACGTCAGCCAAGACGAAATCGTGGTGGCCCTGAGGCAGCTTAAAAATGGAAAAGCCCCCGGGGAAGATGGAATTACGACGGAGCTGCTAAATGCAGGTAGAAAACCTATACTGGTGCAGCTCCAACGCATATTTAATTCTGTCCTGTTCTCGGGGAGAACTCCAAGGGCGTGGAGCAAAAGCATAGTCGCTTTGTTCTTCAAAAAGGCAGACAAAGCTCTGTAGAAGAACTATCGACCGATCTCGCTCTTGAGCCACGTCTATAGCTGTTTTCCAGGGTCATCACGAACCGTCTTGCGCGTAGACTCGACAAGTTTCAGCCGCCCGAACAGGCCGGTTTTCGAGGAGGGTATGGCACCATAGACCACATCCACACAGTGCGGCAGATTATACAGAAGACAGAGGAGTATAATCAGCCCCTGTGCTTAGCGTTTGTGGACTATGAGAAGGCCTTTGACTCCATCGAAACCTGGTCTGTTCTGGAGTCTTTGCAAGGGTGCCAAATCGATTGGCGGTACGTCCAAGTGCTGAGAGGTCTGTATGACGCCGCGACTATGACCGTCCCAGTACAGAACCAGCAGTCTGAACCTATCCACCTGCATCGATGTGTGAAACAAGGGGATGTTATCTCCCCCAAACTGTTCACAAATGGAGGATATGTTCAACACGCTGCACTGGAAAGGACGCGGTATTAACATAAACGGCGAGTACCTCTCACACTTAAGATTTGCAGACGATATCGTTATCGTAGCTGAAACCGTGCAAGACTTGCAGTATATGCTGAGCAGCCTAGCTGATTGTTCTGCTCGCATCGGTCTCCGGATGAACTTGGATAAAACCAAAATAATGTTCAATGAACATGTCTCTCCGAAACCGATTATCCTAAACGGGGTCCCTCTCGAAGTTGTTCAGGAATACGTCTACCTTGGGCAAACCTTACAGTTGGGTAGAAACAACTTCGAGAGGGAGGCTTGCAGAAGAATACAGCTTGGCTGGGCGGCATATAGGAAACTCTGTCGAGTGTTTTCGTCATCCCTACCGCAAAGCTTTAAGACTAAAGTCTTCAACGAGTGCGTCCTACCCGTTATGACCTACGGTGCTGAGACGTGGACATTGACGGTGCGACTAGTCCACCAATTTAAGTTCGCTCAGCGAGCTATGGAGAGGGCTATGCTCGGAGTTTCTCTGAAGGATCGAATTCGTAATGAAGTGATCCGACAGAGAACCAAGGTAATCGACATAGCTCAGAAAATTAGCACGTTGAAGTGGCAGTGGGTCGATCACATCTGTCGCAGAACCGATAATCGATGAAGTAGCCGTGTTCTAGAGTGGAGACCGCGCCTTGGCAAACGTAGTGTAGGACGCCCTCCGGCTAGGTGGAGTGACGATATACGCAAAGTGGCAGGCAGCGGCTGGACACGAAGAGCCTAAAATCGGGCTCAGTGGCGTGCCATTGGAGAGGCCTATATCCAGCAGTGGACGGCAGGCTGATGATGATGATGATGATAATGTATTATATTGATGAATAGATTTTACAAACATATGATCGATACATGAACCACTGTTATGTGTAGGCAGGGTGTGAGCGGGTAGTAGACCATGGTATGCGCAGATATTCAGATAGTCTTGCGTACCTGTATCATGAAATTCAGATCCAATATTAACATTTATATCGCCTGTTAGTATTAAATTTTGGATAGAGCACAGCGCCTGCAGTCTATTATTAAGGGAAGTTTAGAATAAGCTGGCGATCTATATAGCAATAATTTCCGTGTTGGAGCCAATTTTAATCACTAAGCAATTAAAGTATCAAATCCTGTAGAGTTGGTTGTTCGATTGTCACTTTTAACGAGGATTTGGCATAGACAACAATTCCATCATTCTGATTGTGGTTTATTGTAGTGTAATATGTATTGTATCCCTGAATTTCTGGTAAGTTGCTATGTCGATTTAATATCCAGCACTCTGTAAGCACTAGTATGTCGCATGCAAAGTCTAGTCTACTTAGGAAAACATTAAAGCTGTCTATATTCTTGGAATTACTGCGAATATTTTGTGTTAGTATTGTTAGCGAGTTTTGGTAGCTGGAAAGATAATTTTTGCACTCCTCGACCTCACATGATTGTGCTTGAGGTACAAATATATTATCTTATTCCTTATTCTCTATCTAAATACTTATCTATTGCTATTTCTAGTAAACCCAGTAACAACCTGTTATAAAATCTACACTATCTATCTACCAGCTATCTTATATACCAACCTATACCTACTATATCTTCTAGCTCTCAACGTCTATTCATATTTCTACGTAATCTCTAAAACCGATGTCAACATACTCTCTAGAACCCTACAATTATTACATGGAAGGTATCTCTTAAATTAATTACCGCAATAAAAGTAAGTTCGGTAGTAACTCGACGATCAACCCTCCATCGCGCACCGACTTCAAAACTAAAGCTAAAATAATAATAGTTGTATACAGTTATGTTCTTAGTTCTATTTTAATATTGCAAGTAACTCTTCTGTCTGTTCATATGGCATGTCTTGTAAATAGTTACAGAGGGTTGTTTTTTACAATTATAATAGTTTGAGGTTTATAAACTTATGACTCTATTTAATTTGTTATATAAATATGGACCCATAAATGTGAAAAATCTATTCGTAAAATTAAATTTTGAGGTCGGGTGTGAAATGCAGACTATATCTTGCCGCCTCTTGTTAGTATTGTGTGTATTATAGGTAAGCATGGCATGTTGTTTCAAAACTATGTGCATGATGATGAGTTGTCGAATAGTTAACACATGACAGGATTTATATAATAGGGTTGTGGGAAAGAGAAAAGGGCGAGAGTGTGCTACTTTTAAGATCGTTCTCTGTGCTCGCTCAAGGGGCAATAAGATTGTTTTCAGAGCACCACCCCAAGAAGTTATAGGTACAATATTGGATTATAGATTGACATAGGGCCAGATACACTTGTGTGATTAATTTTGAGTCCACTAACTAAGGACATTCCTTATTTTTTAAATACATAAATTAATTTCCGGTCTCGATTAAATAAGTTTGTTATAATATGTTCACGGAAGGAAAGTGTTTCATCAATAGTAATCCCGAGATATTTTATGTTGTTAGTACGGAGGATAGTAGGACAGTTACATACAGTGTTCCCAGATGGAGTTGTGCATTCGTGTGCATAAAGGTGAGGTTTAGAAACAATTTGTTTACTCTTGCGCATAACAAAATGAATATATTTTGTTTTGTCCGCATTTAATGTAAGTTACGATGCAGCCAGTTGTTTACTACATGAAAGCCTGACTGCGCTTTTTCATATAGTTCATTGACAGTTGAGGCGGCAAAAACAAGTGCCGTATCGTCAGCGTATGATATTAATTTGCCGTGATCTAACTGAATGTTACACAAGTCCTTAATATAAATTAGGAACAGTGTGGGGCCCAAAATACTTCCTTGGGGCAAACCAAATTTAGTGTTTTTTTGATAATTGCTCGTAATATTATCTATCTTAACACACTTATGCCGATCATTTAAGTAGTCCACAAACAGTTTAAGCTGCGTTCCACTTACACCAAGGGACTCCAATTTGTGTAGAAGTGAAGAAATACATACAGTATCGAATGCTTTGGCTAGGTCAAGAAAGATCCCTAAGGTGTAGTTGCCTTTTCCAAGTTCCTATGTAATATAGTCAGTCAGGCTATGTACGGCGTTAGACGTTGATAATTTTGCTCGGAAGCCGAATTGGGAAGAAGAGAGATAGTGTGTCTTTTCGAGGAAGTTAACTAATCGGCTATTAATAATCTTTTCAAGTATTTTTGATAGTGCGGGAAGTAATGATATTGGTCTATAATTAATAATTAGGTCCTTTTCTCTAGATCGTTAAATCGGAATAACTACTGCCTTTTTGAGGCATTTAGGAAAGGTACCCTTGGATAGGCATGTTTGGAAAATGTACGTTAGAGGGGGTATAAAAATGTGCATAAAACGTTTAAGAATCTTATTACTTATACTATCCCAGCCAACAGCACTGTTGTCCTTTAATCCTGTAATTATTCTCTCTATTTCGTGTTCGTCAGTGTCCAACAGTACAAAAGATGACGCATAACTACTCAATTTCTGCATTGGTGTAGTCTGGTAGCCACTTTGGTTAGTTTTAATTTCAGCCAAGTTTTTGCCCACGTGAACTAAGTATTCATTGACGTCATCGGCAGAAGAAAGCGGTGAGGTGTTTGTTAATAATAAACTCGAATGTGATATATATTGTTTAGAGCTATAAGTGACGTCTTTTATATGTTCCCAGATAAGTTTAGTGTTTTTACCAGCCCTATTCAATTTATCTTTATCGTAATTAGATTTAATTTTTTGAGGAGATTATTGCAGAAATTTCTGTATCTCTTGTAAGTTAATTGAAGGATTAAGTTATTAGGGTATTTCTTAGTCTTTTGGTGTAGTTTATCTTTGTTTCTTATGCATCTAATAAGCCCGGGTGTAATCCATGGCTTAATGTTGTAGTTTTTCTTATTAATTTTTACTTCTGTTGTGTTATGAAAAATGACTTGCTGGTGATGTGATGAATTTTATAAAATACGATAGTGACTCATTTGGGTCGGCAGTATTATAAACTATACTAAAGTCAATATTGCATAAATTTCATTCGAGTTTGTTTATGTTTAGCTTAGGCTTTGTCCGGGGACGAATTTGCTTAGGCAGTGTTAAATTTATGGTGAGTAGGACAGCGTGATGGTTAGTGATAGTCGAATTTGTAACAAGCGTATTATATTGATGAATAGATTTTACAAACATATGATCGATACATGAACCACTATTATGTGTAGGCAGGGTGTGAGCGGGTAGTAGACCATGGTATGCGCAGATATTCAGATAGTCTTGGGTACCTGTATCATGAAATTCAGATCCAATATTAACATTTATATCGCCTGTTAGTATTAAATTTTGGATAGAGCACAGCGCCTGAAGTGTATTATTAAGGGAAGTTTGGAATACGTCTAAATTTCTCTGCGCTGGCGATCTATACATAGCAATATTTGCCGTGTTGGAGCCAATTTTAATCACTAAGCAATTACAATCCTATTCATATTCATATTCATATTCATATCATTTATTGCGAACATGGGTATATACAATGTTGTTACAATAATATAATAGTGTCACCACATTCTGCGTTACAGCATGCAATATAAAGTAAAACCCTATTGAGAGGACATATTTGACGACAATTCATAAATTGTTGGTTATGATAGTTTAAATACATGTCAACATTATCAAACTTGCATACATCCTATTCAAATTATATATAATGTCCAAGGTTTAAAAAAAATATGTCAAACAATAAATAATATAATAAATTACATTGGAATTCAAATAATACAATATATAATTAATAAATTACTTACAAAGTGTCTTGCAGAAATTCATTTACACTGTAGTAAGCTTTTTGTAACATTATCTTTTTAACTTCGCAATAAAATAATTTATCACATCTTAACCCTAGAATACTTTTAGGTAAATGGTTGTACACTCTTGGCCCCATACAAAATATACTATTATTAAAAAGTGCAGTTTTGTGGGAGGGACAACAGATTTTGTTCTTATGTCGTTTACTACTGTAATTTGTAAACATATGAGAATTATTTCTTACAAAACGTATAACTTCATACATATATAAGGAAGGTATTGTAAGTACACCGAGTTCTTTAAAGTATGGGCGACAGCTATCCGTTTGCTGTAGGTTACAAATAGATCTCACGCATCTTTTCTGTGCCTTAAATACAAGTTCGCTGTCTGTGGAATATCCCCAGAACATAATGCCATACCTGATTCTAGATCCAACGTACCCATGGTAGGCTGTAAGTACTGCTGTTCGGTTAGCTATTTTAGAGAGCATATATAGCGCATAGGACTGTTGGTGTAATGTCGTACACAGATTTTCTATATGTGCTTTCCAATTCAGTGTACTATCAATAGTTAATCCCAAAAACTTTGTGCTAACGACTTCTTGAATTTTAGTACCATTATAAGTTATTGCTATGTCACTGGGCATTGAAAATCTATTTCTAAATGTCATTAAATGTGTTTTTTCTAAATTAATAATTAAATTATTTGATGTCAACCAGTTTATAATGTCATTTAAAGTATTTGTTATGTCAAATTGTAAAGATGACTTGTCTTTGGATGTAAAAATGATGGTGCTATCGTCAGCAAATAAAATCATAGGGTGATTAGTTACCTTCGGCAAATCATTGATGTAGATATTAAATAAAAGGGGTCCCAACACACTACCTTGAGGAATACCTAATTTTGTTTCTCTATAATTAGATGAGAATGTTGCTTCTATTTGACGATTTGGACACAGGCGCGTTATTTGTGTGCATTGCATACGATTGGTGAGATATGATTTTATAAGTTCTAAAGTGTTGCCTCTGATACCGTATGCATATAATTTATTGAGCAGGATGTCATGATTAACGTAATCAAATGCCTTTGTTAAATCCATATATAACGCACATACCGGCAATCTTTTATCTATGTTATTGAGAACTATCTTTAAAAAATTATGTATTGCCAAATTAATACTTTTATTTTTCCTAAATCCCACTTGTTCATTAGCAAATAAGTTCATTCTTTCAAAAAAATTGTATACTCTACTATGAATAACCTTTTCAAATATTTTTGACAGAGTTGGGATTAAAGCTATAGGACGATAGCAGCTCATAGATAGTTTACTATTCTTTTTGAATATTGGTTTTATTATACTTATTTTCAACTTATCAGGAAATTTACCTTGCACGATACACAAATTAATGACATGACTTAAAACATGGGATATTTTGGTCGCAGTCTGGTTCAAAATCTTGGTATTTATATGATCGTATCCAGTGCTCGGCGTGTTTTTAGGATTTATTATAATGTCGTTAATTTCATTAGGCGTAGTCGGATTCATAAATAGTGAATTTGATATATTTGAAGGATATTTAATATTAGTATTTGAGTCAAGAATCTTAATTTGGTCAATAAAAAAATTATTAAATGAATTAGCAATTTGTTGTGGGTCAGTTATAGTAGTAGTATTATCTATCTCAATACGATGTATTTCGTCTGTAGGAACATTGCTGTGACAATTTTTGATTACGCGCCAAATAGCTTTGCATTTATTGTGAGCCGTAAGTATAAAATTATTATTCTGTGCTTTTTGTGTATACCTGATTATATGGTTTAATCTAGTTGAAAGGGTCTTAAAATTGTACTTGTTTTCTGCAGTGCGATGTTTACGATATTGCCATAAAAGTTGTCGCTTGCGTTTACAGCAATTTTTTATACCTGTTGTCATCCATTTTGGCCTCTTCTGTGCATTTATTTTCACGCGATTTACAGGAAAACAAAGGTTGTAAAATAGTATGTATGTGTCATAAAATAAGTCAAACGCTATTAATGGATCATTACTTTCAAGGACATCATAAAAAGTCAAAGAATCAATGCATTTAATGAATTTGTCAATGTTATATTGATTAAAATCATGCTTTTCTCTAAACCAATATTTAAGTCTGCAATTATTGTTTACGGGGTATGTAAGTAACTGAGCAGTGTGATCAGATAGTGCAAATTCTAGTATTTGACTTTTACATCCACGGATATTGTATAAAAAATTGTCTATACACGTACCACTTTCTGGGCGTGTAGGTTTATTAAAAGCATGTTTAAGATTGTAGCAAGATAATGTTTGTAGAAACTCTATAGATAATTTAGTTTATATTATTATCCTGTATATATTGTGTGTAGTGTGTTATAGTGTATATATTATCCTGTAGAGTTGATTGTTCGATTGTCACTTTTAACGAGGATTTGGCATAGACAACAATTCCATCATTCTGATTGTGGTCTATTGTACTGTAATATGTGTTGTATCCCTAAATTTCTGGTAAGTTGCTATGTCGATTTAATATCTAGCACTCCGTAAGCACTAGTATGTCGCATGCAAAGTCTAGTCTACTTAGGAAAACATTAAAGCGCTCTATATTCTTGGAAATACAGCGAATATTTTGTGTTAGTATTGTTAGCGAGTTTTGGTAGCTGGAAAGGTAATTTTTGCACTCCTCGACCTCACATGATTGTGCTTGAGGTACAAATATATTATCTAATTCCTTATTCTCTATCTAAATACTTATCTATTGCTATTTCTAGTAAACCCAGTAACAGCCTGTTATAAAGTCTACATTATCTATCTACCAGCTATCTTATATACCAGCCTATACCTACTATATCTTCTAGCTCTCAACGTCTATTCATATTTCTACGTAATCTCTAAAACCAATTTCAACATACTCTCTAGAACTCTACAATTATTACAGGGAAGGTATCTCTTAAATTAATTACCGCAATGAAAGTAAAGTTCGGTAGTAACTCGACGATCAACCCTCCATCGCGCACCGACTTCAATATGTAAATGTATGCCGAGGGCCGGTCTGACCGGCCCTCTAGCCCCGCCACATGCCCCTAGTTAGAAAAAGATAAATTATCAGAGAAAGCTATGTTATAATTTAAAAGCGTTTAATTTATTCCCTTTGTATGCGTTACCTTTTCTCTTTCTCTTTTTAATTTCATACAATTATCAATTCCGTTAGAAGTGAACGGAATCCTGCGAATGTAAATTTAAATGTATTTGTACATTTCAAATTCATTTCTATTACTCTAATGCTAAACACAAATAAACTAGTCGTTATTATTAGGTTGTTACAATTTTGCTATACGCCAGAAATACGCGTACAAAGCATTAGTGCACATTAAAAGTGATTTGTTGGAATTAAACAATATAATAATAATATCATTTTCAATTATAGTAAATATTTTATTTAAATACGTACGAAAGATTCCATCGAAAAGTTTTTACTGTAGCACCCTGATCCCTTTTAGTTGCTCGCGCGCATCTATGCACGCAGGTTGTGTTACGCGTACCTAGTTTAATTGTTTTCGAGATGGCTACTAAATTATTAAAGTGCTCAGCGTGCAATATAGTTATAAATGAAGTGTTAGCATTCGTGAATAATAAGATAGACGTAATGGATGAGGATAGTTTGACACGTATCTGTATGAGTGCATTCTCTGAAAGTGACATATTAGAGGCAAAAAAAATATTGTTTGAGTCCCTATCCAAGAAGAAGAAACAACGGAAACGTGATGGGAAAACTTTACGTAATATTGATGATATCATATGTGCACTGAAAGAGACCGATCCCGAGGAGATTCCTATTTTTGTAGCTCGAGATTTGCAAAAGTTACCCCCGGTTCTTTTTGATCACATAGACGTTACCAGATTATTAAAGGATTTACTTAAGCTACACCAAGATGTAAGCCAAATCAAAAGCAATTATGTGACAAGTGAACAATTAGAAATAATTAAATGTGACATACAAAATTGTAGTAAAACACCATTAAATGGTGAGTTTGATTGCAACATAAACAAACGTCGAGGCGCCTGTTTGTTGGATAGCTTGTCATACAATAATAGTGGTGCTATTGGATTGCATCCATTGGGTGAGGACACTTTGGTGGAACACTCGTCATCACCACCTGCACCTGCTTCTGGATATAGCGATCTTCGAACCCCCAAAAATGTATCAGCTGTCCAAGGTAGTTTGATGCAACACACTCAGACACAATATCAACGCGAGTCGGGTAGTCGGAGCGCAGCGGCGACTAACGGCTCGATCGCGTTGACGCGGGCGGCCGAGGTGAATCACGCGCCGCTGCCACCAGTGCGCAAGTACTAAATACGCGTCTGCGACACACGGACCGCCAGACTGGCAAGTCGATGGCTGAAGTTGCAAGAGAAGGGCAATGGAAACCAATAGTAGACAATGGGGAATGGACGTTAGTTCAAAGAAAAAGGATAAGGAATAAATTTGCAGGCAAAAGGGGCAATGCCGTTTTGGAGCCGGATGAAAAATTTAAAGTAGCCGATGTAAAGACTCCTATATATATATATAACGTAGGAAAGGATGTAAGCGAAACTGACATCATTGAGTATATTGAAAAACGAGCTAATATTAATGTTACCGTGGAGAAGGTCAACATGAAAGTCTCAAAAGACTATCAATCGTTTAAAATTTTTGTATCGAAATGTCATTTGGATACAGTTCTTAAGGACGACTTCTGGCCGACAGGGATTGCTTATAGGCATTATATACAATTCAGGCAAAGAAACCGAGTTCAAAAACTTTCAACAAATGGCGATAACTAAGTTGGTTAGTTTTAATTGCAAGTGTGTCAGAAGGTCAATAGAATGTATTAAGAGACTGTGTTATACCGCAGATATTATTGCTTTACAAGAGACATGGCTGTTACCGCATGATATTCCTTTCCTAGGCACTATAAATGACTCGTTCTCCTTTACGGGCAAGTCTGCAGTGGATACTTCAGCTGGAATACTGAGAGGAAGGCCTTACGGAGGCGTGCCTTGCTCTGGAGAAAAGCTGTTTTTCCATCGGTTTCAGTGATACAGTGTAGTAGTGTACGCCTCGCGGCGATTAAAATAGTGAATCAGGAGCGCTCAATGTTGGTGTTCTCGGTGTATATGCCTACAGATTCAATTGAGAATCTACCAGAATTCACTGATTGCTTAAGTGAAATGTGTTCTATCATTGAAAACAATAATATAGAAACTGTGTATATACTTGGGGACTTTAACGCGCACCCAGGTGAGTTATTCTTTAATGAGCTATGTGATTTTTGTTTCGAACAATCGTGGTCGTGTATCGATACGGAAATGTCATCTAGTGACACTTTTACCTTTGTAAGTGACGCGCACGGGTGCCAGCGCTGGCTGGATCACTGCCTGGTGACCAGCGCGGCGCGCCCCACCGTGCGAGCCGTCACGGTTTTGTATGATACTTATTTCTCTGATCACTATCCTTTATTGATTGAGTGCGATCTTAATCTAATTTGTCAAAAAACTAATATGTTAGATAATAATAGTGTCTGTAATAGTGTGCTGTGGGGTGATCATAGTAGTGACCAAATAGAGACGTACACGAACTTATGTAACACCAAGTTAAGAGATATAGACTTTCCTCAGGAGTTCCTTTTGTGTGCAGACAAAATGTGTAACGATCACAGTCACAAAACCATAATAAGAAACATGTACTTAAATATCGTGAATATTTTATCGACAGCTGCCTCTAGTAGTTGTACAATTAGGCACTGTAAACGAAGGGTTGTACCTGGATGGAACAAATATGTGAGTGACGCTCACAGGCAGGCTCGGCTTTGTTTTCAAATGTGGTTATTGTGCAGTAAACCAAAATCAGGAAAAAATTATCATGATATGTGTGGATCGAGAAAAATGTTCAAATCGAAATTAAAATTTTGTCAAAACAATGAGCAACAGATTAAGATGAATATTATTGCTGAGCAACATAAAGATAAACAATTCGGTAAATTCTGGAATTCTACTAAGAAACTTAACCCAAGGCTGGGCCTGCCTGTGAGCGTTAGTGGTCTGCATGATCCTCGAGACATAGCTAATGCCTTTCAGCAGAGTTTCAAAGTGGAACCACCTCTAATTCCTTCTCCGATGCTTCAGAGGTTCGATGCTGAGACTCAGGGTGACATTGTTAAGTTGAGATTCTCGGCAAAGGAAATTTCTAATGTTATTTATAAGATGTCACGAGGTAAGTCTCCTGGTCACGATGGTCTTAGTATCGAGCATCTGAAGTACGCCGGTGTCCACTTGCCGAGAGTGCTTGCGCTGTTTTTTAACTTATCAATATCACATTGTTACTTACCTGAGGATCTCATGCGTACACTGGTTGTGCCTATTTTGAAAAACAAAACTGGTGACCCTTCGAACCTGTCCAATTACAGGCCAATCTCACTCGCCACCATTATTGCTAAAATTTTGGACAGTCTGCTTGATAAGCAGCTTGAGAAAAATATACACCTACACGATGCACAATTTGGCTTTAGGCCGGAACTATCTACTGAAAGTGCTATCTTTTGTCTCAAGCAGACTGTTCATTATTACACGGCGAGGAACACGCCTGTGTTTGCATGTTATTTGGATTTGTCCAGGGCATTTGATCTTGTAAACTACAATGTGTTATGGGCAAAACTTCACAATGTCGAGGGGATCCCTTCAGAATTAATATGGTTACTCAAATTCTGGTACGGTAATCAAGAGAATATTGTTCGATGGGCAGGCACTTTTTCAGAAGTATACAGATTGCAGTGTGGGGTGAGACAAGGGGGGTTGAGCTCGCCGCGCCTCTTCAACTTGTACATGAACAGCCTGATTGAGAGGCTCAGCAGCACCGGTCTTGGATGCTCAATAGATGGTACTTGCATAAATAATATAAGTTACGCTGATGACATGGTGCTGTTGAGTCCCTCAGTCAGAGCTTTAAGAGGTCTCTTAAGTATTTGTGAGGAGTATTCCGGGGCTCATGGCCTGAAATATAACGCCAAAAAGAGTGAATTTATGACATTTAAAGCGGGATCAAAAAAATATCGTGCACCCGTAATCACTCTTTGCGGTACACCACTACAACAAGTTTGTAAATTTAAATATCTGGGTCACTGGGTCACCGAAGACTTATCCGATGACATGGACATCGAGAGGGCACGAAGAGCGTTGTCCGTTCGGTGTAATATGCTCGCACGTAGGTTCGCACGTTGTACAAAAGACGTAAAAATTACCTTATTCAAGTCATATTGTCAGACACTGTACACGTGCGGGCTATGGGCGAAGTACACGCGCCGAGCGTACAGCGCGCTTCGCGTCCAATATAACAACGCCTTCAGGGGAATGTTGGGGCTGCCGCGGTGGTGTAGCGCGTCTGTTATGTTCGCAGAAGCGTGCACATCTGATTTCTTCGCGGTGATGCGCACGCGTTGTGCTTCTTTGTTGAGACGGTTGCGGCTCAGCTCCAACGTTCTCCTGAGGACCTTGTCTGAACGGTGGGACTCACCTATGTTGCAGGCATGGATGGGGCTGCACTGCCTTCGTAACAGGAAATGAGTGCGTCTCATGCCCTACCTTTTCTATTTTTGTTCATTATTTTATTTTTTACTAACTTTATTTATAAGCCTATGTTACTAACAAAAATTAAAATTGATGGAACTTGTTTTCCGAGTAATAAACGAATTTGAATTTGAATTTGAATTTATGATCAAATATTACGGCATTTGAGAAATAATACAATATCTCGACCCCTGCTCCTCATAAACTAGTGCCAGGCTTTATATATGTACACTTTAATTTCCAGTGTTAGCAAATATACCTGAGCACGAAGTAAATCTGGAAGCCATTACTCACTATAAGCCTCACCTCGTGTTGCGAGCATGACTCGAGTATAAACACAAAAGATAAATTGTCTGTTCACATAGACCCTCGTGGCCTTTTGCGGGTTAAGTAATAAATATGCAAAGTTTAAGAGCATTTCTAGACAAATCCGTACCTATAAGGGATGGGTGTTCAAGTCACAAATTTCTCGAAAATTCGTATTAAACACCTAATACGAATTTTTGGCAAAATATTGGTTTTATCCACCTTCCGTATGGTTTATATAATGATTCGAGAATATTCTCTCTTTGGATAACGTTATCTTGATTTATTGAGACGTTTTTAATTTTGAATAAACTCTTTTTACTGATAAGTAAAAATGAATGTCTTTTTCAATTGAATATTATCAAAAAATTTCTACGTTGATAATGTCAATAAAGTCTAATAAAAGTTGTCAATTAAATAATACTATCTGTCTAAGTTAAAAAACAATATTTTTTATTTTAGGAAAGTTGCTTGTAAGATAATATTTTTAATATAAGCCTCGTTTGATTCTCGTGAAGATTAATTGAAAATACTTGAGAAGTTTACAACTTTTGATGAATTTTATTAATACGTGCTTGTACTAAAAATGCTTGAATTATTAACTTGTACAAGTATTCACATTTATTGGGGTAGATAGGCTATTAGTTTTAATTGCCTGGTTATTTAATTAACGTGACAGTCAAATTTTAATGTTAATCCAATGATTCATGGCCAAAGTAATGAGTACAAAACTTATGAGACGCCACTTCATTTCATTCGTTACTTATTTATTTTAGTAATAGTATTTAAAGCCTGTTATAATTTTGAAATATTTGTAACACTAAAAACTAGTGAGCTAGTTGTGCTAGTACCTACCTACTCATGAGTGTGTAATTAATGGTAAATGGTACCTAACAAGAATATCAACGAAATTCGCGCGTGCTAATATTTTACGATATTTATTTAATTTGGAGAGGCCTATATCCAGCAGTAGACTCTTGCAGGCTGATGATGATGACGATGATTTAATGCCGTGAAAGAAATTAAGTTAGTGTAATATTTGACAAAGGCCATTATTCTAATTGATGTAACTGTAAAGTATTAATACGGCAGCACGGGTTGTATACAAATCTATACGTCTTGGAAATTCTAAAACTGAAAGGAGCAAATCACTTAACCAGTTCACCACGCCATCAAACACGACTACATACACACAAATTCATTAAAAAAATCACACAGCTGGAATCGAGTGATGGGAGTCAAACGGCAGCCGCACAATAGCGGAAGTGATTATCCACCGGAAGTAGAGTGCAATGAGCTTCCGTTCTGCAACGTTTGATACCTGTGCCGCCCTCTGGCGGGGAAGCCATTGAGTTAATATTTGAATATCACTTTTGGATTTAATGCTTTCTCGTAGTGTGTAGCCTTATGAGAGGGTTGACGACTCGCTTTTGTACAGGATCTTATTATTGCAAAGCTATAAGTTTTTCAAAGCTTTAAAGTTTAGTAATAAGGTTTTAGGTTTATAACAAACTCTGCTTATAAACTATCTCACTGCTGGGAATGGAGTACTTTTTACTATGACCAGGTTGCTATAGCCATCCATCTCATAGTAAAAAGTATTCCATTCCCAGCAGTTCATCACGCTAACAAAGTGGGGCTTAGAAGAGTGACTCATTTAACAAATGAGAATATTATAGAAAATTCTACATGCAGCTTTCCTCGCGATATTTTTCTTTACCACTAAGTAAGTAAATAATAATTCATGAAAATTGTCAGGAGATTTCGGCAAAGTTCGATTCTGCCACCTTCTAGCGGAGAAGTATATTTTTTAATATCACTTTTATGCATATGTACATATTACGTACCAGAAAGTCGCTTCCATTTTGCTCGAACAATTTAGTAGACTAGCCAGTACAACATATAGACAAGCTGACATAACGCTTTAAGCTTATTTTTTGTAATAAATAGCGTCTATATTTTCAGATGTCTTGAGAAAAATCATTATTTTTTTGGACATGAACCATCATACCCACTAACATTAGCAAACACATAGGAGCAGCAACAATATTAGCAAATAAACTAAACACAAATAAAAATAATCGAAGTACAAGATATATTTTACTCCAACACAAAAATTAAGCTAATATTATTGTATTCTAAAATCTTTTATGAAATTCTCTAGACTCATTGGCTAGTTTAATTAGTTGTAGGTCAGATGTTCAATACTAAATGCACAACACAATTATTCAAATGAAATGAATCGAGAAAAACACACAAATTGACTTTGAAAATTAATTTAAATTCATAAATGTCTAAAACTTTTTAATTTTAATCTTTAGTTTGAATTCAAGCGTAATCCTAATAAAATTTATGTGGACCCAGCTGAAGATACAAAATTTTTAACAGAATCGGCCGACGAATATCATTAAATTTTAACAATTCTTAAACATCCACTTTTTCGAATTGTAAACGAATATTTAAAAACGATAAAAATATCTCCCAATTAACCTAAAACTTGAAGCTGGCTATTAAGGACTATTAAGTTCATAATTGGTTTGAAAACTCAGTTTGCACCTCTGTTATGGCTTTGTAGTTGTGGAAATGAATATCAGCTTTTATAGGAATCTCTAACTTTTTGCAGTAAGCATCCACATAATAAAGCTGTGACTGTAGTAGGTACCTACTTACTGCTGAATTCTATATTCAATCAAACCAATTTTTTGTGATTTTAAATTAATTTTTAACATAAGCTCCATACAAAATATGTCAAACACGTTTCTCGAATCTCCAAATCCATGGATAGATCGAGAATTAAAACCGGTTGTTATTGTGTTTAGTAGTGGTCATTTTTATATATCTTATACTAATATATAAAGCTGAAGAGTTTGTTTGTTTGTTTGTTTGGTTGAAGGCGCTAATCTCAGGAACTACTACACCGATTTCAAATATTCTTTCAGTGTTAGATATTACCCATTTATTGAGGAAGGCTATATGCTATATAACATCACGCTTTGAGCCACGGGAGCGGCGCAGTAGCCTTAAATATTGCGGGTGTAACCACGAGCTCATCTAGTGTGATATAAAATTGTAAGAGCTATGTCTAGCGAAATCCAATCTAGAAAAGACTACAAAGTAAAAACCTCGTTTAAACGAAACAGCCGTATATTATTTTCTCATGCTGTAACTTAAAAAGCACCAGGGTATTCATTATACGTCGGCATTCCTGCATGGAATAATGAAGAAGCAAATAAAATATTTTTACCTCCTCGTACTACTCGCCACATTAATATTTCTCCATTCCTACTAACATTAAACAATTACGAAAATCATTATCTTCTGCAAAAAATATCTCAGTGTTTAGTCTGCTCGACTCGCGACTTAATCAATGAATCTATCTTCTATGTATTTCTACATTTGAACCTCAAGAATCATGTAAATCTTTTTTTAATATTCCTCCTTTAAAGAAGTGCGCTAAGTTTTATGGCGAATATGTCGTAGTGTCAACACGTATTTACAGTTGATGTACAGTTTTTTTTTATTTGCATATACCCACTTGCCGGGCCCATTTTAGCCAAATACCCATAGCTGGGCCCATTTTGATGGTATTTATTTGTGTTTTTGATTACTCAAATAGACAGACTTATGCAACTATGAGGGCCAGCTAATCTGCCAAAAATATATTATGTGCCATCTCATTTCATTTAATACCTTTATGACGTATTGATTTCGGAATGACGTCAGTTAGCCGTCTGCAGATGCTTGTATTAATATTTTTATTTCTTTACTTGTTTCACTATGGATGGTTACCCAGATACGGATAGTTACTTAAATACTGGCAGATATTGGTGGCAATTATAACACTCCCTAGTCGGAAATTACTAATACTACTACATTATTCGGTGGATGTTTAAAGATTATTTGCTGTACTGAACATACCCTTCTTTGGTGTTTTACATTACTAATACTACTACATTATTCGGTGGATGTTTAAAGATTATTTGCTGTACTGAACATACCCTTCTTTGGTGTTAGTAGGTACGATAGAATTCTCGCAGATGTATTGAATTTGCCACCGATGACAAAAATTATGATGATTGAATTATGTCGACCACTTTCTGCAATAGACCTGAGAATAGACACCAAAATAGGACCTTAATAAAATGTTTAAAGTCATGCAGCTGCTGTTAGCCTGAACTGCTCATAAATACATTAGTGCCAACCAGAATGACCAACCATCTATAGCAGAACTTAAAACCTCCACTGCAGTTCATTCTTTAGCGTTTAAAAATATGCTAATTCTTCGTCGACACAACAAAATTAAAGCTACTTCTATCCTGCAGTACACTGTCTCGGCACTTTAAATTTCTCGCGAAGAACAATCCAATTTCATCAAACACTTCAGTAACAGTCCACCTATTTTAAGTTGGATTCAAAAGAGCCAACGGAACAGAAACAGTGTAAGGGTCAAATAATTAAATAGTTGCTCCCTATTTGATACCTCAGTGTACCGAGCGAATGAGGATGATTGCAGACGAGCGATGTTTAGTTGCTGAATGTTCAAATGTTTGATATTAGCCGGAATTAAACAACGCTATCCCAATGGTTACAGCTTTGGGATTGCGATTGAGAGAGCTTTAATTGAATACACACTACGTAATTACACTAGTAACAAGATCTCCTAGGATACACATTTGATTAATTGGACGGAAAGAAAAATGTTTCATTCTTGTACACATAGGTAGCATACAAGTTTTAAACGCGTAAATGGTCTAATTTAAGCTCTTATATTTTCCAACGTAACAAATCGTGGCTTTTTAAAATAAAGTACACATAGGTAATAAAAAAAGCAACTTATTAGTCGTTGAAAGTAAATAACCCATTTACGTCCTTTGTTCCCTATCGTTGCAGTTGAGACTAAAATGGTGGGATATTCGCAGGTACAGTTAAACTATGAGCAAACAATATTTAAAAGAAATATAGGGAATAGGATAGGAAATATATATTCACATTTTCATGACGTCGAGGTTTCATATCACTTGGATTCTGCTGAATAAATATAACAAACGACAAGAAAAATAATCAAGAATTCTTTGAATTCTGTAGGAGTATTATTTAAGATTCCAAATATAATTCCCGCAACGATAAGTCTATTGACTACAAAGGAGGCAATTTCTGGAACCATTCTTTGAGATGGAGGAGGTTACTTTGCAGAAGATTGAAAATGCAACATTATTACGATGAACATTTAAAAGAGGATAATGTTGTAGGAGTCTTACTTTTGTATTCAAAGAATAGTCTTATGCTCCAGTTCAATAAAATTATCTTGACTGCACGTAGTTTAAATGGTCGCATTGCTTTAAATCGTGTCGCCGGTCGTGGCCGGGATGACAACACTGTGCGGTCCACATTGTGTTTTCATGTCTGGGGTTGATACCACAATGTAGACCACGCAGACACGTTCCCATTGTTTGAATTTTTGTAGTATCCAATCACTCGCGACATAGGAGTTTGTAACGGGTTTTGGTATTAAAACGCAGAAAAGGTTCTATGCGTTTATTTGCCGAGTATTGTCTCACTTCCCTTGCACGAGTATGACCGACCAACAACACGACACTGGCCTGAACACTAAGGACTGCAGTCTCCCACGCTGTTCCCTCCGGTAGTGTGCAGGGCAGGCTAATCGAAGGCTGCGCGTAGCGGTGCAGATCCTCGCTGACTGTTAGTTCAGCTGGCAGGCTCCGGCGGTGTGTGTGCGATGAGCAGGGCAGGGCCAGACTCTTCGGCAGAGGTGACGCCGAAGACTATGCAGGGAAATGTAGCGGTCTAGGGTAGCGTAGCCCGGAGCTTTAAGGTAGACCTGGAACCTGAAGGAACGCAGCATTAGGAGAGCCACAACCAATAAGTCAGGCAAGCGGCATCAGCCGGCCTCAGCTAGCAGGTAGAGAGATGGGCAGTACGCTGGTGCAGTAAATGTAGTAACTTACCCACAGCTGGGACCAGGATACACGTACCACGTAGATGTAGCACAAAGTTAGGCACGGTAAGAATCAGTAGCGGTGCCGACCTCTCTGTCGGCCCCTTTATATACCGGGCCCTCCATCAGAGTTCGTGTCGGCGCATTACCAAATATGGGCAAAAGTCACGAGCGCGGACGATGGCCTTCTCTGATTGGCTGAGCGTATGGACGGTATTATGGCGCACTCTCGGTAGGTACCGGACATACGCCACAATACCGCCCACCTTAGGAGAGGATTTTACGTGGCTAACAAGAAAAATCCGACTAGCTGCGTTAGGTCTATGGGTCCGCTACTGTCCAAGCTAAGACGGCATATAGAAAGAAAGAAGGAAAAGAAGGGAAAGTCTTATACGGTTTGTAACAATTAGTTAGGCACCATAGTGTATATGTTTTAAGTCTTTTATGTGCCAAAACCCAATAGAATTTCCAGACGCGTCCGACAACTCGTAAACGAGAGGCGACTTTTTAGTAATCACTGTGCACTTCACGAATTTAGGGGCTAGTTTCTTACAGAAAGACTTATCCTTGTCGCTCTGATAAAAAGTCCTTTTCCAAACAGTGTCTTCCACATTAAACTCAGCTGGTTTACGGCGTAAATAATAAGTTTGGGAATTCCTAGCATGAGCCTGAATGAGGAGTGCCTGAACTTTGTCAAATATGCCTGATAAATGACCTATATTTTCTGCGTAATCGTCCCTAGGTATGTATACTATATCATCAGCGTCCGTGTCGACATAGTGTGAGCCGCATGGAACTAATTCACGTCCATAGACTAAATAACTAGGTGTGTAGCCCGTGACTTCATTAACTGCGGTATTTAATGCAAACTGCACCTTAGGTAAGAGAGTGTCCCATAATCTCTGGTCATTTTTTACAAACGCCGCTAAGGTTGAACCAATGGTTTTATTATAGCATTCGACCGTATTCACATGTGGGGAATATTTAGGAGTATAATGAAGATTGGGAATTTTGTACTTGTGCAACATAGCTTTTAAAGTAGCACTTACAAACTGTTTACCATTGTCCAATATAATTGTAGATAGTATACCATGAACTAAAAATATTTTTTCTTCCAAAATATTAGCTATTATTTCAGCAGTTGCGCGCCTGATAGGAAAAAGAAGACAGTATTTACTAAAACAACAAGTTACTACAAAGATGTAGGCGTTTTGTTTTCTTGTGACGGGTAATGGCCCCACCAAATCTACACTAATGGTTTGGAAGTGTTGTGAACACATTTTGGGTCGTCCCATGGTTCCCAATGGTGCATGGTTCTGATGTTTGTGCGCGATACAAGTGTCACAAGAATTTATGAACTTTACCACGTCAGCGTGCATTTTGGGCCAATAATAGCGGAGTGCTAAGCGCTTGTAAGTTTTAAATATACCGAAATGCCCCGAAGTGGGTTCGGCATGGTTCTCTAATATGGCATTATTTCGATCAGAAGAAGGTAGCACTTCTTTCCATTCGAACTCCTTACGTAGCAAACACCTAGATTTTATCAAACGATACAATTTATTATTTTTAATAGAATAGTCTGGATAGTCATTAGGCGAAGATAAACAACCATTGTAGGTGGCTGAATACCATTGATCAGTGTCAACATTAGGGTTGTTCACGTTATTATTATTATTATTATTCGCGTTAATTATATTTACAGGTAGGGATCGTGATAGCGCATCTGCTTTAATATTATCTGCGCCGCGCCGATGCTTTATTTCGAAGTTAAAGGCTGACAGACGAACCGACCACCGAGCTAATCTACTAGTCAGGTTGCTCAAGTTTAGGAACCATTTCAGTGCGGAATGGTCAGTATACACAACAAACTTTAACCCGTTATCTAAATAGCAGCGCCAATATTCGAGGGCTGTTAGAACTGCTAATGTCTCCCGTTCTGTTATACTATAGTTTTGTTCCTGTGCATTTAGTGACCTACTCATGTAAGCGATAGGTAGTTCCACGCCATCTATTTCTTGTGTAAGCAACCCACCGATGCCACACGCGCTCGCAACTTGAAACGGTTTCTCGTAATCGGGGCATAATATTGGTGCAGAGCTTAACTATTGTTTTAGATTACAAAACGAGTCATCAGCTTCCACCGACCACTGGAATGGTGCAGCTTTCTTACCAGTAGAGGTAAGTTTGTTCAAAGGCCCGGCAATAGTACTAAAATTAGGGATGAATCGCCGATACCATGATGCAATGCCTAAGAACCTTTTGACTTCTTTTTTGTTCTTAGGCGTAGCATATTGAAGAATGGCTTCCACCTTACACGGATCTACTTGTAATCCTTTAGAGTTTACTACGTAGCCCAAGTACTTCAATTCATCATGGAAGAATTTAGATTTGTCTAAGTTAATAATTGTAAGGTTGGCCGATTTTAATTTTTCGTATACTTTATTTAATAGTGACACATGAGCATTAAAAGATGGCGATATAAGCACGATATCATCTCGACTCGTCCGTAGAACAAAGTCCGATCTGCATGGCTCGCAATTTTCAGTAGAGGCTGTAGAAGTTCTTGACTTTTGTAACTCTTTATAAATCTTATAACGAGAGACTTAAAATAAAGATTTTTTGGTATATTACTATAACAGCCCAGCCTAATCAAATGCTCTATAGTATATATTTCTAGTCCTTTTATTGTACGAGATAGTGGGTTACATATCGACCTAGGACGTTTTATGACGGAAAAGCGAAAGTCTGTGGTAAACATCGTGCGTTGTTTTGCGGAAATGTTCGATTTAAAAGACGTTCTATGTCAACAAAGGTTGATTTTTGTTGGAATTTTTTATCCCTCCTTCCTTTGTGATCCGTCCTTTGTGAATAATACAAAACATAAAATTAAATCCTATGTCATTTTTTTATAGGAAGGTCTTAAAATAGTTGACAGAGCTTTAGGTGGCAAAGACTAAACTTCTTGCATGCATGAGTAATTATAATTTTACTAACTAGACACGTCGTGTAATAGTCGGAGTAATTATATTTACTAATTTAAAAATAAACAAACTGTTTACGTATGTACTTATATTTATTTCACTTTACGTATATTCGTATATACTTATTTAAGTCATCAATTTGTATGTATAATATAGAACAATTAATAGCCAATAAATGACATATTGTATCACAAAATTGCAACTACGTACCTATCTACACTGGAGCACGGGTTTCACGAGCACTCACAAAGTTATTTTATAAGGACCTACTTAATACATACATACATACATAGACTCACGCCTGTTTCCCCGAAGGGGTAAGCAGAGGCATATTAAACGCCCACTTTTCGCCAGTGTTTTAATATAAAATAAAATTATGACTACAAACATCTTTATCATCACCTAAACCTAAAGACATCCACTGCTGGACATGGCCTCCCCAAAGGCTGTCCACACAACTCCAATCATGTGCCGCCTGAATTCCACCGCTTCCTGTGATCTTAACCCAATATCTTCTTCTTTATAATATTATACACGGTGGAAAAAGACCGATCACCAAGCCGAAGTCTTCTCGTTTTACACATCTTGCTAAGTCATATTTAGCAAAACAATACCTCGGAAACGATTTTTTTAGCAGACACATTTTATAAGCTGCTATGTAAAGTGCAATTCTCGAGATACTTACCTATACAAGGAAAGGTATCCTATAAAGAACAAATTGGCGCGTAAATTGAATGGATTTTGTACCTAATTAAAAATTGTATGTATGGTAACTTTGAGCCTCAATATCTCCTGAAGCAGTAACTTCGAAGGTATGGTGCCGAAGTAAAGAATTTTCGTAAAGGGTCTTTTTACACCTCGTATAAAAATAACAACCATCTTACATCGTTTTTACTTAGACGTGGTGCACAATATTAACTAAATAATAATAAAATACAACTAAACATTAACAAAATTGCAAATCGAGTACTCATACTCATTTTAGTACTTAGCTAAACTATTCTATCGAATCTTATTAGTCTACTAAGCAGAGCCTGGGTTCTAAGGCATAAAGTCGTGGCTGCCACCCGGATAACGTTGAGACCATTATAATGACACATTTCAGTACTTACTCTACATAAATAACTTAAGCAGCACATGACCATGGTCTTAATATATTTGAAACACACTTTTCATTGCATCATCTATAATGATCTTGTGCCTGTCAAGCCGGCTCCGCCTGCCATTCCTCTAGAATTATACTTTTATCCTGTCTCACCCATGCATACATATCTCATCTATGCAGTCTAGCAACAACATAATAATATAAATTGCTACGCAATACCACTCAGCGTAACACGAAGCCGTAAACAACACCTATGTTTTTGTAATATTATAATGTTATTGTATGTATGTTAGTCTATAAGGATTGACATTATATCAAAATCGTTACTGTTTACTAGTTACGCTACGTCTTAATATTGTTTTAAAAATAAAAGACCAATTTTCCCTATAATCTAAAGTAGTGAGTTTGTGTACAGTGACACAATAAAGAACTGAAAGTGTTGGCAGTGACTTTTAATCATTAAAATTAAATATAATCTTAAATTGAAACTTACGAACTAACTGGACTCACTTAAAACTACCCTTGGTTATATAAAAATGCAGTGATCTCAGGTTACAGACATTGTAGGTGCTGACCGGTGTACGTGGTGTTTGGAGTGGTGTCAGTGGCTGAATGTTTCAAAACCCCCGCGCGTCGTCGAAACAGTGAAAGCCTTAAACGAAAGCCTTTTCACAGAACATAGCACAGCGCCATCTCTGTGTTCGCGTCTGAACTGTGGCAAGCGTTGGCAGTGTGTTATCGCGGTACAGCGGTACGCCATCTCTGAATAAACACGCGCCCTATTAGATCACGGTCAATCATAGCTGTTCTTAGCATGTCTAAGTCCTGTGGCCGCTGCCGGCGCTTTCTGTCGCCGGGTGAGTCTGCAAGATGTCGCCACTGCAACGCTTACTTCCATCTGAGATGTGTATCGCTGCCTCCAGCAGGCAATATTTCTCCATCCTGGCAATGCCCGGGCTGTATTCAAGCAAAAAGCTCCATAAAAAGACCAGAAAAATCTACAGCCGCTAGCGAATCTGGCTTGCCGCCCACTGACCTGCATCGCGATGTTCCTGTAAGTGTCAGTTCTCCTATGAACTCAACATTCGAGTCCACTCAGGAACTCACCAATGATATTATGGAGGAGCTAAAGACCTTCCGTGACCACATTCGTTCGGTCAATAAAGACCTGCAGATATTCAGGGACGAGTTGGCAGACATAAAATCGTGCATGGAAAAATACAAAAACAAAGTAGACACCTTGGAAGAGAGAGTCGACGCACTAGAAAAACAGCTGCCAACACAGACGGGTGACGTTGATAGCGTGATCACCCAGCTCAGGCAGGACCTCCACGAGCGTGACCAGGAACTGTTGGCCTATGACGTAGAGGTGGCTAATTTTCCAGAGGTGAGCGGAGAGAATCCTGTCCATGTAGTGATGCAAATCGCTGCGAAAATAGGTGTCACTTTAACAGAAACGCAAATAGCGAGCGCTGAGAGAGTTGGCGGACGACGTATCGTAGCGACCGACGCCTCGGGACCCGAGGCGCGTCCACGGGCTTTAGCGGTGTCTTTCACGCACAGGGCCGTGAGGGACGCATTGCTGCACAGCGCGCGAGTTCGGCGAGGGGTGACGTCGGCTGACCTGGTCCCGGGAGCGCCCAGGCGCTTCTATATTAATGAGCGGCTCACGAAGGCGAACCGTCAATTGTTTCGCTTGGCGCGAGATGCCGGCCAGCGCTCGGGGTGGAAGTTTGTGTGGGTCAAACGGGGCCGCATCCTTGCACGGCACAAGCCAGGAGACAAGGTCTGTTCAATTAAATGTGAGTCGGACATCCAACTGGTTTTTGGCTCCAACACAACATAATTGTTATTTAGAAATAGTAATTAGTCGTAAGCAATATAGAAAATCACACTTAAAGAACATAATTAAGATGGGTTGTATTGATAAAATAAGTTATTATATATTTATAATCATATATATTTATTCTTTATACAAATTTATACAATATATTAGTTATTATATATTTATATTTAGTATATTATTTAATACACACATGCTTGATATTACTACTTTCAATTATACACCAATTATATATATTTACATATCAAATGCACACAATAAAGACATGGTATTACTACAAATATTAATAACACTACTATTACTACTACTACTTTACAATTACAAAACAGTACAGTGGAAACTGAAGATTAAAAAGTATCGTCTATTAGTTATATTCAAAAACGGTATATTCCTTCATCTAAATCATACTTTATATTGTATAGTATTCAATACAGTAAATTTATTTTTTAACTTTAATAATGCCTAAGAGCAAATATTTGAAAGTAGGATTATTCAACGCTGGTTCGCTAGGAACACGCCATGACGAATTTTTGTTGGCTATGGATAAACTTGCAGTGGATATAATGGCAATAAACGAAACTTGGTTGCGGGACGGAGAGGAAGGCAAGGCGCCTTTATTCGCCAATTATCGCCTTAAACACGTACCGCGGCCGGTGAGTGTGCGGGGTGGCCGGGGTGGGGGCGTTGGCTTCTATGTGCGCCGTGACCTCAGGGTTCGAACCATCACACACCCAGTCACACCAAATGTTGAACAAATGTGGCTCAGACTCTCCGTCAATGCGCTAACTGTCATTATCGGTACGGCATATAGACCACCATGGTTAGACATCAATACCTTCCTAGATGCATTGACGGATTCTTTGATGTCATTCAGCCAAGCTGATAAAATTATAATTTTGGGCGATTTTAATATAAATTGTCTAGGGACTAATAGCAGTACTACATCATTAAATAATTTCCTACACTACATGAGTCTTAACCAAATTATCCAGCAGCCAACACACTTTACTGATCACAGTGAGACGCTGATTGATATTGTGTGCACTGATGTTCAAGTCAACAACATTGTCGTTCAACATAAACCGGAATTAGGGCAACATGCTATTATATCTGTGAATTTCCTATTTAAAATTAATAAGCCTACCCCACAGTGGATCCATTATAGACCAATAAACAATATAATGCCCGATATGTTTCAGAATGACCTCGGCAAATTAGACTGGTCTTATATTACGACTCTGGAGAATGTGAGTGACATGGTATCAATACTAAATACTTTCATCACTACCCTCTTCGATTTACATGCTCCAATCAAAAGAATTTTTGTAAAAGAAAGGTCTTATCCGTGGATTACGGACACAATCAAAGATATGGTGAAATTGCGTGACAGGTACCAAACACGCTACAAACAAAGTAAAAGTGATATACATAAAAGTAGTTATAAGTACTTGAAAAATATTATAGTGAGTGCAATTGACAGTGAAAAAAGAGCTTATTTTGAGTCATATGTAAATGGACATATACAAAACCCAAAAAAGCTTTGGTATAACTTAAAATCTACCATTAACATAGGCAAACAAAAGAGTCATGAATTGCCTCACTTGTTTAACAATCCAGAAGACATAAATAAACATTTCATGAACATACCTGGGAATGATACTGTCACTTTAACAGATTTAATATATTTTGAAACAAATAGGTTTCACTCAAACACATTCAGTCTTGAGCCAATTAGTGAGGAAGAGGTTCGCTTACACATTAGCAGTCTTAAATCTAATGCCCTTGGAATTGACAACATTTCACTAGAAATGCTGATGATGACACTTCCTCAAATTTCCGTACATCACAGCAATAATAAATAAGTCTATCACCTCCTCTACCTTTCCTGATGTGTGGAAAACTGCTATTGTCAAGCCCATACCCAAAATAGCCAATCCGGTTACAGCCAAAGATCTTAGACCCATCAGCTTACTTCCTTGTCTATCTAAGGTGCTGGAGAAGGTGGTGTGCAGTCAGTTGAGGAAATACCTTGAAAATTATAATATTATACCTCATAGACAATCTGGATTTCGCAAAGGTCATAGTACGGCCACCGCCCTCCTAGATGTTGTTGATGACATTTTGGAGGCGAGGGATAAGGGCATGGGTACTTTGCTTACCCTACTTGATTTTTCGCGGGCTTTTGAAACAATTAATGTTTCTCTTCTTCTTGCCAAACTTTCCTACTACGGATGTGACTCAGCAACTGTAAAGTGGTTCCATAGTTATCTGACTGACAGATCTCAATTCGTGCAACAGGATAATGCCAGGGAGGGTAATAAGGCCAATTCTTCTTGCTGTCAGGTGACTCGGGGCGTCCCACAGGGATCAGTTCTCGGCCCTCTCCTCTTCATATTGTACAGTGCCGATGTTACCAACCACATCAGAAATGTCCAGTTTCACATATATGCTGATGACCTCCAACTTTATATATCATTTCACCCAAATGATTGTCACGAATCTGTAAAGAGGTTGAATGAGGATTTAGACAAAATATCAGATTGGGCAAGACAAAATTCCTTGGTGCTAAACCCTACTAAATCCAAGTATTTAATATTAGGCTCAAAGGAATGCATCAAAAGAATAGAAGACCTTAAACCTGTAGTAATGGTTGATAATTGTCCCATAGACCGAGTTAGTGAGGCTCACAATCTGGGATTAGTTGTAGATGGTGAACTGCATTTTGAGACGCATATACTTGAAGCTGTTAAAAACTGTTTTTACCGTCTCAAACTGCTATACCGAATTCGCCAGCATCTGAGTACCGACATGCGGATTCTGCTTTGCGAAACTCTGGTCCTATCCAAACTTAATTATGCAGACACTGTATTCGGGTCATGTTTACTGAAAAGAACAGAGAAGGTAATTCAACGTGTACAAAATGCATGTGCTCGGTTCTGCTATAATATTCCACCACGTACACATGTCACTCCATTCCTAAATAGTGGGAACCTCTTGAAGATGGCTGCGCGTAGGCATTTACATTTGGCAACCTTACTCTTTGGAATAGCTAAATATCAAAAGCCGAATTACCTTTATAAAAAGTTGACATGGTCCAGGGATGTAAATCAATACAGCACAAGAGCCGCATCTTATCTGTTGGTTGTTTCAAAACACAAATCAGCCTCGTTCGAAAATGGTTTTAAATTTTCGGCAGCCAAAATATGGAATGACCTCCCACCGCCTATACGTAGCCTGAAATCGGTATATTCTTTTAAAAATAAGTATAGGCAAATTTTATTAAACAAACAAAAATCGACTTTAGTATAACCACCTACCTGTACGCCACTCATTGTTGGAAGGAATTTCATATGGCTGTCAACGTTACTCAGTTTCTTGTCTTGTTTAAACTATCTGTTATTACGTAGTACACTCAACAGCGCCAGCGCAGCGTTGCCTTGTTTTATTTTATTGATGTTTTGATTACTAGGTACCGGCTTCAGCCGGTTAACGCAATGGTATCTTGCGTGACAGCTGACACTTTTGACGGAATAGACCGAAAGCGTTCGGAAACGCGCTATAAATTTGTTAAGATTGCCTGTCTGATACACAACACATGTCAACCAAAAGTCTTTAGTATTAATATTTTTTATTTTTTTTACATAATAACATAATATGAAATGTATGTGTATATATTATAGTGTCGTATATATTTTAAATAGAATTTAATTAATAATAATTCTTATTTAAATATACCTATACATATAATTATCAAAATTATACCCTCTGGTCCTGCGAGAATATCAGCGTTGCAGTTCATCTGCAACAATAGCTGACGCAGGTTCCTATTTGTACTCTACTCAATATGTACTCTACATGTTTAGTTTTAAGGGTTATTATGGAGATACAAATAAAATATTTCTTTTCTTTTCTTTTCTTTCTATAAGGTATTTATCTATGGGTTGTAATTACCTGAAAATAAATGGCTATTATTATTATTATTATTATTATTATTATTATTATTATTATTATTATTATTATTATTATTATTATAACCCAAAATGAGTTAAAACAGCATCAGCAGGAACATAGTTTGGCATACTTCAATTTTCTCGCAGTGACTGTCGCTGGCAGCTGTAGTAAATGGCAGACTACTTAATTAAAAGTATGTCTTAATATTTTGTATTATTAGGGCATAATATAATATCGCATGTCGAATGAGCATGTATATATTTACAAAAATACTACATTTATCCATTTTCCAGTAACCATAATACAAATTCTGCTTATTTTGGAATTAGATGATGTTGTGTGTATGTGGTAGAGTATTTTTATCATTATTTATTAGTAGGAAACCGCTTCGGAGTTAGTACTTAAACTATCTGGGGCAGACCCGTGGTTACACTTCTTAATGTTAGCGCTGTATTAACGATGAATTGGAAAAACTTAATGGATTTCCAAAGAAAATTAACTAGGTTGATTACTGTAGACAACTTTGGTAGACTAAATAGACATACTATCCGGTATTGAGGTATTACAGATTCCTTTCTTTTCTTTGTCCCAACACGTTTGTATAGAATTTCTTCCCATAATATATCAAATTCACGACTGGCTCCTTTGTACCAGGAGGCAAAGACGATTCAAGCCCGTTTATCCTTCACTCGTTACTAAAATATAAATATTATTTTGCACAAATAATTTAAACTATTTTAAGACTTTCTTTGAAACAATAAATTTTGCAATAAATTTAACTTATTTCTAATAAAAAATCTTCATAATTAAAGATTTTTTCAATTGAACAACGTCCTAACTGATTCAACATTTTGAGTAACAACGTCCCATCTTAACACTGAACTCACAAATTGTTTCAGACACTCCGGCGTAAACCGTCCTTTTTTAACTTCAGACGCTTAAAACTTCAATAATGTTCGTAAAAAAACGTCTTAATATTCCATAAGACCTCTGCTTTTTGTTGCTCAATATTGCATAAAAATCGATTACTCTGTGGATACTAATAACGGTAATCGGCTTTTTGCGCCAGAGTTGCGTTTCTGAACAACTCCATCGAAAAACATTCTAAATAATTATCGATCGCTATTAACTATGAACTGAGTTAAAAAGTAATAAATACAACAATCTGTGTTAATTTAGAAACTTAAAGTTGTATATAGTGAAGTAATACTTGTAAAACATCGTCACTTACCAGAATTGAAATATTGATTTGCAAACGCGGTATGTAAGTTTGAAAACGCCGAACTAAGATCAGGTTTTTCTGCATCTACTTGAATCATATTTCGTATTTTGCGTTATCCTGATATCTTTAAAAGTATTCTTTTTAATGAATATATTGAATTTTCTTAAAAATCATGTAAATTAAGCATAGAACACGAAAATGCCCCAATTTTCTTCTTCTTCCAATGAATAACGGCCGGACTGATGGTCGATCGTTGAGCTCTTGCCACCCGTACTCCCCGTGCGCCGTCCCTTGTATACATCGTGCGTTGTTGTGCGGAACAAATATCAGATGAGACGTTATTCGATTCTATATCTCCGAAAGTAAATAAGATACGAAAATTCTAAAAACACAGTTTTGTAGAGTTCGTATTCCTTATCCCATTTAGCTATTTAACGCGATTTTGGTCTATAATCACATGGAACTCTATTCTACGGATAGGTCAATCTAATAAAACGAATACCGAGTTTTCGAACTGAGGACTATTCGTAAACAAGTGATCCACCAAACGCTGTTGTGTCGCAGGCGCATTCGTTAAACCAAACGGCATAGTCACAAATCTAAATGTTCCTCTAGTAGGCACATAGAACGCAGTCTTATCACGATCACATTCGCGAAGAGGCGTCTGCCAAAATGACTTAGATAAGTCTATACTACTTAGATACCTAGCATTCCAAAGATTGTCTAAAATTTCGGCTACGTACGGCAGTTTGTACGCGTCTTTTTAGTAATAGAATTAAGTTTCCGACTATCTAAACAAAACCTTAGTTTACCGTCCTTCTTAGGCGTTAGTAAAATAGGTGACGACCAAGGACTTTCGCATTTTTCTACCACTCCCAATGCAAGCATTTCGTCTAATTCGTCAATAATTATTTTTAATTTCGCCGGTGGTAGCCTATAATATCTTTGGTGTATCGGCGCAGAATTGCCAGTGTCTATAGCATGTTCTAATAAGTGAGTTCGTCCTAACCCAGTTTTTTCAGTAGAAATTGACTCGTATTTCTTTATAATTAACTTAGCCGTTCTTTGTTGTGACTCACTCAACTCACTAAAATATTGCAATACGTTCGTGTTATTTGGCTTATTTTCACTTATCACACTACATGGCAAAGTTTTAGATATGCATACGGATGCGATATGGTTAGGCAGTAATTTAAATAGTTTCCAGAAATCGATGCCTAAAATTAAATTACTTGTAACTTCTGGAATAATATACATACATACATACACATACATAGACTCACGCCTGCTTCCCCGAAGGGGTAGGCAGAGGTATATTGAACGCCCACTTTTCACCAGTGTTTTGATCCCACGTAATAGGTGGCGAGCCTATTGCCGCTTATTGGGATATTTTGTTTGCCAGAGCCTCGTCCGTTGATCGGCAGGTACACCACTTGCAGGTGAGGTTGGCTTGGGACCCTAAGTTCTTGGTGGGTACCCTATGCACCAAATAATATAAGCTTTCAATAAGTGAGTTTGATTAGTAAAATTAGGGGGTACGTTGATAAAACCGCGCGGCAACAATTTATTTCCACCCGCGGACCGAATAGAATTAGTGTTGTGACCCTGTTGTATTTCTAACCCGGTTTTAGTAATTACCTGCAGATGGGAGTTGTTACCTAAAATTGTAATGGCTGAACCGGAATCGAGCAATCCACAAATAGGTAAACTGTCAACCGTTACGTTAACATAGGGCCGTAGGTCATTTTAAGGTTTATTATCCAGGATCAAGGCGACGTATTCCGTCGCCTCGATCTTGGATAATAAAAGGTAAATGGAGAAATACACTTTTAGAGTGTTTAGCCAAATTCTCCAATCATCTTTGTCAAAATTAGTTGAATAGGTTGTAGAACCTAATTTAGGTTTTGACACGCCCCGACCCTGACCAACTAGCTTTTTGGTTTCGTCGATTTAGAGTTCGGGCAGTTAGGGAATGTCACATCCCTACGGCCGCACTTGAAGCAAATTGCAAACCGGTCGCGTTTGCACTCATTCAAACTGTGATTATTGACACGGCAGCGCGGACAGTACTTGGACGTGACTAGAGCGACAGAGCTAGATTTAGACTTAGGATTGCTAGGTTCGTTGTTCTCAGTGTATTCGGGGTTATCGGGCGTACCCTCTACGCCACTAGGCAGCGGAATAATTATTGTAAGAATTATTACGCCCTCGGTTATTAGGTTTGTGACTGTATAGTAACGACACGTTGGCACCAGACCTAGTTTAGGTCTGGTGCCAACGTGTCGTTACTATAATATGGTTCGCGGAATTGAGAGTTCAAACATTTCATCCGTTCGTAATTTAAACATAACATCTGCAGTGTTGCTATACTGTCTATTGAAGATATTGACGGAGCTAGCACTAGCGAATAGCATGGACGTATGTTATGCAATAGGATGTCTAATTTTTCGCGTTCGGACAATCGCTTTGACGGTGACAGCCTAGCGAACAGCTGATTCATTATAGAGAGATAAATAATTATAGTTTCGGTAGCACCTTGAGTACGTCGACGGATTTCATTTAACAAACGGTAGTCATAATCATACTGTGTGAAATCGTCTATTAATTTAGTGGTGAGTTCTTCCCATGTAGTAAAATATTCTTTTAGGCCGCGGTACCAGTGAAGTGCGTTGCTGGTGAATATTTCGGAGGCATACGATACAATTTTAGTGGAAGGTAGATTACGCGCGGTTTGGAATTCGGTTACGCGTTGTACGAACGCTCGGACGCATTCCGTACCGTCGTATTTTAGTTTAGACAGTTCGCTAACCTACCTGCGTCGAGGTAGTCGGCGCAGGTTGGAACTCTGCCACAGCATCAGCTGAGCGAACACCTGATTGCTCGATGGCGGACAGCTCTGCCGAGAGCTTGTCGAACCTCGGTTATACGTTTGGAATACGCCGTAGGACGTTCCATTCTACGGAGTCTGTGGAATAAGTGGTTGTGCAGTGCGGTAGACCTTCTAGCTAGGTTCGCGTCGTAAGCAGAGGATAACGAATCCACTCTTTTGGCCAGCTCAGAGACGGCCTCGCTAGCGCCCTCGAAGTCCACCGCGATGGCTAGGCCCGACTCCAAAATATCATCATTTGGAATGGCTTCGAGTAATTTAGGGAGCTGCTTCCGCAGACCTAGGACAGAGGTAGCCGGCTCCTCACCTCTGATCGCAACCTCGTATGCTAATTAATTTTTGTTTAGCAGAAAGTATTTCATGGGGTGTGAGCCCATTGTGTATGAAAGAGTACCGCGTAAGTATAACACAACACACAACACTTAATGCGCAAGTGTTCCGCCCTTACAAATGGCCTACTTTGCGATTAGGCATAAAAGTTCGACCGTTAGGACTAATTAGAAAAACGTTAGGATTCAATTTTGCGAACTAGTACGTAGTAGGTAGTTACACTAAAAGGTAGATAATTAGTCTAACAATACGTATCGGTTCGCTGTAGCCGCACCTCCTCGTTTACAATAATGGAGACCTGCTAGAAGAGAACTCGAGCATGGAAAGCGAGACAATAACCCACGTAGGCGCCACTGTAACGGGTTCTGGTATTAAAACGCTGATAAGGTTCTATGCGTTTATTTGCCGAGTATTGTCTCACTTCCTTTGCACCAGTATGACCGACCAACAACACGACACTGGCCTGAACACTAAAGGCTGCAGTCTCCCAGGCAGGCTGTTCCCTCCGGTAATGTGCAGGGCAGGCTACTCGAAGGCTGCACGTAGCGGTGCAGATCCTCGCTGACTGTTGGTTCAGCTGGCAGGCTCCGGCGGTGTGTGTGCGATGAGCAGGGCAGGGCCAGACTCTTCGGCAGAGGTGACGCCGAAGACTATGCAGGGAAGTGTAGCGGTCTAGGGTAGCGTAGCCCGGAGCTTTAAGGTAATAAATAATAATAATAATAAAAATCTTTATTCATATTAAGTACAACAACATATAACACGTTCCTTATTACTATAATAATTTTTTGTTACATCTTGTAGTTGTACATTTGTGATAATTGAAATAGAGTTAGCTAGCTCCTATACTAAGCAGAGCTTGTATGATAGGAGTTAGTGATTCTCCTCATATAAATATTTGAGATGGCAACCGGTTAGTGGAACATAACTTACTTGTAACTACACTTAATATGAATTTTACATGAATTTTACACTTAAATTTAAACATTAAAAATACTTAATTTTACTGAGTAATATTTAGCTACTAACTAGGAAATACACATTATTCTTTTTTTTATATATATATTTTTATTTATTTATCTTAGAAACAGCCTGATAATAATATTTCAGTTTGATCATAAATATATTATATATAAGTTTGTTTTTAATTTCATATTTATTTAAATGGTATATTGACAACGTCTTATTTATTTTATTATATAACCTTGCTCCCATTGCATCAAACTGACGGCTTGCAAAAGCAGTTCTACAGCTCACACTAGGGCATACTGCGGCTTTGGAACGCTTCTGTAGAATATTGCTAATTAGTCCCAGTTTCGTGTGCTTGCGCAGTGTTATGCGTAGAATGTATAACTGTCTTACAGTGAGAACCTCACATTCCCTATAAAGTTGTGAAGTAGAATAGTAACGAGGCTTGCAACGAATTACTTTAAAGACGGCCCGCTGTGCTCATTCTAACCCTAGGAAAAGCATCTTATGCGTGCCCCCCCATACTGGTATACAGTAGTCTGTCAGTCCGTTAGTAATGACGGACTGACAGAGAGCAGTATAAACAGAAAGCATGGTCGAAGAATCGGCAGATTGACGCAAGGTTTTAAATATTGCCATAAGCTTCCTGACTCTATTGGCAAGGGCCAGAACATGTAGTCGCCAATCTAAATGTTCATCCACCAGAACTCCTAGATACTTGATGCAGTTTACCTGCGATATCCGAAGACAGTCACGATAACCAGAACCGGTACAGCTGTGCGCTTGCAGAGTGTTAGTAGTAACTGGTGGTTTCGGAGAGTTTGGAATATAAAAACGTACGAATTTGGTTTTCTCGATATTTAAAGTTAAACAGTTTATAGAGAGCCACTTCATTACTGTTTCTAGCCCGTTTTCTGCATGACGCTTTGCGAAATCCCAATCTACACCATATGATAACAGGACAGTGTCATCTGCATATGTGAAAATCTCACAGTTTTGTAAGTGAAGGCTACACAGATCATTGATGTATATTAGGAATAGGGTGGGACCGAGTATATTCCCTTGGGGGACACCATAACAAATTTTTTCTTCATCACGTAAATTTTACGTAGTAGTGAATGGCGCTCAATCCCATAAATTTGCTGTAACTTCTGGCGTCCCACAGGGATCACATCTGGGGCCTCTTCTGTTCCTAATTCTTATCAACTCTATTACAAAATTTTTTAACCATACAACTGCTTACCTGTTTGCTGATGACCTCTAAATCTTAAGGCCTATCAAAAACGCAGATGATATTCTTCTGGTTCAAGATGATATAAACCATCTGGTTTAATGGTGTGACCAAAATAAAATGGTCTTAAATATTGATAAATGTAATTACATATCCTTTAGCAGAAAAAAGAATAAAATTCAAACATCATACAATATACACAGCCAACCTCTTGATCAAGCTGAGTGTGTGCGTGATTTAGGCGTTATAATAGACAGTAAGTTAACATTTAGTGCGCACTTAGATAAAATTATACTGAATGCCTCCAAAATGTGCGGATTTATAATCAGAAATACGCAAGGATTTAAACTTCCCAAAACTAAAATTATCTTGTTCAACTCATTAGTACGAAGTATATTAGAGTATTGCTGTCAAGCTTGGTCACCGCATTACCAAGTTCATAAAAACCGACTCGAACGTGTGCAAAGACGATTTCTTAGCCATCTTACGGATAAAACAAAACTACACAGATCTCTACATTCGTACAACACCCGACTTAAACATTTCAATTTAGTCCAACTAAACCATAGGCGTAAGCTCCTTGACTTATCATTCTTATATAATATATTAAATAATAACATTGACTGTCCTGAATTATTGTCTAAGATCCATATCTCAGCTCCTAGTAGGTTGCCGCGCTCAAATGTCTTCAAACTGTTCAATACACCTAGATATAAGACCAACCTAGGGCTGAACTCGCCAATAACTAGATTTACGAAGTTATATAACGAACTCGCTCGTCTGCTTAAGTTAGACATATTTTGTGATACTATGCCTAAATTTAAAAAAGCAATATTAGAGTATCTCAAAAATACAAGTTAATTGACCTGTATTTTTAAACTGTTAAATTTTTTTTAAACACTTATTATCATTTTCATATTTTTATTATTTTATGTTATAGTTTATTTTTAAGTTTATTGTACTGGTACTTCCTGTGTTAGTTGTGGTTGCCTATAACAGAATGAGCACAAGGCATGTATTATTGTAACATGTTTTACTGTGTAAGAATTGTGTATCATTTGTTGGCGATCCTTATAAATAAATAAATCACTCATAACAACACCTATCCTAGTAGCCTGCAGGCGGTCAGATAGGTAGTCTTTATAAATTGCCAGAGCTTGCCCACGTATGCCGATATTCTCAAGCTTCGATATGAGGGTAGTTATAGAGACCGTGTCAAAGGCCTTGGAGAGATCCAGGCAGATACCATAGCATTGATATTTATTGTCTATTTTCTGTACAACTCTTTCAGTAAAATTAATAACTGCATCTTCCGTTCATAACCCAGATCTAAATCCGTATTGATTTGCTGAAAGTAATATATTTGTTTCCAAGTAATTTACTAAGCAATTATTTAATATGCGTTCAAGGATTTTCGACAAGGCTGTTAAAACCAATATAGGCCTATAGTTTGAGACACGGTCTCTATCACCACTCTTAAAAACTGGCGTAACCAGTGCTTTCTTCAAAGCTTTGGGAAAAACGCCTGTAGCAATTGATAAGTTGCAAATGTGTGCAATAGGTGGTGTTAAGACATTACATGAGAGCTTAATAACCTTAGAAGGAATGCCGTCCCACCCTGTAGCACAATCGGATCGTAAGGACATTATAATAGACTTTATTTGCTCTTCACAAACGGGTATAATGCCAAGTGAGTTGCGTGGCGTGTTTTGAGTATGGTAGAAAGCAATGGAAGCAAAGTTTTTATTTGTATTATACATTATGTTTGACGCTAATGTCCTACCAATATTAACAAAGTACTGGTTGACAAGATTTACAGACGTTTTCTGGTCATTTGACAAACCAAGTAATTCCACTGGATTTTGTGACGAGCATTTTCTACCCGATATACTGTTTATCAGTTGCCATGTTGCTTTTGGATTATTTTTGGCTTTAGTGAATTCAAGGGACTCGTAGTTACGTTTAAGTTTCCGTAGAAGGGCATTACAGAAAATCTATCTTTTATAGGTAACTAAAAGAATAGGATTATCTGGATCCCTCTTAGACTTGCGGTGCATATTGTCACGGTTTTTGATGCAGCGAAGTAGGCCGGGTGTAATCCATGGCTTTAATATTCTAGATTTATTTGTACGCTTAATTGTTTTTGTGTGTTTAGTCACTACATCTTGAACTAGAGTAATAAATCTAGTTGTTGCAATGTTAGCATCAGTTTCATCCATTATTGGTATGAAATTGCTGTTATTTAATTCACACCGTACTTTGTCATAGTCAATGCATATTTTGTGGGTGGGTCCGATAGGTCTAAGACTACTACTGTTTTCAAGGCATAGGACGGTTGGTAAATGGTCAGTTATGTACGTGTCCAAAACTAGGGTAATAGCTGAATCTTTAGTTCTTAGAAAAATATGATCTAAACAACTATTTTCTCTGGTAGGATGGAGATTGCTTGGTAAGAGACCCAAAGGCGCCGCAATTGTCAAATACTCCGGGGCATTTCTATCTGTAGTATCTTTTTTAATATCTTTATTTAGATCTCCCATAAGAACCACATTTTTAAATTGTCTTAAGCTAATTATTAAATCCTCCAAACTGTTGTAGAAACTATGTAGATCTTTGTAGGATGGTGAACGATAGATACTAACTACAGCTGTTTGGTTCGTACAGCAAACTAAACAGTTTGCATCTGTGATTGGTGGTTCATAGACATAACACAATAAACTAGTTTTTGTGTATATGACAACTCCGTCATTCTGGATCGGATTATTTTTTGAGGCATGTGATATGTAACCACTAAGGCATAGAACCTTATCATTGTGCTTCAGCCAGCATTCAGATAAAATAAGGATGTCGAATTTTATATTAGTTGTTGACAGAATTATAACAAATTCATCGAAATTTTTGTGAATACTCCTTATATTAATATGTATGATTTTTAGTTTCTTATTTGGATTTTTAATGACATTTGGAAACGCTGCCTGGAACACACCTGCAAAAGTTCGCAACGTTGTAGTCGTCAATATCGTTTGATAGAGTATCCATATTATTGGCCATTTATAATAAATAAATATTTATAATATGAAAATTGGTTACATTATCAGCTGTTATAATATGAGTATTGTACATTGTAATAAATAAAGTGATTATATTTCCCGAGTGCAGGTATTCATATGTGCTAATTAAATCAGAATAAACTGTTAATACTGAACAAAATACATGCAAAGTTAAACAAAAGAAATATTTTAAATATAATTGTTTTACAGAAGAAATATAATGATAAATAATCGCAAAAGCAAAATATAGTCATTGTTTTGGTGTTAGATCAAAGAGACATTTTTTAGACTTAATGATATGTGATTCTTTTGTGTCCAAGTTTTTTCTAAGAAAAATCCTACCATTTGTAACCCAGCAAAACTGATACTTATATTTCTTTGCAAACTCACGTGTTTGGAAGAACAGTTTCCTAGAAGACGCAGGTAGATGTTCATTTATATAAATCGGTTTCAGCTCTTTGGACAACCCAGTGTTTGCGGTGTTAAGCTTTTCCGTTACTTGTTTGCCTTTGTTGAAGGTTCGAGTCTTACTCAAGTATTCCTGTTTTTTGCAGACAGAAGAAAATTCAACGACGATGGTTTTTGTAGTTCCAGGTTTACCAGGCATCCGGTGAACATCTCGTATGTCGGTTGTTTGAATTGTAGAACTGATTGTGGAGCCAATTTTTTCAACAATGGAAATTAGGTCGTCGTTACTTTCATTTTCTTTCAACGGTGCATTTCTTATTTCTATGGCAGCAGGTCGCGAGAAGAACTGAAAATCTTGAATCTGTCTATCCAATCTTACTAGGTATTCATTCCTTTTTTTACTCTCCTTTTCTAGTTGCAGAGCCTTTAGCTCTAATTGTTCATAGGATTTGTTTATATAATCCAGAGCCTTTTCTATTTCTGTATTCGTTTTTTTGATATCCAAACATTGCGACTTCAAATCGTTCACATCAGAAACAAGTTTCTTCAGGGTCTTATTCTGCTCTTCTTGGAAGGCACTAAATTTAGCTTCTAATAGGAGCATTATTTCATCCTTCATCTCTGCAAGTTGCTTGCTAGCATCCAGTTGTGATACACCAGGAGAGACATTGCGCGTTCGTTTTGGTTTGGTGAGTGCGACTAAGGATGGATTTACAGCTTTTTCAGGTTCCTGTATCGTCTCTTCATTACTTGGGTCAGTTTTTGGAGTAGCTGGTGGTGTACGCTTTGTTTTAGGCATAGTATAAAATGTTTATTATATTTGCGCAGGATATCACTAAACAATATACACTCTATGGTAGTGAAACGCTTGTAAAATACTCTTCGCCGTATCCAGTGTCTTGATTATCGCGTTGCGTAACAGGATATATCACATGCGTGGTGTATCAGTGCGAGCGCGTAGCCGTTCCGCAAGATCAGTGATTCATCGAAAGCGTAGCCGCCACTCGTAGCACTTGAAGCGCTCGTAGCAGACACCCAGCACAAGACCGTGTATTTCGTCGCGCCACCCACTCGTACACTTGGCGTAGCGGTATAAGCAGTGCCATCGCACATACGCACCTCAAGTTCGAATCCGGGTTGTCTTCGTGAGGTAAGAAGATTGAAGTGAGGTAAGAAGCTGTCTTCGTGCGGTAGACCTGGAACCTGAAGTAACGCAGCATTAGGAGAGCCACAACCAATAGAGTCAGGCAGGCGGCGTCAGCCAACCTCAGCTAGCAGGAAAAGAGATGGGCAGTACGCTGGTGCAGTAAATGTAGTAACTTACCCACAGCTGGGACCAGGATACACGTACAACGTAGATGTAGCACAAAGTTAGGCACCGTAACAATCAGTAGCGGTGCCGACCTCTCTGTCGGCCTCTTTATATACCGGGCCCTCCATCAGAGTTCGTGTCGGCGCATAACCAAATATGGGCAAAACTCACGAGCGCGGACGATGGCCTTCTCTGATTGGCCGAGTGTATGGACGGTATTATGGCGCACACTTGGTAGGTACCGGACATACGCCACAAGTTAAACTTAAGTGCGGACGTTGCCTTTTTTAAAGAAGCAGAAGAAATATATTGGCGTCATATAATATGAGGCTCTTCGAATAGCCAGGTTGAAGTGGTAATGGGCAGGGCACATAGCGCAAAGAATCGATCGAGGCGACCACGTACCGGACGACGCAGCAGAGGTAGGCCTCCTGCAATGTGTACCGAAGATCTGGTTAAGATCGCGGGAAGCAGTTGGATGCGGGCGGTTCAAAATCGGTCTGTGTGCAGAACCTTGGGGGAGGCCTTTGCCCATCAGTGGACGTCTCTATGCTGACATGATGAATATGAGGCTTTTACCCACAACTTTTTACAAAGGTTGAATGTGAAATGAGGTCACAACTGAACAGCTCAGAAATGACAATTGGAGGTTGTTTAGTTCATGAGATGATAACATAGCTGGCAAAACTTTCGCTACAAACACAAAAATATTATAACAAAACTATATGCTATTTTTATTCGCACCTCTACCTAAACGCCAACGACTTGACTGCGAGTAAACTCTATCAGCTAAATCGGTTACTTCGCTATTTAGCTCTGCTGGGTGCTGCACTGTTTGGGTTAAACTGCTCCATGAGACAACACTCTGTGTCCACTTATTGTTGTATGAGAGAGTACTTAATATGTGTTTGAATGTTAAAATACCTTTGTAATAAAGTCTCCCGAGTTACAGGACTTCTTCATAGTTCCTGAGATGTCGCTTAAAGAAGAAAAGACTTTTGATTTGGTTCTTATTTGTTCGGCATTATCATAAATCCAAAAACGCATCAAGGCGCTCAAGTCAATTTATGGTCGCTTCGTTTTAATAAAGCGATCGATCTAAGAATTCTTTCAATACGCGAACTATGGTATATGGTTGTTAATCACGCAATTTAGGCATAATACGATGCACTCGCTAAAGCGACGAGCGCCATTATTGCTGTGGTACTTTGACCCCTATGACTCCAATTACGACTCTGACTATTTGAAAGTATTCACATAAAAGTCGGCAGCTATATGCATCATAAACTGCATTAAACATTATATTATCAGTGAATTCAAGTCGATAAAACACTTAATAACACCCGCAATGCAGGTGTGACCCATTGACTAGACTAACTAATAATGAAACAGAGACGGATTTACGTAATAAGCTTAAATGGGACTCATATTGAATCAGTATTTAATCAAAAAAGTATATTTACAGAAATTTTCAGTAGCTGACCGATCAGGTGATCCATATAACTGAAACATCATCATCAGCCCTTTATACTGTCCCACTGCTGGGCACGGGCCTCTTCTCACTATGAGAAGGGTAACTGAAACAAAGACGCCTAAATGTCTTTCTTCACACAGTCACCAAGCTAATCGCTGTGCAAAATGTCGTGAACCTCATTGCCACAGCAGGAAAAATACAGATTCAAGCATCTTAACTTTCATATTTATGATAATCTTCACTATATATTACAAATCCGAACGGGCGAGTATTTGTCTGCGCTGTCACGCCTTAACTACCAGACTGATCATCATGAAATACTTACACGCTTTGGGGTGTAAATAAAGTTATGTTCTTCATCTATAAATAAATAAAGTGAAACCGTACATAAAGTAGCTATATCTAAAATACTTTTACTGTTACTGTTACTGACTGCTGACAGGGTACGCACAGCCAAAACTAAAGCGATAGAAGCTGTGTCGTGTATGGGAATGAGAGTTTTCTGAAATGATGCCCACTAGGCGGCAGCACTATGACTTTCGGTCCAGAAAACTGTCAAATGTGTATGTATGCGTCTGTACACGTTTGGACCTGACGCATATGAAACACCGTCTGGTGGCAGAAAAAAATTCAAACACCCTCACTTCGGGATCGGGAAGAAATGGTTAAATTAAAAGAAAATGTGCGGGCGTAGCTGTGGGCATCCTCTAGTGCAGGATATACCTAATTGAAAAACTTCTATACACCCTCGTTTCCGCATTACTAGGAAGCACGACAATATACGCAACTTCAGATTTTATTGAAATAGGGGCTTTACAATATATTGCATTCGTTAGCAAACCAACTTCCTTGAAGTAGAATATCTTCTTACTCAAGTGGAGTGCATAGAAAGTAATAATTTGTATTGTATAAATAACTTACCGGGTGCATAGGGTTCCCACCAAGAACTTAGGGTCCCAAGCCAACCTTACCTGCAAGTGGTGCACCTACCGATCAACGGACGAGGCTCTGGCGAACAAAATATCCCGATAAGCGGCAATAGGCTCGCCACCTATTACGTGGGATCAAAACACTGGCGAAAAGTAGGCGTTTAATATGCCTCTGCCTACCTCTTCGGGGAAACAGGCGTGAGTCTATGTATGTATGTATGTATGTATGTATGTATGTAAATAACTTACCTATATATGAGTTCTCATAATTCAACAAACAATGAGAACCCACACTAACCTATATAAGTTATTATGAAATGTTTATTCATATCATACATTGATTTGTAAAGATGGTGATCATCCTGTCAATAAATTCATAAATGACGCAAATTCCTAAGACAACAATTAAATAACAGTACTACGAGAACCAAAAACCAACTAAGGGCCTACCGAATCAAAAGTCTCTAAATATTTGACAAGGTCGAAGATAATACTATAAAGATATTCACCGTCACCAGCTCTTAACCCTCAAAAAACATTAAAGGAGACATATTAATTAAAAATATCGCTTTGGTCTTGTTGGCTCTGCGGCTCGGAATTAATTAAAGCTTTTAGCGTACAGTGCGGTCCAAGAGAACCGAGCGATTTATTACATCTTCTATCTTTTACGTCTTTTAAATAGTAGCTTTAATGTGTTTATTTGCACAAGAATTGCGTATATTATATTTAAATCGTACCGCTTTAAGTGGAACGATGCAGCAATTTATTGAAGTTGAAATATTTTAATCTTTATTTGCATGTGTAAAATGTAAGGTAAAGGGAAATCCTGGTTCTAAGAATTGTATTTGTGGATTTATTTTTTACATAGCCAGTATATGATTACCAAATTATTGATAGCTGCCTGCTGTGTCAATCTTTTGACTCTCAGAAATGAAACGTCTGCAACCCAACACAGTCTAAACTGGTCTAAACTAAATATTAATAAAAGAAATGTCGGATTTGGTCTGATGACAAAAGCTGACATACTAATATATAAATAACAAAGAATCAAGTAAGACACCGCCACGCCGGTGGGCAAAAATATTATCACTATATAATTAAAATTAAAGTCAAAGTCAAAATCCTTAATTCATTTGGGTCACAATGTGACGCTTATGAACGTTAAAATAATATATTCATAAAATAATTACTTAAAGACTCTACATTTACATTTACTGTCAAGTTCGTAAAGCAAGGGCGTAGAACCATGAGAAAGAACGGGCAATAAAACTCACGGTCACTCTTTTTCATCGCCAGGTTTTGCATAATGCACATAATTTATATTTTGTAAGGTGCTGCAACTGTTACACCTTCTATATCACTTGTATATATCTACTGTACATAATAATAGTCAAGCATAATTCTTAATTTTAATTTTGATGTTCATTTAGTTAGCCTCCTCAGAATAGACATGGTGAAACAGGAGCATCCCTCTCGCCATACTAGAGGGACAGGGATGATCCGACACACGACGCCACCACAAGAAATTACATTTTAGTGAGCATGACAACAACGGTATACGAACCGGCAGTAAGAAACAATCTATTGGTATACTGACCATGACCGCCAATTACCTCATTTTCCAGATCGTTATTATTTAACATAAATTAGTGGAACGCATGAAGGAATGCAAATGTAGAAAGTGAAGAAAAATTTTGTGAAGGGGACAAGTGAACAATGATATGATCAGGGACAAATAATGTTAAACAAACCATAAAAATATCCAAATCCTGCAAAAATCATGTGTTCACGAGGCACCTCCACTCAACATCTCACTTATCAAAACTAGAATTTAACAATAACAATCATCATCACTATGAGGTTTTTATGTTCGTGTAAGGTTAGATACAATTGATTTAAAACTAACTATAAGTGGCTATTTACACATAAATTAAAATAATTATTCCTATACTTAAATAACTAACAAATAAAAGGCAATACATAAAAAAGTAAAAGCAAAATGTCCCAGTAAGCGGCAATAGGCTCGCCACCTATTACGTGGGATCAAAGCACTGGCGAAAAGTGGGCGTTTAATATGCCTCTGCCTACCCCTTCGGGGAAACAGGCGTGAGTCTATGTATGTATGTATGTAAAAGCAAAATTTAAAGGGCGTCATGAAAATCCTCCACATCGCCATCAATTGGAAGCGTGCCCAGAATGCTGGCAGCATTGCCACGTTGTATGGCAATGCTGATCTTTTGTGCCAAATACAGGCCAGCATTCTGGTCACGCGAGGCGTCAACAAGTCTCTTTGAAAGATCTCTAAAAAGAGATTTAGCACTTGGACCCCATGGTCCCAACGCTTCAACTCCAAACGGCTCAAATATATAATCCCCTACTAGATTTATGTATTTGCGCCTTTTGAGAGTCTCCGCTGAAGCAGCAGCAGCGCCCGCACAACCCGCTGTGCTAGGAAGATGAGATGGCGCAAGGGTGTCGACACATGTTGCGTCCCACACCGAAGGCCTACCCAGCTTCCATGGCAGTAAAGACATACCGTCTGGTCTCTTACCATCGTCGCGTGCCAAGCCCTGAGGTTCAAGTTGGGCTGGAACGCCAGCGGTGACAAGAGCCCGGCGAAGTATATCATTGAGGTTGGCGTGTCGTGAAATACGATCTGCGCTCCTGCTGCATGACAGACCATGGTGACCAAGGCTGTCGACAGCTTCTCCACAGTGACAGCGATGGGGAGAAACACATGGCGCACCTAAACGAAGGCAAGAAGCAATGCGGAAAGTCGTATCGTCCAACATGGTACCTATGTTGGACGATGGCAGTGCCTGAAGCCAAAGCCCTGACTCCCACTCTCCCACAGCCAGCAAACGAGCACGCTCTGCAGCATTGGACGACGTACTTAAGAGATTTTCTCGTACCACGCTGCAAAGCGGCCCGTCCCACTGCCTCTGAGAAGATGGGATTCGGGGTAACTCGGTGCTTGGACAAGCCATTCTCCAAGCATTCATGGCATCGGTCATACACGGCACCTCAGAATTGACCAGTGTGGGTGCTAAAATTTTCCTGGTCAATTCTTCAGTGCTGTGGACCGAAGACAGGAATGCTAGTAAGCTTACGTCGGTAATTTTGCGAACACCAAGGCCGCCCAGGCGTACAGGCAACGCCTGTAGCCACACTCGGTCGTTCAGGACCAGATTTAGAATTTTGCCTACAGTAATTTGTATAAGTTTGTCAATTTGGGCGAGTGCAGATGGGTTTTTCCAAAAAGGGGAAGATCGAAGTTCGTGTGTAAATTTAGGGACAAAAAGACAATACTTGATAATAGTAAAAGCCGAATGCATATTAATTTTGAGTAACCTGTCTGAAATATCACTAAAATTTTGATTTTTTTCCTGTATAAATGAATCGAAACCTTCTTCTAATATTGGGGACCCAAGGAGGCAAAGAGCACTTTTTTCAACGTGAGTAATATTTGGAGCAAGATGTTGAAATTTAGAAAGTATTTCGGATTTGTCTAAGTTATGTTAATGAAAATTTCGCATTTACTGGGATTAAGTTCTAGGCCAATGGATAAAAATTTCGACTTTAGAAGTGCCAGGTCTTTATAAACTATGGCTACATCACCTGCAAGGGTTCCATCATCCAGGTACCAGATGTTAAATTTTGATTTTAGCTCTTTGATAATTGGGTGAATGGCCAAGCTAAAGATTAGTGGTCCAAGCGGGTCGCCTTGTTGACAGTCAACGGCGGATTCCAAAACATTTTCCTTATATATATCAATTTTGAAAGGTGCCTGTAACACTGCCAAAGAAAACTGAAAATTTCGGGTGTTTCTAATTTAGCTTGTGTCAACAAGGTAACCGAGTTTATTACAATTATATTAAACGGTCAGAAAATAAAATAATCTCGAGTTAAACAAGCCTAAGCCTATCCCATGGGGTCTTATCATTTAAAAATTCCTTAATAGTGTAATAACCCCTTTGTAAAAGAAAGTTCCTAATTGTCCGTTTGTATTTGTGCATGGATAAATTCATTATTTCAAGAGGCTATTTGTTGAAATATCGTATACCAATCCCCGCAAATGAGTTCTGAACTTTATGTAGACGGTAATTAGTTCCCACCAGTTTATGCTTATTCCTTGTGTTCACTTTGTGCAAATCTCTATTTTTGCGGTATAGAATTAAGTTTTTCTTAATGTACATTAAGTTAGCATATATATATTGCGATGCAACTGTCAATATATCTACTTCTTTAAATTTATCACGTAAAGAATCTCTAGCACCTAACTTATAAATTGCACGTATGGCCCTCTTTTGAATGACAAAAATTGTCTGTATATCAGCAGCTGTACCCCATAACATTATACCGTAAGACATTACGCTGTGAAAATAACTAAAGTTAACTAGCCCAAGAAGCCCAATCATATTTCACTGGCTATAAAGCCCAATCATACGTCAAAATGACGTGTAAAAATAAAATCGCTGTGTTTTTCCTCTTGTTTTCTAGTAAAAAATATTTTTTTGCATAACTTATTAAAAATACAGTTTTAAATAATATATAAAGTACATTTAATGATAATATACTCTTTATTACTCTTTATTAATTCAATCACAGTACTATCATTGAATCCAGGAAAAATAAAATCACGAAAATATTTAAAACTATTTTGTTTTCTTATAATTAGGTAATTATCACAAAAATCTACTTGTTTTACATTTTTTTAACCGACTTCATTCAAAAATTTAATTAATCTGTAATAATATTTTATTACTAAAATATAAAAAAACAGTGTATACAGACAGTCTTGACAAGTATCAATATTGTGTTCTCCGTATATGGCCTATTGGCACGCTGCGCGTTGGTCATCCGCCTTTTTTTATTTGAACAAAGTTCACAATAGCGTTGTTCTTTTAGTTCTGGATCATCATTAGTAATCTCTGGAGATGGTGGTTCCAGATTTTATATTTGATATTTGGTATACCGTGCCGTTCAGTCCTCTACAAAGTGGGTGCCTCCAGTTGTATTTGCATCCAAGGTGCCGTCATATCAGTGCTTAATTTTTGTTGTAGACAAAATTGCGACAAATTTGCGTTGGTCCTCTATTTGTACGTATAAAATTAATAGCAGAAGTCCTTCCCATCGTAAGACCCTTTATAGTTGATGTTGTGTGGTGTTCCACGTATTGACCGCTGAGGCAAGGTAAAGTGTGAAGTCGGTGAAGTTAGGTACCTCAAGATTAGCCAATTCCAGAAAAGCATGGTTTTCAGGGTCCGCTTGTCTGCTTGTTTGGCTTGCATCCTCAATGTGGTCAATAATTGTGTCTTCGTTATCACTCTTGACATCATTTTCATCTACACAAGCTTCTTGCTTCGAGTCCGAATCCAAGGAGAACAATCGCCATCAATTTCTAAAATCGAAGCTATTTCGTACTGGTTTAAATGTCGATGGGACCCCATCTTATATTTAACCTGCCAGTATAATACTATATTATGACAAATGTGTCTGAACAAGACTGATAACGCTAATAAATCACAACAAAAGAAATTTGAAACAATTACAAAAGTTACGCAAAGCCCAATTATACGTCGAAAGGACGTGCACCATCATCATTCCACCAGAATGGCGGCACTTACCGAGATGACGCAAACGTGTCCTGCGAGGTCCTGACGGCCACTGAGTTGGTTCGGGTGTTTAAAGCGATCCGATAGTAAACCGAAAAGATATAGAGATATTTCGGCGCGGTATACGTCAAATTGATGTAGATTGGGCTTCTAGGGCTAGTCTAGCAGTATCTAAATCTGTGAATTCCCTAACTTTTCTAACTGCAAACGCTGCAGAACTAAGTTTTACTGCGAGACAGGATATTTGGGCGCCCCACTGAAGCTTACGATCTAAAGTTACACCTAAGAATACGGTTGATTCGACTAGTTGAATTGTTTCCTTATTTAAAATTATATTAGTAGGAACACTTTTGACATTAGGCAAAGAGAATTTAAGACATTTGGTCTTGCTAGGGTTGAGTACCGAATTATTTGTCGAAAACCAATCTAATACATGTGCAAGAGTGTTATTGACGGTATAAAAGTCACTTGAATTGCAATCAACTTTAAAAATTAGTGACGTATCGTTGGCAAACAAAACAATATCAGATAAATTTTGAACAAAGAACGGCAAATCATTAATATATATTAAACAAAAATGGACCGAGAATAGAGCCCTGTGGACGCCCATTCCCACTGGCAAACCTAGAGACCTACTCCCATTAACATCTAAATACTGAATTCTATCTCTGAGGTAGCTGGCAACAAGATTGAGTGCGGTATCTCTAATACCATATAGTTTCAATTTACGTAAAAGTGTATTATGTTCCACACCATCAAACGCCTTTGATAGGTCACAAAAACACCAATTGCATCCTTCTAGTTTTCCCAAGCATTAAAAATATGCTTTAACAAAGTTACAACGGCATCAACGGTGGAGCGACCCTTAGTGAAGCCATACTGTTCACTGTGAAATAAATTATTTGTGTGAAAGTGGCTCTCTAATTGATGCAAAATAATCTTTTCAAAAATTTTACTAATAGAAGCCAAGATAGAAATTGGCCGAAAATAACTAGGGTCGCTCTTGGATCCCTTTTTCAATAATGGTATCACTTTACTGTGTTTCATTAGATCAGGAAATACCCCTGTATCTACGCATCTGTTGAATATTGCAGCTAAATATGGAGCTAAGCTAGAAATATATGTTGAACAAGTTTAACAGAAATGCCCCATAAGTCAACAGATTTTTTAATGTTGAGCGTCATGAATACCTTCAGTATGTCATTGGTGTCAATATATTTAAAATAAAAAACACATCACACTCATTTACATTGCCCCTAACCAACATTTCTGCTTTGCTTGGACATGAATCTAGACAGCTGGTTGTGTTCACTGGTATGTTTATGAAGAAATTGTTAAGTGTCTGAGCAATATCAGTTTTCTTAGTAATAATTTCACCATTAAATTATAAAAAAAATTAAAGGAAGTACATATGGTAAAAAACTTGTTATCATTGCACGAGACCCAACAATTCACCCGCATAGTGTGTCAACCGTCAGAAGAGCAAGCTAAGACATTACACGCCGACTGTAACATTTTTATAAATACTAAGTTTTAGCTTATCTGCGAAGATAACAGTTACCTACACAATGTCATCACTAGCTATTCTCTTCAAAATCTTAAGTCAACTGCAAATCTTTTTATGATAATCCAAAAGTAAAGCTAAGAACCCTTTGGTTCTCTTAACAAAAAAGGACAAAATGGTTTGGGAGATTCGCATAAAAATTAAAACATTTCAAGTACCCAAGGCCAAAATCTAATTTACATCGCGTTATCAATTAAGAACTCTTAACGCATTTCGAATTAAATTAAAATATTTTATGCAGAGGCCGTGCAGCACAGAAATAATTAAAGTAGCCACAAATCCTGGATTACCATTTTCCATATCGCCAGCTAACATTATCGTTCGTTGAGACATTATCCCTGAGATTTGAGCTTCCGAAATTCAGCATTTTGTATTTTGTACCCGATTCTATGAAAATAATAAAAAGAAATAACCTCCTACTTCATATCTAAGCCACACATATCCATTTTCCCTTGAGAACTCTAGGATATTCCTGTGATGGAAGACACGAAATAATAGTATACTTATACTTTTCCTGAATGTAATATGTATTTCTGTGGTTGTAAATTATGTTTTCTCATTTCCATTTTACGAACTTCTAAAGCTGTAGAAGCGAAGTCAGAAGTTTATATCCGAATTCAAATTCATAATATGGCTAGCAAAATAGACAGCGATTAGGTTTATATTTTGTACATATAGAACCTGTTAGTAAGTCCTTCAGATTTCGATGATGTTGAAGAACATCACAAGTAAATGAACGAAAAATGTGTGCGTACTATGCGCGTTCTACCTAATTCAAATAAATGGAAGTTACCTTGAGGATTTCCTAAAAGGAAGTATGTATGTAAGAACATTCAATGATCCCTATTGTATTTTCAATAGCGATCATTGAATTTATTTATACGTCTCGTCTTTTGTTACATGAATATTATATTGAATCCTTTTGGCTTCTGCAGTGTTCCGTGGTTATAAGCGACTTTGGAACATGAATTGGATTCCCGCGTAAAGCAAAATATTATATAATTTTTTTGTTAAGGACTATCCTGCAGAAGCTCAGAATCAATAAGTTGGAGGGGTTATAGGTACACCTTCAGTCTAGTGGATGTTACTTCACCCAGTTTTTGCCGGTCGTGTATGCTGAGATAGTAAGAGAATAAAAACGAGACTTGAGCTGGTCGCCGTATCCTTAATTTGATCAGAAGGATGTAGTTGTTGTTATTTTCTATACGCCAGATATTGCGAATAGCTCAGCTGCTATTAGAGTTAAAAATAACTGAAATAATCGGTAACTATCAATACTCTGGACTCGAACTGCATAAGTATGTATGTAGTGTGTATGACATAGTAGATGCTTATGACACCGACCATAATAATTACCATAACTAACATATTTCCTGAACTCAAATTAATACCAAATTGGAAATCCAATAATTTCATGCCTGATGTTTAGATTTACTATCACTATCGGCGTACTACCGTAAGCTATTTTCATTAGTCGTCGAAACGCCACCGCGCTTCTACCAAATCAAATATAAACAGACATTTGTTTCGAAAACTGTTCCTATTAAACAATCAAACGTAAATAAAAGCTTACATATACAGGGTGTAAAAAGACCCTTAATGAAAATTAAAACCCCATATTGTACCAATCATTACGAACATTTTTTCTTCGGCACCATACCTGGGAAATTCCTGATTCAGGCTCAATCATCGTGTTTTGAATGATAAATGTAAACGTTCTTCCTAATAAACATATACAACATTTTCAATATTTCCCTAAAATAAACGGCTTTAAAGTTCCCTAAACGCAATGTCTGCGGTACTAGTAAGCAGCTGCGCTGTAGGCGAGGGCATTTGCCTCGGCCGCGCGACCACGTGAACATAAACTGCCACTGTTAGGGCGGTTTCAGATTAGCGTTTTATACGCGCGTATAAGCTCGTTTTTGGAAGCGCATGTAGGCGTGTATAGGCGCGCCTTTTGGCAAACTCGCAATTCGTACGAGCGTTGATGCGCTTCTAAGCTCGTATAAGCTTGAGCCGTCAGAGTCCATGTTGACACTGACACGATGTCACTACCATTTCGAGCGAACATGCTGAAATATGCCCGGTTATGCGAGTCCGGTTTTTCGAAGCGCGTAACGTAGCGCGCGTGTAAGCGCGTGTGCTGAAACGACTGTATACACTCAGAAAAAAACGCAAATCTGAAACCATCCTTAGGTACCAGCCGACGTTTACGGCTACTTACGCTGTAGGTAGATATGGCCGATGTCGGCACGATGCATTTCGCGCGCTATACATTGCGACTTATAAAAGATGTAAATTTTTGTCACCCTGTAGATAACCGCTATTATCATACTAGAAGAATATTAGGATTTATAGAGAACTTGTAAAATATCCCACTAGGAATTTCAAGGAGGATTACTACTTTCCAGTACAAAGCACCCAATTTAAACTAACAAGAATGGATAAGCAATATCAAAATTGATTGCGTACAAAGTATGTGTATCAGAAAATTTTCCATTTGCACGAAACAGAATGGTATACGTGGTTACAAAGGCAAGCGGATCTCTTGATATGGAATGATTTAGGTGGCTACTTTCTTTCGTTTTACTTTTTTTATCTTTCCGGGACATTTGGCGGGCGCCCTACTCCGTGGCCTGCGATGGCGGAGTAATGACGTAATGCGTTATGAAAAGTAATAATGTTTATCGATTACTGAAACTTTGAGGTGAAGGCATATCTGTTCAGTTGCAGTTGTAGATTATAATTTATCGAGAACTTAAACTGAAGCAGGTAGTAATTTATATTAATTTTAAATAATTAATACATACTCGCCAAGGCAATGGCTGAGACGGAAAAGAACCAAAGTCTGACGTCGCGGCAAGTAAACACAATAAATCCCACAGTCACATTGCATTTTATTTTGTGTATTGCTTGCTCATAAATGAAATGTTATATGTACAAGATCTACCCTTGCTATGTTAATATAAGTTTAAGTTAAGTCATATATCTCTTAAAATGCTACAAACCGCTATCAAAATCACAAGTAGAAGATGATGTGCATGATGAAGCCATGCTATCTCAGTTTAAGCTGATACGAAACTTTAGATTGAATAAGAGCGACAGAATATAAATATAGTACTATTTTAACGGCATGCCAGTTTAACAGAAGAGGCGTCAGCTAGCAAAGATATAAAACCAAAATATAAAAGCCGAACTAAAGCCATTCGTTAAGCAAACTTGCAGAGATTCCACTTAGCTCAGAACACATTAAGCAGACATAATTAAGGCGGACGCCACCTTATTCCAAATGTTCTGAAACATTATTTGTGAAGAGCGACTAAGAATATTACATTAAAATCATGAGCAAGCTTAGTAAGTGCATTTCCGCGGCGAATAGATATAAGTTCCGAAAAGTACCGCGAAGTTCCATGTTCCATCAACGGAAGACGGAACACTGGCTCCATCTCGGAGCGCCAGATGGAGCCTGCTCTATCGCTTCGAACCGACCGACACAATGAACCAAATGGTGTGTAAAGAAAAATGTATAAGTAGGGTTGATACACTAAACCTTGTTCATGCATTGTTAATTTCATTTATTTTAATAAAGTTGTCAGTAGATAAAATTATATTATCCGGTATTATACTTAAATTGTTTAAAAGAACTAAAGCTTTCAGCTATCTTGCAAGAAGTTCTTCAGGTTGTCTACATTTATTTTGTGCTACTAAAATAATAGTTTCAAGTATTGAGATTGGGCGTGCCTAAATAGTAAATTACTATCCGCCGAGTGCTAAAGATGCTTGTAAGATCAGGGTTATCACTCGACCATTGCTTATTTTGAGAGCCAACGTTTTCTGAGAACTATTCACAACCATAAATGAAGTAGGTAATAATTGTTGAATTGCTATGCTTACGGTCTCCTGTACAAGTTAGGGCGTAAAATCTTCTCTATGCCTTTCTGAAGTTCATCATCATCATCAGCCTGTCATAGTCCACTGCTGAATATAGGCTTCTCCAATGTCACGCCGCTACCTAGCCACTTTGCATATATCGTCACTCCACCTAGCCGGAGGGCGTTTCTGAAGTTGCTTTTAATAAATCCGTTCGAAATAAGCTGATCCTCTAAGACGCTATCAAGTATGTATAACGTGGCCAAAGCTTAGAAAGAGATTAAAGGATCGTAATTAAAATTAAAGGTATCTGATTATTTCGAGCCAAGAATCAGGATCGAAAACTTTCAAAGATAATTCGTAACAGCCATGAAATATGAAGGGTTAGAACTCTTGGCGGCTTTTATCATTTTGTAAATGTTTTATTACCATTAGCGAAGTGACAATATTTTCGAAATATTATTTTTTAATTATTTTTACTTTCTCAAAAACGACCTATATACATACCTACCTTATTGTATTTCCATCCCAGCATCCCCAGGCGATCTCTTGATAGAAATAGCGATCGTAACTACAATTAATTTAATATCTCCTGTGAATCTTGTGAGCCATAATATATAATTATATAGAATTTATAATTTTCAGATTCTTTAATATAACTTTTACAAATTGATTCTCAGAAAATTTTAATTTATTGTAAAAAATATAATTTAAGAGATTTTTGTTTTATTTAGTTAGTTAATATATAAATATGCCAAGAATATATAGACGTATTGAAAAAGAACAAGAAGTAAAAAAGACATACAAAGGTACGCATGAATTCCATCCAAGAGAAGACAAAAGTTCTCAGGGTATGCATGAGTGTTTCTGAATGAGGCTACGGAGAACCAACAAGGCTACTTTTCTTTCTACCCTTAAAACTACAGGCGTGTCAGCCCTGCATAACCCGTTACAAGTACGAGGCGAATTAAAATAAATCGAATCGACATTGAATAGTTACCTTCAGCGCTCGTAATGGCACCGGCTCTCTTCACTTTGAACTAATTATACAGCTCAGCAATTATAGCACTGTGCCTTTGTTGTTTTATCTATAGATTATTGTGCATTGAAGACTTTATAGGCGACACAATGACTTTTATGTTGTGTTGTAACTCAGATAGCGATAAAACTCTATTCGTGTGTTTCAAAGGACTAGCTAGTTGAACTTGTGATTTCCGATCTGTGGATTTCTGTTTGAGATTTTGAGTCGGCTACAGACTTCTGTGGCATTAAGAAAATCTTATCGAAGTCCGCTGCTGTCATCTGCCTATCTGTAACACCAGTCACAGTAAGGTAGCGTCTTACTGTGACTGGTGTTACAGATAGGCAGATTTACTTTGGTATTTATAATATTGGTATAGCTCTCTAAAACATATTTGACTTTGATTCCATCCAGCTGTTTAATTATTGAAGTATGATTTTGGATGGTGTAGTATCGCGGGACCAAATACGAGGAGTTATTCCAATCTTATCTACTAAGTCTAATAAAAATAAGTTCATTCAACACACTGTGGAAACGTGCTCCAATTTGTTAGTTGTAGAATATTAAAATAACTCGATATTATCGACTTGGTGGTATGTAATGAAAAAGAAAATGTATTGTTTTTATAAAAAAGTAGTAATAAACCAAGAATGTAAATTATTTTCCTCCATAAGAATTAAAATTGTCTAGACCCTCATACGATATGCTGAGACTGCAGAGTGAGCGAAGATCTCAGGTACGAGACAACATAGCATCTTTATTTTTAGAAACGTGTCAAATACTTTAGGTAACTATAAAAATATCGAAAAGGTCAAGTATTTTCTTGAGTAGTTACGTGAAAAGGAATCAGCATTTTGAAGGGAAGGAGACCGATTAAAATAATCCTTTGGAAAACTGTTGAAATATGTGTGACAAATCTGATGCTTATTTAGTGGAATGGACCTCGTAATAAATCCCTCATCTATTGTCGCCATCGTTCGAACTTAGATGTTTTTTTAATGACACAATGACGCGCAATAATTTTCTGTAGTAAATCAGTAATCAGAAAGGTTACTCAGAGGGCGATGGCAAGAGCTATGTTCGGTATTTCGAATTATTTGGCGCCTACATAACTCACCAGTCTAAGCTGATGTGGCAGTGAGCAGGGCACAGCTCGAAGAAGCCATGACCGTAGGAATGTCCTTGAGTGGCGGCGACGCACAGGACCCACGATACACCACGCGACCAAAGTTAGGCAAGGTGGACCGACACTCTTGCTAGAATCGCGGGTGATGCCGGTTCGATGCGGGCACATCAAAATCGGTCCCAATTAAAGTCCTTGAGGCAAGCCAGACTAGTGTTGTTCAACAGTGGGGGTCTCATTACTTAAATTATGATGATAATTTTACGATGAATTCGGAAATTCAGATTAATTATTTCAATTGCCCACAATTTCATCCACAAACTTCCCCTAATAATCATTGGGAGTGGAATGTAAATATTAGCTCATTCGTAATTCATTGCACGGTTAAGTGATGGCTAAAAAGAATGAGAAAAACAATACGCATATGTACGTAATATAAAAACCCGATTTTACCAATACTCTGCTCCACAACACTTTAAATGAAAACAAGAAAAGCAACCACTACACTGCGTCTGAAAACAATTACAAGTGCAATAATTTGAGAAGCATTTGGCAGCACGTCGGCACCAAGAGTCAAAAACACGGATCATATTTGAAGCTGAAAAGTCAATAAGTGGTACTGCGAACGTCGTAAACATGGGTATTATTATCCGCTTGACCGCGCACAAGTGACTATTCTCCCTTTTTCGAAATTCCGTCGACCGCGCACAAGTGACTATTTTCCCTTTATGGTTATAGCGCTATACTCGGTCTGAATTTACTGTTTCTTTCTATTACGTAATGTTTTAAATTCTTTTTCTCTGTTCTATTCAAATCATTGAACATTTCTTCATGCTAAAAATACGAAACGACTCTTAAAATCGTTAACCCGGAACGAAAAAAATAATGTCAAATGCCACTCTTTGTTTCGCACGCTCCGTGATTACGTGCTTATCGTATGCGTGTAATTACATATTTTTATACTATGATACATGTTTTTTTTTATTTAATTCGGTGTAGATAGAATTCCTCTACAGTGAAAACTCATAAAATATGTATGTCATCGATTTACTTTTTAAAATAATCCTGTTTAAAATACACAAAGTATTTTTTTCAACGATAGTCAATGTTCGCTGCTAAGTATAATAAATTAGAAAGTAAATATCAACAAAGATTTCATACGACTTGAACGAGTCATTCATAAGGTTGAAGAAAAACACCACTTCAACTTACTTATGTTACCGACTTATCAACAATAAATGTTTATGTTAGCGCGCCCATCTGGCGAGCGGCAGCGCGACATTTTGTTTAGAACGTGAGCGGTCGAGTGAATTCGGCGAATTGGCGCTAGTGGTCAAGCGGTTATGTTCTCTTGTGTATTGTAGTGTACGGTTGTGTATAGTGCATCTGCGCCAGCTGACCGCCCGTGTACTCATATTGAACTGGACACTGTACTATAGATTTGCACTCACTCGTCGCAATAAAGATGGTAGACTTGAAAAGTGTGTGGAGTTTGTTTACAGATATAAGGAAGCATTTATACATACAACTCATTAGATTATGCATTTCCAAATAGTATCCATTCTTAGTAAGAAGACCTTTAAAGACACTTTATGTTTGGGGTAACACTAGTTTTGGTGTAGGTATATGTAAAATTACTATCAAAATCATACAAATAAACCGAACATAATTGGTAACGTATGTCTCAGGTCTACTAAAATTACTAACTTATTAATATTTATCCTAAAAATGTAATGTAATTTATTTGTTTGGCGTCAACCTTAATACCAAAAGGTTCACAAACAACACATTATACACTAGAGGGCACCACTAGCACAAGTTGCGCTAACTTTTTATTTGTACGTCGCCACTAGAGGGCGCTAACTTCATACGATTGTGTTAGGAGGAAATAATATCATATATATTGCATTACACTTCTGTCTTCTGTGTGTTTATGGCGATGTGGGAGTATAAGATAAACAGGGAAAGTTTGCAATATCGCTGGTACTGTACTTCTAGGAAAATGGTTATTTCTGAAGTATTGTTCGTACATGTTTTGACGCAGACATGGACACTCGTAACAACTCATACCTCATACGCCTATAATGTATAGATGTAAACAAGAATACCTAGAAATTATGTATTTGTAATATCTGTTTTCTTTTTCAATCATAATGGAACGTTTAAGTATAAGATGCTCCAGGTGATTAGATACTCATCTTACATGTTGAAACAAAATCGAACACATCATATAGTCAGGTCGCAGAAGTAAATAGGTCATCATCATCGTCCAAGCGTTATCCCGGTTGCATTCAAGACTTACACGCCTTGGAGCCCAGGGTCCGCTTACTGGTCTAACCAGATAGGACAGAATATTAACTATTCTACAAAGCGACTGCCGTCAGATCTCCGCAACCCAAAGGGATAGCGATATTCCATGGTTTAGACCAGTATCAGTTTATTTGAGGGTACTGACTCCCCGTAACGACTGTCAAAGATCTTCATGACAGCCGGGACCGTCGGTTTAACGTGCTATTCAAGGCACGGGGCACGAGAAAATAATGTTTTCTACATGAAATTTAGTAATAATTATGTAATATATAGATATAAAGGGATAGAATTCATATATAAAGAATATATATCCATAACACATACATGTATATAATACATATATACATCTAAATATACATACACAACATATGTATATATATATATATATATATAATACATACATAACAAATACATAAATACTTATAGTAATGGATGAGAGTGATGAGCTGATTCCGTCAATCTCTTCAAAAGAAGCTCTCGTACCTTCGTTTTAAATGCATAACGGTTGGTGGAAAATCTGATTTCAGGAGGGAGTGTATTCCATAAAAGAACAGACTGTACCACAAAAGTGACGAACCCAGTAGAGTGACTGGGACAAGAAAGAAGAAGATTGTAAGAAGAACAAAGATCTCACACATGTGTTGAAGATAGATATTGGAAGTATGGGGTGAAATAATTTGGAGGGGAAGGAGACTTGAGAAAAGAGAAGAGAGTAGTAAGAGCACGTAAACACCGGCGCTGACGAATTGGTAACCATCTTAGTTCGGAACGATAAGCAGAGACTTGATCATACTTACGAAGATTATAGATGAATCGAATGCAGTTATTGAGAAGTCGGTCGTACTTATTGAGATATTATGCATTCAGGTCATAATAGCACATATCACCATAGTCGATCGTGGGAAATATTAAGGCCTGCACAAGCATTGTCTTTGTCTTGGAAGGAAGGAAATTCTTGAACCCGTAAAGAGCTCTAAGAGTTCCAGTGACCCTCTGACTAACTTTAGTCACCTGCGCTTGCCAATTGAGAGTGGAATCCATGTACAAGCCTAGATTTTTTACGGTTGTACAGTATGGAATAACCAAACCATTAACCATAATAGGTAGTAACGTATTTAGGTCTATCCTGGGTATTAAGCGGTGACGGCCTACAATAATGGCCTGGCATTATGCTGGGTTAAGGGCTTAACCAAATTTATTACACCAGTCCATCATAGACTCAAGGTCCCTATTCATATCATCAATGGCCACCGTTATATCTTCCACTCTCGCTTGGGAGTACAACTGCAAGTCATCAGCATAAAGATGATACGAAGATTAGGAGTTAATAAGTTTAAAAATATAGAGAATAGTAAAGAACAAAGAATACCACCCTGAGCAAGCTAATTTCTCGCCAACTAGATGACATTTCATCACAGCGAACAGACTGCTGGTGTTCCTGAAGATACGATGACAACCATTCCAGTGCAGCAGGAGAGATCATGATATAGGAGGGGATAGATAGGAGGATATCGTGACTGACGGTGTTAAAGGCTTTCGAGAAGTCAACCAAAGTCAACACAGTTACTTTAGTGTCCTCCATGCCTGCCCAAACATCGCCAGTCACTTTGAGGAGTGCAGAAGTCGTGCTGAGACCTGGCCTGAATCCGGATTGCAAAGAACTAAGCAAATTATTTTGATATACGAATTCAGACAACTGTTTATGTACACAGGCTTCAAGCACTTTGGATAGGAAGGGCAGAATAGAGATTGGACGGAAATGGTTAGGGAGAGAAGGATTCGTAATCTTAGGGAGTGGAATAACAAAGTCTTTACGCTACAGGGAGGCGAAGTAACCACTGTCAATTGAAAAATTTACAATGTGGGATATAGGAAGGATGGGATGATCCAGGATAGGGATTATCATGCGGCGGCTGATAGAATCAAACCCCACAGCGTTGGATTTAATAGACTGGATAATCTTCTTAACCTCACCCGATGCAACTGGAGAAAAATTAAAAGCTTCAATATTAGGACGGGGAAGTCCAGCAATATAGTCAACTGTTTGACGCCTGGTTTGATGATCCAGTTGAGAAGTAGATGAGAAATGGTTGTTTAAATCATCCAAACCAATCGTAATTTGAGGAGTTGTGTGTTGCTGTTTGTCAATACTTAGAGTCCCAAGGAACTTCCAGATACTAGAAGACGAAGAAGAATTAATATTGTCGACAATATTGCGGCGTTTAGCGTTGCGTATCATCTGATTACACCGATTCCTTGCAGTTTTGTACAGACTCCAGTTCTCGTCAGATCGTTCCTTTTTAAACTTACGGAATGCTCGATCTCGGCTCCTCATGGCCATTTGAACGCCCTTGGTGGGCCAAGGAGCGGGATGTCTTTTTAATTTAATTCTCCTAATAGGAGCATGCTTATTGTAGAGGCCGAGTAGAGTATCGTTCATAATCGAAACCTTTACATCAACGGTGTTGGCTGCTAACAAATAAGACCAATCGAGTTCAGCAGCATCCTTTTGCAGCTTCTCGCTATCCGTACATCCAAAACAACGCATGTGTAGGACCTTAGGGCGAGGTTTAGGAGGTTTAAGGTGATAGGATAGGTAGATGAGGTCATGGTGGGAGAAACCGGGAGCAAGGTATTGGCCATGGGAATGTACCAAGGATGGGGCTGAGGTAATAATCAAGTCTAACAAAGTGTCTTCACCTCCGATATTGTGGTGAGTGGGTTCGAGAGGAAGAGTGAGTAGACTGGCAGACTCAATTAATTTTAGAAGGTTCTGGGAGCGAGAGGAATTGATGGCTAGAAAGTGTTGAAATCTCCCATGATAATATGGTGTGCATATTCCGACCCTAAAGATTCCAGAATCGATTCGAGACTGGAGAAGTAATTAACGGAGGGAGGACAATATACAATTCGCTCCTTTGACTGAAACCTCAAGAAAAAGATACTCAGAGGAGGCAGAATGATTAGGCGGTGATGATATATGAGAATTTTGTACGAGAGTGTACTACGGAGATATATGGCTACGCCACCACCTCTTCTATCCACCCTATCGTTGCGAATAAAAATAAAACCGGGGAGGGGGTAGGCAGTAGAAAGTAAATGAGGTTTCAGCTAGCTCTCTGAAATCAGAATGGCATGAACGTTAGCATCACGGAAGGTTTCAAACAGGTCGTTGTAATGGCTAGGGATACTTTGCGCATTAATATGACCAAAAGCTGTCGTTGTTTGAAGAGTTGGAGGAATCATTAGCAGAATGAAACGAATCATCATCAACATCAGAGTACATAAATTAATAAGATAAAATTAATAATGAAAATATATAAACTTAAATTAAAATATATACACCACTATTTTTTAATTAGTACAAAAACTTTAAGGACAGATTAGCTAAGACATTATTATCACATAAGTGACGTAAGAATTTCATAATATCTATAAAGAGCAAAGTTATTATCATTTGTTTATTGTAGAAAATCTCACTAAATTCATAGTCATATTTTACAATCCATTCACTAATTCATTGATAATATTCCATCCTGCTCATTCGCAGTCTCTCTGCCGCACTTATGATGTAGGTAGCCTTAGACAATAAAATGAAGCAAAATAATAAGTGTAGGTAGTTACTTTTTAATTTTCTTAATTCTACCGTCTCCTTCATACTTCATCCGGGCTTAGGATCGGCAAAATTTACCGTTTTACAAGTAATTAAATACGGAGGTATGTAACTAGACAGCAAACAAATATCAAAATAAAAGAAGGTATTCTGGACGAAAAGAAAATAGTAATTTTTTTGTATTTATGAAGTTAGAATCAGCTGCTATTTACAAAGTTCATCATCATCATATCAGCTTAGAGACGTCCACTGCTGGACATAGGGCTCCCCCAAGGGTCTCCACACAACACAGACCGATTTTGATCCGCCCGCATCAAATTACTATTTACGTAGGTAGGTAATTTTTACTTACAAGTATTTCAATTGCCCTTAGAAATGTCCACCATTATTGTCAATAAACAGACGGGCAAGTTTAATTAAATTGTTTTTTAACGAGAGAAGTACGCTTCTGTCTTTTCACTTCGTCATAAGCGTCCAATATGCGCTGTTTTAATTGTTCGACACTAACCGGCTCACTTTTGTACACCCACAAAAAGAAGTCCATAGCCGTGAGGTCAGGTGAGCGCATGGAGGCCAAGCTACGGGGCCGCCTCGACCGATCCACTGGCTTCCAAACTCTTCCCTGTACAAACGCACAGCTGCACTCGCGTTTTATCCACACAAAAAGTACGCACGAAGCATAATTACATACTCTCGTGATGTGAACTGATAAGCCATCGAAAAAACGATGCTCACTACCGGTTACAATTTAGCACTGTTTGTCGCATCGGGCGGGGCGCGGCGCGGGCGCAGAGGGACGGGGGGAATTTATCAATGGACTAGTTTACTACTACTACTAATTTACTACTCATAGTTTTAGTTATGCATTGACCAATTATTACGTATTTTTGTGGTCAGTTTTGAGACAGTTTTGGGACTTAGTGTTTTTATTTTTTACCTACACAAATTTGATCAGTTAAAGGTACTTAGAGCCCTGTTACATTTTTTGTACTAATTAAAAAATAGTGGTGTATAAATATATAGCATAAACTTAATATATTATATAAATGTAAGAGTGTACAGAAGGTGCACGCACTAAGTGATGCAATGCTTTATCACTGCACCACCTGCCAGCAGAAACATACACAACGTAATAAAACAAACACATACGTGAATAAAATTAATGAACAAAAAAAAAGAGAAAAAAATACAGGAAAAACAAAACGTATTGTTTCTGGTCACAAACTATCTTAGGAACTAATTTATCGATTTTTGAACGCGACCATAAGTGTCACTTCATTATTATGACAGGTTAGGTTAGAAAATAGAAATTGTAAAACTTGTAAACAAAACATTCGAATTGATTATGTTATATGAGGGTGCGAGAAAAAGAGCGATTTTGAGTAAAATAAGTTACGAGACAAGAGGATAAGTGATGACAAATAAGTATACATAAGAAGTTTGGTGAGTGAACATAAATACGATAAATACATGAAGAAACGAAAAAGACGACTATTTACGCATCACGGTTTTGGCGGTTTTGCCGGTTGCTTCGGAAAGACTGGCGGCTCCACTTCTAGCCCCAGAGGTGCTGCTCGACGCTTTGGGAAACTTCTTCGTCAGCCCGCAGAGTTCATCCTCGGCAACAAACTTGTGGCGGCTTCCGTCCGGCGCTTTGATTACAATATAGCCGTCTTGAGTCCAACAAGATTTGATACCGACGTGTGTACGGGCCTTCGCGAATACAGCCTGTCGTGCTCGGGTCAGAAACTCCCTCACTGAGGTGGTGGATCCCTTAAGGGAGGTCTTGGCATGCTAAACAGCAGACCTGGCATCCACTCCGGCGAACCACACAAGAATAGGCCGTATGCTGTTCTTTTTTGAGGCACCAATTCTATAGCACCTTCTTAGATGAGATGCAGAGATGTCCTTCAGAACAAGCTTGTTTTGTATAATGTCCAGGATAGTTATAGAACAATTCTCTTCGTCGGCCTCTGGTACACCTAAGAAATGGAGTGCCTTACGTTGATGGTGGGTCTCCATGGTATCCAGTTGTTTGTGGCATTCGTGTATTTGTTGATGGAGTAAGCCAAGCATATTAAACACCAATTCCCGGAACGTGCGGAATTCCTCAGCAACCTTAGCGACGGTGTCCTTGACTGAGTTCCCGGTGGTTAACTGGGCTCCAAGCGCTGCCATTCTACTTGCGAAGTTCTCTTCCAGGCTTTTTTGTGTCGACTCAATTGCTTGTAGCAGAGACATACTGATTTGTGGTGATGATTATGTGAGTGAAATAGTTCAGGTGTAGTGCTGGCAGGTGGTAAGTTACTTAACACTTACAATTAAGTGTCATACACACAATCCTTATAGTAACTGTGTTTAAATTACTGTTAAAGGCAACTTTAATTATGTATTATGCACTTTTACTAATTATTTAAAAAAAAAATTATTTTTAACTACGAAAATATGTGTCAACTTTTTTAACGCCTACCGCTGAAAAAAAATATTTGATGGTTGAGTGGACTTTCGTACTATTGTGCAGACCGACTGTCGTTCTACGTACAATCAAACAAGTCGGCGGTGGACCAATTTAAAAAAAAAAATCCCTTGGCTCGCTCATAAAGTCGAGGCACACTAGCAACTGGTTTTGTATTCGAATGTCAATGTTTGTGTAAAGTAGCACTGGAAGCAACGATGTCTTGCTGAGCGATTCTCACCCTTATGGTGGTCTAGCGGAAAGTTTTTCGACTGTACATCATCATTATCATCCTATCACGATGCCGGCTTCATTCAAGAATTTTGTCTTAGAGCCTGTGTCCATAACCCCTCGAAGCATTTTGGCCACCATCGAGGCATCTCAGGACACCCGTAGATGTATTTTGGCCACTTTCGAGGCTAGGCTTTCGAGGTAAGTACGGGCGCGTAATATTTTCGTTGAAAAAGTGGTGATATTTCTATTTATTAAGTTAGTATTGTATATCAAAAGACGCGTAATTAAAAGAGCTTTCGAATGATATTAATTAACACCAAATAATATACTTGAAGCCCACGCAAAAGCGGTATAAAGCGCGCCCGGTATAATATTTTCCCGCCATTTTCGAGCGCGCTATTATATTTCTAACATATTCATATTTCTCGTCGTTTTTTATTATGGGAGGTTTATAAGTATTGATTGATTGATTGAACAAGTTCTTTATTAGTACATAAATAATTACATTGTTTACAAATGAGCTTATTCTATTTGTATACAATCATTAATTATATTAGTTACACAGACTTTAGCGCCTTTATAAACATTATGCAGGAAGGAGATATCATTTTGTTACATCAGGTATTAGCTTAAAATACATAGAATTAATAATTATTATGTGTAAGTTTTAGTGTTAACCCACATACCTAATTATGTTAGTGATAGTTAAATAATAAGGCACTCATAATTTTAATATGAGTGGATAAAAAATAATTGCGGGTAGAATTGCGGCATAAAAATCATACGACCGGTCTAGCGGCGTCGGCTGGTAAGCGAGCTCCGTCATGAGTCTCGGAGGAAATAGTGATGGGGTAATATATATCGATTATACGTACGGGCATGCGACAATGTATTAAGTCTGGTTTTACCTATTGTAGATATTAATTTATTACTGTGTAAAAGATTTTTATGTAAGTAAAATTTACGTGAAATTTTTAATATGAAGTCTTTTAGTAGTGGGTATTTTATACGATGGTGTAATTTTTTAAGGTTAGTACGGAATGGTGTATTAAAATATAATTTTAAAGCTTTATTTTGGAGTGTTTGTAATTTATCATATTTGGTGTCTGCTAAACTAGACCAAACTGGTGCTGCGTATGTAAGGCAGGGTCTAACTAGGGAAGAATAAATAAGCAATTTTGTAGCGGGACTGATATTAGATTTGCGGTTTAAAATGGGTTTTAATGAATTTAGGGCTTTTGCGCCTTTCTGTATGATGGCTTCAGTGTTTTTGTTCCAGTTTAGTGTTCTGTCTAGAATTATACCTAGATATTTTACAGACTCACACCAGTTTATTTGAAAATTGACAACTTTTACGCATCTCTTAGGCGGTGACCGTTTTCTGGTAAATAAAATTCCCTCTGTTTTTGTAGAATTCAGTTTAAGTTTCCAGGTCTTAAAGTATTGACTGAGAAGATCCAAGGAATATTGTAACCGACCGGTTACAATATCAATATCATTGTGTGTCGTATAAGTTACTGTATCGTCAGCATAGATTGCCAGTTCAGTACGAGGCTGTTTAGGTATATCGTTAAGGTAAAGAATGAAGAGGTAGGGGCCAACAAGAGAACCTTAGGGAGCACCCGCCGGGATGGTTATAGGGGTTGAAAACTCATTGCCTGTATAAACAGAAAAGGTGTGGTCATGAAGATAATTTTCGATCAATTTTACAAGACAAAGAGGTACTTCATATCTTATCAATTTATGTAATAAACCGTCGTGCCAAACAGAATCGAACGCTTTTTCTATATCTAATAAAATCATGCCTGTGGAAAGGCCACAGTTGAGACCGTGGGCTATGTGTTCGGCCACTCTTGCTAATTGTTGTGTGGTGAAGTGGGAGCTACGAAATCCAAACTGCTCAGGGACCAACATGTGTGCGGTTAACTTGGAAAGGCGAGACAGGATAATTGATTCTAAGAGTTTGCCAATGGTAGGTAGTAAACTGATAGGTCGATAGCTAGATGGAATACTCGGATCTTTTCCAGGCTTTTTTATAGCTGTAATTTTAGCGTGTTTTAAAGTTTTGGGGAAGTTGGCAAAGCGCAAGCAAGCGTTGAAAACCTTAGTCACATACACTATTGCCTTTTGAGGTAAGTTTTTGAGTAGGCCATTGCCTAAACCATCCGGACCAGGCGCTTTTTGTGATTTTAATATTTTAAGGAGCTTACGAATTTCATTAGGCTTAACTAGTGATGGATGGTCATCCAACCGGTAAGAATCTAGCATCCTGATAGATTTCTTAACTTGCGTTTCGGTGTTAACGTCACTGACCCAGTGTTTGGTAAGGTTCATATTCGCAAGAAAAGTGTTTGCAAGAGTCTCATATTGTTCGAGATCTGATGAGGTGCTCATATTGTTTGACATTATCAAGGGAGGAATAGATTGCGGTTGGTAGTTGATGGACTTAACTATTCTCCATAAGTCTGAAGAAGGGTTGGTTATTTTGGCAAGTTTGTTATTCCAGATATCATCGTTTCGGGCTTGGATTTTGGATTTTATACATTTCATCATCATGTTTATTTGTGAAAATAACTGGCGTCGAATATATGGGTTGTGTTCCTTTAAGGCTAGTTTACGATATTGGTTTTTTAGTCTGATTAGCGTTTTGATTCGTCGAGGAAGCTTAAAACTGCCATTAAGTACTATAGGCACATGAGTAAATAAACCGAACAGAGAGACAGCTTCTTAAGAGCTTGTAAATTTGTTACCTATTTTGGTAGGGTTGCCACAATAGGTTAAGACAAATCGTTTGTTCGGTATACAACAGATTCTGGATTGGACAGATTCGTGATTTGACAGATTCCCAACTCGACAGATTCGTGGATTAGACAGATTCTTGGACTCGACGGATTCGCTATACGGCAGAAGTACAGTTGTAAATAAAATAGCGAGTGGAACCAAAAAAGGCATGCACCTGAAACTTTTAAAAGCACGGAATAAAAATATACATTTGTTACCAAGGACACGACGTGACGACGTGATTTATTTGACATTCCCAACGATACCACTAATAGTGTTGAAAATTTTCTGGTAATAATATGATCGATTTTGCTAATAAACATAGGAATCTCCTTTAGCTATTATGGCCACTAGTTTTACCACGGGGATAGGTATCTAAAATAAGTTTAAAAAGAAATTGTGTAAGACAAATGAACGTCTACAAAACAAATGACTATAAAATGATCAACCATCGATAGGGCTTACAAAAAACAGGTGCATGCGATTTTCGACCTTATTGACAATTCATGACAGACTTTTTTTTAGTATTTTCTTGCTTTCTGACATTGATACGTTATTAAAATTATAAATTCTGAGTTATGTCAATAAGGTCGAAAATCGCATGCACCTGTTTTTTGTAATCCCTATCGATGGCTCATCACTTTCTGATAGTCATTGGTTTTGTAAACATTAATTGCTTTTACACAATTTCACAACTAATGAGTTCATGAGAATCCTCTGGGGGATCGGGCTAGGAGATTCCGGTGGACAATATGCAAAAATGTTAAGTATTTCGTTGCCAACATTGACAATATTTATTTCAAGATCGAAATATTCGCGAAACTTTTGCTTGAGCAATTCAACAAATGCGACAAAGTTATCAGGAGTTATACCTAATTAAAAAACCCATTGTACGTTACCATTGTTAAAATCTTTATAATGATTTAATTATTTCATCTAGTATTATTCATACACACAGTACAATAAACTACCATTATTAATAATAAAACACCACTTTTTTACATTAAAATATTAAAACTTGCAACGTACAAAACAAACAACGTGCGTCGTAATAACCCTAAGATTGTCAACTGCCTGTGCCTGCGTAAACCGGTTCTTTCCACTCTCGCCGCGTACACGACAAGCGGCCAGTGGTCACGCACACATAAGCCGCGTGCTCGTAGTAGTGCAACCGATTCGCTCTGTTGTATGAAGCTGTTTCTCTGTTCCGTTTATCTACTCATGTGCTATAGGTACAGCTTTATCTCGAGCACATATATCTCACTAATTCAAGCTATTACTAATGTAATAGCTTGAATTAGTTCCACCATAGCTAGATCAATCGCTTCAGGGGAATTGAATGTGGATTGATTTAACGTTATTGAGTTATTCAACTGACACCTAAAAGCTTTCCAATCGGTTTTATTGTAATTGAAGATGACACGCTTTTGAGTCATGACTTTGCCGGTGACTGTAAAAAAGACAGGCAAGTGGTTAGAAGATAAGCCGTTAATTACCTGGGGCTCCGAGAGGTGGTGAACAGACTTGGCTAGTATAATGTCTGGAGTTGAAGGTGCATGGGTGCTGTGGTAATGGACTAATGTGGGACTAGAAGGAGCATAAATATCATATTCTCTGTTTAGCATGTGGTCGAATAGTATTTCACCATGGGGATTGGCTTGAGGACGGTACCAATAAGGATGTTTGGTGTTCAAATCACCAATGATTAGTATTTTGGGGTGAGCATTAATGATTATGTCTAAGTCTTTCGGAAGTAAAGCAAGGTTAGGTGATTGATAGGCTGAAACGATGGCAATGTTTTGATTTGACATGGATAACAATAATCCTATGCATTCCAAGTTTTTTGTCATAAACGGTTTTAATGGAGTGTGAACTATGTCAGATCTCACTAAAATAGCCACGCCCTGACCATGCCCATCAGGTTTTTTGTCTCGCCTGTAGCACTTGAAGCCTGGTGTGAGTAAATTTAAACGGGGAGTTATCCTGGTTTCTGACAAGGCTATGATATCAATTGAAGGTCGCTTACCAAATTCAACAGTTCCGTTATTTTTCAACGAATGCCGTCGGCATTCCAGTAAAGTATGCGTAAATTTTGTATAAGTATTGTACACGGTTAGAAAGGTAATTTAATTTACTTTCAGAGAAAATAAATATAATGGAAAGAAATATTTTAATTTTAAACATTAAAAAATATAAAATATAAATGATTGTTAATTGCCGCCAATTTTGGTATTTTATTATTTCAAACATATTTTTTGTTATATATCAGATTCAAACCTAGATAAGTTTCTTTTCAACTAGATTTCCAATTAAAAAAAACCATATCTGATAAGAATCCGATAATAATTATTCTTATTGGACTTTGCACAATTGTTTACTTTTTCCCGCCAAAAATAACCGCCATACCCGCCAAAATTTTTGAAAGCCAATATCTCATGAATTATAGGAGTATTATATATCATATGATAGGTTTATTTATATACTCATAATAAAACAATAATTCATAACATAAATGAAAGCTTATCTATATATTTTCATTCAATAAAAAATAAATGCCGTTTTTTCGGTAATTGAATGAATATAGCCTCTTGAATTAAATTATTACACAATATTTGTTTATTTTTTTGCCTTTATTTTATAACTAATTAGTTCATTCACAATTACAACATTAAAATATCAAATATAATTATATTATTTGTTTACAATGATGTTTTGAATCCATAATTACGCCCCAGGCGCAACATGCAAAGACAGCGAAATATACAAAATTTCAAATGCTGACATTTAAATAATTTTTTAAGCAAGCATTGCTATAATTTTATATTTTTGTAAAGCTTATACCACCAAGTATACAAAATAATAAAAGTAAGCAATCTATAACCCATATTGTTATCATGACAAACAAAAATGGCGAGTAGGTCGTCGATAGACGACATTGTTTACAATAGGATCAAGTTCGGCGGGACGCATAAACTAAACATTCCGTCATTCTGTCACCATTCAAACATTACTACAAAGCTTATTTAATCTACTTTCATAAAAACATCACTTCAAATATCAACACCCGAGTGACGAGTCGTAAGTTTAGGTTTAAGGTAGCACGGCAAGTGGCCTTGGTTCGCGGGAGGTCAGATAACGACCGCGTGACGCTTTAGCGATAAATGCCAAATTAAAGCGGCAACTTTGAGCGGATAAATCACGTTTTTACGCTGTACTATGCAACTCTTTCATCATCACCATCATCATCATAGTGTTATCCTGATTGCATCTAAAGCTGGAGCCTGGGATCCGCTTTCTGGTCTAACCACAGATTTGAAGTCGCCTTTTAGAACATATAGCTATGTTATCCCATAAAAAGTACTGAACGCAGTATCATGGGACATCCATTCTACACATATCCTATCCATTCTACTCATAGCACAGAGTAGTAGGGTAAGCAAAACCAATTCTATCGAATTACAAGGTAATCACATAAAATAAACACAAAAATTCAACCAACGGACATAAATAACACATTGATTCAAAACAATAATTTGTGGTTCACGCAAAGTGGTGTCCCGAATCGAACCCACAACACTTAGATAGCGCCTGTGGGTTTGAGTGTGACAAACTATTACTATAAAATAAAGCAAGCGCATGCACACGCAGTTAAGCTATATAATATTTTGACTATTGATAACCTAATACCAGTAAAAATGGTAACATCGCACTATTACTTAGAAATACATTAAACAAAACTATATCACTATAACTTGGAACTCTTCAAAGGCAAGTATATCCGATACAGTTTTTTATACATATACAAAGAAACATGAAGGCATAACAACAGAAGTACTCATAATAGATCTATTGTATCAAATGTTTACCACCCTACCGAATTTGATGAACATTTGCTGAATCTCAAGAAGACGCATAGTGTCGGTTTTTGTGCACTCATCAAAGGATCTTGGCGCGCTCCGCCAACAGCGTTCACACGTTGGCGCCTTTTTCATTTCGTTGTCGTTCTTCAGCGGAGAAAGTACTGTTGCGCGTGAATGATATTTACGTTCCCAAGTTCCTATAACGATGGCGGCGGCGGCAGCGTAGAGCAGCAATGAAGTTTTACAATTTACAAAAATTGTACCGAAATAGAACAATAATATTTATAATTTTACTAATTTTTATGTTGTTTTTTTATTAATTTTTATTTTTATAAAATTAAAAACGAAGTAAGTTGAAAAACATATTTTTATTAGGTACCACATTGTTATCTTCTAGATTTGTTAGTTGGGGTAGATTATTTAACCAAAATTCCTATTATTAATAATAAGTTACCTATTTTATATTTCAGGTTAATGAAGCAGAGAGCCGTATGGCGGATAAAATTGAATATTAAGTTTATCCGCCATAGGTACGGCTCCACAACACTATTAACGAAATGAAAAAGAAAAAAATAATCTTTAATGACATCATTTAATATGCATCACATTCTACTTTAGTACACATGTTCACGCATGTAATAATTAAACGCACTGTATAAATAAATAGCCGTGGCTGCAAGTGCTTCTACGTCCATCTTTGTCTAAGCACCAATGCAGAATTATCCGTCAGCCAATGTGTAAATAGTAATCTTGGCGTCGTATCGTGTTGGCCCAACATGCTAGGCCAGCTAATTGGGCCAATGTGTACAGGGGCTTTAACATTGTGACGGCCGGTGTCATGTCAAACTGTCATCACTACGGTCACCAAGGCCTACTGACCGGTCGTCAAACATAATAATTAGCAAAAAGGTTTGAAGACTATTTCATTATTTGGAAATGACAGTTTTAAGTTAGATAACGTAAACACTCTGTCCAGTGTTCGCTAAATTCGCCACTAACTGACAACAAGGCGATGGCCGTGCGGATAATACATCCGCTTTACGTTCTGAAGGCGTGAGTTCAAATCCCAGTCATAACAGTTATGTGGATTTTGGTTTTTATGTAATCTGGATAATGTTTATTAATATTTGGCAAATATTAAAACAAAGATTATTTAAATATTTCGATAGTAAATACTACAAACTTCAAGAAGGAATGGACAGGTTAAAAAGAGACAGGAGATGAAAAACAAATTAATTAAGAAATGAAAATCGAAATTAGTGGATCTAGAACATTCCTAGGGGTATAAAAGGCGGTGTAGACGCGCTAAACGCCAGTTTAAGTTGAGAAGTGGTAAAGTGAAGAAGAAAAAGAAGAAGTAAAAGGAAGAAGTAGTTGTGAAGTGAAGTGAAATGAAGTGAAGTATAGTGAAGTGAAGTGCAGTGCAAAAGACGTTAGTGTTGGTGCTGTCCGCGTCGAAGTCGAACGACGCGTCGTGAAAAGTGTACCCTGTGCATAGTTAATAAAGCGTAATCTGCGTTACTCGGTGTTTCCTTCCAATCACGTTACCCCGGCGTCCGTAACAATATATCTTTATATATATATTTCTTGTGTGCGTATGTTACTGAACTCCTCCTAAACGACTGGACCGATTTTGATGAAATTTTTTGTGTGTTCAAGGGGACTGAGAATGGTTTTGATTCACAATTTAGTCCACTGGAAAATGTTTTTTTAGTTAATTTTAATTTGTAAGTAGTTATTTGTTTTGGAATGTTTCACATTGGAACCGACCGACTGCGCTACCATCGCAGTGTCAAATCTATATGAATAATTTCATCAGGGGTACGGTAGACTCGATCGAAACCTTATCTGAATAATAAAACATTAATAACAAATAATATATTATTATTTTATTTTTTAGACATTCAATAATATTTTCTGACATTTAAATATATGACATTTTATTGTTATTTTTTTATTATTTTTACATATTGTTTACAACACGTATTTTACTATGTATTAGCATGTAAAGTTGTGAGTACGATGTGGACATTATTAAACATATAAACAAATAGTTGTGGCAACCTTTCTGATGGCTTAGGCTGACATGCTTATGCATGCACCTTCTGATGGCGTGGAGGCATAGTGATACAGATCATGCTGGCTTCCTCAATCAAGGTTGAGCCATACGATTGCTGTTGAATGCGGGAAAGTCAAAAGCGTCAGATGATTTCCTGCATTGTACTTGCATACTAAACCCTTTTTTTGTCTGGACTTTAAAAGATCAAGAAAAGACAAGAAATTGAAGTGACAAAAAAAAATAATGACTCTGAGTTTGTTTCGGCCTTTCTTCTCAAGAAGTCATTTAGCTAGGAAAAGCCGGCATCATCTAGAATAGGGTTTTGACATGTATAAGTGTTGTAAACAACCAAAATGCAGAAATAAATATGTCTTTTATGTCTTTTGTCTTTTAAAAAATAAAGATTTCGAGTCGACAACATAATATATCCGCAAAATTCGGATTGTCAAGTATTTTGTTAAATCAATGGTTCTGACTTTCCAGTTATAATTTATTTATTTATTTCTCATCAATATACACATCTTTACAGGTTTACACTTAATGCAATGGTGTAGTAATCGTAATTGAAAACATTCTCATCATATTGTTATACCTATGACTATTATGACATATTTTTATAACAGATCTTAAACAGAGCTATCCTTTTGAATTCACTCAGAGAACAAATAAATATGTCGACATCATTAACTACTAATATATCAGTCTATGGTTCTGTCAGACAAATCGCAGTCGTGATATTGGCCACTCTAGCGAAACGTCACTGACACCGGATCACATTTTGAGTATGTACTGTACTATTAAGTCTTAGTAATAAGTAGTTTGAATATGTAAATACTTTTTGCAGTTATATTTTTTAAACAGTTAAAACGACAAATATAGAAGTATTAGCCCAATAAAGGAGATTTGTGTTACCCCGAACATAGATGATATACTATAACTAGAGAACCTCGAATTTATGCGAGCAAAGCCGCGGGCAAAAGCTAGTATATATGTATACATATATTTCAGACATCGGGTGTTGGGTTTTGTATACGTATTTAAATTGGATGACAACGAAAAATTATTATGACATAGAGATGATCTGATGATGGAATCGAAAAGTGGCCATAGGAATAATATAGGAACTCATTAATTAAATGCCAAAACTTTATCGAGTTTGGGCTCGTTCTCGTCCGATGAAGGAGTCAGAAGGTGGCCATACGAACTCAGTAATTACAAAAATCTATTTGACTTGCACAATGATGATAATGGTGACTTCAAAGACGTAAATCATGCGGTAATGCCATGATCAAAGATTTGTCGATTATTAATGAGACCAAGTCTATTAGCTCTCTGCTCAAAAGACTCATTCGCTAGACGCTCTTGGATCTTACCGAGTCTAGAATTATACAGTTCAAGAGTTTCTTGGCGTAAACATGATTTCATATATGCTTACCTGGCCAACAAACGTTTTTCAGGATCTTTAATAGTCTCACAAGAATGTGAAACTGTGTCCCGAAGAGCATTTTACAGAGACGACTACTTTTATCCGTTTCCGTTTCTTGAGATCTATATTTTAAGGCGCGCAGCACCTTTTGTAGGTCTACCCATAACTAGTTGACAATACAACAATACACTAAAAAGTATTAAATAAAAATAACTACGTTAAGAACAACCGACTTCAAAAACGAAAAAGTGAAAAATAATAAAGATTTAATATTAATTAAATACTACCTATTATTTATATGTGCTATTTACTAATTGGTTTGATTCGGTACCAAATCAAATTTCAAAAGCCTTTAAATTAAAGAAGGCATTTCATAATTCACATGAATTCAAATTCTGTTGAATACATTTTCGTACATCATACAATTTAATTTAAACGGGTCTTATTCGCGATATTTAATTAATTTAAGGTATAAATACCTATGTTTTACCGACGTTTCGGCCGTCTTACAACAGCCTTGGTCGCGGCAGGACTGATGTCATCTCAGCGTCGTCCTTGTGAAGCGCGGGTTTCGGCAGCTAACCTCACTTGTTTTTTATTTTTATCCGAACTGTCGGTACGTCGACACACAACACTTATGACTAAACATCGTTATCGAGCGGGTAAAAATGGTGGCAGTGCGGTAGCGCACGACAATAGGGTTGTCATACGTATGCGTTACGTAGGTGCATACATTTAATAAGCTTTTTCGATTATTTTATATCGTACTATACCTTTATTTAATTAAAATATATTATAGTTTTAAATGTTTTTTTAAAAGTATAGCTATATAGTATTGTATTTTTTTTCGTATTGTAATCTGAGGGCACGGCAGTGCCCCCACCAAGTCGAGCAAAAAAAGTGGCACGGCCGTACCATCCTTTTCTCGAAGCAATTCAGGCCATTTTCGACCCCCTATAACTTCGTTGTGGATAAAACTAGAAGCCTGATTGCTTAGTAACCGCGCAGGCATTGTATAAATATGGTGTATTTCAATTTTCATTCAATTTGAACCAGTAGTTTAAGAATTATAACGAGACAAAATTCTTAATTTTGTCACTCACTGACCGATCATCAAAAGTCTAAGGCACTTCTAGCAAACATAGAAGCTTCAAATTTAGAATACGATTCGTGTTTAGTGTATGAACCAAGGGAAAACTAAAATATATTTCAATTTCGGTCTAGTTTTTGAGATACATGAACTGCATTTATAACTTTGTAATTCCATATGAATATAAAGGATTACAAAATTACATTTGCAGTTAGAGCTTTAATTAAGAAAATTCGTTGTTGGTGTACAAGAAATAGAAGGTACCGGAAAGGACAAAAGTAAGACTATCTACAAAAAGAAATGAGATCCCATAAAAACAATATTTGTCAAAAATACCAAGTCACGCGACCGTAAAAAGTTGTGAGATCCATGTAATACCAAGTCGGTTAATTCAAAATCTTAAATGTTTTAAATAAATATATTGACTTGGCAATCGCATTAAACAATCTCATTTTTATTTATGTATTACTTATGAGATATATTGTGTTTCCATGCGATGGCCGAGTCAATCTATTTATTTAAAACATTAAAAATTTTTAATTAACCGACTTGGTATTACATGGATCTCACAACTTTTTACGGTCGCGAGACTTGGTATTTTTGACAAATATTGTTTTTATGGGATAACTTTTTCACTAATTACTCTTAACTACTTCAATGTAATTTGAAAGTTAAGGCGAAATTATTTTCAAAAATATTAAATTATTATTTCGCAGTAGTCATATATTGGATCAATTTTTTACAACCATCTATGTTAAAAACATGTTTTAATCTATTCTTTACTTTCATATTTTTGTTGTAATGTTAAAAAGTGTTAACATATTTTTAAAATTGGCAACACTAACATTAAGTGAAAAATTAACAATACCTATAAACTTTTCAAATTATTTCACAAGTTTAAAATAAATACGTCTTTGTTATGTCAAATGAAATCGAAAGGTCATTTTCTTACTTAAAATGGTTTTTTTCCAGCAGACATCTTAAACTAACAGAAAGCAGTATAAATAAGTTGTTGGTTATTTATTCCAAGTAGACCTAAAGATCTTCAAGGAATATTTTAACAAAAAATATTCAATAAAAAGTAATTGTAAAATATTTATGTGTTTTATTTCAAAATTATTTGTAACGAAAAACCTACATTAATTATTTTGTATTGACTTAGTTACACTCGTAACTTATTATTAAAATATAATATAATTTTGATATTTTAATTAGATTCACAAGGACAAATTATTAAAATATTTTTTTTTTTTTTTTTTTATTAGCCTGTATTGTCCCACTGCTGAGCAAAGGCCTCTCCCTTGGATTTCCACAAATCTCTGTGCTTTGCAATCTCTGGCCATTCGTCCTCAAAAGCGTCCAGGTCATCCCGCCATCTCCGTTTAGGACGTCCTCGTCGCCGCCGACCACCTGGAACCCAATTGGTAGCTACATGGGCCCACCTTTCTGTGTGCATGCGACAGACGTGTCCGGCCCAGTCCCACTTTAGTCGGGCTGATTTTGCTCCTACGTCCATTAAGCCCGTTTTTGAGCGCAGCGTAGAGTTACGGACGTGATCGGTCCTCTTCACCCCAAGAATGCTACGCTCCATGGCTCTTTGGCAAATCTTCAACTTGGACTTCTGAATCTCGGTCAGGGACCATGTTTGAGCACCGTAGGTTAGGATGGGCAGTATACACATGTCAACGAGTTTCCGCTTCAGTGACAACGGAAGGTTTCCCTTCAACATCTGCTTCATGGACCAGAAGCTCTTCCAGGCATTTTGGATTCTAACTGTAATTTCCTTGTCTTGCCTGTTATCGAAGGATACTATCTGGCCCAAGTAAGTATATTCGTCAACATAGTGTATTATCTGCCCATCTACCATGACCCTACGTTTTGTGCTGTTGGTCATCAGCTGAGTTTTTGATCGATTCATTTGAAGTCCAACTTGAAGACTTGCAGAGCTGAGATCTTTGAGCATTAGCTCGAGCTCCAGTGCCGAAGATGAGAAGAGGACGATGTCGTCGGCGAATCGAAGATTTGTTAATCTTTTGCCGCCGACATCAATACCTCTTGATGTCCATTGATCCGACAGACTGTTAAAAACTTGTTGTAGGACACTTGTAAATAATTTGGGAGATAGTGGATCCCCCTGCTTAACATCTCTTTCAATTTGGAACGACTGACCCGTGGATTGCAGTTTTACGTCTGCTGTGCTATTGTCATATATTGCTTTAAGGAGATTTATATAGGTATGGTTAATGTTCTGGTTCTGTAAGGCAGTTTCTATTGCGTGATGGGTAATACTATCAAAAGCTTTGGCGTAGTCAACAAATGCTATGTATAGGGGTATATTAAATTCGTTACATTTTTCGATTACTTGGTTAAGGGTTTGGAGGTGATCGATAGTAGAAAAGGATGGTCTAAATGCCGCTTGTTCTGTAGATTGATGTTGGTCCAACTGCCCGGCAATGCGGTTTTCAATAACCTTAATAAAAGCTTTATAGAGGTGGGAAATCAAGCTAATGGGTCTGTAGTTACTAATGTCCTGTCTTTCGCCTTTTTTGTGGAGAAGGATAATATTAGAATGGCAAAATTTTACGGGAATCTGGCCTGTCTGTAAGATAGTGTTAAATAATTTTGTAATGTAAGGTATAAGAGTACGTTTTCCAAATATTAATGCTTCTGTATATATGCCATCGTTGCCAGGACTTTTGCCCAATTTCATGGTGCTCAGTGCTTTACTTATTTCATCCTCTGTTATTGGCGGTACGTCGTCGCCACGAACGTGATTGTTATTGCTATTATATTTGCATTTGTCCGAATACAAAGACTTAAAATATCTGGTACAAATGTCTAGAATCTCGTTTCGATTGTTGTGTATTGTGCCATTTTCATCCTTTAGTTTTGTAATCCAAGATTGCCCTTTACTCATTCCCTGTCTGGCCAGTCTTAAAGATCTATTTTTGGTCAATGCTATTGTAACTAGTTTTGTGTTGTAAGATCTTATATCGTAAAATAAAATATTACATAAAATTAATTACATAAAGATATCAAGTAATAACATTAAACTATTATTAAAAAAAAATGTGCATGCTATATGGGTGCGCGCGGCAACCCTAGCGTCGAATGCCACGACCTTGACCCGCTGGATAACGATGTTTACTTATGACGTCTACACACTGATGAGCTGTGTTACTGCGGCGGGGTTTACATTTGTTCATTACTGGATTCCTTCTTTCGTGAAGGACTCTCGGCACTCTATTGACATTATCAAGAGCGTGAAAAAGGAACCAGACGAAGTGATGGTGAGTTTTGACGTGGAGTCACTCTTCACCAATGTTCCAGTTCAGGATTGCCTTGAGGTCGTTGAGAGAAAACTAAGGGCAAACGGTCTGTCTGACAAATATTCTGTTCTACTTCAAAATTGTTTGGAAGCAAACTACTTCCTATACCGTAGACAACATTACCTCCAGATCGACGGAGTGGCTATGGGTAGCCCAGTAGCACTGGTAATGGCCAACATCTGGATGGAGCACTTCGAAGAATCCATAGACATGCAGGCATCAAATGTAAAGCTATGGAAGAGGTATGTCGACGATGTATTCTGTATCATGAAGGGCGACAAGCAAGATGTAGAACAGTTCACAAATAGCTTAAACTCCATACACCCTAATATTAGGTTTACATTTGAAATGGAGGCAGACGGGTCGTTACCCTTTCTCGACGTAATAGTGACAGTGAGGGAAAACGGTCCCTTGGGACACACCGTTTATAGAAAACCGACACAGACAGATAGGTATCTCAATGCTTACTCGCATCATCACCCGCGACACTTGGAATCCGTAGTAACTTCACTAGTAAACAGAGCTTATGATCTCTGTGACCCTGAACATTTGAACAGTGAGCTGTCACATGTCCAGGAGGTACTTTGGTGCAACGGATTCAACAAGAAGATACAACGTCTGAAGAGGAAGGACCGTAAACCAGAAGTAAACAGAGTACCGGCTTACATGCCTTACATAAAGGGAGTGACGGACAAAGTTGGAAAAGTACTACAGAAATACTCCATAAAGACTGTATATAGTCCGCTCTCCAAGGTAGCACACAATCTGCGCACCCCGAAGGATGTCATTCCTCTACAAACACCTGGCGTCTACAAGGTCGACTGCAGTTGTGGTAGTTCCTACATCGGACAGACCAAACGAACCATCGCTGAAAGGGTCAAGGAACATATCGCAGCTGTAAAAAACCGACAAATTAACAAGACTGCCATAGCTGAGCATTTGTTGGAGTCTGAAACAAACCATTGGATCGAATTACATCAACCAAAGGTCTTATCTACCGATCGTCACTATTACTCCAGGATAGTACTGAAGCGGTTGAAATCAAAAAACATAAAAATTTCAACCGGGAAGATGGATACAAACTGTCTACAACTTGGAATCCAGTAATCAACAAATGTAAACCCCGCCGCAGTAACACAGCTCATCAGTGTGTAGACGTCATAAGTGTTGTGTGTCGACGTACCGACAGTTCGGATAAAATTAAAAATAAAAAACAAGTGAGGGTAGCTGCCGAAACCCGCGCTTCACAAGGACGACGCTGAGATGACATCAGTCCTGCCGCGACCAAGGCTGTTGTAAGACGGCCGAAACGTCGGTAAAACATAGGTATTTATACCTTAAATTAATTAAATATCGCGAATAAGACCCGTTTAAATTAAATTGTATGATGTATACAAATCGCGAAAGTTTAAAATCGATTACATTTTCGTATTTTTTTTTCAGTATTCTTCGTATTAACTGAAGCTGCTTATAATATTAAGATCAAATTGCTCTTTATTAGGTTTATTTACGCATCTTTATCTTTATAGTAGTCATTTCATTGTATTAATTTGCTCGTGTTCATTTAAGTGATTATAATATTAGTATTTGTTTAAGGCTTGGCACCGACTTCAAACCTATTAGTAAATAGCACATATAAATAATATAGTATTTAATTAATATAAAATCTTTATTATTTTTCACTTTTTCGTTTTTGAAGTCGGTTGTTTTTAACGTAGTTATTTTTATTTACTTCATGGATAGCGTCGTGACATAAGCTGCAAACGCGACCACAACGGCCCTCTCACATCCGGCTGACCCCACCAAGTTAAGTCTTCTGCTACTAACCCTGGTCAAATAACTCAGATTTACATAGAACCGCAGAACTTAAGGATTTCGTGTGCCGATTCCAAATGGGATTCTAGTTAGAAAATAATTTGTAAATCGATTTAGTTTACCAAAACATCGTTGCAAGAAGAAGACAACTTTGGTGAAGTAACATTTTATACATTTAACTATTGTTCTATAATAAAAACAGATTACCATTGTGATTATAATCAGACAAAGGTATGTCGGAAGTTTTTGTTAAAAGATTTCAACTATCTTAGGTAGCATATTTTTATATATCTTATAGGTACAAACCTTTTCACCAGGCTTATACTTCTGCTACATCCATCAAAGTAATGACGTGAAACAAACAATCTCAATAATATTCACGTCCCTGGTATAATGAATGTTCGGTTATGTTTTGGGTGTATACTTACTTTATCTTGACGACGCGGTGTCCTTAAAATCTTCACCTTGACTTTTACCCATACCTCCTAGATGAGTTACTAGTTCTTGTTCAAAACATTTCCATTGAAAACTCGTGTTTATAGACAATATTTGTAATATTTCATCGTTTATTTTGTTCTAATATATCTCAATTCACTTATGCTCACGACACAATATATCTTGCTCATGAAGAGTACAATCGCTCAATTCAGTTATTGTACGATTCGTAGAATTTTATCTCTTTGTATTGTTTCTCGTCCTTCCTCGCAGAGTGTTCACATTCGTGCAATTGGTTAAGTATTGAGCATAGTGTTATTGTAGTGCTGTACTTTTCACTTATCAAATGTAATTTCACAATCCACAACACTGAGCCGGCGGTATATCAAAATATCTTCCTAACTGCACTGTACTGTATTGTAGATCTGTGATTGTGACTAATAAGATCTATGCTTCAATGAAGCACAGATCTTATTGGTCTGTGCTTCATTCTTATCGTCGATAATACTGGCAAACAGTAACGAAAAGCAATATTGTTTTATAGATTAACCAGCAACTTCACAACTCGGCAGATTGTACAGTTCAGTTGCGACACAAATACCGGGCAACCACAATGAAGTTTCAACAACAAAACTAAGCAAAACACAGTTATTCAAAAGCACATTTAGACAATAGCGAGTTCATCCTACCACATAGTTTGTGCACAAATAAACATGAATAAAGTTCGTTTTCTTTACCCTAGTTACTAATGCTTCATGCACTGTTACTCTGCTTTGTTCAGATATGGTTGCATTAGCATCAGTTTTTCTCGCTGTTTTGAATAATATTTTAAATGATAATCAGAATATTGACATAAAATTTGACAAATAAGTGTTCAATAATGGAATACTTATTGGTCAATTAGGTCTCTATACTTTTGCAATCAACAAACTAATTTCTCACGCACATTAAATTCAAACCGAATCTAATTTCGCCTTGAAAGGTCAAGAAGACGATATTTTGTATCTGAATATGCAATCATTTGTTGTTACGCCATAGACTAATGATAGCTGATAAGAATTATTTCATTCTCAATGATACCACCTCGGTACCACGGTACGTATGCCACGTAGCAATTTCCGAAAATAATTATAGTATACCACTTATGATTTCACGAAGGTATACTTAGATATGTGTCTTCAATAGCAGTTGCAATTTGAAATTAAAATAAATTTTGCATCAATAAACTCACCCCTAAACAAATAGGAGTCATTTATTCTCTTTCCATTTGCTGTTCTGTAGAACGAAAAAGTCAGCCACAAAACGCATTACAACATACCTGTGTGCCCTTACCAAAACACATACATATATTAACACCAAATAATCGCGGTATATCTATATATTTAACGGTCCAAAATATTTCCTCACTAGAACAGGAACGTCTAAGACACTGTCTTATTAGTCCTATATTTTGGTCGGCGCTACCTGGAGGTGTCAGAGAAGATTCTTTAACAGTTTAATTAATGTTATTGCTCAGGATGGCCCTTAATTTTAGGGTTATACGTCACTATTATAAAATGTATAAGAAATTTTTTTCTGTATTTTAGGGTTCTGTAGAATGTTTTCAATCCTTACCCTTTTATCAGTTGTTACAAAAATATTCAATTTATTTTTGACTGGTAGAATATTTATAGATTCTTCTTCTCTTTCAATTTGTTTGCCTTCTTCTTCTTGCACTATCTCTTAGTTTTCTAATTTCGATAATGTAAGCGTGTCACTATTCCTTTTTACATATTAAGGCATAAGTGGAACTACTATTTCCATACAAAATAATGGACTCAGGGCATCTAGGAGAAGGTGTCTCGTATCTGTATAGTTTGGGCTAGCTTCCAGTGTCAATCGTGAAGACCCTAAGTCTATTCTCAGATTGGGTCGCAGTTTATTGAGAAATTCTGCAAGTAACTTGTTGAACGGATATCGTGGCAACCTGGAATCGTTACCCGGTAGACGGTAAGAGGCTAGCCTTTTATTAGCCACGTAGAATTAAAAAAAATGCCGGTAAAATGTTTTATAATATCACTTATACGCCTCTTACTACTTTGATATTCTAGTTCTTAAAGATCTTTAAAATGTGACGTCTTTACATTTTCAATTAATGTATTTGTTATTTCAATATAATATTTTGTTTAGTTTTGCCGTCATCCTACTTGCGACGCCATAGTTGATTGAAAAGTGCCAACTCGGACAGTATGTACATCTGTCAGCAGTCAAAATAGGCACTCATTGGCATCAAAATATTGCTGCCATAACAACAACAAGAATTGTGGTATCTGTGTATAAATATTAAAGCCAAAATAAGACAAGAAAATATACCTAAAAGAAAGTGCACGAAACTGGATTTTGAAAACATACCTGTATCATTATATTATAGGTGTATCTACGACATCTCTATAAATATCACAAAAATTGGAACATTCTGGTTTATCATATACACCTGATTAATAACAATTTTTGAAAACCTATGAATGAAACCACTTCTATATAAATTTATAACTAGTTGAAATACTATTTTTTTCTGTAAAGAGTCTAGCTATTTACAGAAATAGTATTTCAACTTGAAGAAAGTATGAATAGAAACGAATACATTTAACTATCATAAGAAAGTTAACATGCCCAAGGGTCTCCGATGCCCAAAACCATCAAAAGCATAATTTTCCCAAAATAATCCAAATTCTTATCCATCCAAAACGTCCTTATCTAACTTTTCATCGCGTTCTTTATATTCTCCGTGACTCCGCTTATTATTACAGGGGTTTAAAGGACCCACTGTAAATTTTCTTATATAATTGTCCCAAATGCAGTGATATATAGAGTTGGATATTAAAAAAGGATTTAAGTGCTAAGGGGTTAAAATGGCGGAGTTAAATGAATGATCGTTTCGCTATGAAGTGAAAATCTGGAAAATTGGTTGAGACTAGCTGCTTTTGACTTTAAAAACCAATTTTGTTACGCTAGTTGATAATCATATTCTATATGCGTCCATAAAGTAACAGTGCTGAATATATTAATTTTATAAAATATGGCTTTAGAGACGTAGGGTGAGTACACTGGCCAGCCATCTGTGAACTAGATTTAATTATGAGATCAAGTATTCTGTCTAAATAAAGTTTTAGCTAATGTAATACGTTTGACACGTGCACCTTAGAACGCCTTAGACACCGATGCATGTCTAAGCAAAATTTAATGTGAGTGGTAAGTACCTACATATGTTAGTTTATGATTGAATGAAAATGCGCTATTGCGCATGTTTTATAAAAAAACTGTTATAGCTTAACTTTATTTGGAATATTTCGAATGAGCATATAGTTTCATGTGACCTTATTATTTTGTAAATGTGACAAAATACAAGCATATTGTACAAAAGGGAAGCTCAGTCAGGCTTCGTCTATTTATATATAAAATGTATGTACGGATGTTTATAACTCTCTCTCGCAGAGACTATTCAACGGATTTTGAGGTAACTTTGCAGTGATACAGCATCAACATATCAATCTTTAATCTCGATGACAGATCAAGTTCAGACGACGCCGCGGGCGAAACATATCTAATCATAGGTTCTACTTGCTTATACCAGCTCACAAAAAATAAGGTCGCAAAAACTGCAACAACATGTGTACCACTTAGGTACTTTAACAAGGTACAAACTGTAGAACGGAACACCGGCCAAAATCGCGTGCAAAGCGGCGTATCAGACCCTCTACACTTATTATTTTTTTAATTTTTATTAACTTCCGCACAATAAACAGCTTACTCACCAACTAATATCTGAATTCTTATCTAACTAATAACTAATAGAATAGCTGTATCAAACAACACATTAAAGAGACAGTTTGAAAACGGTCTTCTATAACTGTTATGAGAGCTTAGAAATAAAATATATTTGAATAAGAAGGCTTTGTTTTGAATTTCAAATATTTCGGCGCCGTTGCAAGAGCCATGATCATAGATGTATCAGTACTTGCTTGATCGTAGCGCACAATATTGATGGCCACTTTTGAGTTCGGATACAGCAAAAAGATTACTGAGTTTGCGAAAATTCTCGATAACAGAAAGAAATCTAGTATAAAGACGAGAGACTCCTTTGGCCAAAAATATCTAAACACAACACAATATACAAGTTAAAACCGTTACGAAAGCTTCTATTAGAATCAATATAGAAAAATCATACGTACATAGACTCACGCCTGTTTCCCCGAAGGGGTAGGCAGAGGCATATTAAACGCCCACTTTTCGCCAGTGTTTTGATCCCACGTAATAGGTGGCCAGCCTATTGCCGCTTGTCGGGATATTTTGTTTGCCAGAGCCTCGTCCGTTGTTCGGCAGGTGCACAACTTGCAGGTGAGGTTGGCTTGGGACCCTATGTTCTTGGTTGGAACCCCCTATGCACCCTAGAAAAATCCAAGTCATAAAATATCCCTCGACTGTTAAAAAACGAAAGTGGTTTAAAAATCTCTTTAGTATATGTTATAAACAAAGCAATTACAAATATCTTACTAAAAGAAGATTGTTGTTGAAACAACCCCTCTTACTTTGCAAACTTTTATTTATAAATTTTACGCTTAGTGCCTCTTCTTAGGTTCTGATTTTGTCCCATTTAAATCCCCAAACATAATGCCTTTATAAACTTACAAACCGAAACGAATCCTTTCTTTTTCTTTTTGTTTTACGAGGTGGAAAATCCCTTCGGATCTCCGACTCTTGGTGGAAATAAGAGCCGGGGTATGTGGTGTTTCCACTAAAAACCACCTCGACTTCCGCCATGTACCCGTGTGTCGGAGGGTGGGGCATCACCAAAGCACTCGTCGCCACCCTCCGACGGGTATTGGCCCGCCAGATGGTCAGGCGGGCCCCGAACAAAACCCCCTTGGCGACGGATTAAGGTGTTGGACTCCGCCGCCAAAACGCTCAGCAGCCGCAGAGGATAGGGAGGACGGCAACGCAACACCGCATCTCCTCTTCCTCTGCGGCCCCGCCGCGGCGCATCAAATGGTGCGCCCCCATTCGGTCGCGGGAGATAGGGCGCGCGGCAACGCAACACCGACACGCCTCTCCTCCCGCGACCGCACCCGACTGCGAGGGATAGACAGAACTGTCCCCCGCACCCGCACCGTTGGACGCATCCTGCGCAGGCCCCTTCAAGCCCACGCGGAGCGTCCCCTCCTGGATCCCTCTTAGCTTCACCGCGGGTGACCAATCCACGGTTACTGAGCCCCCCCACCACGACAAGGTGGAGATCCCACGGGTGGGACCGAAACGAATCCTATGTTTTTGTAAAAAAGTCAAATGTGAGTAGGTACTTTTTAACACGCTTTTATTAGGTCTATATGTATGTACCTAATTTAATTTTATAAAGACTTATCGTATACATTGTTGCTAAAATCAGTTGTAACTTTTTATGGCACAAATATCTATCATCCTTCCAACATGAATATACGTCATCGTAATTAGCACCCTATGCACACAACAACAGAATACAGTTTAACAGAGCCATAAACAGCTCACTTTTTCGTGTGTGCGTGCATATCGAACATAACTCCTCGCCGTGCGTGTTAGCGAACTTCATCCCGTTTGCACACATATAAATATTATCCCTAACACACACATGAAAACATTTGGGTTTATATGAAGACGAAAAATGTTTGAGTTAGAGTCCGTTTTTATTTTTATTCTTAAATAATAATTCTAGATTAAGGTAAGCTTGAGTTACCTAAGTCAGCTAAGATTACAATTTAAAAAGGGATTATATCACTAAACAATTGAAGGCGCTCTACTCGGTCCCAGGGTTTATAAAGGCTGTTGTTTAACTAAACTATAATGGATTTGGTTAATTTATTACGATCTGTTGTTTTAGAACTTGTTTGCGCATTTAATTTAAAAATAAGTTATTAAAATTGCTGTAGTTATGTAAAAGTATATTTATAGTCCTTTTGTTTTTCAAGGTGCTTTCAAGGCACCTTGAATAACGTTAATATTCCTTAATTCCCACACATTTTACATAATATTCTTAGGAAGATAAAGTACTGGTAAATTGACGTTCATAAGCGTCACCTTGTGACCTAGATGAATAAACGTTTTGACTTTGACTTTGTAGATGGGCCACTCAATGTTATTAACTGTTGATTTTACACAGATACATTACTGTACATAGAAAATAAATAAAATTAAATTAAACTCGTGTAGTCTCTGAATTCTAATACTTTTTCGGTGTAACTCATAGTCATGTTCAAAACCATAAACAACTGATAAGCCATTATTGAAACATATAACATATAGTTTATTAATATTCTTCAAGATAAGTAAATATTACCTACTTTCAACACCGCTGTCAATATCCCGTATGGTCTAGTGGCTAGGATACCTGGCTTTCACCCAGGAGGCTCGGGTTCGATTCCCCGTACGGGAAGATTATTTTTATAACTAATCTTTTTAATTCATTGTTTTTGTTAATAAGACATTTTTTTGGATAACCGAGGTTAGACTGCGGTTGCTTTGGCGAAAAGCTGTAAAATTTTGACAAGAAAGCTGATTTCGGGCTGTAAGGCGAATGTCTCCGATGCGGTCGAATCAAGCTGACGCAGTGCCCCGTGATACAGGATTAATTCCCGGTAAGGGCGTTGTGTTTCAAACAAAAAATCTGAATAATCCGTCGTACTTTTATTTTGTTCCACATTTAAACCAATCTACTACCACGCATTGTCAATAATGAATATGAATCAGAATATTTCGCCGAGGGTGATTCAACTGTTTACAATAAAACATTCGTTATACCTTATATTTATCTCAAATCCCCAGGGCTCTTCTGCCTTCTCAGCTTAAAGAAATTAGTCTAAATACTTAATCTGGATAATATTGAATTTCCCAGGACGGTTTGTATCGGTGCGATCGTCGGAATAAATATTTTGTTCATAGTATCGAGTTATTTAAAGGGAATTCTTTGTACCTTTAGATTACGTAAACATAAGGCGTCTCAAAGCAATCAAGAGTTATCTCATTGTTTTAATCACGGCAATAATTTTTGTTTTGCATTTTTTTATACAAAATTATTTTTCCTGTCAAAAATATACGCTGGTCAAGCGTGTGCCGGCAGACTTCATACCCATAGGTATATTTTGAGTAATGTAATTTAATACACTCTTACTGCGTGTTTTGGCGTGAATCCGAAATCCTCTGCATAGCCGACTAGACTATGGCTACCTCTGCCAACAACAATACCAAATCCAATTTCAATTTGTTATCGTGATTAGTAAAGGGCGAATACAAAGACTCATTTGTCACCTTCCACTCTTTCAACCTTGTAGCCCTTTGATTTTGAAACACTGAGGACACCAACATGTAAAGAAAGGCTTTCACAAGCCTTGGGAAAGTCACATTCAACCACTTTAATAATATGTGGCTGAAAGAACTACACCACTTGTATCGGCTTCAGGCTTTAGCCAGATTAGAAGGCTTCCATTGTTAAACTTCATATACTTACATACTGAAGTATAAACTAATTTATTTCAAACCTTTCGCATATTCATGTAAATAAAACGAGCAAACAGCTAAGTGCCAAAAATACTTATTAAATCCAAACTTACGCAATCTTGTGCAATACCCATTCTCGGTAACGAAAGCAAAAAATATTTAAGAAATAGAGTACCAAATAGTATTTTTAAATTCAGAGTGGAAAAAAGACTGATTCATGATGAAAATCTAACTTCTAATAAGAATCCATATGGCAAAACAGCGACCGCAAAATTTTAACGATGCACAAAGTTAACCGTGTTCTGCCCCACCTGATTTGGAGATTGGCGACCGGTTACAAAACTAACTATATTACGTACCACGAAGAAAACAATCACCAATGGGTTCTGATTGTTATGAACTTCAATAACATATAGTGACCTTTACTCCCAATTTCGAAAACAAAATAAACTTTCATTCAGGCTATCCCTTTGCGTTGCGGGGTTCAGATGGCAGATGCTCTGTGGAAGGAACTAATATTCTGTAAATTCTATTTTAACTAGAAATCGGACCTCGGAAGCGAAGGTTTACGGTAAGGGTTTAGTTTTAGCCGCTTTTAACTATGCCATTCCTTTTGGTGACAGATGAGCCACACATGGGCATACACCTATAAGCTTTTCAGTAATAAATGACAAGAACCATGCAGATACCTACCAGCAGATAGTCAACAACAGTAATATCAGTCATTTGCAATTTGACTTGAATACCAAAAAATAAATTCTTCTAATGCTAAGTTAGTTTCTATATACTTTCAGAAATCGATTAGTTCTATATTCACGAAAGACAACAATCATGTTTCAGTCGATTTAAGAATTTTCAGAACGTCATAATATTCAAAGAATTATAGTGTAATTCTCCAACACATTAATATAAGCGACAGATTCACATCTAAACGCAAATCAACATAAATCCCTACATTATCATTTCGCAAGCCAAAGCGAAGCCCTCGAGACGTCGCGAAACGTCCGAACGAGTCCGACTCCGGACGAATCCGGACGGCGGCGGCGACGGACGAGCCCGCTTAGCATATTTGTATGGCAAGCAGTTTGCCACCGAATCTGGCAAAATGGAAAAATGGATAGTTATATTCACCGTGAAATAATTATTTTATCCTGTTGTAGTTAGTGATCATTCAATATTTTATTATTATTATGACAATAACTATATTTTGGGATAGAGTGGAATAAACTTGATAATATCGAGATTCACACAGTTTTTTACTATAACTAAACAAACTAAATCGTTTGAAATTAAACTACAGTTTACGGATTTTATCGCGATGTATTGGTTTCACTAAGTTATTACATTTGAAACGAATGATCTAGAAACTACATTTTTAATTTATTACTAGCCGACGTTTCGAATTCTTTACAGGATTCATGATCACGGAAGACTGAGGTGATATTTGTCTTTTTCTTGAATCTATAAGTTATCTCAAAGTACCCGAAATTTTTTTCAAATACTGGTGTTACTATTTACGCAGAATGAACTCACAGTGTCTTTGAATATTTGTACCAATGGGTCGGATGAAGGGTCGCACAATTTCGCAGCGTATCGGCTATGCCAATCGTTTGTTAGAGATTCGGTGGCAAACTGCTTGCCATACAAATATGCTAAGCGGGCTCGTCCGTCGCCGTCGCCGTCCGGATTCGTCCGGAGTCGGACTCGTTCGGACGTTTCGCGACGTCTCGAGGGCTTCGCTTTGGCTTGCGAAATGATAATGTAGGGATTTATGTTGATTTGCGTTTAGATGTGAATCTGTCGCTTATATTAATGTGTTGGAGAATTACACTATAATTCTTTGAATATTATGACGTTCTGAAAATTCTTAAATCGACTGAAACATGATTGTTGTCTTTCGTGAATATAGAACAAATCGATTTCTGAAAGTATATAGAAACTAACTTAGCATTAGAAGAATTTATTTTTTGGTATTCAAGTCAAATTGCAAATGACTGATATTACTGTTGTTGACTATCTGCTGGTAGGTATCGGCATGGTTCTTGTCATTTATTACTGAAAAGCTTATAGGTGTATGCCCATGTGTGGCTCATCTGTCACCAAAAGGAATGGCATAGTTAAAAGCTGCTAAAACTAAACCCTTACCGTAAACCTTCGCTTCCGAGGTCCGATTTCTAGTTAAAATAGAATTTACAGAATATTAGTTCCTTCCACAGAGCATCTGCCATCTGAACCCCGCAACGCAAAGGGATAGCCTGAATGAAAGTTTATTTTGTTTTCGAAATTGGGAGTAAAGGTCACTATATGTTATTGAAGTTCATAACAATCAGAACCCATTGGTGATTGTTTTCTTCGTGGTACGTAATATAGTTAGTTTTGTAACCGGTCGCCAATCTCTAAATCAGGTGGGCAGAACACGGTTAACTTTGTGCATCGTTAAAATTTTGCGGTCGCTGTTTTGCCATATGGATTCTTAGTAGAAGTTAGATTTTCATCTTGAATCAGTCTTTTTTCCACTCTGAATTTAAAAATACTATTTGGTACTCTATTTCTTAAATATTTTTTGCTTTCGTTACCGAGAATGGGTATTGTACAAGATTGCGTAAGTTTGGATTTAATAAGTATTTTTGGTACTTAGCTGTTTGCTCGTTTTATTTACATGAATATGCGAAAGTTTTGAAATAAATTAGTTTATACTTCAGTATGTAAGTATATGAAGTTTAACAATGGAAGCCTTCTAATCTGGCCAAAGCCTGAAGCCGATACAACTGGTGTAGTTCTTTCAGCCAAATATTATTAAAATGGTTGAATGTGACTTTCCCAAGGCTTGTGAAAGCCTTTCTTTACATGTTGGTGTCCTCAGTGTTTCAAAGTTAAAGGGCTACAAGGTTGAATGAGTGGAAGGTGACAAATGAGTCTTTGTATTCGCCCTTTACTAATCACGATAACAAATTAAAATTGGATTTGGTATTTGTACAAGTTAGGGCCTAACCTTCGATAGCTCTTAAGTATAGCCCTAAGCTTGCACGTACCTAAACCTAGACTTATCCTAATTTAAGCCTACTGGTTCCTTTATCTAGCCTAACCTATCTTATGATATACCTATCCCTATTTTAGATCTAACTCTAACCTAACTCCCTAGTCTACCCTAGCCCTGTTAGGTATAGTGTATAGCGAGGCCGTGTACACTGTGGTCACACAGACTGTCGTGTATACAACCCTAATCCCTAGTTCCCTAGCAGTCCCTGGGATCCCTAGGCCGGGATATCTGTCGCCGGGAGACCTAAGGCGACAGACGGAAAGTGGGTAGGATTAGGGTGTAGTGAAGTGGGTTTTCTCACTGCCGGTCGAGCAGACTCACAAGACCGATCATGGTGACGGCTAAGGGTGTCTTGGCCGCAGTGAGAGGTGAGGGGTAGGGTATGAGTCAAAGCCGGGAGTGAGCTAATGACTGGTTTATTTCTTAAAACTATAATCTTATATACTAAACATATTCTATGTACACATATACACGTATTTAGTTGTGTGCCGTCGGTGTATTGTGCCGATGCAGCATGTCTGAGCCGACCGCCGTACGTGATAAATTACATGATCTTAAAATATCACGCATCTTCCTCGGTGATAAGTTGGATGTGTGTTGGAATGCCAAGAATGTCATGTTCATGTTTGAACATTCTGGCGTCTCTCCAGGATAGGCTTCAGGAAGGTCATGTTCCGGCGTGAACATTCTAGCGCCTCTCCGGGGCAGGCTCTAGAAAGTTCTTATGTTCAGGCGTGAACAGTATTGTTGTTGGCAGAGGTAGCCATAGTCTAGTCGGCTATGCAGAGGATTTCGGATTCACGCCAAAACACGCAGTAAGAGTGTATTAAATTACATTACTCAAAATATACCTATGGGTATGAAGTCTGCCGGCACACGCTTGACCAGCGTATATTTTTGACAGGAAAAATAATTTTGTATAAAAAAATGCAAAACAAGAATTATTGCCGTGATTAAAACAATGAGATAACTCTTGATTGCTTTGAGACGCCTTATGTTTACGTAATCTAAAGGTACAAAGAATTCCCTTTAAAATAACTCGATACTATGAACAAAATATTTATGCCGACGATCGCACCGATACAAACCGTCCTGGGAAATTCAATATTATCCAGATTAAGTATTTAGACTAATTTCTTTAAGCTGAGAAGGCAGAAGAGCCAGCAAATCCCCAGGATTTGAGATAAATATAAGTTATAACGAATGTTTTATTGTAAACAGTTGAATCACCCTCGGCGAAATATTCTGATTCATATCCATGATTGACAATGCGTGGTAGTAGATTGGTTTATATGTGGAACAGAATAAAAGTACGACGGATTATTCAGATTTTTTGTTTGAAACACAACGCCCTTACCGGAAATTAATCCTGTATCACGGGGCACTGCGTCAGCTTGATTCGACCGCATCGGAGACATTCGCCTTACAGCCCGAAATCAGCTTTCTTGTCAAAATTTTACAGCTTTTCGCCAAAGCAACCGCAGTCTAACCTCGGTTATCCAAAAAAATGTGTTATTAACAAAAAAAATGAATTAAAAAGATTAGTTATAAAAATAATCTTCCCGTACGGGGAATCGAACCCGAGCCTCCTGGGTGAAAGCCAGGTATCCTAGCCACTAGACCATACGGGATATTGACAGCGGTGTTGAAAGTAGGTAATATTTACTTATCTTGAAGAATATTTATAAACTATAATTATGTTATATGTTTCAATAATGGCTTATCAGTTGTTTATGGTTTTGAACATGACTATGAGTTACACCGAAAAAGTATTAGAATTCAGAGACTACACGAGTTTAATTTAATTTTATTTATTTTATGTGCATAGGGCGGAGCGACCGGCGGTGGCGGCTGCATAATGAGTGGTAACGAGAGGCATTGTGGCTTAGGTACGTTCATTCAGTAGACACCTTCGTGTCCTCACTCCTCTAACGCTAGACGTCACTTATCTAGAAATTCTAGATGTCCGTTTAAAATTGAGTCTTGATATAATAGTAAAAAGGTGCATTACGGCATGCGGCGGATTTCGGTAAATAGGTACGCGCTGTTATAATCATATATAGATTAGTATTTTAAGCTCATGAACACGAATTATGAAATAAAAGGGAAAAAAAATTTTTTTTGCCCAGTTTCTCTCCCACTTTCTCACCAAAATACAGTAAAGCATATAATGATTACATAGGTATTTAGAAATATGAAATGAGCAGTAATGCTAAATCAGAAGTTTTAGAACGAGCAATATTTCGCGAGTTTTAAACACTATATTATATTTATTGACGGATCTTAACCGTGTAGGTAAGAAAGTAGAAGGTATAACGATCTTCCGGTGACGATGGCTGATTTAAGTCCACAAAAAGTAGAGGTAAAAGAGGTGTTAATACCCCAAAAGCAGTGCCTTGACCCCTGGAGTGCCGGGCAGACGGAATTCTACGATACTGAATAATAAACTATCTTATTCCTTTGTACATAAAATTTCAATCTGGATTACTCTGAATGTCTTTTCCTAATGCTTTGCCTATGAAACCTGAACCATAGTCCTATTTCAAAGACAACACCAACACTTACACCAAAACTTCGGTACATATTTTTCTCCAATCAATATATTGAACAAATAACAGTTACGCCAACACATAGAGACTGTAATAGCCACTTCCCTAAACAAATTCAAACAAGGCCAGAGTATAGGGAGGACGGCAACCTGACAACACCACATCTCCTCTTCCTCTGCGGCCCCACCGCGACACAACAAATGGTGCGCCCCCATTTGGTCGCGGGAGATAGGGCGCACGGCAATGCAACACCGACACGCCTCTCCTCCCGCGGCCGCGCCTGACTGCGAGGGACAGAAAGAACTGTCCCCCGCACCCGCACCTTTGGACGCATCCTGCTCAGGCCTCCATCAAGCCCACCCGGAGCGTCTACTCCCGGGATCTCGCTTAGCTTCACCGTGGGTGCCCTAACCTCGGTTACTGAGCTCCCCCACCACGACAAGGTGGAGATCCCACAGGGGGGACAGAATTTAACTATAGCTATTTCATATAACATAATAATATGATATATTCTCTAATGCAATTACATATAAAATAGTGAAGAATGTCCACACATTTTTTTCAGGAGATCCTATCTTAGTGCATCCCTATTAACCCCAAGGAACCTACATGCCAAATTTCTGCTTCTTGCGCTCAATAGTTTTGGTTCGGCGTTGTCTGTTAGTCAGTAATGTAAAAAAATTACATATGTAAGTATAGACAGATAAGTAATAGCCGCATTGCCGCAAAGGCAATCGACTGAAGACGATAGTCGTGTTACCCCAAAAACAAGGATTACAATTTTTCTATAAACACTACACTACTTATAGCCTCTTGTAACTGCTAGTTAAAAAAATAACAAATGCTCTTGCACCATGACGTACACTTTAGCCGTTCTCATATAAATGCCCGCTGATGTTGCAAATAATGCAACATAACGCTGTCGCAAAGTAACGTATGGAAACGCCAAAAGACTTACTGGAATATGACGTGGGCAGTGACCTAATTCAAAACATAATACGAAAAGAATATGGATATGTCTTGTATATTTGTTCTTATACTCTGAGGAGTACTGAGAGCTCTTTGGAGCACCGATCACGTCAGTATTATTTATTTTTTGTATCTTACAGAGCTTGTATTCAAGGCCGTGTGGTTGACGGAATACAAGTGTCACCACCCCCTATCTTCCCGTGGGTGTCGTAAGAGGCGACTAAGGTATAACACGATGCAAATACCATCTTTGCGTAGAGACGGAAAACTCGACATCAAACCCTGTACGACTGCCTAGCTGGTCTCACGGCATAAATGTGCGCGTGGGATCGGGAGGTCCCGGGTTCGATTCCTGGGTCGGGCAGTGTTATTGGGTTTTTCTGTCACGAAATTCTCAGTATGTCAGTAGCAGCACGGAGTCTGGAAATGTGCCCGGTACGGCAATAGGCTCGCCCCTTATTACGTGGGACTAAAGTATATCTGGCGAAAAGTGGGTGTAGAAATACACCTCTGCTTACCTCTTCGGGGTTATAGGCATGAGACTATTTATGTATGTATGTACAGAGCTTCTTTTCTGTCTGAATTATCACAGTATGTGGAATAGGCACTTGAATCATAGGCAGTCGTGGAATTCTTTAGCTTCTTCTTAGAAGTGTAATCTAACTCCACCTTGCCATTTTTATTTAACGAGTCTGTATTGCGTAATTATTTGACACGAGATGACTTTCATCGTTATCTTGTGACTACCGCTGGTGTAACCCATGCCAAAACGTCGAGGTAAATATAAGGTACTGTACCTATATTTTCAGATAATTACGTGAAATTGACCTGTCGGGACACAAGTTGTTTTGTTGGTCGATGGATAGGTAGCTTGCTCGCCGGTCAGTACGTCAGTCATTGACGCGCTCGGTCCGTGGTCACACGCTTTAATAAATAACAAGTCGTGCAGATGACCATCTTTCATTTCAAGGCCTGAGATATCTCATCACACATACAGATGTTCTAGATATATAGACATAGCTTTATAGTTAACATACATGGTTAACTTTAACAGACCCGTTAGGTACTTAAATGTAAGTTCTATGTGTGTACAAGCCGCGAAAGTTTAGAAGTAAATATTCATTACTAACTCCATCTGTTTTGAGTTAACCACTTCAAGCCCCCAATTTATTTTTTATTTTTTGTTACGAGTGTTGTGTAATTAGTAGCAGTAAATGTAATTACTCCAAATTTTGATATGGAAAGCTTAATAATATTGTGATAATAAATGTTAGGTTTGGTTAGGTAATTTTATAAACATGTCATCTATTTTCCACTCCAACGATGATTCATGAAAACCAAGCGCTTATTGATTTTCAAGACGTCTCACAAAACAGCTAAAAATTCTACGCGAACCATTTATTTTCCCGAAGAAGTAGCTTAGTTTCAAAACTTCTACAACAAAACATCTAGAGGTCAATTCTCGTATTTTATCTGACATCGAAACTATATTTTGAATGAAATGAGATTATATTTTGAATCGACTCACAAATTGGTATTCTGCTAATATAATGACATTATCGTCTAATTTGACATAAATAGTTCGTGGTTGACATATATTTAGTCTAGTTTATTCTAGTCGCGATATCATTCAAATATCAGTTAATTTAGAAGAATACCATTTGTGACATAAGTATGACACTGACATTAGATCGAAACTATATTTTGAACAGATTTATTTAGCAGAATTGGGCCTCTAGTTAATAAACCTCTCGAATCTATTTCGTAGCAAGTTCTACGGAGGCGATATATTTTCACTCGATCAGCACTACGGGCTACGTTTAAAAATGTAGCGTCTACAGCACTAGGCTACGAACCAGTCTACGAAGCTAGGAAACAGTTTAATCTATAGATCTGAGGCAATATGGTATATGTTTGTAGGGGTTACCTACAACTACAAATAAAGTTGTATCCATACTAATATTGTCTGTGTATGCTTAAGCTATATATATGATGTACAACTGTATTTATGGTTCACTCACTCACTTACTCGCGTACCTAGCGCGAACACAATAAACGTGTCATCCGTCAAACAGTGTCTCATTTCATATCCCAAGAACGACGATACCTAAAGTGGTGACCCCGACGAAAAATTTTCAAGGATGTCCATCCCAACGAAACCGCAACCGGAGGTAGTGGAACTGGCTACAGTCACAGTTTCATCGAGAATACCCGAATTTTGGTGCGACCAACCTAGGCTTTGGTTCGTACAATGCGACGCCGTCTTGAGCCCACAAAAACTCAGCGACGAGGCCAAGTTCAACCTCGTCGTCACGAAACTTGGCAAGGACGTGATACAGCAGGTAGGCGACATCCTCCTGAAACCACCTGAAAGCAAGAAATATGAAGCATTGAAGACCCGTTTACTCACCGTTTACGAGAATCGGAGATACGCCAATTCCAAATCTCCTCAGCGAGATGGAGTTGGGTGAGCAGAAGCCTTCGCAGCTTCTCCGGCGTATGAAGGACCTAGCGAGAGATAAAATCCCCGACGATACACTGCGACTACTGTGGCAAGGGCATCTTCCATCGTCAGTGCGTGCCGTGCTAGCCGTTACAGATCTGAAAGACTTAGAAAACCTCGCTAAAATTGCAGATACGATTTTGGAGACGTCTAAACCCTTACAAGTTGCTGAAGTCTCGCAGCCGCAGCCGAACATATCCACGGATATCGAGAAGATCATGACTGAAATTTCGAAGATCAGTTGCGACGTAGCTGAGCTGAGAAGATCAAGGCCGCCATATCAGCCATATCAAAGCCGTTGGAATAACAGCCGCTCAGCATCTCAAAACCGAAGCCGTGACCCCTCCGCACAGCGTCAGCGTCGAACCCCGGACAGCCAGTCTGAGCTGTGCTACTATCATCAGCGCTTCAATACGAGAGCAAGAAAATGCGTCGAACCCTGCGCTTGGAAATCCCGTTCGGAAAACTAGAAGAGGCGCAGACCGAGGCGAACATCTGCGCCATCTCCCCATGTCGCCGCCTTCGCATCACGGATATAAACACAGGTTTGCAATTTTTAGTAGATACAGGTGCAAACGTATCAGTTTTACCAGTCACAAAATCACATAAACAATACGAGTGTAGTGACTACAAATTATTTGCCGCAAACGGGACAGAAATCAAAACGTACGGTATTAAGACCCTAATTTTAAATTTTAAATTACGTAGACCATATCGATGGGATTTCATAATAGCAGATGTTAAACAACCCATTTTAGGAGCCGATTTTTTGTGCTAGCACAAGCTTTTGGTTGATATAAATTCACGAAAACTCATCGATAAGGTCACAGATTTAAATATTTCGACATCTATTGTAAATGTTATTGAACCTTCTGTGTTTTCCGTAAACATTAACCACCCGTACAGCGAACTCCTATCTAAATTTCCGAACATCACAAAACCTATGTCATTCGTGGACACCCTACCTATCTCAGTACAACATCATATCGAGACTACAGGGCCGCCTGTTTTTGCCCGAGCTAGACCGCTTGCCCCCGCTAGATACAAACGTGTTAAAGCTGAATTTCAAAAAGTGATAGAACTAGGTATTTGTCGTCCATCAAAAAGCCCATGGTCTAGCCCTTTACATGTCGTGGAAAAGAAAAACGGTGACATTAGGCCGTGCGGAGATTACCGTCGCCTTAATTCAATTACAAAACCCGATAGATACCCTATCCCGCGCTTACAGGATTTTACATATTTATTGTCTGGTAAAACAATATTTTCAAAAATAGATATCAATAGGGCTTATCATTTTTTAGAGACCGCGCCTAACGATATTGAGAAGACAGCCATAATAACACCGTTCGGACTTTTCGAATTTCCGAGAATGACCTTCGGACTGCGTAACGCAGCACAGTCATTTCAACGGTTCATGGACACAGTCTTTCAAGGTCTAGATTTTATTTTTAATTATATAGATGACACTCTTGTTGCTAGTTCAGATGAAATTCAACACCGCAAGCATCTCAGTATCGTATTTGAAAGATTAAGTAACTATGGCATAACTATTAATCTGTTTAAATGTATTTTTGGTCAAACATCTCTAGAGTATTTAGGATTTCACATATCAACAAAAGGTATTCGCCCAACCGAGGATAGAGTCAAGGCCATCACCGACTACCCAAAACCTGAAACAGTTGAAGAGTTACGTAGATTTACAGGTATGGTAAACTTTTATCGCTCTCATTTGCCCAACGCAGCGTCATATCAGTCATTGCTAAACAAGTATCTCGGCAGTTCTAAAAATAAAGATAAGACTAAAATTCAGTGGTCTGAAGAGACAAGTAATGCTTATGAACAATGTAAATTAGGTTCTAAAAAGGCCGTTACCTTGTCACACCCAATGACTGATGCGACCCTAGCTTTAATGACCGACGTCTCAGACACTTGCGTAGGTGCAGTTCTTCAGCAACAAGTCAATGGTATATGGGAACCGTTAGGCTACTTCTCCAAAAAATTAACCGTCACTCAGCAAAAATATTCAGCTTACGATCGTGAGTTATTAGCCATATACATGGCAATAAAACACTTTCGTAAACTGTTCGAAGGACGTCAAATTACTGTGTACACCGATCATAAGCCATTAACTTATGCATATTCTAAATTAGGTAAAGATTCTGACGAAACACCTCGCAGAATCAGACATCTAATGTACATAAGCGAATTTACTACCAACATATGTCACATAAGCGGACATAGCAACACGGTAGCCGATACACTCTCACGCGTCGACACAGTTTATTGTCCCACGATTCTCGACTTCGAAAGAATCGCTGAGTTGCAACAAACGGACGACTACGTGCAACAGGCACAGTCTAACGCAACTAATAACACTTTTAAGAAATTATACATACCTACTTGTAATAAACCAATATATTGTGACGTATCCACAGAAACAGCACGACCATATATACCAAAAGAATTTAGGCGTATTGCATTCGATAGTATACACAATCTTTGTCATCCTGGGATACGCGCTACGCGAAAATTAGTTAGTAAAAAGTTTTTTTGGCCTAACATGAATGTCGATGTTAATAATTGGTCTAAAACGTGCCTTAGGTGTCAAAGAGCAAAAGTCGATCGCCACACTTTTTCTAATTTAAGTCAATTTCCTCAAGCTAACCGCTTTGAACATATTCATATTGATTTAATCGGTCCATTACCGATATCTCAAGATGGATACAGATATTGTTTAACGATCATAGACCGATGTACACGCTGGCCCGAAGCGTTTCCCATCAAAGATATTGATGCAGAGACCGTCGCGAATACGTTATATACCAACTGGATATGCCGTTACGGTTGTCCAATTAGGCTCACGAGCGACCAAGGTCGCCAGTTCGAAAGCAACCTTTTTCAGCAGCTCATGAAACTTTTAGGCATTAGCAGGATACGTACTACAGCGTACCACCCCCAAGCTAACGGAACAGTCGAACGTTGGCATAGGACGCTAAAAGCCGCCCTTATGGCCCGTTTAAGTGACAAATCATGGGTTCACGCATTGCCCACAGTTCTATTAGGCCTGCGCGCTGCATGTCGTAGCGACACCGGTGTCTCAGCCGCAGAATTGACATTCGGACGAACATTGCGTCTCCCTGGTGACTTCTATGACACCACACAGGTTAGTTTGGTAGAGCCATGTAGTTTAGTACAGCAAATAAGACAAAATATACAGAACCTTAGGCCGATACCTGAACCACATAGTAACTCTCGTACATGTTTCATACACCCAGATTTACTCAAAACCGATTTTGTTTTTGTTCGTGACGATACAGTGCGTAAATCTTTAAAACCCCCTTACGACGGTCCATACCGCGTTTTACATAGAGGATCAAAGATTTACACTCTTCAGTTACCTGGCAGACAAGCTAATGTATCTATAGATAGGCTAAAACCAGCGTATGTTTTATGTGAAAACACAGATGATTCAAACCAGGCAAATCGTTCAAACGAATCAAATATGTCAAATGTTGTAACAAATAATCAAACGGGAATCGAACCCGCACCCGTTACATATCGTACCACACGCACTGGCCGCGTGATAAAACCGCCAGTCAGGTTTTTATAGGTTAAGCGCACAGTCCAAGCCAGGGATGTTACGGATATGGAATTTCGGATATGGATACGGATACGGATATTGGAAATTTTTTATATCGGTTTCGGTTTCGGATACGGATATGAAATTATTTCGGATTATCCGGTAGTTTCGGATAGTTTCGGTTACGGATATTAGATTTTTAAAGAATCTCAAAGGTAACATACAAATAGATAATAAAATGGTTTTCACCTCAGCAGCTCAAACATGCCGCTTTTGCTGCGAGACAACAGTGAACAAAACGCGATTCTGATTCGAGCGTGGGTTAAAGTAGCTTTTTAATTTTTCAATCTTCAGTGCCACAAATTGACATTGTTCAGCACTACTGTGCTCTGTCTCTTTGATGGCACGGGCTGTTTCCGCAACTTCACATCTTGGCAAGTATTTTGCGTGCGGGTGGGAATGGTGTCGTCATTCGAGCCACCCCAGCTCTTCGTGGAAGGCCAGCAGACTCTTGATGAGGCCCACTGCTTCCCTCAGGGTGCTGTATCTGGTGTGCTCTGTCTCTTTCACATGCATATAAAAAAGCGAGTGAAAAAAACATACCCCTTCGAAATTCGATTTTGGAATTCGACCTCAAAGAAAACACGTTCGGAAACTCAAGTCAATGCAACTATCACGATGCCGAGTAAAACTGTTACTTTCAAAACTTGTACCTTTAATAATAGTAACTTTTAAAATGTTTAGCATGATTTTGGTTCATATTAAATATTAAACGTTATTTCAATCTATTCCTGTTCATTCCTATGTCTCCTAGGTAATATGTGTTCTCACTGCAGTGACCACTGAGGTGAAAAGTTACGTGTGCTACACGAGAGCAAAGTTTTTTGCATCTCGTGCTGTTGACTCCCTCACTACGCTCAGGATTCTAACTTTGAATCACTTGCTAAGTTGCTACGCTCAAGAAACAATCATAGAATCCTTCGCTTGCTCGGGTCTCTAAATCAGCACTCGAAACAAAAAACAACTTTTCTCTCTTGTTACACAAATAACTATTATTTATATATAGGTCATCATTTGGTAGATACTACAATCAGCCTATGAGTAATTATTATAGGTAGATATTTACTATTAATTAAATTTTGGGTTTTATCTAAGTAATTAAAATAAAAATGCTATAACAAAATTATTATAGGTAAGTACTTATTTAATTACTCATTTCGTATCAAAGAGAAAATATTTGGAATTCACATTGCACGTATTTATTTACTTACTATAATTTAAGTAAGTATAATTTAACAATCTTATCTTTTTTGTATTATTTATTATATTTGACTCCCCCTCTATCCGAAACTATCCGAAACATTTATTTCGGTTTCGGTTACGGATACGGATATTTTTTTATTTCGGATATCCGATAGTTTCGGTTACGGATATGGATATCCTTAACATCCCTGGTCCAAGCGAATGTGATGCTAGGCGATGCGATACAATCTGCATTCAAATGGCTGATACATATATAAACGTAGCATAGCCTCGCATCGCATTCACTGTGACATTAGTATTATGAATATTGTAAGTAGGTTAAGAATAAGCATTATTTTCTTTCTTTTTACATCATTATAGTTTCTACACATTTATATACACTCTTAGCTTAATACAATGGGTAAAAGTTACAGTAAAAATGAAGAAATTGTAATTGCACAAAACGGTGCAAACAATGCAAGCAATAGCTCGTTAGAACAACAGATAGAAAAGTATTTAATTATTGTAACAATAATTATGGTATTTTTATTGCTGATTGGTTCCTGCATAATGTTATCGAGATGTAAACGTGGATTAAAGAAATGGACCAGGAAAGAAGTGATTTCCGCCATATCCTTAAACCAGATTGACAAAGTTGGTCAACAACCTACAACTGCATATGCCTGATGTCAAAACGTATGTATGTATCTATAAAACTAAACTTTAATTTCTACTTGTTATTGTAATTATTGTGTTCTCATAACGTGTGTATTCAATTTGTTATAGGTATTATCGCTTAGGACCACCGTTATTCTAACACCTGCAAATGTTCCCAGTGAAAGTTGATACTTGTATTATATTCGGTATAGAATTACATTCACAACATTATTGTCTTATCTTTTGTATTGTAATGTGTATCAACTTAGTAACTCTGCATAACAAACCAATGTATTTAATGTTAAACTAATGTACCTTTTTAAGTAATATTGTTGTATTTTTTTTTCAAAAAGGGGAGGAATGTTGTAGGGGCTACCTACAACTACAAATAAAGTTGTATCCATACTAATATTGTCTGTGTATGCTTAAGCTATATATATGATGTACAACTGTATTCATGGTTCACTCACTCACTTACTCGCGTACCTAGCGCGAACACAATAAACGTGTCATCCGTCAAACAGTGTCTCATTCCATATCCCAAGGACGACGATACCTAAATGTTCAAAGCATTTTCTTATGTTGCAACGAATGTAATAGTTTAATATTATATTTCTTTGAACGATTCAATGTATGTTACTTTGGTTTTGCAACGACTGTAATATATATCTTATTTTAGAAATTAATTTGACTTATTTGTTGTATTTGTAGTAGCAAAAGCAACACGAGCATTGCGTCGTACGAGCACATGTCAGTAAAATTGAATATAATAAAACCAACAACATAACCATTAAACGAATATGTGTACCGTATGCGATAAAATCGCAGCAATCCGTAGTCAAACCAGCGTCATCGCGTGCGCATCGGCTATCAGTCGCGAGCTATCGTGCGATGTCTTGCGATATCGCGCAATCACGCGCGGCACCGTGCGGTCACTAATTATCGCCTCAGTTGATTCGAACCATTGATATCATGGTGTCGAAACGCCCATTGCTAACTTTTGTTTAAAATGATTCGTACCGTGGTGTCAAACGGTTTGCGTTTAGATGTTATCATTCCATTTTGGAGAGGAAAAGTTTTGATCATTTGTTTGTCCCAGTTTAAATGGCAGACAGTTTGTTTCTGCGTTTCTTTAGATTGTTAACTGTAAATAATAAGTATGTTTTTAAAATCTGTTGAAGTGGTTCTTTAAAGTTAGCCCATTTTTAAGAGAAGAAAATAATAGGATTATGTAGAAATATAATTTGGTTCTCGCTGTAAGATGGCTGAATACATGTATTTATCTTATTTATAGGATTATTTCGTATAACCAAAAATAGCTAAACTATGTTTAAAGGCCTTTAGCTCATTACTTTAAGACAATCTCTATTAATCTCCTTATTAAAATAAATAACTATTCAACAAATAATTTATGAATAGAAAAATTGCACATAAAATACAATCTAAACACTAATACATCATTACTACAAACACTCAAACTATAAACAAACAATATTGTCTAATATTAACTGAACAAATAGACAATAATTATTTCTATTTGCTACTTTGTAACGTACGTACTGCAAGCATACACTTAAATTTAACGCCTCACGTTTTAAATTTCGATGTCAGCGTACAGATAATGTACAACTGTGATATTTTCGTCACCATCTGAATTACTCACGGAATCTGTCTAGTTGCACTTGTGATATTAGTTTTGTATTTTTAGCAGGTCCCGTGAGGTTTGATCTGCGAGTTGGGCAAATATATTTTTGGGGTTTCTGTAAAGGAAAGTGTTACTGTTATTTTGATGTATATAAATAAGGTATTTCAAGGTGAAATATGGTAAGTAAGCAAATAACGAAGTAGGTGTGTGTACTACTCTGTCGTCTCGTGTCGTGGGTCCAATCCCCACACGCGATAACACTTTGTGTGATCAACAATATGTTGCTCCGGACTGGGTGTACTTTGTGTCCGTTGTTTATTTTTTATAAAGTGAGAAACAGTTTTTAAATTAGAGCGAGACTTGCCATTTTAAAAATAATATCGACGAAATGTATTTTGCGTTTTAAATTGGTACAAAGAGCTCGGCGATGCGATGGCTGGATGAGGCCAGAACCCATTGACCTCCGTATCATCATGAAATCTGGCAATGATAACTAGAATTATGGCCGATTAGAGTTTGACATTATGCCATGCTACTATTACGGAGATTGAAGAGGGATCTTAATCTTACACATTTTAAGAAGCATTTCCCTCTATACAGCTTAATAGAAGGTCCGTAGCAATTGAAACTGTTATGTGCCATTTCAATAAATTGTCAATCGATGCCACCTACCAAATCCACTTCTCTTATCAGCAAATTCTAGCAAGTCTCTTTTCATCTAAGACTTCATAGACTAAAGCAAGTCTGGTACCGCTACGCTACCACCATAGTTGATTTTGCATAATAAATTATTATGCAAAATTAATAATATAAAATAAGTATATAAGTTAAACGACCCCTTGTCTGAACAATGACTCGCCGAGCAAGAGAACAAAACATATAATACAACACCTATTCAATAGCAATTTATTACTGTTCGAGGTAAAATACATTTGTCGTTTTAATAATGCCCTCCAGTAGATGTGAATGTTGTTGGGCTATGAAGCTTGAGATTGTGGTGCACTGTGGAATACAGTCGTAGGTTTTATGACTCCAATAATTAGTTATAGAAGAGATTAACTCTTTTAATCTTCTAACTTTTACATAGAAGAAAACAAAATAAAATTTTCTAACATAGAAGATATAGGCCCAGTTTCAAGATCTAGATAGGCCTTATCTTCCAGGAAACAAATGAGGTACTATACTCTCTATTCTCTCCACACAAAAATCATACAAGTAGACTTCAAGTTAACCGAGTAAGATATAAATTAAATCTGTAAATCTCTCATAAAATCTGTAAATTACTAACATCCCTGTCCCTTTTCTTAACATATACAGCAGCAACTAAAGAATTTGACTCCTAAAGATTCCTGTCCTAAATAAAAAACATCTCGCAATATCATCAAAAATGTTGCACCACTTTACTCCCTAAACCATCCCTTGACAGCCAATATTTCCCGACATACTTATAAAGGGTTGAACATCTATAAAACACCGGCGTTCAGACAGGAATTAATTTTGTTTATGAATATTATAAATTCTCGTCGCGTTCTCGCGAAGTATAACGGTAAGTCACCGCCAGGTGATCCTGTTAACTTAAAATTTCTGTTCCATTTTTTAAATTATGTTTTGTTTTTTATCGATTATTTATTGTATTATATTGACTGGCGGTTAAGGTTTGATAAAAAAATCTTATTACATCTTGAGTATAATATATTTTTTTAATGTTTTGGTATGCGTGGTTCAAAAAATTCTGCTATTTCAGTCTATGATGATATACTATACAATGCGCTTTAAGCAGTAGACACATAGATAACGAGATAATTAAAAAAATACTCAAAGCTAGTTATAAGAACTTAAAAGCATTGCTTCTGTATCCAAAAAAAAAATATATCTAGATATCGTAAATGTATAGCTGAGTTTCAGCACAATGAAACAATGCATATTTTGTTCGATTGCATTTGTATCTTTCTTTTAAAAAATGTCCAATGATCGTTAGCAGAGAATTTGTAACAAAGTGAAATAAAATGAAAAGTCACAAACAAAATTCAATACCCAACTTCGTTATTCCGGTAGCATTGCATAAAAACTGATTCAGAGCGTTGCAGATATAAACGTATCAGTTACCAAAAAGAACAGCAGAATTATTCAGCTAAGTCGAAAAGTACAATACATACAAACAGCGAGCGAGGAGTGCTAACGCGAAAAGGCAGTTTGATTTCAACCTGATAATGATAGGCTGGGTAGCAACCCTCACTCGGAAACACCGACAACATACAGACAACACCGTACATCTAAATACATTGCGCATTTTGTTCAAGCAAATAGAACGATTGCATAATATTCCTGGTGAGGAACTGTAAAGTATGTTTAACCGTGATGGAAACCTGTATTATGATTTGTTTGGTAGTAAAAGCACCTCCGGAAAGGCAAAGGTAAACAGCATTGGTATTGATTAATCATTGTGAAATAGTATCGAGTCAGATAGCGATGTAACACAGATTTTTATGCTAAAATGTTAATTTATACGAAGACGGTAATGTGAGCTAGATGCGTAGTGCCATATCAAGTTCTGCTATGTACATATGTGGGTAATTTAGTGGTAGCGCCATCTACCTTCCTATCAATCGTTCCACGCTTGTCTAGTGCGAGCGATACCATATTTCCGTCCCTCTCTATCCCACTCCCTGGAAGAGGCACTGCCTTTCGCCTGATTGCTCGCCGCGAAACGTCGACGCGAGAGACAGTCCAGAACTTTCGAGAACATTCGATTCGCGATACGCGACCGCGTTACCGCATCACCGCGCCGCTTCCGTATAAGTTATTACCGCTTAAAAAACCGCTCGCAAGTGGAAGTGACTGTGTAGTGAAGTGAAAACAAGCAGCTGCATCACGAAACCACCAGGAGACTGCCCTTCGGAAACGAAGAAGATTGCCGTATAAGGTAAGTGCCCTCCATCCTTGGAATATCCTATACCCACTCACAATCACCTCTTCCCGTATCCAATCCTAGGCGGCTAAAAACCCGCTATCCTTTGTATACAGTCCATTCCATTAATCCTTCCCAAGTCGCCTAGAACCTAATCGGTTTCGGTGTATCGCCGAACCATTTTTTTGATCCATACGAGTCGGATTCATTTACGTTTTTATACGTTATATCGCTATACCTAGGCAGTTATAGCACCTAGCTATACTCCTAATATATTCACATAACCGTCACATGGTTGTTTCCGCCCGCATCAGTAGATAAACTTTTATGTAGCTACCTACTTACTAAATTATTAATTCTGGAACTATCATAGTTGTCTTCAAGCAACTCATATTTCAAGCAACTTTTAATTCCACAGCTCTAAAGTGTTGCCTACTTAGCCTACTTAGGTAAAATAATAGGTACATTAGATATTCTTATTTTGTTTCGTTCTCATTAGCTTATGCTTACGTAAGCATGTCACAACAAAAGAAGTCACGCGTGTCGGAAGACAAAGAGATGACAATCTAAGAAGCGAAACGCAATATTTTATTTGAGCGCATTCAAAACACCTATGAACGCTCAAAAACCGCATCTATGTCTGACAGTAATAGCGAAGCATTTCTCAGTTATTGTATGACAGTAGATAGTATTCGAACAGATTTTCACAAGTTGTTAGACGATTATAACGCAAGATTACTTTCTATCAATCCTGATGAAAAACCGAACTACCAGGCGTATACCTCATTCGAAAATCTTTATTGTATTATTAAGCGTATACAATCGCAATTGGAGGGTAAATGTTCAGCAGAGCCCGTTGCCCGCAAACCGAGATTACCGCCAATCGAGATTATGTCGTTTGACGGAGATATACGAAATTGGCCGTTATTCTATGCGAGTTTTAAGTCTACAGTGCACGATAATGGTTCTCTGACAGATGCTGACAGGTTGTACTATTTAATAGGTAAACTGTCACCGAAAGCCCAGTCCGTATTTGCAGGTGTCACACCCAGTGCTGAGAATTATCAGGTCATATTTCAGTCACTACTTGACAGATATCAAGACACGCGCGTCCTAGCGTCTACTTACTTTGACCAAGCTTTAAATCTCAAACTGTCCGGCAACGCGTCTGTCGCGAATTTCCAGCTGTTTATTGACAACTTTGTTACCGCAGTTAATTCTCTTAAAAAATTTAAAAAAAAATAGAAGATCTTTCCGACTTTATGTTGCTTCAACTCGCTTTAAAAAAGTTTGACACTGATACAATTCGCGCATTCGAGATGACGGAACGCAATAATAAAATACCTACACTAGATAGTTTTATTTCGTTCATCAAAGATCAGTGTCGAATATTTCATAATACGCAATCTGGTTCACCTGGCCCGTCTAACACTAACAGCAACAAACAAAGGTTGAATAAATCGCGAAATAGTAATAATAACTCGGTCACTAATCCACAATCTTACGTAACATGTTCGGAATCGAATAGTAATAATTCGCAGAAGTGTCTGTGCAGTAATATAGTGCACGACCATCTATACAAGTGTCCCGCCTTCGATAATTTGGATGCAACCGCTCGTTTTAAATGCGTAAAAGATAACAAAGCTTGCTTAAGCATAAAACATAAAACAAGTAATTGTTCTAGTAAGACAAAGTGCCGCTTCTGCAATAAAAAACATCATTCATTGCTACATTTCGATAAAGATAACCCGTTGTCAAGCCAAGCCGCTGACCTTGACACACTTACATCGCAGATGCAGGCCACGGTGCCTTCCCCCTGCACGCCTCAGGGCGAGGTATCGTTGTGTACGACGTCCATTGCGCGGGCGACGCGCACGCGAGGACGGCACTCGCGCATCTATAATGATCCGCGGAGGGCCAAAACGCAGTGTATGACGTCTAAGACTGTTCTGTTAGCGACAGCGCAAGTTATCGTATATGATGTTAATGGGTCGCCGCACATGGTACGTTGTCTGCTAGATAGCGCATCTCAGACCAATTTAATAACGTTTGAGTTATTCAAACGCCTCGGATTATGGAATAACTTTAAAAATACTAACTCAACCGTCAAAGGGATAGGCGGATCAGAAAAACATTGCAAGGGTTCCGTAGATATTAAAATACATTCGCGTTTTGATAGGGACATTAATTTTAACATTTCTTCGCTTATCGTGGAGCGTATCACGGATGAATTGCCGAACGCTAATGTAGACGTAGCATCACTCAATCACCTCGAGTCATTGCCGCTAGCAGATGCGGAGTTTGCGAATCCGGCAGGCATTGATCTTTTGATCGGAGCTTCAATATTTCCGCACTTGCTACTAACTAACATAGTACGTAGTGAGCGATATGATTTACCGCCCGCTATTGAGACGGTATTTGGGTATGTGATTATGGGTACCGTACCTACGTTACATACTGCTCATTGTATTACGTCTTGTTGTTGTTCTGCTCTTCAAGAGATCAAGGTGGGTGCTAAAACTGTGTGTAAGATAAAGCACTAATTAGCTATGCTATGCTATGCTATGCTATGCTATGCTATGCTATGCTATGCTATGCTATGCTATGCTACGCTATGCTATGCTATGCTGTGCTATGCTATGCTACGCTATGCTATGCTATGCTATGCTACGCTATGCTACGCTACACTATACTATACTACACTTCCGCTTTGTATATGGATGACCTTGCCTGTAGTGTCATATCCGCTCCGCTAGAAATTTCGCTTTGTGAAAAACTTATTCAGCTTTTCAAGCGAGGCCAAACTGATCTTGTCAAATGGACAAGCAACTCTAAGGAGGTTCTCGCACGCATACCAGATTCTCATAAAGCTTCTCCAGACATTGAGTTTGAGAAGTCTGTACCGCATAAGGTTCTCGGTTTACGCTGGGACAAATCCTGCGATAGTTTTCGGTTTGACGTCTCACCGCCAGATGATAAGTGCACCAAACGCACTATGCTGTCCACAGTGGCTCGACTATGGGACATAATGGGTTTTGTGGCTCCCACAATTTTGTACGCCAAGCTCTTGACAAAGGAACTTTGGCTATCAAAGTGTGAGTGGGATGAAACACCCCCAGACCATATTGTCGCCGCTTGGGGCCAGTTTTGTATTGAGCTTACCGCGCTCAATCAAATTACTATTCCGCGTCATCTTGTGTGGGTAGATGGATGTACCATCAACTTAATAGGTTTCGCTGACGCCAGCGAGCGTGCTTACGGCGGAGTCGTATATCTGCAAGTCCGCATTGGTTCTAACTACTCGGTGCAGTTAATTTGTGCCAAGTCTAAGGTCTCGCCTGTTAAAACCATTTCGGTTGCGAGACTGGAGTTGCGCGCGGCCCTTCTGCTGTCTCAGTTGCTCCGCAAGGTTCAAGACACAGTTTTGCCCCACTACCCTATTAATAAAATATACGCATTTTCCGACTCCAAAGTAGTGCTCGCTTGGATTCATTCTTCTCCTCACCGCTGGCAGACTTTTGTCACCAACCGCGTTAGTAAATTGATGGAACTTGTTCCCGCTACTTGTTTCAATCACGTCGCGGGTTATCGTACTCGTCTTCAGGAAGAACGTTCCATAGATCATATTGACTGGAAGTTTATTCCACCAGCATCACTACATTTCGGTGGATGTTGGGAAAGCATGGTCAAAGTAATTAAAACGCATCTCTTCAAGGTTAAAGGTCAACAGATCCTCTCTTACGAAGAGCTTTTAACTGTCCTTGCACAAGTCGAGGCAGTTTTCGTTTTAGTTTTCGCTAAAGTTAATTTAGATTAATTTTATTATCATATCGCTGTCTTAGCCTATTGATGGGTTATGCGGTAGTACATACACCCAACATAGCTAAGTTCAAAACTATTTTTTTTTTAAAGGCAACCCTTTAGGGCCGGGGGGATATGGTAACGCCATCTACCTTCCTATCTATAACTAATCGCATCAACGTCAATCGTTCCACGCTTGTCTAGTGCGAGCGATACCATATTTCCGTCCCTCTCTATCCCACTCCCTGGAAGAGGCACTGCCTTTCGCCTGATTGCTCGCCGCGAAACGTCGACGCGAGAGACAGTCCAGAACTTTCGAGAACATTCGATTCGCGATACGCGTCCGCTATACCGGATCACCGCGCCGCTCCCGCTATAGTTATTACCTCTTAAAAATCCGCTCGCAAGTGGAAGTGACTGTGTATTGAAGTGAAAACAAGCAGCTGCATCACGAAACCACCAGGAGACTGCCCTTCGGAAACGAAGAAGATTGCCGTATAAGGTAAGTGCCCTCCATCCTTGGAATATCCTATACCCACTCACAATCACCTCTTCCCGTATCCAATCCTAGGCGGCTAAAAACCCGCTATCCTTTGTATACAGTCCATTCCATTAATCCTTCCCAAGTCGCCTAGAACCTAATCGGTTTCGGTGTATCGCCGAACCATTTAGTTTGCATAGCAAAAAAAAAAATTGTCTTGCGATTTTCTTCATGTTTTTTTTATGTTAATAGGCGGCAAACGAGCAGACGGATCGCCTGATGGTAAGCAATTACCGCCGCCCAAGGACACAAGCAACACCACAGGAGTCACAAGTGCGTTGCCGCGCCTTGCGATTGAGAAAAAAGGATAGGATGAGAAGTGGGATAAGGGATATGGAATAGGGGATAGGGCCTCCGGCACTACGAAACGCAACAGTTTAAGTACTGCTATGCTGTGTATGTATATTTGTATCACAACCAACTGACTGAAATATCCCAGTAAGTACAAGACTAACCCTTTTATTGAACGTCGGTATTCAACAACACGACTAAATAACGGTTAGAAGTGTGGTTGAGTACAATATAAAAAACAACTTATCGACGCTTGCCTTACTGGTTTCAAGAATAATAACGATTTTTCATTGATTATTATTTATAGTTCTTCAATGAACATTATGCATATTGCCACGTAACTGTTGGCAACTTTGTTAATGAAACTCAAATACTCGAACATTTTCTTAATCACGGATGTGAAAGAAGAAAGCTCATGGATTTCCACAAATCTCTGTGCTTTGCGTTTTCTAATGATATCTAACGTACACTTAAGTGTTTTTTACCTATCTAAACGTAGCGACACATCTGCTGAAAGTTCCGCACGTAACCTTCAGTAACGAAGCTATTACTCGTAGCATTCGGTTGATATGACACACCAAACGGCTATAATACGGTTGCGTACCGCTCCACGCATTGTGACACTCGACGAAAGGCTCAGCGCTATATTATAGCGATACTTATTGAAAATACCTATACACACGAATTCATCGAACTCATTAAAATTTTAATGAGTTTTATTTGGTCTTGTTCATATTGGTTCTGAGAACCTATTGACAAGTCCTTTACAAAAACCGCCAAAGAGCTTGACTTCGGTAACACGCTGATTCAGAAGTGGATATATATATGTAGGTACGCTTATATTTACATACATATATACAGACATATACTCACGCGCTTTTCCCCTTCAGGGTAGGTAAAGGCGACAAAACATCACTTGCTTTTATCATTCATTACAAAGAGCTCACGCGGTTGCCGGTTTTGGGTGCTCCGGACCGTTCCGTTTTTCAAAACATTCCCAGTTTTGTCGCTGTTATATTTGTTATATATTTATAATGTTTAGTTAACATCATTGACCTAACTATCTCATAATGATCTTATTCGACGTAGCATAAAAAGAACAGTTGTATTATATTTAAAATATGGGCTCTTATTCATAACAAAGTTAAAAGTGTTCAAGTGAAGTACATTTTTACAGAAACTATTTATCTCGGCTATTAAAAACGTCAAGTGAAATTATAACCTAAATAAATATAAGCGAGTTGAAGAGAGCGTGCGACTTCGTGCGAATAAGTTTGATCACGCGCGGTACAGTGCGGTTAAGGTGCCGTGCGGTGTATTGCGATGTCGAAAACGAATTGCAAAGCATAATTATGCTTTGGTGGTATTGCTACAATTATTTATTTGCTCTGTGTTTAGTCCTGTGAATAAGTGTGACCCCGCGTGGCACAATGTGTTTACGCTACTGTGCGGTGTGGTGCGAATGTAAGGCGATGTTGCAACGAATCGCAAAGCGTGTGGTGTACCAGTTCTTACAATTTATTTGTTATTATTACAATATTTTATAAAATGGGTATCATAGCTAGGATAAGTAATACTTAATATTTACCGTTTGACAATATTATTATGTGTGTAGCTAAAAGAAATAGTTGATTTTATTATATTGCTGCTAGATAAAATATGCATGACATTTTAATTGGTATATGATAATTGTTAATTAATTTATTCAACGTTGCATGTTAATTCAGCGAAACTTTATGTTTTAATTATGCAAACGTATTTGACCACCAGCTATTTTTATCATGTTTTATAAAGATTTATGATACTTTTATTAATCGGTTTATCACGATTATATAGGCTTAATATTTTTTGTTTAAAAATAGCCAACGAATGGAAACGAAAATTTTCGTGATAGTCGTAGGAAAGTGACCAGCATAACTGTATCAAACTGTAAAGGAGCAATAGTGTTCTGGTATAGGAAAACAAATGCGGTATTGATAACAAATACGGTATATGGCCGTTTACTTTTATATATATATATATATATATATATATATATATATATATATATAATGCTTTTTAGGAAACATTCAGCTTAAAGAACAATAAGCTTTGAAAACTGCGATCCCGATATGCTTCAACTTTACAAGATCTTAATAGTAGATATTGACTCATCGGCTCACCGGACGAGCGTTTTCAATAACCGCTGTCAATATTTTATACCTATGTTTTCTACGTCTCAGCAGTCTTTTAATTTGTAAGTTCTGATCTGTACGGATGTGGACAGTGGGACTATCATTATTGTTTAATTATTCAACTTAGCTTTCTTATAATATGTGATACCTAATGAAGATAAATATTTTTTTATACCTAATACACTTTTGCCTACATTTAGGAAGATATCCAAGGTAATTCTAATAAGTAGCAAGTAGAAGCAGCAAGTATCACAGCTGTAGTGTCTCTTACATAAAAGTTTTTGTTATAAACAAGACGTGCCGGACAGCATTTAGTTTAGAAACTGCAATTAATATGGTCTGTTACCCTCTTCAGTCCCGTGAAAATTGCAACCTACTTACCGACGACAAAAAACGCGTCCAGTTGCGCGTTTGTGGAATTAACCGTGTAATCATTGATGCTTTTGTAATAATCGTTAATCTTAAATGCATTATCAAAATTTCTATGAGTTCAAGTTTCTTTCAACGATGTGTTCTTTAAGAATTCAGTTTAAGGAAGGTGTCCTCTTTTTAAATAATCGATTTTAAACTTTCGCAATTTGTATGCATTATACAATTTTATTTAGCGGGTCTTAGCCGCGATAATTTACTTATTTTAAGGCATAAATACCTCTGTTATTCTCCTACGTTTCGACCGGCTTGCAACGGTCGTGGTCGCGGAGTGACTGACTCTTTTTAAATGTTCAGTTAAGAATATTTTTTGTTGGTAATGATTGAGTAGTGTCACTATAATGCAATAGTCGAACGGTGGCGCTTAACAAAGTAGACTTATAATTGATCAGCTGATTAATGTAGTTGCCTGCGACATACTTCTATATACGCATAATTCATTATGTTGGTCATCATCATCGCCCTAGCGTTATCCCAGTTGCATCCAAGACTTACACGCCTTGGAGCCCGAGGTCGTTTTCTGGTCTAAGGAGATATGACAGAATATCAACTTCCTTACCTACTTAACCACAGAGCGAATGCCTTCTGACCTCCGCAACCCAAAGGGACAGCGATAATCCATGGTTTAGACCAGTATCAGTTTATTTGAGGGTACTGACTCCCCGTAACGACAGCCAAAGATCTTCATGACAGCCGGGACCGACGATTTAACGTGCTCTCCGAGGCACGGGGCAATTGAATTAATTCATTATGTTGGTAACCAAACGTTTCCTTCAAAACGTATTGTAAAAATATAACCTACACCGCACTTGGTAAATTTCTACATAAACATTGAAATAACAAACACAATAGTGTTATAGAAAAAAAAAACACCAACTTATCTCACAGTCAAAAAAATATTACGTAACAAGTGAAACAATGACAAGTTAACGATAGGTCTCGGGACGTGCGTTTCATCTTATCGCTAATTAAGGCCTCATCAGCTCAACAGCCTCGCTTTAATTGTTTTATGCAATTGCTTTTAATACGATACGATGATTTAATTAACTATCTGATTGCTCTTTATGTCGTTCAACATCGTTACTAAATTAAGATACGATTGTTGGTATATTTTATTGGATGTAGTTGTTTGGGATTGGTTTTCATTTATTGTGGTTATTTTTATACATTTTATTGATACTGTTGACCATTTTCAATAATACAAATATTCTCGTTCTTTTCAACACAGGCGTCGGAATTCACAGACCGCCCGAAAGCTGCGATATGGCCCAAAACTCTTGTTCAGATAAGAGAGCCGTGACTAATGGTTTCATATGACCTAAGAAACAACTGCCTCCGTGGTCCAGTAGATAGCGTATGCGACGGGTCGGGCAAAGTGTTACCCGGTTTTTCCAAATTCTCAGTAGCAGCACGGAGTCTGGTAATGTGCCCGGTAACGGCAATAGGCTCGTCCCCTATTTCGTGGGACCTAAAAATTCATGGCGAAATGTGGGTGTAATATTACACCTCTGCCTATCCCTTCGGGAATATAGGCGTGAGTCTATAAAAAAAAATAAGAAAGAACGTAGCGCCCAGACGTAAATACCACCCTGATGGCCATCCATCCAAGTGGTGCCTCTGTATACGTTACTTAACTTTGCGGATTATTCAGATGGCTAGTCAATTTAGGCCATAAGCGCCACGTAAAACCCTCTATCATATACAACTTCTAACATTTAGAATTGGATGTAGGAATAACAAGAATAATAGCAATTCTTGCAGCCATTGCAACTCAAATTGTACTGTGTGAAATCCGTAATAAAATCTCGTGCAACGAGCAGCTCAGACGTGAAATGGTTCTGGCCCGTAAGTAAAAATGGACAGTTAAAACTCAAATATCTATGGTAAAACTACTATACACATTACATTTCTTCCTTGGGGGTGTCATCAAATAAATAATAGGTAATACGTGGGATTCAAATACTGGCGCAATATAAAGAATATAATATTTTCTTCACCTGAAACAAGAGGACGCCCATGAGGAATTTTAGAAATTCTCTTTAAGAAGAGAATGGGTACACTAAAGTGCACCCCTACGATCCCCAAGGAACATACGTGCCAAATTTCAGCTTCTTGCGTCGATGATGGTTTTGGCTGTAAATTGTCTGTCAGTCAGTGACGAAAGATTTTTATTTATACAGATTTCAATTAAAACTTGTCAAAATAAATTCATAGCTAAAAACAAAAATATACGAAAGAACTTAAAGCTTACTTTCATAAACAAACTACTAGAGCTTACCACATAATCATATATGTAGTATTTTGTAGTTTAATATGTGTTGTGCTTGTGCAGCGTTGCGTTTATTGCATTTTTGAGTGCGCCCATCACCATGATGTCAACTGTTTATAGGACAGTTCTGTTTTTGAATTTACATTATTTTGTGAGAAAGATTCGATTTCATTCGTGATAGTGGCGGCTAGTATTTTAATAAATTATATCTCTAGGACAGCAAATGTACGATTACATTTAAGAAAGATACATATTTTTAAGATATATGTATTTACAAAAAATAAAGTAAATATGTATGTTTATCCATTGCTTAGTACCCATATTACAAGCTCTGCTTAGTTTGGGACTAGATGGCGATGTGTGTATGTGGTAGAATATTTTTATTATCTCTTTATTAATCAGTACTCACATAATCGAATTTTACGTAATTAAACCTTAGCATATATCAATCAATTTAACTATATAAAATGGGACCATGGAAGCCCACCGGTGTCGGGTACAGGGACCAAGCCACCGGTGGTTAGGGCCTCAGAGAAAAGAACTTCCTCACAATGCGTGCCGTATCGAGAAGAACCGCCTTCTGAATCAAGGCCTTGATCCAGCTGCCCAGTGCAAGCCTCTTTAGATGTTGGTCGAGGCTCTTGGCGATCAATCCATTCACTGAAACGACAATCGGAACAATAACTGCTGAATCTACATCCCACATGTCGACAATCTCGTGCGCTAGATCTTAATATTTATCATTTTTTGTTTATCATATTCTGTTTATCATTTTCCGCCTTCACGAGATTACCATCATGTGGTATGGTGATATCAACAATCATTGCGAGGCGCTCGGTCTATCACTACAATATCAGGCTTATTGGCTACAATAGTCCTATCTGTAATGATAGACCTATCCCAGTACAACAGTGCACGACCATTTTCGAGAACTGGGTCGGGTACATATCTGTAGTACGGTACCTCAGAACCAATGAGTTTATATTTGAGGGCTAGTTGCTGATGGACAATCCTAGCTACTTGGTTATGTCTGTGCAAATACGACCATTGGCAAGACTCGAACAACCGGACACAATATGCCTGAGAGATTCCCCGGGTTGGTGACACGCCCGACACATATCAACCGTACCGTCCCTCAGGATATACTTGCGGTAGTTATTTGTCAAGACAACTTCATCCATAATTGCACAGACAAACCCTTCGGTTTCTACGAAGCGCAGCTAGGAAACGGATGCCTTAAAATCTATATCAGACCCGTGTAAGGCCTTATATAAGCGTCCATGTACCTCCTTGCCCTTCCATACTTCTCTCTGGTCCTCAATACTAAGCACTGCAGGTTTGTGCCAGTTCTCTTTAGCCAGAGCGAGCGGGGTAAGTCCAGTATCCACTGCAACCACATCTCGATGCATATCCACATTCATTTGCAGAAAATATTCTCTGAGGTAATACAGCTCGCGGTTATGGAGGGTCTTAAGACACAAAAATCCTCGACCACCACATTTCCGCGGGATGTATAGCCTCATTACCGACGAGCGTGGATGGTGCATCCGAGATGCAGTCAGCATTGAACGGACTTTTCAGTCCAGGACGTCAAGTTCAGTCTGAGTCCACCTGAGTATGACGAAGGAATACATAAGGACTGGCATGGCCCATCCGTTGCAGGGCCGCACCTTGTTACCACCTGATAAAAGACTATTCAGTACTATTTTCAGGCAGCCAAAGAAACGAGCCCACAGCGATTGCTTCATGTCAGCCTCAGAGATATTCAAAGACTGCGACATACTCAGGTATTTGTAAGTTTCCGTTAGAGAGAGGGACCGAAGTTGTATGAAATCTGAGAGTTGTATACCTGCAGATTCCATCATCTCACCTTTCTTCACATGCATGACCGCACATTTGTCCACACGAAATTCCATCCTGATAGAATTACTAAAGGTTTCAGTTACCTTAAGTAATGCAGTCAGTTGGAGATTGTTGAGGGCAAACAATTTCAGGTCATCCATGAAAAGGAGGTGAGATATAACATGACCACCTCTCCTTAACCGATAGCCTAGCCCTGAAGCCTCCAATAAAGTACTTAGAGGGTTCAGTGCTAGGCAAAACCACAAAGGACTCAGACTGTCGCTCTGGAATATACCTCGCTCGATCTTTATTGGAACACCGCAATCCAAACTCGATCAACATCCTGGATAGCGCAATACCGTCCTCCATTGCCCCATACTATAAATACCCTATATTTATAAATTGTTGGGAGAAAAGTAATCGGCCTATAATTCTTGGGGTCCGTGGTACAGATTTATAGAGCAGGTGAGTGTGGCCGGATGTTAAAAAGTCTGGTAGCAAACCCGATTCCAATGATGATTGGAACTGAGACGCTAAGCAAGCATGTGAACTACGGAACCATTTAAGCCAAAAATTGTGCAGTCCGTCCGGTCCTGCTGCTTTCCAGTTTTGTAGTAGACGGTCTGCACTGGCTATATCGTCTTGTGTAATACATATTGGTTCCATAGTTGGGATTCGTTCACATACTCGCTCAACATCCCGGATCCAATCACCCTCCGCGTGGCTGACAGTTGTCGACCAAATGCTGCGCCAAAATGAATTAGTGGCATCATCATCCGGTCGACACTCATCACGTCGACAACCAAAAAAATAGCTATATGTTTTCCAAAGTCTAACTCTGAAAAATTTCCAGCCGAGGTTTTATTCAACGAACAAGTACATTACAAAAACTTCAATATAAGAAACAAAGTGACACCCGCGCCAAAAAGAATTTCTTTATGACTATTAAGAACAATATACATACATACATATCGTACCGCCTTTTATCCCCGAAGGGGTAAGCAGAGGTGTATTTCTACACCCACTTTTCGCCAGATATACTTTAGTCCCACGTAATAAGGGGCGAGCCTATTGCCGTACCGGGCACATTTCCAGACTCCGTGCTGCTACTGAGAATTTCGTGACAGAAAAACCCAATAACACTGCCCGACCCAGGAATCGAACCCGGGACCTCCCGATCCCGCGCGCACATTTATGCCGCGAGACCAACGAGGCAGTCGTATAGGGTTTGATGTCGAGTTTTCCGTCTCTACGTAAAGATGGTATTTGCGTCGTGTTATCCCTTAGTCGCCTCTTACGACACCCACGGGAAGATAGGGGGTGGTGACACTTGTATTCTATGCCGTCAACTACACGGCTAAGAACAATATTTCATTAGGTTTTCTTTATTGAAAATAAAAATATGTCGGACTCTTGGTCACCCTATTAAGCTAAAACTTACGGAAGGCGTTGCGCCTAGCGAGTAGTTCTCGTTGGTTGATGAACAGCATCTCTGGGATAACGCCTGTCATTACTGGCCATTTTTAATCAACGTTTAAACCAACATTTTAACGAGTCTTGTGCATTTTCATTTTAGTAGCAACTTCTTTAGAAGTTAGCGATTTAAAAATTTAAGGATAGTCTTTAAATGACTTTTGTTTATAAGATGTTTACATTATTATACGAAATGAGTATGCTCCTAGTAAAATAAGCGCTACAAATAATTTTAGGCCAATTCATTTTACCTCATTTTCAGTAGGCAAATTTTAGAAAGTCTCTTACTGTCGGTTATCATATATCATTTAACCTTATCGTTAATTTAGTAACAGTTAATAGGAATAATAACAATAGGGAAAGAATATTACAAATAAATAAAAATAGAAAACGTCAAGTAAATGCCAGACGTTAAAGTAAAAAACAAACTTCACCCAGTAGATGAAAGCCATAAAGCACTCAGCAAACACGAACCATATTCAAATAGCAAAACACCTGCTCCACTTGTGGCTGACATATAGCATACGCTTGTTTTTCGGTTCAATAACGTAACAAGGAATCTTGAAATGTTTTCAGCTTCATCGCACCCCATAATTCAAATTATACAAACATACAGTCAAAAACGATTCGTAAAAAATATTTTTTGAAAGCACGACAATATTTTATTATCTGACATCCGAAGCTCCCATTAAAAATTGTCGACGCAAAAATATTCATAAGAAATAGGCAAGACCAAACCAGTTACCGCAAATAAAAAGTTCATAATAAAATACGACCGCAGGGTTCCATCATGAAATGACGAATTATTAAAATTCCGCAAGCGTGTAACAATTCCATACGTCAATTGGTTCTATACGTACCTAAGGGAAATTATCGAGATGCCAATAGCCGCGGGGATAGCTAGGCTTGAGACAGACATTAATAATTAGACTATCTTCGATATAACATAGGCCGTTGAGGATTCCTACAATTTTAATGTTGAGCGTCACAAATTTGAAAGCCTATTTTACGTAGGTTTTCGGTTCTGAATACAAAAGCTATGAAAAACGGTTAAAAGAGAAAACGACAATTATAAAATTCTAGGTTGAAACAAAAGAGACATAAAAATATTAAAAAATGCGCTTCATTCAGTTATCCCGAGCTGGAATGAAAGCTGCTAGGTATAAGTACTCTCACATTACATAGTTAAGAATGCGTAGTACCTACTTTTACCTATTCTTTACACCTACTTAATATTTAATATGCAACATTCATTACAATCGGTTTTCTAGGCGACTTAAAAAGAGATTAAATATACTCTTGAATCTTTTTTCTTTTTCTTATTAAGGTCCTAACCTAAAATGGTTTACGTTTTTAACGTTTACGTTTCGGTAATATTACAAAATAAGTGATATGCAACAAACTTTAAAATTATGTGGTACAGTGCAATATTAAATTTATAAATGTGTATGATGTAGAAAAAATATAATTTCGTTGTGCCATAGTGATAGCCAGATTGTATTTGACACGCTTAGCATCTCAAGACCGATTTGAGGAAGGCAATAATATTGCTGAAAGGGAAAAGAGTAGATTCCTAGGTATTCATCTGGCACTGTTCATCGCATAAAAGGGTCAAATAAAAGTGATTGTGACAGATATAATATGATCGTGATACTGTGTCGTACATAACGTACGGGTATTACCTAATTATTAACTTTAATTACACATTTTATTACACTAACGTGTCTAGTCAACAAACATTCGTAAGATAATTTTGCTGATATAATTAATATGACAATCAAATTAGCTCAGCGATAAAAATCTAGTTAAGCTTTGATTAGATCTGTCAAAAATCGTTTAGTGAGAGGCCATTAGTCAAATGCCAATATTTCATTGTAAATTTTAACGAGGAGAATTCCTATTCAACGAAAATTCCTTAGGGATGGTTTTTTTCTCGAAATTAAAAAAGTTTTGGTTCAGTTGTGAACGGCGCATCTTTTTGCTGTGTCCAGTCATAGGTAGGACCCGACTTTCGATACCTAACGGCTTGGCCACGGGGACCGGCGACGCGACCTGCGACACGACCGGCGCTGCGACAATTCGCGCGACGCGAAAAACATACCACGGGCACACGCGTTCGCCGTCGCGACCAGAGTACACCAGGAGCGAGACGACATTAGCTGAGATCTTTTTATGAAATTTAGCTCGACATTGTTCGGACTTTGGTGCCAATATCACTTTTGTTTCAACCCGGCAATCGAACCCAAGACCTCATGATCCGCTTACACTACCGCAAGATCACAGAGGCAGACTTGATATTGTGTACCTAATCACGGTATTGAAAACTATAGGTACTGTATTTTATCTTTATACAAACGGTCGGAACGCGATTTATACCTACGAGCGTCAGGCTCGGTACCCACCTAACCTACTGCATACCAAACTCAAGGCGCTTCGGTCAGGCCTCCTTCACTCGGCCGTACCTACAGCGATAAGTGCCTACACTTTGGCGCGGCTTCCAAGCCGCGTCGTCACCGCTCGCGCGCAGGGCTAGCTAATAACGTGAATTTTAATAGTGAACAACAAAAATGTTCACATCACAAGTCTGGTGCGAAGTATTGCTCATTTAACGGATGTGTGTCGGAAGCAACTTGAAATTTTGATTTTATTTATTTTACGAGAGCAACTTGAATATTGTACTTTTTATTTGTTGAGATATCTCAACTATTATGGTGTCAAATTAAAGGTCTACTTCAAAAACCATTTTATCTGTTTGAGTCATGTAAATCGGTCTACGCGTTTAGGAAATAACTAAGAATTAGTATAGTGAAAATGTAAACCACCAGATTTTTTATGGTTTTCGTTCTACGAGCTCAAGTAGTGGGATAGGATACTTATAGTATAAATATTTATTATTAGGTACGTGGTCAAGTAGGTAGATAGACGATGAATAAATATTATAGTAGCAGCGGCAAGTCGACAACCATAGCGCACCGCTCCGCGCCAGACAGCGACAGCGTTATGTGTTAGAAAAGAGCGGGAACAGTTAGGTCAATATCGCGTTAGGTACTGAATGCTCATGCGAGCTGAATTGCACTTTCTTGCTTGGTAGCAAGAGTCGCCATTTCTTTAAATTGGTTTGCGAAGTGGTGCTTCTGTTCGTAAGAAGAACTATCTATTCTGTGCTTCGGTATACATTCTGTAGTACCTACTGAATGCGTACTGAGCCGACGCTTGTAGGTATTGTAACTCGAGTTTTGAGTTAAAATACGGAAAAGCTTATGTAGGTAAGTGTGATCTAACTAACTAGGGATATGCACTTCTAAAAACTTACTTAGGTATTTTGAAATCACAGACAGACACTTCAACTTTATTTATACTGTATACATTTATGAAGATATAGATAACATCCAGACGTTCCAAATAGCTAGCCTAACTAAAAATTCTAAGAATAAGATCATGCTCGCGGAGAAATAAACTAAAAATTTTATAGTGACTCAGCACCGGCGCTAGTCGCCGAGACTACCGCTCGACGCCGTGGCGTGCGCCGTACTAATTCATACATTTGTTTTGGTCGCGAGACGTGTCGCGCGACACGCCGCTGTGTCGCTCGGTGCTATTCGCCGGTCGCGTCGCCGGTCGCCGCTGCGCGTGGCATGCTTAGAACATTTCTATACATTTGATTCAGTCGCAAGTCTTAGAATTTTCGCTGGAGCGAATTGTCCGTGGCCAGGCCGTAATGTTTCGATCAATTTCCTCACATTCAGAACTTTTACTCACGGTTTTTTGAGTCAACGTGCTCTTTAGGAAATTTAAACAGTAAAGTGCTTGAGAAGTATTTAAGGTCTTTTGGCGCTTATTTATTTAAATACTATAACATGTTACATGTAGTCATTGTAGTGTAACCGACGGCTTAACGTGCTCTCTGAAATACGGACTTAAGCGATAATTAACAATTTAATACGCACCTAGCTTCGAAAAGTTAGTAGTGTGGTTGATTCGAATCCGATACCGTCTGCATGGCAGCCAGTCAGTAGGGGGTCCACTGGGCTATTGCTGCTATGTAGTGTTTGTGAGTAATTTATAAAGTATTGATTGTACAGGCAATGTTGATAAAATCGGCGTTAGGCTGACGGGCTTGTTTCGATTCGTTTTATAAACTTATCAAAGTATGGTTACTTTATCATATCGATTCAATTGAATTTGGTACTTCAATTGAATCGATATGGATAATATGCTCTACCGCATGCTTGAAAAATCAATAAATAATTCTGAATTTCTTGTTTGTCAATATTCATTTCAAGCTAAATCACAGTCTTTCGAAAACTCATCAAGAAAACAAACACTTCTCTGCAAAATTATTCAAATAATTCTTCAAATCTCTTCTTTCCTTAACATTGCCGCCAGCCTCGTTACCTATGGACAACAAAATCAATTTACCTAAATCAAAACACCTACAACCCTTTTCAAAGGAAACAATAATACAAACGAATTGCTGTACTGTACCAAATTCCTTGTCAACTGATTCCTAGGGTTATTAAAGATCAAACAATAAGGTTTCACTGCTCCCTCTAATTGGAAACAATCAGCGTCCGCTGACATGAAATACTCTTGAGCAATTTATTTTTTAAATACTCCCTTTTATTTTTAACAATTACTAGTAATATCTTAAGGAAATATTTAACCGGGTAAATTAAGCATTTCCTGTTTTTAATATCATATTATTGTGTTTTGAAATTCTTGCCACTATAAAAGTCTCTTTTAGAAAATCGCTGAAAAGTAGTGGACGGCGGCGTTATTGTGTTTAGATTTACTAAGGCTAGTTTTACACTTCACTGCATCGGGTGTGTTGTGTTCCCAGATTCTGTTACCCATCTTAGAAGTTAAAATTATACCAAATGATAAATTTTGATCACTGTGCAAATGACTATTGATGGGTGACGTTAAACGATGGCACACAGAGTGGGGGTGGAGTAGCGTTTTGTCTTATAGACTCACGCCTGTATGCCCGAAGGCAGAGGTGTACCTAATATTACATCCACTTTTGGCCATGAATTTTAAGGTCGCACGTAATAGATAGAGTGGCCTCTGGAGCATTATTTGATTTTACCCGATTAAGATCCGTTAAATAATTTTGTATATTTATTTTTATAGACTCACGCCTGTATTCCCGAAGGGGTAGGCAGAGGTGCAACATTACACCCATAATTTTGTATGATGTATACAAATCGCAAATTTTTAAAGAAAAGCGATCAACTAACCACTAGCGTAGCCGCGGGTAGCTAGCGGTAACTATTAAGACAAACACAAGTCCATAACATGCTTCTGTCTACTCTTTTGTCTACTTATTGTGGAAGCTTGTTATTGGCATTTATTGATCTAATTCATATAACTATTTGTATGTAGCTGTAAGCTCCCCTTATATAATAAAATAAAAAATCAAACTAAACCGAGAATAACAAGTTGACAACGCGATACTTTCAAGCATTTACAAGCAAAATCAAACTGGTACTAACAAATTGCAACTGTCACAATATATTAAGAGAAATTCCATTGTAAATAGAATTGTTTAACAATTCAGTCGGTTAACATGAGCGCGGATGCAGAGAGAACGAACTTATTGAAATAAGAGATTTACTTATATTATCTCTTTGTAATACGTGCCGAGGGACGTTCTCGCTTTTGTTACTGGGAAAATAAAAAATGCACCCACATTACAGTTTTGTTAATGAATTAGTTTGTATGTTTCGAATTGGTGTTGAAACGCATTGTTGGTATGATGTCATCTTGGAACATAAGGAACGTGCTAAAAATTGATTTATATTAGCTTTAGCAATGAGGACTATTAGAAATGTAAAAAAAAAAAAAAAACTAGACCTATCTTTTTTTTATATTAATAGGCGGCAAACGAGCAGACCGATCGCCTGATGGTAAGCAATTACCGCACCCCATGGACACAAGCAATACCATAGGAGTCACAAGGGCGTTGCCGCCCCTTGGGGTTGGGAAAAGGGATAGGATGAGGAGTGGGATGAGGGAGAAGGAATAGAGGATGGGGCCTCCGGCACTCTCACTTACCGAACGAAACGCATCAGTTTAGGTACTGTTACTTTACGTCGATTTTCCGTGACAGGCTAGTACTTTTCCGGTCGAGCCGGCCCATTCATGCTGAAATCAGCAAGGCTCTACTACCTTTATAGCTAAATTACAAACAAATTAACATCACATTTCGATTCACATGAAATATTTTTTTCTGATTATAAATAAGGATGACAAATTAAACCTAAGCTATACACACAATAAAGCAAAAATATCATGTTATCGAAAAACTATACACGCAATAAAATTAATTTAGGTATATCAACTATAATCAACTTCAAAATGCGTTTCGCACCTGAAAGCCGGAAGCAACAGTAATTCAATTTAAAGACACAAATAGGCAGTATAATCATAAAATCTGTTGGGGACTGCAACGATTAAAGGCCTTCTGACAAACAATAACAAAGTGTGCCCGAAGGGCTCGCCCGCTTGCATTCTTCTGTCTCTAAGAAAACTCCGTTTAAAAGCTTCTACAAAACAATTCTACTCTTTTTTACGAATCTCGTAATTTAAAATTCACTTTTTAAACTTTCTGTACATGTGTTTTGTTATTTATTATTTTTTATTTACAGACTCACGCCTGTATCCCCGAAGGGGTAGGCAGAGGTGTAATATTACACCCACATTTCGCCATAAATTTTTAGGTCCCACGTAATAGGGGGCGAGCCTATTGCCGTACCGGGCACATTACCAGACTCCGTGCTGCTTGTGAGAATTTCCTAACGGAAAAGCCCAATAACACTTTTCCCGACCCGGGAATCGAGCCCGAGACCTCCCAATCCCACGCGCACATTTATGTCGCGAGACCAACGAGGCAGTCTTATTAACTTACCCTTTACCGGTTCTGTGGTTCTTATTGTACAATAAGTTCAATATGGTCACGATACGGAATACACAACTCAGGGTTACATGAAATAAATAACAACACAATTATATTAATGAAATAATTAACGTAATATTATCATTTTATAAATTAACGATTATGTGTATTACCATAAATTAAAATTTAATGGAAAAGGTATGCATCTCTGCAACAGAACAACAAACAAAAACCCGTGCCCGAAATAATACTGATAATATTCAACCGATACAATTTTAAATGACAAATATACTATTCAGATGAGGCCGATTTCGACGGACGACAATTATAAACGTGACGTCAACAAGTCCGCAAGTCGTCGCTCGGATCCGCAGCCGTTCGTCCGACAACGCACGATGAATGGTTATGGCTATTTTACTGGATTGTTCAGTTACCGAGTCATAAATATAATTTGGACGTTCGACATTTACGATAGCCTAAAAAAATCTGCTATATTTTTGGTGTTAAGAGAAACGCTTAAAACAGAACGCAAGTTAAATAATGAAATTCACGTATCGTGAAACACATGATATTTTTACATTTAACTTTGACTGACTAATTAACAAACAAAAATGGCGATATTGACTAAATGTGTTTTAACGACTGATTACAGAGTGGTTCCACTGAAAGAAATTCGTAAAGAAAAATACACACCTACGTGAATAATAATCAAACCATTACGGAAATACTTCCTTGAAAACGTCTTTCTTCGTTTGGTATTTAGATTGGGATTATTTGGGATGATTCCAATCACCTTCACACCTTCACCTACACACAATTCTTTCTACATTTGCATTCCTTAACGCGTTCCACTAATTTATATTAATAATAACGATCTGGAAAGTGGAGGTAGTTGGCGGTCATGGTCAGTATACCAATAGATTGTTTCTTACTGCCGGTTTGTATACCGTTGTCGTCATGCTCACTAAAATTTCATTTTTTGCGGTGGCGTCGTGTGTCGGGTCATCCCTGTCCCTCTAATATGGTGAGAGGGATGATTCAATTCAATTCAATTCAATTCAATTTGTTTTTATTGTGAATCACAGGTAAGTACAAAGGATGTTACAAAATTACATTATAGATCAGCTGTGTTCCGCCACTTGGGCATACAATATTATAATCATACAAAAAGCAAATAAACACATGTCAATATAAACTATTCAATTACCATCAACAATATTAATTATTTTACATTAACATTACACATATTTCATTACATTATTAATTTTAAGTCAAAGTCACATCTAAATTATAGAATATATTATACCTATTGCTAAAAATAATATAACTTAACAATGGTTTTTAAATAGTCTGCCCATATTTTTAGTTAATTCTTCATTTGTAAATACTCTTTTACCGAGTAGTGACATTGTGCCAGTAACCATTTATGCAGTTTCTTTTTAAAAATTAATATTTCATTTATATTCCTGATCTCTGATGGTATATTATTATATATGCGTGGGCCCAAACAGAAGACACTTTCATGCAGTAACTGTGTATTACTAGCAACTATGGCCAGTTTGTCATTATGACGCGCTCTAAGCCAATATTCAAACAAGCTTATATTTGTTTTTATGAATATTGAAGTCTCATAAATAATGTGACTGGGCAATGGTAGAATATTTAATTTAATAAAATCTGGTCTGCAGGAGTCTGTTTGTTGTAGGTTACACATACTTCTGATACAACGCTTTTGTGCAATGAATACACGTTCTCTTTCTGTTGAGTTGCCCCAGAAGATTATTCCGTAACGTAGCGCAGAGCCGACACAGCCGTGGTAAGCTGTAAGTAACGCGGGTTGATTTACTACTTTATTTAATTTGTGGAGGGCATATGAAAATTGGCTTAGTTTTTTGCAGATACTTTCAGTATGAGATTTCCAATTCATTTAACTGTCAATGTACAAACCTAAAAACTTAGTTGTATTAATTTCTTGTATTTTTGTGTTTAGGTTAGTTATATTCAAATTGTTTTCTATATTATTACGTTGTTTAAAGAACATTATTTTAGTTTTATCAAGATTAATTTTTAAGTTATTCATATTAAGCCATTCTATTATTACAGTTAAAGATTTATTTATGTCATATTCTAGTTTAATTTTATTATTGTTGATATAAAGTACTGTGCTATTGTCTGCGAATAGTGTCATTTTGTCTGTCGTTACTGTGGGCATGTGATTTATATAAATGAGGAACAAAAGTGGACCCAATATGCTACCCTGAGGAATTCCTATTGAGACGTTTTTAATAGCAGATTTAAACGTTTCTTCAGTTTTGGTAGCTATAGACAACTTTTTTAATTCTGTTAACTGTTTCCTATTACTAAGATAAGATTTGACAATATCATACACATTACCTCTAACTCCGTAAGCATATAGCTTATTTAACAGAATTTTATGTTGGACGTGATCATATGCTTTTGTCATATCCACTGTGAGGGCTGCTACTGGGGTTCGATTATCCATATTCATTAAAACGTCCTTTAAAAAGTTATATATTGCTAAGTTTATCGATTTGTTCTTTCCAAATCCGTATTGACATGCTGTAAAAATTTTATTAGTTTCAAAGAAATTGTATAGGCAGTTATATATATTTTTTTCAAAAATGTTGGTAAATACAGACAATAAAGCGATTGGCCTATAGTTATTAATTTCTGTCTTATTGCCGGTTTATCACTCCAATTTTTTAAAGGTTTTATCACTCCAATTTTTAGCTTGTCGGGATAAATACCGTGCTCTATACAAATATTCAGTATATAGCTTAAAGGGGTAACAATATGACCGCCTAAGTTTTTTACAACTTCTGTTATTATTCCGTCATATCCTGCGCTGAAAGTATTTTTTAAAGAAGATATTACTTTTACAATATCATGAGGTATTGTGGGGGGCAATAATACTGAATTCTCATTGTAATTTATTTTAGTGGGCAATCTGAATGTTTTTGCACTATTATTTTGCTTCCCTGTTTCTGTAAAATGGCTGTTAAATATGTTTGCCATACGTTTGGGGTCCGTAATTACTTCACTGTTAATGATAAGTTTCTCAATACCCTCATTAGGAAATTTATTTTTGATATCATTTATAACCTGCCAAGTCGCTTTACATTTGTTTTTAGTGGAGTGAATAAAATGATTATTTTTAGCCTTTTTTGTGAGTGTAATTATTTTTTTATATCGCTTGGCGTATGTTTTAAATTTAACTTTATTTTTTTCATTAGAATGTGTTCTATATCTCCATAATAAGTCCCGTTTTCGTTTACTACACACTTGTATGCCTTTTGATATCCATTTCGGCCTAGTCGTAGAATGGACCCGATATTTCTTAATCGGAAAACTTAAATTATATATTAACAAAAACAAATCTAAAAACATATTATAAGATTCATTAGGGTCGCAAGATTCATAAACAGAGTCAAAAGAAATTTGTTTTATATATTTACAAAATATTTCTTTGTAACTTTTACTATAGAGCCGTTTAAAAGAGTACCAATATTTAAGTAAGCTAACCTTCTTTACTGGACATGTTATTATTTGGGCACTATGGTCTGATAGGGCGAAATCTATAATTTGTCCTATACAGCCTCCGATGTTGTGGGCAATGTTGTCGATACAAGTACCACTGGCATTGCGTGTCGGTTGATCAAACTGAAGTACCAAATTAAAACTTAAAAGTAATTCCACGAAATTATCCCTCATCACGGATTTACTCAGTGTATCACAATTATAATCCCCACACAGAACACATTTTTTACCATTTGTACACAATTTGGTTAGGATTTTATTTAAATTTAAAAAGAAAGTATTTATTGAGCTTGTAATTCTACTGGATGGCCTGTAGATACAAATAATAATTATTTTAAGCTGTGTTAATTCAATTCCAGAACATTCAATTATGTTTGCAATAGACATTTTGGCGATTTCTTTGAGTGGTTGACACTGATAGTTATTTCTTACAAGAATGCAAGACCCTCCATGCCTACTGGATCTCATAAAGGAAGTTACTAGCCTATAACCCGGTAATATTAAAAAGTTTTCATCGCCTTCTGTCATATTATGTTCTGTGATACATAGGATGTCTACTGAAATACCTTTTACACATAATTCGTCTAATATTACAGTCAGCATGTCTGATTTGTTTTGTAAACCGTTTATGTTCTGGTGAAGCACATTAAGATGTTTCTGAACGAAATAACTGGTTACATATTGGATTTTTGTTTTTTGACTCAGGTGAATTGTTACATATTGTATTAGCTGCTGTTTGTAATATGGGATCTGTTTGTACACATTTGTCAACAAGAATAGTACCGTTAGATGTATTGTTTCGCTGTGTCTTTAAATATTGTTGATAATTCTATAGGAATTATCAACAATATTTAACCCCTCCCGCGCGGGACGTAAAAAATAAAAAATGGCCAGTAGTGCAGGCTGCTTTACCTCTTGATCGAGCAACAGCTGACCGGCGTCATTATTTTACCTATATCTCAGTTAGTTTTCAACGTATCACAAAAATAATGACGGTTTTTGCATCCTTGAAATATGCTTAGAAAACTTATTATAGATATATGATGTATAATTACCTTTTCTCTGCAGTTCGTTGAAATAAAACTCGAAAACATGAAAAAATCCTCTTCAATAAAACTTTTAACACACACTATCTCACAAATATTTAGCATTTTAGCAATTATTCACATCACTTTATATACCTTACTTAATGAATTATTGAATTTAATCAACAGTTAATATCAACTTCACTTATATTTTTATAAATCAACAAAAGTTTAAACACATCATCGGAATACGAAACGGGCGCCATAATCGCGCGCGAAACTGTGCCGACTTAAATACACTTTCGTAAATATCAAAACCATAAGTTTATTATTTTATTATTATTCACTCATTAGTTTGTGATAAATTAGAAAGGTTATGAGTAATAGAATCGACTTTTAACTACCTAATCTTACAAAACTGAAATGCGGACGGGTGTATTTACAACTTGCCGCCATTTTTGATAATGATATTTTGAAAATCGTTTTTCGTTATAATTTATACAATGATCATATCTTAACTATGTTTTATAGCAAACAAGATTAGTTTCCGAGTATAATGACATATAATACATATAGTGAAATTACGAGATTGCGACGCTACACGTTTTTCAAAGCAGAGCTGTCGTCAGTCTAACGCGCGCGAAAACGAACTTGAAGCAAACAATTTTCAGTCGTTATTATTGCAAAAAATGTCTATAAAAATGACAGCCAATTACAATGCAGAATTAAAAAGAATATTCATACTTTGCAATAGTGGAACATAATCTTTTTGGTGGAATTATTTTAACGTCATTTCAAGGAGTGAAACATGGCGCTGTCGTTGCGGGACATACGTGTTTCCCGCAAGCGCTGGACGGAACAAATTTTTCTGGGACATACGTATGTCCCGCCTGCGTTCCAGAGGTTAAAGACACAGCGAAACAATACATCTAACGGTACTATTTTGTACCCCATTCTGAGAATTTCTCTTAAAATTGACCTTGTAGCATTTATCATAAAATTTGATCTATTAGGTATATATTTTGAATAATCCATGTTCAAATAAATGGATTTTTTATAGCTTTTACTGATAAACTTTATAACATAGTTTAATTTGGTTTCACAAAGATATTTATTAAAAGGTACCTCGCTAATAACAATATTCGTATTCTGAATTGTTGATATCCATGAACGTAGCCCATATTCCATTTCGCCGGGATTTTTATCGTGGCTTCCACCCAACACGATAACATAGTCTTGCCTATCAAGTGTTTTGAGAAACGTGTGTAGGGGTGATAGGATATGTTGGAGTCTCGCACCAGACTTTATAAACGAGAACACGGAGAATGATGGCTGGCCCATGCGTCATACTTGTGAATGGGTGCGACTTGCGATGACTGGTCGATGACGGTCTTGCGGCTGGTATTAAATTTTAATATTTAAATGCATCATTTCCATCATGGTTCTGATCACTTTTGCGGATTGTCTGCATGATTAGGTATATATATATGTAGCAGTAGATGCTCCGGTTTCACCATGCCTATTCTGAGGAGGCTAACTAAATGAACATCAAAATTGAAATAAAGTATTATGCTTGAGTAATATTATGTACAGTAAATATATACAAGTGATATAGAAGGTGTAACACTTGTAGCACCTTACAAAATGTAAATTATGTGTATTTTGCAAAACCTGGCGATGAAAAAGAGTGACCGTGAGTTTTATTGCCCGTTCGTTCTCATGGTTCTACGCCCTTGCTTTGCGAACGTGGCAGTAAATGTAAATGTAGAGTCTTTAAGTAATTATCTTATAAATTTATTATTTTGACGTTCATAAGCGTCATATTGTGACCCAAATGAAGAAAGGATTTTGACTTTGATGGAGTAACGACCGGTTGACGAAGCGGTAGTGTAAGTGACTGCTACGCCGAAGGTTGCAGGTTCGCTTTCCGCTCAAGTTCAACATTTGTGTGCGTGAACATGGATGTTTGTCTTGGTCTGGGTGTTTCTATGTATAATATTTACAACAAAAAGTATATATTATGTATTTTTATCCATTGTCCGGTACCCATATTACAAGCTCTGCTTAGTTTGGGACTAGATGGTGTTGTATAAATGTGGTAGAATATTACTAAAAAAAATAAACCAACTCGGTGGTCGGACCAAAATAAACATCTAAAGGGCCTATCATCATCAACATGATCAACACCGCCCTAAGGCAAGCCGAAGACAGAACACATGGAAGACTGTCCTCAAAGACCCAGAGAAGAAAACTCTTTCTAGAAGATAAAACTCTTTGCAGACACGACCTTTAATAAATAAGAAACAAATAAAAAGCAATAAAAGGTAAATCATTTTAAAAATAGAAGAAAAGGCATATTGCCTAATTTTTAATTTTCATTTAGATTTTATCGCATTCGCAGGGCTCCTATTTTAAAGTTAAGGGTCACAAGAGAACCTAACATAACCTAACATAGCAAATTTTGGCAATTTGTCTTTTTTTGTGCACAATGTGTCAAATAAGTATTAGAATTATCGTATATGCATAATTATGTTACAGTAAAGGCCTGTAAGATTAAGTGAGACTGTAACTCAAGTAATTAGGTTATGTTAGGTTCTCTTGTGACCCTTAACCCAAAAATAGGATCGTCAATACTAAGTGTTTTTTATTTAAAATTCGGACATTTACCAACTCATGCTGGTAAATCTTAGGATTTACTGGTAAATCTTAAGATTTACCGTACTTCTGGCTTTTACAGTAACATACATCAGATTTACTAAAAGTATTTGAATACACGTATTATATTAGCCTTTTTACAGGTTAGCACCGCGTGATATCTACGTCAGTATACCTATCCTTGACATTATCCAAGCTGAGGTAGTCAAACAAAGAGAGAAAAACTTATCTATAATGATAATTTAATTATTTATTACAAAATTGGCTTGTTCTCCATCTATAAAATGTTTGTTTACTTCTCATTACGTCTGTAATTTAAGAAAATATGCAATTCTTAATAACACCTTGACTATAATGAAGCTAAGCCACGCAATTAAAATGGCATGGCTTCGACGCATGTTTGCCGTAACATTTCTTTCCATCAATTTGGTGAAGTCTTTACGACATGGGACTTTGTGCTAAAATTCATTTCGTTGCTAAGAGTGTAGTTCATCGTGAACCATACACAAAAAATAATATCTCTTTAGATAAAATATAACTGTTATCTAAAGATGTTATTAAAAATGATTTCATAAAACATTGTCCAATATTAAAATATTTTCATCTCGTTAAAGTCTATTAATGAATATTTTGCCTAATTAAAAACTTCATTCAAATTTAATGTAAGGCATACGTTCGCACGCCTATTCCAATTTCAAATTTCAAATCTAATAGAAACAAAATACAGCGAAAATAAATTGAAAATAACCTAATACTGCTAAAAGATTGAAAAGTATTTAAAAAAATCAATCATGGCGATAAAAAGGGGACTTATGAAAGAAATAAAAAGACATAATACTTGTTAGAAGAGCAGTAGAGATAACAAGTTGACTGTACGATATTATTTCTCTACAGAAAGAGATCAATTTAAAAGGTTCTCCAATTATGTTTTCTATGATTAGATGGCAACGCCAGCGACATGATTCTAGGGAATGTTGTAGATGTTGAATGTATGTAGGTACTTGAAGTCTCTAAAGGCAAGTAAAGGATGTGGTGCTTTCGAAAGAACATTTCATTAACTGTCTATCGGAAGCAATTTTTTTTTCCAAATAAGAGCAAGAGGTGCCAGACTAAAATTATACACAAATACATCATAGTTTTCTTGAAGTATAGGAATTGTCAACTCATTACATAGTTTCATGGAGGGAGACCAGTGGGCTTACACATATCACGCGAATCAACCACAGCGTGATAGTTTCAGGTGGTGTTGCTAAGCGTAAGACGAGGACATCACGGTGTTCTTAGAGAGGAGGATCGAATTTTTCTCGAAAGTTCCACAAGTGCCCCTTCACTGGGGTGACGCTGTTGACATTAAGTAGTAGAGGAAAATCGGCTACAAGGAGCTTCTACCGCAATACAGATGAAAATTTCGTGCAAGATTACCCACTTCACTAAAGGCATAACATGACCAGTTCCTAGAGAAGTTCTGCAAATAAGTGAATGAACATCAGCGCAAGATGCTTGGCAAACTACCTACTCCGCCCTCCGTAAAAACCTTGCCGAACTAAAACACCTCGCTCTTTGCTTTGGTTCAGTTGCATTTCTTCCTAAGTTTTTTTGTTTTCCTAGAATAACAATCATTATAATCAACAGTAATTACTATAATTACCCTACATTTGCACGCCCTAACATCACGTCAATCATAACTATTAAGCTCACGGGATAGCCTTTAATTACTGTTTTATACTGCCAATATGGGCTATGTGATATTTGGACCGCGTCATTACCATGCTCTGTAATTTGATTGAATGTATTACTCTAGACAAATAAGCCTCATTCTGTTTGTATTCGGGACAGGCTGTATTCGGGAAGGCTCGAGCGCACTTCGGTATCAGATCCTGCTGGACTCAAGATGGCTACATTGTAATTAAAGCGCCAGACGGAAGCCGTCACAAGTTTGTCACTGAAGAAGAGCTCTGTGGGCTCATTAAGAAGTCCCTCAAGGCGTCGGGCAGCACCTCAGTAGCTGGAAGTGGAGCTGCGAACACTAGTCCTCCAGAAGCAACCGGCAACACCAACACCAAAACTGTGTCGCGTAAATAGTATTGTTTTTTAATCATCTTATTAGTATGTATCTATCGCCTTTCTGTTCACGCGCAGTACTCTTAACTTTGGTATCATATTTACTCAATCTTTGCTGTTTTCTCGTTATTTGTTACGATTTAATAACATTTTGAGCTCAGCAATGCTACTCTTACTGGCCTAATATTTTTATACAAATAACCTATCGATTTAAATGAGTACAACATATTAACAGTACTGGCAACATTACTCCGGTGACAGCATTAACAGAAACAAAGTACTCAGCTATTGAAAACTTTTCTCTTTCCAACACATTAAAAAGTCGCTCGTGTTCACTCGTTTACTCATTTTTAACTGATATTCCCAAACTTTTCTATCATCATGGTGATGTGTTATATACAAGAATTATAAAAGTAAATGGGTTAACTTAATATATCGGGCAACTTAATATATCCAAGTAAAGAACTGTTGGATGTTTTTTAAATATTGGATAAAAAAAATATTGAGTACCACGAAAAATCATTGTGTTATAAAAATTATATATTAACGCATGTGGCAAATGTCGTCTATCAAGACATAAAAAAAGCTTTCCAAAAAATGACATTATAAAATCGATTTTAAGATCTGCGTACTTATATACAATTACGAAGGCTAAATAGAAGTATAATTACGCATTAAAAAAAGAAAGCTATACCACCTAACTAATATCGATTATTAGAAGCTCCTATTTACCTACATTGATTTTACTGATTTATTTTCCTTTTTTATTTTATATATTTTCTTTCATAATATGCCTTTACTTTTTATTTCGAATAGGTATAACATAACATAGGTATGTACCTTTATATATTATGATAATTGAAGCAACTATGTCAATTCACAATTTACCCACAAACTTGTGGGTAAATTGTGATACGAAAAGTTTGAGAACCATCATACTTTCCCGATGACGTACCCTTGGCAAAAATTGCCAGGAATTTTGACAAATCGAGCAGGCCTGTCTTCTTGGGCTATGGAGTGAAGTGTCACTTAATGTCACTTAAGGATGCGTTCGGAAATCAATCAATTATTCCCTAAGACATTTTTGTCCAGTTATAATTACGTTTAGTTTTTATTATAAAAAGTGTTTTGTAATTTTTGTATGTGTCTGCTGGCAGGTGGTGCAGTGATAAATCATTGCTATAATATAATTTAATTAGAGTGTGTGCAGTTCTTTGTGCACTCTTAAATTTATTTATTTGCGGTTTATGACATTTATATTTAAGTCTATATATTTTTATTAGTAATTTTATTTTATTTGTTGATGTGATTCGTTTCATTCTGCTGATGATTCCTCCAAATCTTCTAAAAATGACAGCTTTTGCTCTACTACTGATTCGCTGGGTGACTTTGTTAAGCGTACATTTAATGGAACTTCAAAACACTGCCTGAATATTTGTCATATTAATGCGCAAAGCATTCCTATTCATTACAATGACCTGTTTGAAACTTTCAGTTATGCTAACGTTCATGCCATTCTGATTTCAGAGAGCTGGCTGAAACCTCGTTTGCCATCTGCTTACTACCCTCTCCCTGGTTTCATTCTTATACGCAATGATAGGGTGTATAGGAGAGGTGGTGGTGTAGCCATATATCTCCGTTGTACTCTCTCGTACAAAATTCTATTATCTTCACCGCCTAATAATTCTGCTTCTTCCGAGTATCTCTTCATTGAGGTTTCAGTCAGTGGAGCGAAAATCGTTCTAGAAGTTGTATATTGTCCCCCCCTCCGTTAATTACTTCTCCAGTCTCGAATCGATTCTGGAATCTTTAGGGTCGGAATATGCGCACCATATTATCATGGGAGATTTTAACACTGACCTCCTATCCATCAATTCCTCTCGCTCACATAACCTTCTTAAATTAATTGAGTCTGCCGGTCTACACACTCTGTCTCTTGAACCTACTCACCACAATACTGAAGGTGTAGACACCTGGTTAGACTTGATTATCACTTCAGCCCCATCCTTGGAACATTCCCATGGCCAATACCTTGCTCCCGCCTTTTCCCATCATGACCTCATCTACCTATCCTATCACCTTAAACCTCCTAAACCCCGTCCTAAGGTTCTGCACATGCGTTGTTTTGGGCGTATGGATAGTGCGAAGCTGCAAGAGGATGCTGCTGAGCTTGATTGGTCTTCTCTGTTAGCTGCCAATACCGTAGATGTAAAAGTATAAATTTTCAACAACACGCTACTCGGTCTCTATGACCAACATGCTCCTATCAGAAGAGTTAAATTAAAATGTCCTCCCGCTCCTTGGCTTACTAGAGGCATTCAAATGGCCATAAGGCGCCGAGATCGAGCTTTTCGGAAGTTCAAAAAGAGCGGTCTGACGATAACTGGAGCCTATACAAAACTGCAAGGAATCGGTGTAATCAGATGATACGCAACGCTAAACGCCGCCATATTTTCGACAATATTAATTCTTCTTTCTCCGCTAGTACCTGGAAGTTCCTTGGGACCCTAGGTATTGGCAAACAGCAACATACAACTCCTCATATCACGATTAGTTTGGATGATTTAAACAACCATTTCACAACTACTTCTGAACTAGATCACCAAACTAGGCGTCAAACTGTTGATTACATTGCTGGTCTTCCCCGTCCTAATATCGATGGCTTTAATTTTTCTCCAATTGCATTAGGTGAAGTCAAGAAGATTATCCTATCCATTAAATCTAACGCTTTGGGGGTTCATTCTATCAGCCGCCGCATGATCATCCCATCCTCATCTCGATCATTCTCGATCATCTCATCCTCCCCATATCCCACATTTTAAATTATTAAATAGACTGTGGCTCCTTCCCTTCCATGTGGTGTATAGCCTTTGTTATCCTACTTCCTATGATAACGAACCCTTCTCTCCCTAACCATTTCCGCCCAATCCCCATTCTGCCGTTCCTCTCCAAAGTGCTTGAAGCCTGTGTACATAAACAGTTGTCTCAATTTGTGTACCAAAACAACTTGCTCAGTCCATTGCAATCCGGCTTCAGGCCTGGTCATAGCACGACTTCTGCCCTCCTTAAAGTGACTGGCGATGTTAGGGCAGGTATGGAGGACACTAACTGTCACTGTGCTGACCTTGGTCGACTTCTCTAACGCTTTCAACACCGTCAGTCACGATATCCTGGTATCGATTCTCTCCCATCTCATGATCTCGCCTAATGCATTTGAATGGTTCTCAAGTTATCTTCAGGAGCGCCAGCAATCTGTTGGCTGCGATGAATCTACATCGAGTTGGCGAAACATGTGCTCTGGTGTACCTCAGGGTGGCATTCTCTCTCTTCTACTATTCTCTATTTTTATTAACTTTTTAACTCCAAGTCTTCGATGTTCGAATCATCTTTATGCCGACGACTTGCAGTTGTACTCGCAATCGAGGTTGGATGATGTGTCAGTTGCCATTGCCGACATAAATAAGGACCTTGAGTCAATGATGGACTGGTGTCATAAATTTGGCTTGGAAGTTAACCCAGCGAAGTGCCAGGCCATTATTGTAGGCAGTCGCCGTTTATTACAAAGATAAGATGCCAAAACTCTACCGCCTGTAATGTTTAATGGCTTGATCTTCCCATATAGTGCATCCGTAAAAGACCTAGGCCTGTACATTGATTCCACTCTCGATTGGCAAGTGCAGGTGACTAATGTTAGTCAGAGGGTTACTGGAACTCTTAGAGCACTATACCGCCTCAAGAATTTTCTCCCGTCCAAGACCAAGACAATGCTTGTGCAGACCCTAATATTTCCCATAATCGACTATGGTGATATGGGCTACTATGACCTGAATGCAGAACATCTCAATAAGTAGGACCGACTTCTCAATAACTGCATTCGATTCATTTACAATCTTCGTAAGTATGATCACGTATCTACTTATCGTTCCGAACTAAGATGGTTACCAATTCGCCAGCGCCGGTGTTTGCGTGCTCTCACTACCCTCTTCTCTATTCTCAAGTCTCCTTCCCCTCCATCTTATCTCACCTCATACTTCCAATATCTATGTTCAATTCATGAGAGAGATCTCCGTTTCTCATAACCTTCTTCTTTCTTGCCCCAGTCATACTACTGGGTTTGTTAACTCATCTTTTGTGGCGCAATCTATCATCTTATGGAATACACTCCCTCCTGAAATCAGACTGTCCACTAACCGTTATGCATTTAAAATGAAAGTTCGAGAGCTTCTTTTTGAGAGATTGAAGGAATCAGCACATCAGTCTCATCCATTATTATAAGTATTTATGTAAGTATATAGTATATATGTATGTATGTATATTTAGGTGTATATAGACTTATGTATAAGTATGTATATATAGAACTGTATATTTTGTATGTATTTATATATATTTTATACTATATACAATTATTATTATGATGTCATACCTTGTTACTTTTCCATATTTAAATTTATATTGTTAAATGCACCTACCACTTTCATCTCTGCACCACCTTTAGGTTGACAGGTAGAGAATGCCACAAGGCATTATTTCGACCAATGTACACAATGTATGTGCATAAAGAATGAAATAAATAAATAAATATCCTACAGTCAGATATCTTGCCTACTTGGTATAAAGAAACAATATTCTTACAAGTATTTGGCTGGCTCACAGCCGTTCCTCATCTACTTTTCTGAATGTTAATTTTTAAAAAGTCTTATACATCATCTTCATCGTCCTAGCCTTCTCCCAGCCGCATCCAAAACAAAAAAAGCCCAACCATTTTTGTTAGAATATTAGCTGCCTCGTTGGTCTCGCAGCATAAATGTGCGCGTGGGATTGGGAGGTCTCGGGTTGGATTCCCGGGTGGGGCAAAGTGTTATTGGGTTTTTCCGTTAGGAAATTCTCAGTAGCAGCACGGAGTCTGGTAATGTGCCCGGTACGGCAATAGGCTCGCCCCCTATTACGTGGGACCTAAAAATAGCTGGCGAAATGTGGGTGTACTATTACACCTCTGCCTACCCCTTCGGGGATACAGGCGGGTTTCTATCAAAAAAATAGCTTTACCACAGAGGGACCGCCGTCTGATCGCCGCAACCCAAAGGGATAGCGCTATTCCACTGTTTTAACTAGTGTCAGTTTATTCACGGGTCCTGACTCCATTTAGATACTATCAATGATCTTTATGATAGCTGTTTAACGTGCTATCCGAGTTAGTGGGCAAGCAATAATACATAACTTCGAAAGGTCAGTGGAGAGCACCGATGATTTGATTGAATCTGATACCAGCGGTATGGTAATCTGTTTGTATCTCCACCCGGCTATCGCTGCCTAAATTTTCTTATCCCTGCCTGTTACAATTGATACGATTCATTGCCTAATGCTTATCCAAGGTAACTTTTGACTCGCAAAATTTTGAATAAACAAAACTAAAACGAAATGAATAATGTATAGTGTATGCAAATATGAACATCCACCTCCATCTTGGCTCTTAATTGATTACAAACTGAATGCCACACTTGAGTCGATACTCATGCATGAACTGAGTAGTTCACACATGCACCTAGCCAACTATATCTACTTCCATTCCACATTATAGTGTAAATAAAGTAGCATACTTTATCTCTATTTTTCTCTTGTGAAAGTAGAAATAAGCACTAGGTAGTGACTGCTATTCTCAGTAACTAATGAATTCAATTGCATCACAACGTCGCTCCGCCCCACTCGTATGTAAAAAGCAAGAGGAACAGCAAAATCGTACGAGATGTCACCGCATCGTGCTTAACACATTATATACTAAGATAAGGTTATTAACTTTGTTATAAATTTAATTTGTCTAAGGTATGTTCATAGAACGATAAACACGATGTAGATCGTATTCATCAATTTTATACCTAGCATTGATGACGCGTTTCTACAGAAAAATCGTCAATTTTTTAAATCCATTGAAACTGACATCAAATATAACATCTAATTACATCTAAGCATTTTTATATTCAATAATGTGTCAAGCATTCGTTGTGCCATTTAAATGCTACTTAATGTTCAACTGTTTTTTATCTGTTATCTATTTAATAAAAATGCCAAATCCAATGCCAAAACTCATCTCCAAACTCAAAGTCATTGCTTTTTAAACACGTGGAACACAACATGCGCTACTGGCCCGCTCCCTGTAATTATACAACAGTAAGTACTAGCTCACAACAAACATCACAACTTCTAACGACTGTTTGACTTCGCCGCCATGTTACTTTTATCAGTTCACATCCGTAATGATGACCTTGTTTTACATTGGATACTGGGTTGAATTTACTGTCGCAAGGGTCAGATGTAACCGTTATTGTTTCGGTAATTGTTTCGCTTCGACCTCTTCAAATAATAATTTATATGGCTTGTACGATGACATGAAATATCAACACACTTGGTATGTTTTGATCATTCCTGCCTAACCGAAGTAATATCAGATCAAGTGGTGAAAAAATTTGTATTTATTTACAAAATATAAAATTAATTCTGATTATGATCTTAACTGGAAAAATCACTTGGTTTGTTTTGGTTATCCCTGCCTTTGCAATAGCCAAAGTGATTTAAAATGGAATATCGAAGCGGTTACCGATTTTGTACATTTTTTTTTATTTTCTTGTGTATCAAACATTTATACAAATATAAGTCATTTTCCATCTGAATATCTTAACAAAATGTTACTGTGATTATTATGTATATTTGCCAAAATTATAATTCAATTGAATAAATCAAATGTGACTTAAATTAAAATCGGCATGGTATCAGTAATTGCGTTCGCGGAACTCGGAGCCTACTAATGAGTAGGCTCCGAGTTCCGCGCGCGCTGCGCGAGTTAAATTTATGTGATTTAACCAATCAAAGGCCTTTGATTGGTTAAATCACATAAATTTAAAAATCTAAAAATCAAAAATTTAAAAATCTTCATAATACTTCAAGGTAACAGTTGCGTAAAGGAATTTACCATCGTAGCATAAAAAGTATTCCCGGAGCTTCCGTCAATTAGATTCTTAAAAAAGATCTGTCAGATGTCTTATGTCCTCTCGGAAGCGAAATGGTGCGTTTACCCTGCGTAGCTGGCAGTATATTCGCGTGAATTTCCCTCACGTCTCGCTCGAGTCTGTGGTGCTATTTGCCACACGCTATCACATTAGCTTATTTTTTAGCGCACTACATCAAAAATCTCTGATGCTAGAGCGCACTACGATGCGGTGATCACCACAATTGACGGTGGCTAGCCACGAACTTGTGTGCTGTTTTAAATTAGCAGGATATGAGTGTGGGAAATATTTTAGCAAAATATACATAGAAGTATACTGAAGTATTTGCAATAAAAGTGCACAGCTGCGTAGGCTGTGCATCATGCTTAGTGCTATTTAAAAGATAGATCTATGTGCTTTTCTGATGAATAAGCTATATTTCTGCAAAGTTGCATTCAAATCGCTCAGTTGTATTGGCGTGAAGAAGTAACAAATATTGTCACAAGCTTTCCCGTTAATAAAAGTAATAGTATAAAACGACAAAAATATGATGGGAAAGCGAAATTATTAATTGACATCTCCGGAAGCATATTTGACACATACAGAGATGTTTCAAGTAAAAATGTATTGAATTGATGTATTGAACTCGTTTGAATGTTGGTTTTTTGTAAATAGTTACTATCTGCTTACTAAGAAATCAATAGAAGAAAGAGTGAAGCATATCTTCACGCAACGCATAGCAAATCTATTTGTGCATTTGTTTTAGAAACATATGAAATAAATTAAATTACACTAAACACTTATAATTTAGTAGCTAAATTAGCGTTTTATTTTTAAGGCAACCTATGAAATAAGTCGCTTTACAAACACTCAAACTACGAAATCGAAGAACATTCAGATAGAGTAAAGAAGTAGTTCTAAGAAACTGTCTCATATAATGCGATGCCACCATTAAAATCAGTACGTGCAATCTGCTTCACTGTAGATTGAGATATAAAATGTAGTTCGTTTACTCATTATTCAAATCTCATAGCGTACAATGTCACTACATATATACTGAAAGAACAACTTTATATTCAACGTGTTGCTATTCAAATTACTGCTGCGTATGTGTTTAAGATCCTTATATTATTGGCGTATGCGAAAGCAACTGCGCAGTAGTAAGGTAATTGTATAACTTCACAGTTCCTTCAGCACACATACATACGTACAGTTTACTATAAAAAGCTTTCCATCCCCTCACTTATTGAGCAGGCGAGCTCGCGTTACCTGGTAATGTTCACCTGATCGCTGTCTTTGGCTTTATTACCCCGTTATTGGCACTCCACTCTGATGCCAGGAATAATTTTTCATTCGTAAACAATTTTAGATGGGTTTTATGCGAAATACTGGAAATGGCGATGGTTTCGTGTTTAATGGGAGTGAAATAAATCTGTTATTGCCTGATATAGTTCATTAACCTCTCGTAGTGCAAAAATGAGAGCATTTCGCCATCATTTCAAACCATCGTCACAATATGACCTCAATTTACAATTCATTCAGAAACGAGCTTATTCAGAAAGTAGAGTACCTACTCGATTGCACAGTACATTCAGATTCTTGACAGCGATCAAACCAAGCGAATTCCTCCTCTCAGCAGAAAATCAACGGCAATGAAGGAGCATAGACCTACTTTTGTAATTCCAGTTACCTTACTGATGGCAATCAGTGTTAACATAAAATATCCTTGATCGCTAATAACAAGCACATCTTATCGCTATTATTCTTTTAGCGCTCATAGCAAGACCGTTGACGTGCCATTCGTACAGGTCGGTAAAGTTGAGCAACGCTTGCACAGGTTGCCACTTGGATGGGGGACACTCCGCACGCCAAGCAGAACTTATGGTAATGACTCTGTCCACTTCTCATGCAAATGGCAAACGATAGAAGCTTTCAGCTGCCCGTGGAAGCGTTCAACGAGACCGTTACAAGCTGGTCGATATGCTGTAGTTCGCTTATGTTGAAATCCAGCTATTTTTGATAATTGTTCGAACAGAGCCGATTCGAACTGACGGCCTCTGTCCGAAGCAATAGTTTGTGGACAACCAAAGCGGGATATCCACCCTGACAGTAATGCTTTAGCCACTGTCTTGGCAGTAATGTCGACGATTGGGACAACTTCAGGCCATCTCGTGAATCGATCTGTTACGCGGGACTGGCAAAGTGTCTTTTTAAAAAAAAAAAAAATTGAACTAGCTAAAATTATTTATTGGAACACGGTACACACACGTAATGTTAGATATAGTATAAACTGATTTAGAAATAGAACAAAGATTTAGGACTTGAGACTGGCATACTAAGGATATGGTAGAACTGTTCGCGTTAGATGATGGATGCAGACTGAGGTTCAAAGGGACTGAATGAATAAGGAAGGCAAAAGTGCTGACACGGAGATTTAGGCATTGGTAGGGATTTGTGATGAGTAGTATGGATAGGCAACTGTGTTAGCATTTTAGGGTTCGAGAGGCGTTTGTAACAGCCCCCCGATTTAGAGTAAACTTCACGGTAAAAATGAAGTTTACGGGAAGGGAAAGAAATAGCAAGGATTACGAGTTGCGAATACGAAGAGTAGGTGATGTTATAGTGGGAAGTTCAACTTCATCATTTTCGGGTTCAGGAATAGGAGTTTCACGATATTTGAAAATTTTCCTGAGTATGCCAGTTTTACAAATTAGGAAAATAGTACAAATTAAGACTAGAATTAGGATTACATAGATTGTGGAACTATAGTACTTTTCATAGAGTACAATATGCGGTTTTTCAATAAATTCGTTTAATTCTTTAAGTAGTTTAGGATTTTCAAAAGCAATGGAATCTAGATTTACATTTTTCAAGTTAACAGGAGGTAAGTTGGATACAATACTAGTATATTTATTGAAATTACAGCAGGAGTCGTTAAGGATATTTAATTTAGCGATTATAGGTTTTAATATAATATTAATATTATTCTTAGAGACTAGCCGTGTGTCTTTACAATAGGCGACACACCCTTGGGGTAAGTACAATAATCCGCTACCACTTATATCTAGGTGTACAATAGAGGTATTACATTCTATACTTAGCTTACTTTATCGGACATGACAAACAAACATTTGTTGTTTTGTAAATGTTGCCAAATGTTTACATTTCCAGTGAAAAACATAGTGTTACATAATTCGGGCATTTCGGTAAGTACTTTAGTGATAATTTCTGTTTCACAGGATGGAGTTGCGACAGTAGAGTAGGATATCGGAGTGTTACACAGGTAATGTTCGTGGTTTATCATTTTACAGTCATTCAGATTATTAAGTTTACAATAAGTGGACTTATCTTTACTTATGCCTATATACCTGGTAGAAGAAACAATAGTAGTATAAGATACAGGGTTACGAGGTTCATAGGGTACTGGACAGAATAAATTATGGTACAAGTGGAAATTAGCAGGATTGACTAATGGAATATCTAAGACGAAAACTATTTTGTTTTCGTTTTCATAACAAGATATAGAAGACACATTTATAATTGTTTGTATATTATTTAGGCTTAGAAGGAACGGAAGGCGTTTAGAATTTGGTATGAATCTATAATTATTAATCAATTCAGTATAGAGTTCTTTAGGCGTTAGAATAGAAGGGTAAAGTATATTTGATTTACTAAACATTATTGAGCTTATAATATCTTCGACTTTGAAGGATAGTGTTAAGAGACTATTCTCTATCATGGAAATTAATTCTAGGATACGTGATCTTATTCATAATTCTCTGGCGATAAAAGTTAGATTTTTAACGTCTTGGTTAAGACCGTCGATGGCGACATTTAATTCATGCTCGTTATGATTTATAGTAGAAATGGTTTCGTTAAAGGCTTCGAGGGTTGAGGTAGTAATGAGGATATTCTGTTCTACTAATGACGCTAGTTTCTTTTGATCGGACTCAACTTCTTGGATGGCATTATTATACTGGATAGCGTCATCTTCGTCCATGGTTCCGAATAACTTTTTCGAAATAGATCCTATGATAGATAGGGGTGCACCTCTCCGAGATTGGTGAGGGACATGGTAAAGGATAGATTCAGTGTTACGATATAGGTCTTCAAAACGAGTAATTATGGGTTGAAAGAGATTGAAACATTCTACGTTATCTAATGCATTATCATTTTCACAAAGTGATTTAGAAATGTTGAGAATATAGTATAAATTATCTATATGTGGGAACAGATAAGATATGTCTACTGGTATAACTACGCTAAGGTAACTATCAACTAAAGGAGATGTACCATTTGGCCATACATTATGGGCCTGGCAAGGACAAACACGAAACCATGTGTGTTTTGAAGATAAATGACTACTCTATTACCATGTATTTTTTTTTTAAATAACTCTTGGTGGAAATAGGATACGAGATATTTGAAATGAAAATTATTCCACAACTAAATATACCTCAAAATTGAATTTTGACATAAATATAATACCTAGATGTAAATAAAGGTATGTCTTTGTGTCATATAGAACAAAAACTACATAAAGAGATGTCAATAATAATGAATAATCACCCAATTTACTAGAGAACCTCGTACTATACTCGTCCAAAAAAACTAACCACAATCACAAACACCGCTGCATATTCTTAGCATGGGAAGGTAGTGATCAGTATTAATTATTGAATTTATATTCAACTACATTACAATTAAAACCGTACGAAAACACCAATAAATCAGAGCAAAATATTCACGATGCGCAGTAGCAACACGAATGACATAACAGATAAAAAATGTGTTGCAAATGGTTTGAAAAATATTTATACTATCGATTAAAAAACAAAACGATTTTTCCGATTCATAATTATGGAATATATAATAAATCATATATTTCTTGATTCTTTTTACAAATATACTTATAAAGTAAATAAAATATATTGTTTTCTAATATAATAATAAAAATATTATTTCTTTAAAACAATTTCTGCCTATCATACTTCATTTTATTTTTAATGTTGCCAACATAAGACATTCATCCGCTATTACCATAGCCTATTCAAAACAATAATCTTTAAAAACTAAAATCTTTCACCGAAGCTCTATCAAGAAACGAAAACGATGAATAAATTTTAAAAATTATATGTTTAATTTCAACGATTCACAACTTTTTGGCCGCTACAGGCCGTAGTTGGTATTTCTCCTTTAACGAACCTAAGGGGTCGAAATATATTCCTGAACTGTTTGTCAGGGGTTCGACGAATTCTTGACCCGTTGAAGGGTTGCTGTAAGAGAATAGAATAATTATATAGTGAATTAATCTTCAGTACTAGATCTAAAAGCGAGTTTCACCTCATCATAGTGATGGGTGACGTGCCTACGGTTTATTAGAAGGGTTAGTGTATTTCTGCCGTTTATCTTCACGACTTTGTTAGGGTCTTTCCACACTGGCGATAGGGCTTTGCGCAGTCTTACATGATTTTTCAGGTAAACGTAATCGCCTACTTTATATTGAATGGGACGTGAGTGATTGTCATAATATTCCTTGGATCTTTCTTTCGACTTTTGAATATTTTCGAGAGCTTTGTCTCTTGAGTGTTAGAGTCTATGATGTAGGAATTTTACATATTCGGGGTATGTTAGTTCTGGACGTAGTTCGTAGATAGAGTCAGGGATGAAGGCTTTGTGGCCGAATAGGAGTTCGTAAGGGGTAAAATTGGTTGACGCATGAACAGAGGTATTATAGGCTAACATTGCCGTGAAGACGAATTTGTGACAATCGGTATGGTTCTCATTGACGTAGGATTTGAGGTACTCCTTAAGGGTAGAATGACTACGCTCTAAGGCGCCCTGAGTTTGAGGATGATACGGGCATGACCATATTTGTTTGATTTTGAGAAATTCGCAGGTTCTCTTGAACATCTCTGCGGTAAAGTTGGTACCTTGGTCGGTTTGGATAGTTTTAAGGATGCCGAATAGAGAAATAAAGTGTACTAGGCACTCGCATGTGTCTTCTGAGGTAGCATTAGCGATAGGATAGGCAAATGAGAATTTAGTAAGGTCATCTTGCATAGTGAGTATGAATTTTAATTGTTTTAACCCTGTTTCTGGCAGAGGGCCTACGAGATCCATGCTAAGGCGTTCAAAGGGTTTGGTAGAAGTGGTAGTTATTTGCATAGGAGCTCTATTAGTTTGTCTGAGGGCTTTATTGCTTTGACACAGTGTGCAGTTTTTTATATAGGTCTCGATATCTGAACGCATGTTTTTCCAATAGTATTTTTCTTTAATTCGATTTAGCATTCGGGCTGTGCCAAGATGACCGGCAATAGGGATATCATGATTTTCACGAAGGATTAAGGTAAGGTATAGATATAAGAAGTAAGGTATTTCAGAGAGGGTTGGAAATATGAGAGTATTGTGATAGACGTTGATGCTTATGTTAGTGTTATTAAAGATATAGCAGAACATATTGTATATTCTTGACCAAATATGTTTATCGAAAGGGTCGCGGAAGTCAGTGATAGCTATTTCTAAGCTTTCGTTGGTTAGAGATAAGGATATAGCAAGGAATTGATTTTTAAGATAGATTAGGCTTTTGTAAATAGATTCATAAGAGCAGTTGTCGAAATGGTATACCTTGGTAAATAGGAAGTATATAGTGGATCCTTTGTGCTCAAAGGATATAAACGTATATAGGGTTCCTTTCCCATTTAGGAATTCGCTAGGATCTAGGATGTTGCTTAGGATTTCTTCGATATACGGGTTAGAAGTATCAAGGTCGATTAAGGTAGGAATAACGATGTGTTTGCTAAGAGTTTTAAGAATACTTTCGTTAAATTCGAGGATTTTAGTATTACTATTGAATTGTTTTTCTGACATGATTTTCAGGAATTTGCTGTAGTTTTCATCAGAAGGAGGAGCGGGATTAGCAGGAGAAGCAGTTAAACCAGAAGGTGAGTGAGGAGTTAGAACGGGTTCAGTGGATTCAGCGGGATCAGTGGATTCGGCGGGAGGAAGCAGAGGATTGGAATTATCAGGTGAGTGATTATTGCTTTCAGATATCTGATAAAGCGTCGTCGTTTTCCAACAGGTCTATGGAAGGGACTTCGGTAGAGCCTAGAGGAACAGAGGGTATCTGGATATCGAGGTCGTCAAGAGTTATAGGGCTAAACGCAGGTGATGGATATTGAATATCTTGACGGGAGGTAGAAGGAATAGGATTATCGTATGGATTTTCTATTGAGTCTTGAGTTGTTTGTACAGGATTCACTGGGAATCTGGATAGAGCATCAGCATTGCTGTTGATTACGCCTTTCTTGTATTCGATTTTGTAATCAAACTCTTCTAGTTTTAGACGCCATCTAACTAAACGGGAACCTGGATCTTTACAATTGAAAAGCCATTTTAATGGCCTATGATCAGTGACAATAGTGAATTTATGACCATATAGATAGGGACGGAAGGTTTTTGTTCCGAATACGATGGCTAAGCATTCTTTTTCGGTTATGGAATAGTTAGTTTCGGCTTTATTTAGTGTTCTCGAAGCATAAGCTATGCGGCGGTCTTTACCTATATCCCCTTGAGATAGGATAGCGGAGATAGCATAGTTAGACGCGTCGCAGGTTAGGACAAAAGGTTCAGTGAAATCAGGGTAAATAAGGATAGGAGCAGAAACGAGTTTTTCTTTTAATTTGTCAAAAGCTTGTTGTTGCTCGTTTGACCAGGAGAAAGTGATGTCCTTTTTTAGTAAAGCAGTTAGGGGTTTGGCGATTTTGGAGAATTCAGGGATAAAACGACGATAGTTAGAGACTAGACCTAGGAAGGATTTGGTATCTTTTGGACATTAAGGAATAGGAAACTGTGTTACAGCCTTGATTTTGTCTGGATTTGGGCTGATGCCTTTGTCACTAATAATATGACCAAGATAGCCGACTTCTTTGCGTAGAAATTCGCATTTGTCGGGCTGGAGTTTGAGGTTATGTTTACGTAATCTTCCGAAGATTTTAGAGAGCTTTTCGCAGTGATTAGGGAGGTCGTGTGAATAGATAACAACATCGTCGAGGTAAATGTAGCAGTGAATGCCTTGAAGGCTAGCTAGGGCTGTGTTCATGTGACGTTGGAAAGTCGCGGGAGCATTTTTAAGTCCAAACGGCATGCGTTTGAACTCGAAATGTCCTTGCGGAACGGTGAAAACAGTTTTAGGAGCGTCCTTTTTTGATATGGAAATTTGGTGAAAACCAGAACAGAGATCGAGAGTGGAAAAGTATTTGCTTTTACCTAATTGGTCTACGATTTCGTGAATTTGTGGAATTGGGTAACTTTCCCCGATGGTAATATCGTTAAGCTTTCTGTAGTCTATAACGATGCGCCATTTCTTTTGGCCGGAAGAGTCAATTTTATTTGGGACTACCCATATAGGGAATGACCATGGAGAAGTAGAAGGTTGGATAATGTCTTGAGATAGCATTTTGAGAATAGCTTCGTTGAGATTTGGGTTTCAACTTCCTTTTTGTGGATTTCTGGGAATCTGTAGGATTTGACGTTGATAAGCTCAGAGGGATTAGTATTTATCTCATGCTCTAGTAAGTTGGTGGTGGTAAGGTTGTCGTTAGGTAATTGGAATATGTCTGAATATTGGGCACATATGTCGAGGAGTCAAGATTTTTCTTCGTCGTTTAAATGTTCTGTCCTAAGCATGTTTAGGACTTGATTTCTGCGGGATGTAGAAGATTTAGTGTTATAGGGTTCGGAGTTATAGATAAAGGAGGAATTAGCATTGAAGGGTTGGAGATTTATTTTAATGTCGGAATTGATTTCGACTGTGTCTTCAGATGTATTTAATACAGATACGTTTACTATGTTGTTGTCTTTTACAGTGACAAGGAAATTAGCAATTAGGAGAGTCGGAGATATGTTGATCTAGAATGAGTCCTCCACGATATTCGGGGTTAGTAACTGCACATTCAATTATTGTTTCGGTGCGAGGCGGAATTTTGTAGGTTAGCTCGTAATATTTTAGTCTAACCACGAAATGTCTGATTTGTAATGTGCCGGAATTGTAATCAATAATGCCATCTAAGTCATTGAAAAGATCGGTGCCGATGATGCCATCGATATTCAAATCTATTTCTTCAATTACGTGGAATTTATAAGTAAGATCGGAATGAGCGTCCGTGAATAATTTTAATTGGAAGTGGCCTATAGTAGACACGGTTTCGTCACTGGTATTAATACCTTTTAATTGAATTGTTTCGTTTTTCAGGGCTGGCATAACATTCATTGAAGATCGTTTTACAAGACTAACACAGGAACTGGTGTCAACTAGGAACGAGAGGTCACGATTATTAACTTGGGTTCGGATATTGACGTGAGGTAGGTATCGTTTATAAGAGCTGATTACGTATAGAGTAGGGGTTGGAATGGAATTGGCTGAATTAGGAGGTACAAAGGATGTAGTAGATGCAGTGAATTTAGAGGAGTTGGTAGTCGCAACGGATTTGGTAGATCTATTGGTAATTGGAGGTTTAGCAGGTATAAAGCAAGATTCAGTGGACTTGGTTAGTGAATGGTAAGGTTTTGAGGATACAGCAGATGCAGTGGGAACAGTGGATCTGGTATGTATATAACGAGACGTAGAGAATGCAGCGGGGACAGAGGATACAGCGGATGTACGAGGCACAGTGGATGCAGAGGATCTGGTAGGTATTTTATAGGATACAGAGGGAGCAGAGGATACAGTGGATGTAGGAGGTCTAGGAGATTTGATAGGATTATCTCGGGATGCAGTGGATACAGAGGATGCAGTGGATGTACGGGGCACAGCGGATGCAGAGGATTTGGTAAGTATTTTATGAGATGCAGAGGATACAGTGGATATAGAAGGTTTAGAGGATCTAGTAAGACTATCTCGGGATGCAGTGGTAGAATTTCGCGGTCGAACTCCTGATACGGCGGATGCGTAGGATTTAGTAGGAACAGCGGATACAGAGGATACAGAGATAGAGCTTTCCTTATGGGGCTGGTTACCCTTCGGTGTAGCTCTGGATATAGAGGATTTAGTAGATACAGTGACTGATCTTCCCTTTTGGGGCTGGTTACCCTGCGGTGTAGCTCTGGATACAGAGGATTTAGTAGATACAGTGACTGAGCTTCCCTTTTGGGGCTGGTTACCCTGTGGTGTAGCTCTTGATACAGTGGGTTTAGAAAGGGTGTCATTATGAAAGGATTGAGACGATTTTGAATGGTTTTGGGGTCTCACGAGACACCGTCATGAGCCCTCTATTCGTTGAAAGGAAGATCTTCCTCGTAGGTAGAGTCGTCTTGGGTGTAATGGACTCGATTTTGGAAGTTTGGACGCTGGGGAGGACGAGTCGTGTTCGGGTTAGAGCGTTGGGGGTAGGTGTTATTATTCCTAGCCCTATTGTTGTTGTATTCGCGCTTCCGACAGACGTCTATGGTATGCCCTACGTTCTTACAATATCGACACGTAGGTGGCGTAGAGTTGGACGACTGACCAATGTTGTGGACCATTGGTTTAGGACGATCTTGGGAATTAGAAGGTTTTTGTGAGTATCGATTTCGATAACGGTTACGTTTTGATAGTAGCATTTGTATTTTTTCCTCGGATATAGCATAGTTAATAGCTTCGTTGAGCGTAGAAGGACTTTTCATGCAAACTAGGTTGCCGATTTTGGGTATAAGACCCATTAGGAAAGAGTGTACGGCTAGATCTTCCATAGCTGAAGTCTTCCCTGACAGCTCTGCTTTTTTCTTATTTGAAAGAGTGATTTCTGTAAGAATTTGAGCGAGACACGTTTCAATTTTGATTGAGTATTGGCTGACCGACTCACCCGGCGATTGGTGAGTTTCTTGTAATTCACTGAGTAAGTGAGCGTAATGTTTACGCTCGCCGAATTGCGATTGTAAGAAAGAGATAAGTGACTCCCAACTGTCGAAGTCTTTTATTGAAGCAGCGGATTCAGCTTTGCCCTCAAGCCGGCAAAGTATGAAATTTAAAAGGATTGGTTTTTGAGTTGTTGAAGCTAATCGATATGCGTTTTCGCAGTTATTTATAAAGGAATTTAGTTTATCGCGAGACCCATCGTAGGGTTTAATGAATTTGAATAGTGTATTAATATCGATACGGTCAAGGAGAACGGTTTCTTCCTTCTTTGTCGTCATTGTTGACAGCTAAAAATAGTACAAAGGTACACAGAAATACACAAAGGCAATGGAAAGATATAGAACTTATAGTAAGAATTAGAACAAAGGGTTACTTAGATAGTACAAAGTTTGACTAAGATTTGGTATAGTGTTACAATGTAAGTAACAATGGAGTTTGTTGTAGCTCGATGCGGCGACGGTCGGACGGCCGGAACTGATAACGATGTAGTACTGAGAATATGGGATTGTAACGCACTGTGTGGACTTTGTTCACTTTATGAATTTGGGCACTTTCGATTTTGAAATGGAATAATATAGCACTGCACTGGATAAAAATGTTTGCTTTTCAGGACGCTGGCGACGATGATGAGGAGAATGAATATGATCACCTCGTGTAGAGTTGGTATGTCCCTTCTTCTGGAGCTCGGCGGCCTGTCTGCGGGCCACTCGGGGACTGGAACTCGGGACCGTCCATCCGCCGCATACTGCGCGGTGAACAACACACCGCGCAGTATGCGGCGGATGGACGGTTCGAGAGATAGTGCGATTCTCGAACTACGGCGAATGCGAGACGGCGGAGTATTACCGGAGCGAGATACGGAGACGGACCGGGGATTTCTGAGGAATCCCTTTACGCTGCCACCAAATGTTAAGCGGGACCGGGAAAGTGTCTTTTTAAAAAAAGATATTTGAACTAGCTAAAATGATTTATTGGAACACGGTACACACACGTAATGTTAGATATAGTATAAACTGATTTAGAAATTGAACAAGGATTTAGGACTTGAGACTGGCACACTAAGGATATGGTAGTACTGTTCGCGTTAGATGATGGATGCAGACTGAGGTTGAAAGGGACTGAATGAATAAGGAAGGCAAAAGTGCTGACACGGAGATTTAGGCATTGGTAGGGATTTGTGATGAGTAGTATGGATAGGCAACTGTGTTAGCATTTTAGGGTTCAAGAGGCGTTTGTAACAAATCGACAGCAGTCAAACAATATTTGTAGCCTTGTGACAGTGGTAATGGGCTTACTAGGTCAATATGAATGTTGGTAAATCTTGCACGGGGCAATTTAAATGTTCCTAAGGGAGCTGTTACATGGCGGCTTACTTTAGCACGCTGACAAGAGAGACAAGATCGAGCCTATTCCTTACAGTCTTTCCTAACACCTGGCCAAACAAAACGCTCAGCTATTAATTTTGCAGTAGCTTAAACACCGGGATGGCTAAGGGAATGGACACAATCAAAAACTTGCTTACGTAGCATTGTTGGTACAAGGGTCTGGGAGACTGTGAACTTATATCGCAGAACAGAAAATTACAACTTCCAGGAACTTGGATTTTATCAAATTTCAATGATGAGCCTTCCTTCAAAAGGTTTTGCAATTCTGGGTCAGCAATTTGACATTCCGCCAAACGGTCTAAACTCACAGGAGTCTGTAGCTCGTCCGAACGAGATAAGGTGTCGGCCACGACATTATCTTTGCCGGATATATGCCTTATGTCGGTGGTAAATTGAGCTATCTAGTCCAGGTGGCGGAATTGCCTAGGTGAACAGGTCTTTTTACGGTCGAAAAATGCAAAACTTAGTGGCTTATGATCTGTGTAAATTATAAAGTGCCTCGCTTCAAGCATATGACTGAAGTATTTGATTGCCTCATATATGGCTAATAATTCCCTATCATACGGGGAGTATTTAGATTGAGTAGGGCTAAGTTTTCTAGAAAAGAATGCCAAAGGTTGCCAGCCATTAGAATGTAGTTGCTGTAATACTGCACCAATCGCTGTGTCCGATGCGTCGGTTACTAATACGAGTTTGGTACTGCAGTCGGGATGAGCTTGTAAAGCGGCTTCAGCTAGGCTTGCCTTGCATGCATCAAACGCTTGCAATGTTTCACCCGAAAGATTAATAGGGTGAGAACCTTTAACATTCCCCTCCAGAAGCTTATGAAGCGGGGCTTGCATTTGGGCTGCCTTAGGAAGAAATCGGCGATAAAAGTTAATCATACCAAGGAAATGTCTAAGTTGGCGAACGTCTTTGGGTAGAGGGAAGCTCTTGATAGCTTCAACCTTTGAGTCAAGAGGTTTGGTGCTTTTCTCCGAGATGCTGTAACCTAAAAATGATACTTCGGGTGCACCAAAGACATTTCGACATATTTATCACCATGCCGAAGTCCCTCATCCTGCTGAAAAGGATACGGAGGTGCCTTTCGTGATCGACCTGGCTTTGGGAGAATACTAAAAATCTACGATAAAAGTATAGCAGAAATCGAGTCCCCTGGTCATTTCATCAACAAAACGCTGAAAAGTCTGACTTGCGTTACGTAGACCGAACGTCATATACGGAAATTCGTATAAACCGAAGGGTGTCGTGATGGCCGTCTTCGGAATATCCTCCACGCTGACAGGTATTTGATAAATGCCTTTACCAGGTCAATCGTGCTGAAAACTTTGCAACCTGAAATGCTATGAGCAAAGTCATGTATATGTTTTATCGGATACCTGTCACGGATGGTCCTCGCGTTGAGCATTCGGTAATCTCCGCAGGATCGCCAGCCGTTGTCCTTCTTCGAAACTAGATGAAGGGGAGATGACCAGGGACTCTCGGAAGGCTTGGCGGTTCCGTTGGCTAACATAAGCTGAAATTCCTGCTTAGCAATTTTTAATTTAACTGGCGCTAAACGCCTGGGTGAGCAAGCTACTGGAGGGCCTGGTGTCGTGCGTATATGGTGTACGGTGTTGTGTGGAGTGTTGCGTTGTGTACCGGCTGGTCGAGTGATCTCGGGAATCTCGAGAAGTATTTTGTGGTACCTCGTATCGCCAGTAATGACCTTAATAGACGATATAGAGGAGTCTGAACTATACAAGGCAAAAGTAGATACATTAGTGTTACTATCTATTAATCGTTGGTTGCGACAGTCGACGATTAATGAGTAAAATATAAGAAAATCGACACCGATGATAGGCTTACTGACATCAGTAACCACGAAACGCCATTTAACGTCTCTACGTAGACCTAAATTTAGACATAAGTCCACATAACCATACGTTATGATCGCTGTACCGTTGGCGGCACAGAGTTGGTAGTTGGAAGCTGCACGACGATCACGAAGCAGACAGCGAGGATAAACGCAGAGGTCACTACTAGTGTCGACCAGATACTGAGTCTTCGTAGCTCTGTCTGTGACGAACAGGCGACCAGTCGTAGAAGATGGGCAGTCGTCAGTCGCCGTTATCGACCGCCCAAAGCGTTTCCCGCTTTGTAGTCGCAGTTTTATGCAGCGATGGGCCTTGTTACCGTAGTTGCTATGGTACCAGTACACGGGAAATTTTTGGTAACTTGCTGACGATCGGGTCGATGATTGGCTGCGTCTTGGACTCTTGCTACGATGACGCTGCCTTGGACGTCCCTCTCGAAGATGAGTAGTAAGGTCCTTCATAGCTTGCTTCAGCTCAGCGATCTCATTAGCTAGCTCGTTCACTGTAGGACCTGATGATGAGGTCGCAGCTACGTGTACGGCCGGTGAAGCGAATGTCCTGGATGCGGTCTGCCAACTCTGCCAGCGCTTCCAGGATAGCCTGCAGCTGCGAGGCTAGAAGCGGCTGGATGTGGATGGCAGTCGGCTACTCCATATCGTACGCAGAAAGTCTTCGGGTACTCTAGGGCTAGCTAGATTTCTACGACTGGTCGCCTGTTCTTCACAGACAATAAATACGACAAGCTGAAGACGGAGCTCATAAAGCTTATGTCGGACTCGCAAGAACGAAAAGTTGAACAACTTTTAATGCATCAAGAGCTCGGTGACAGGAAACCCTCTCAATTCCTACGCCACCTGCAGAGGCAGTAACTTACCTAACAGGCCTTAAAAGTTGTTCAACTTTTCGTTCTTGCGAGTCCGACATAAGCTTTATGAGCTCCGTCTTCAGCTTGTCGTATTTATTGTCAGCTGGAGGTGACAAAATTATGTCCCTTACCTCTTTAGAGATCTGAGGCTCCAAGTGTCCAACGACATAATTGAATTTGGTACCGTCTGCGGATATGCTAGCGTTCGCGAATTGTGCCTCTATCTGCGCAAACCACAAATCCGGTTCTTCGTGCCAAAATGGCGGTAGCTTGACGCTAACACGATAAAAGTCCTGAGAGACATTGGAAACGCGCCTATCTTTTCGCACTGTATTTTGTTCTGCCTGAGAGTACGGGTTTTTTCACTATCATTCATTTTAAGTGTTCACAGGGGTCACCAGTATAGTTTTTTAGGGTATTGTTTCATACACTAAAACTATATTTAAAAAGTCAGAAGGAGTAAAAATATTATATTTATATTTAAAACTAAATTTTTACGTGTTTTAACATCAGAGCAAATTCCAAAACGTCAAAATCAAAATCTCTTCTTTTCTTTTTTTTTGCACCCAACAACAACTCGAAATAGGTAGCCTATGAAGGTTGTATATATGGTGAACGGATCAAGGAGTATTAATATAAATATTTAATCATCATCATCCTCTTAGCGTTATCCCAGTTTCAATCTGGGGTCCGCTTACTAGTCTAACCGGATTTGGCTGAATATTAGCTTTTCCACGGAGCGACTGCCTGTCAGACCTCCGCAACCCGAAGGGATAGCGATATTCCATGGTTTAGACTAGTGTCAGTTTATTAGAAGGTTCTGACGCCCTGTAACGATTGTCTAAGATCTTCATGACAACCGGGACCGACGGCTTAACGTGCTCTCCGAGGCACGGGACAAGCGATAATTAACAATTCAATACGCACATAACTCCGAAAAGTCATTGGTGCGCGCCGTGGATTCGAACCCGATACCCTCTGCATGGCAGTCTGTTCACTGTTGGTATCTCCACTAGGCTATCGCTTCCTTCAATACTATATCATATTAAATATAAATATTTAATATGATATAGTATTTATTAGTATCTTGTATAAATGTAAATAGTTAATGTTTGTATATATAAATATGTGTAAGTATTGTGTAAATATATTAATCGTAAATAAATGAACAGATAAATATACACTATAGATAAATATGTGTGAGGTATCCCACAAAATAATACTGATTATAGAAGGCTATTTCTGTTATGACAACTCATCAGTGGCCACTAATTGGTACAATGCTACGTGTTAAAAAGTTACACACAAAAAATTACACAACTGTATTTGCCTTATAATAATTTATTCGTTTGTGTCCTATTACTGTTATATAATATGCTTCTGTTTAAAATAGAAATAGTTTTTATGATAAGTCAAATCGATATATCGGTTTAGTAATGTTTCGTTTAGTCTATTGTAAATTATGACTATGGTCACACTATGAACTGTCATTGTCTTCCGTTGCTGAAAATTTTTCTTGCGCTCACGCAGTTTTGTACTCTTGCGTTTTGAATTTAATTATATTGATCGCCTTTTGGAAAGCACATCCTGGTAGCTTCGCGAATCGTTTTGTGATAAAAGATAAAATTGTAAAATTGAACATTGCAAAAATTGTGTGAATCCGGTGTCGACCGCCACGTGCCATCGTGCCTTGAAGACGTTGCGTTTGCAGCCTAATCGCTAAGTATTTAGATAATTCACCAGCTAATATTGGCCAGTTTTAGATCTGTGTGTGTTTCTAACTTAGCTCCAAGCGTGACATCCAGTGAAGATTTGGTAAGAAAATTTTATTAATATTGATAGTTGTAATTCACTGTGCAACGCAGTGCATTGTGTGTAGATCCTTGTCTTGTCGTCGTCAGGTAGATGTATTACAACTTCCACTGCGCACTCTGAACAATTTCCCTACGGCAATTCTAGACATAATCTTTGGTATCAGAGCTGTAGTTGAAATCAAGCCGCTGTTGCATTGTTGAGTACTAACTTCAGATTAATATTGTAATCTTGTATTTTATCACCTTGTAGACAGTATTGTAGTGTTTGTCAGGTCAGCTTTTGCCTTTAATACATGAATTTATTTGTATTAGCTCACCTATTTAATTCAAACACATTGTCATACGTAACCTCAATCAGTAATTGTTTGATTTAAATTGTTGAAATCTAACATAGATTTGTTGTTGTTAGTATTAATATGTCACTTTGATTGGATACATAACAATTACATGTATCAATTAATGAAGTTAATTGTTAATTGCATATATTGAGTTTAAAACATTATAACAACCAAACTTGACCTTGCATCTTGGGCGGGTCACATTAATAAACCTTTATTTTGTTATAATATATAGATAATATTGTTAGGTAACACTATTCAGCAGTCTGTCCGCCTCGATGAGTCATCATCGAACTGGTGTGACAACAACTCTGGCGTTCCTCAAGGCGGTTTTATTTCTCCTTTGTTATTTTCTATGTTTATTAATCTCTTAGCTCAAAATCTTCAATGCGCTTATCACTTATATGCCGATGACTTGCAGATTTACTCTCAGGCAACTGTTGAAGATGTTGCATTAGCAATCCATAGGGTTAACAAGGATTTACTTGCCATAAAACGTTGGTCAGACCAGTTTGGCTTGTCTGTAAATCCCAGTAAATGCCAAGCCATAATCATTGGCAGCCAGTGGTCAATAAAAAGAATAGATTTAGCAACTCTGCCAACGCTAGTCTATGATGGTACAACTATAGATTTCTGTCCAGTGGTCAAAAACCGTGGCCTGCATATGGACTGTACCTTGAGTTGGCGTAACCAAGTAACTCAAGTCAGCCAGAAAATTACCGGTACCCTACGTGCTCTAAATCTCTTAAGAAACTTCCTCCCACCCAAGACCAAGACAATGCTGGTGCAAATTTTGGTTTTCCCGTTGATCGACTATGGTGATGTATGCTACTATGACCTGAATGCAGAACTTCTCAACAAACTGGATCGTCTTCTTAATAACTGCATTCGATTTATCTTTAACCTTCGCAAGTATGATCATGTATCTACTTATCGTTCTCAATTGAAGTGGCTTTCTGTTCGTCAAAGACGCAGTATGCGTGCCCTCACTACTCTCTACTCTATCCTTATGTCTCCCAATACCCCAGAATACCTTAATTATTATTTCCAATATTTGAGTTCCAACCATGATCGAAATCTTCGTTCTTCCAATAATCTTCTCCTACTTTGTCCTTCACATAGTTCTGCTTTAATTCACTCGTCCTTTCCCATTCAAGCAATCCTTCTTTGGAATGCCCTCCCTCTAGAAATCAGGATGGCTATAGTAGCCATTTGTAGTCAAAGGATCGCCTTAAATCCAGAGTAAAACAGCTGTTGTTGGATAAGCTGGCAGAAGTATCCTAATTATATGTTTATGTAGTATTTAGTGTATATATATATTTAATATTATTAGAATTAGTTATGTATCCTTAGTTTATAATTGCTATGTATTTAAATTTTGTATACTTAACTATTTATATGTTCTTGTATTATCAAATGTATGTATTTTTAAACTATGTATATATGTATTACGTTTATGCTACAAAAGTTCTTCTTCACTCACTTCTACAATACACCTACTTTTAATCTCTGCACCACTCTAAGGTAGACTGGTAGAGAATGCCTTAGGCATTAAGTCCGCCTTTATACGCTTCAGTGTATATAAAGTTAAATAAATAAATAAAATAAAATATTCTGTGTTAACTTACTATTGTATATCACAAATAACACAGTGAGCCTGTCTGTTGCGAATAATTAATTAATTCATTTAAAGTTCAACATTTAATTTGCTGTAGATTATAAACCTTTTGATAACTTTGTCCCTATGTCAATATATTGAAAAAAGCAGATTTTGAGCTTGTTATATAATTTTGTTGGGCAGTAAATACCTGTCACTTGCTTGTACCAGCAGTAAACAGGCTAATACTTTGTTAGTTTCAAAGAATAAACAAATATTAAGTTTTGATTGATAATATTATTTAACGCTTGTCCGAGCTCTTTTGAAACTTGATTATGTCATCTATCAAGGACTTGCGTGCGGTTGTTGGTGCTATTGCATCAGATTTGCGCTGGTTTGCCTCAGCCAGTGCCTTGGTGAGCCGGCCTGATCGCCAGCAGGCCTAACTACAAAGGTATGAGCGGATCAATGATCGCCTGGCAAGTGTGGAACAGCAATTTCGCACTTGCAGCGCTTGCTGTCTCGAAGTGTCAGTTAATGATTTCCCCGCTGACCAGTGAAATAAAGTCAGCGAGGATTATGCCCAGGTCTTAGACCTGTATGATGCTGTCTCTAACTGTGCAAGACAGTTAATTGCCGAGAGGGACGGGCAACCCGGCTTGAAGCAGGAGCTTCCTAGGACAGCACCGGGACTGGGACTGGTGAGTAGGCTTCCCACTTTAGACATCCCGCATTTCGATGCCTGCCTAGGAAGCTACCTGGGCTTCCTTAACTTATTTGACAGCCTGGTCGATGACAGAGCTGACCTTCGGCCGGCACAAAAATTGGCCTATTTGATGTCGGTTCTGGATGGAGAGGCCAAGGGCCTCATCCAGAATCTGCCCGTGTCTGACGAGGCGTACCAGATGGCTCGGGTCTTAATTACCCGTAGGTACCACAACAAGCGTGGCCTCGCCGACACGCATATTGAGCAGATTTTAGGTTTGCCCACGCTCACCCGGGTCTTTGGGTTGCGCACCCAACTTTTGAACCCGCTTTTGGTGGCAATCAACGCACTTAAGTGCTTGGACCTGCCCGTGGACCAATGGTCCTACCTATTGGTGCACATTGTGCTGAAAAAGCTGCCTGCCGACCTGAGGTCGCGTTTTGAACAGCGCTTTGGTGGGGATAGCGCGACCCATCTGCCCCCCTTTGCTGACTTGGAGAGGTTTCTCGAGGATGAGTGCCGGGTACTGGACAACTCCGGTGGTGACACGCCGGCTAAGTCGCAGCCGTCCAAGGTCAAGGAGCAGGCTCGCGTTCACACCCGAGCCAATGTTGACCGGCGCCCTTCTCGCTTTGTAGTCACGCAGACCCCTGCCCTATAACTCCAACCTCCCCCATTTGAGACCGTTATCCTACCAACAGTTGCTGTTAGGGTCTGGGGACCCACGGGAACCTCTGTTGTTGTCCGTGCTATATTGGACACAGGTTCACAAGGATGCATTGTTTCCACTTATTTGGTAGGGCAGGTTAAATTAAAAATGGGCTCTTTTCCCAATTGTATACGGGGAATAGGTGACGTAGCCTCTAATGTTAAGTAATGTTGAAGGGCAAGTTAAAGTTTTGTTTGCCCCTGTTGAATCTTCACACCCGAGGATTTAAACCTCGGCTATTGTGCTGAAGAATATTTTGGGTATGCATCCACAGAAACAGCTACCTGCTGCTGTGGTGAATTTGACATCGGGATTGGATCTGGCAGACCCCAAATTTGACACACCGGGACAAATCGATTTGTTGATTGGCTCTGATGTCCTCGGTGGAATTTTGATTGGTGGGAAACGGGTCTTGGTGCCAAATGGTTTGACTGCTATCCCGACCATATCGTGGGTATAATGGAAGAACTAAATAATTCAGATTTTGGCCAAATTGACCTTTTACCATTTTCGTGAACCTCAAAATGTGCCGCATCTTTTGGTCTAACAAACATTCTTATATCTTAACCTAGTCCAAAAATAAAGCCATTTTTGTGTTTCAATTGTAGAAATAGATATGTATAAATGAACATTTTTTATTAGTAGAAAAATGAATAACTCTATAAATAAATGAACATCTGTGACTTCTGATCACTTGAGTATGAAATGAATTAGCTAAATTGAGTTATTTAGTTCTTCCGCGCACGAAAATATTTTAATGAAACTAGTCAAGTTGAAGGAAAACTAAACAACTTGAGTTATTTAATTCGGGCATTAATGAGTGTTCTTTCGTTTTTAAATAAGTATTTTTATCTATTTCTTCTTCAAGAAAATATAAATTTATAAGAGATTCCAATCAAATAAATGTCAATAAGTGAAATTATTTAATATTTCTATTTATAACATACGCACGTAAGCAAAGTTATCGTGCAATTCAGTAGAACAATTTAGCGCGAAATAATGTAAACCTATAGATCAACCATTCTCAAAGTGTGCTCCGCAGAGCGCCAGGGCTCCACGAAGCATCTCTAGAGGCTCCACGACAATTTTGTTCCAATTAAAATAATAAAACTTAATTATAACTAAATCACTAGGTAGCAGAATACAGCAAAATGATCGATTTTGATTCTAAACTCACTGCAACTTAAAGTAGTAGTACGTGCTATATGCTATGTTTTACCGGCGATTTATTACAATCGGATAATTGTAGCATAAACAGATATAAGTACTATTATTAGACATATTATGTTACTAAGGTAGGCAGCGATAGCCTAGTGGAGATATCAACAGACTGTCATTCACTGGGCTCGGGTTAGAATTCTAGGCAGTAAATTTTCGAAGTTATGTGTTTAAATTATTAATTATGCTCGCCTCGTGCCTCAGAGAGCAGCTCTTTAAGACTGGGTGGCGTGGACACGCCTTCCTACTTTTTTCTGACATCAAGATTTGATTTCTTCCAGCCACCGGTGCAGGCTAGGTTTCTCAAAGGCTGTTTAGTACCGTGGGCCAAATCCATACAGAGCATATTTTTTCATAGAAGACAACCGGCCGCTGTGGCTGTCTTTTGTGGATTACGAAAATGCCTTCAACTCCATTGAAACTGGGCTGTCCTGCAATGCACTGCCTACACTACATGTCTCTCAGAGAGCTATGAAAAGGACAATGCTAGGGATTTCGCTGATGGATAATTTTTGGCACGAGATTATCCGACAGAAGACCAAAGTAACTGACATATGTAGTTCAGAGTTATAGCAAATTGAATGGGGGAACTTATGGTCTGTGGATTAAAAGCAGGTTTTTAAATTAAGGCCACGCCTCGGCAAGCCTAGTGGTGGCCGCCAGAATGGGTTTTGTGGCATACTCTGGGGAGGCCCACCTCTAGGAGTGATAGGCTGATGAAATGAGTTAAATGAGATTAAGTAGTTAATATAACTAATATTTGACCATTATTCGCCCCCTTCCTATTATGAAAGCCTAAAGGTGAGAAAATACCTCGCGAGATAGCGAGCAAAGCGTGACGTGGCAAACCGATACTCCGAAGAGGTAGACAGAAGTTGTAATTATTACACCCACATTTGGTCATGTCATGCAATTTTAGGTCCTACGTAAAAAAGGGGTCTATTGACATTGCCGGGCACATTGCCAGACTTCGTTCTACTACTGATAATTCGGAAAAATCAGTTACCTACACTCTTGCCTAACCCGGGAATCGAACCCAAGACCTCTCAATCAACAAACGCATAGGTTATTTACTGAGCCATGGAGGCAATCAGCGACAAAATAAATATAAAATACACGAATATTTATGTCAGTAATATAGTATTTTCAGCAAATGTGGACCTTTTTGCACAACTTCTGCCTTGAATTTGTCTAGTAATGAATCGTAGTATGCTGCAGTAATAGTTATCCCTTTCGATCTCTCTCCATGAACATCCCAAAAAACAGTCAGCATCATCGATAAAACGGCCTTTGTCCTTTGGAGTCTTTCTTCCTTAGCAATTTACTGTTTGGAATGTATTATTGATTTGCGCGTATAATGGTGTATCCAGGTTTCATCTTCAGTCAATAATTGGACCAAAACTTGGATTTATTACGCCTAAACTACGCAAACCGAGCATTAAAAATGTTCATTCGAACGCGGTTTTGGTCTTAACGTGAGCAAACGCGGCCATCGCGCTGGGAGCTTCCTCATGTTTAAATCTTGATTTAATATGTAACTAATACATTTGTTGATCATTTTCATGGCCTCTACTATCTCTATTACTCAATTCAGCGGTCGTCTAGCACCATTTGGTGAAGTTTAGTGAGGTTATCGTCAGTGGTTGCAGTTTTTTGGACGTCCCGGATCTTCATCAGTTCCCTAGCTCTTACGACCAGGTTTAAATTCAGCTGCCCAAAATTTCATTGTGGTAAAACATGGAGGAGAGAGGCAGCGATAGCGTAGTGGAGGTACCAATGGCAGTCCTTACAGAGGGTATCGGGTTCAAATCCACGGCACGCACCAATGAGTTTTCAAAGTTAAGTGCGTATTAAATTGATAATTATCGCTTGCCCCGTGCCTCGGAGCACGTTAAACCGTCGGTCCGGGCTGTCATGAAGATCTTTGACAGTCATTACGGGGAGTCAGTACCTTCTTATAAACTGATACTGGTCTAAACCATGGAACATCGCTATCCCTTTGGGTTGAGGAGGTCAAACGGCAGTCGCTCTGTGGAAAAGTTGATATTCTGTCATATCTGTTTAGAACAGTAAACGGACCTCGGGCTCTAAGACGTGTAAGTCTTGGATAAAGCTAGAAGACAATGATGGAGCAAACAGTCACCATAAACAGAGTTTTAATCAAATTTAAATGGCGTCGGCGTATTGATTTTTAAAAACAAGAATTTAATGACAGGTCTAGTTAGGAGAGACTGGTAATCTGTCATACAAGTTCTCCTAGTTCAGATAGCAGTCTCTCACACAGGTTCACCTTTTTTTTTTTTTTTTGGTATCGTGTTGGAAAATCCTCATGGAGTCCCTCCGCCCCGGGGGAGAAGGACGAAGGGGACTGTCAGACTCTTACTGACTAAAAACCAACCCGTGCTCCTCATGTACCCATGTGTCGGAGGGTAGGGTTTCACCAAAGCATTCCTCGCTACCCCCCGACGGCGGATGAAGGTGTTGGGCTCCGCCGCCAAAACACGCAGCGGCCGCAGAGGATAGGGAGGACGGCAACGCAACACCGCATCTCCTCTTCCTCTGCGGCCCACCGCGACGCAACGATGGTGCGCCCCCATTTGGTCGCAGGAGATAGGGCGCGGGGCAACGCAACACCCACACGCCTCTCCTCCCGCGACCGCACCCGACTGCGAGGGACAGACAGTACTGTCCCCCGCACCCGCACCGAGGGACGCATCCTACGCAGGCCTCTACCAAGCCCACGTGGAGCGTCCCCTCCCGGGATCCCGCTTAGCTTCACCGTGGGTGGCTTCTAACCCACGGTTACTGAGCCCCCCCACCACGACAAGGTGGAGATCCCACGGGGGGGACACAGGTTCACCTACTTGATTATGTAACTCTTAGATTAAGACCTGATTGTTAACTATTCTGCGTGAGAGAGAAATTAGTAAACTATTTTTATTTTTTATTTTTTTAATACTAAATTTCCCATTTTCACAAAAACACTGACATCGACTCAATCAAATGGCTGTCAAACAGCAACTACTGTGTTGGTGGGCAACCGCCACAAGAAGTACAATTACATCCACAACACTTTTTTGACGAGTGCTGCTTATTTCAGATTGAGGTTGGAATTTTTTCAGACCACCCTAGTATGTTTTAATGCAAAAGAAAGTTATTTTAATTTTATTTGATTTTTATTTTATTTTCTATTTCTTATAAAAAGTAATTTATTTGACTTTATTACATAATTATAATATTGTTGCCAAACCTAATTCTGTTAATTTTGATATTGTAATTTTACGTTTATTTTTTTATATATACAATGTTACTACTTCCAACCCAGGTTTTTTATTTCATGTGAGATCAATAATCAGTGATAAAATTTCACAAATAAACTTTCACAAAGAATGCCTAACTTTCGTGTTTAAATATTTCTTTAGGTTCAACACTCAATAAGTAAACTTATTTGACCCAAATTCATGTATTCACATTCATCTAATGTGTGGGAAAACTGAATAACTACAATATAAAATTAGCTAACTACGGTATGTTTGCAATATCTTGGTGTGGCAAATTTGGATAACTTGTTTTTTTATTTTTATAATTTTTTTGGCTTATGATAAAAGTCGACAGCAAACATGCTTAACGTATATAAAATCGCCCACGGTAAAATTGTTCTCCATTTCTTAGTGATGTCAAAATAAGTGTCAAAAAAACAGTAAATCGCGATTATCTTGAAACTTGAAATTTTGAGTTATTCAGTTCTTCCATTATACCCACGATATTTGGATTTGCTTTGATGGGACCTGTACCTAGGGACCCCCTCCACCTGAACTTGATAATTTGTTGGCTGTAGGCTCTGCTCTCTCTGATGCGGTTCAGTTCGGGTTTTGGGAAATAGAAGAGCCCCCTCAAGCTGCCCGTTTGAATCCTGAACATGAGGAGTGCGAGCTGTTCTTCCAGAACAACACTGGTCGACTCCGTTCTGGTCGGCTTATTACGAAGCTACTTTTTCTGTCTGTTGGGCCTCCGCTTGGTGAGTCACGACCTTTAGCCGAAAAGAGATTGTTGGCTATGGAGCGTCGTATGGGTCGTGATCCGGAGCTCAGACAGAAGTACATTGAGTTCATGAGAGAATATGAACAATTGGGACACATGTCCGTGACAAATTTGGATTGGCGTTCGGTGGAGCACTACTTTCTCCCGCATCATGCGGTATTGAAGTCATCGACTGGCAAGCTGCGCACAGTGTTTGATGGTTCTGCGCAGACTTCAACAGGCGTATCCTTGAACCAGTGCTTGCATTCTGGTCCCAAGTTGGTCAAGGACCTTTGTGACGTCATCACCAGCTTCCGACGACATCAGGTTGTCTTTGTAGCCGATATAAAAATGATGTTCAGGCAGACGATTATCCACCCTGATGACCGTCGCTTCCAGCTGATCCTTTGGAGAGAGTCCCGTCGCGATCCTATGGTCGTCTACGAGCTCAATACCAATACGTACGGGTTAAGGTCAAGCCCCTACTTGGCAATACGTTCTCTTTGGGAGCTCGCAGACCGCGAAGGCTTACGTTTCCCACGAGCCTCCGCTATCTTGAAAAACGATATTTACGTGGATGACATTTGTTCAGGCGCCTCCACAGCGGACGAGGCGATCCTCCTGCGGGACGAATTGATAGGTATTTTGGCCTCCGCTAGTTATGAGTAGCGCACTTGATGCGCAAATGGATTTCCAACTCACCAGCGCTTTTGGAAGGCTTGCCAGAGGATCATCAGCAAGATCCACATCTATTTGAGATTGTTAACAACCCCGCCATGATGGCTGTTTTCGGCGTTCAGTACAGACCAGTCCAAGACATCTTTACGTATAACGTAGACTTGAAATTGCCTTGTTCTTGGACTAAACGTCTCGTATTGTCTACAGTCGCCAGAACCTTTGATCCGAACGGTTGGATCTGTCCAGTTATATTTTGGGCAAAATGCTTCTTGCAGAAGCTTTGGACAGCAGGGTTGACCTGGGACGAACCTCTACACGCTACCCTTGTTGAGAAATGGACCTCTTTTGTATCCTCACTTCCTGCCGTCAACGAGATCTCCTTGCCTCGTCCTATCCTGCCTCCCGGGAAGTACAAGGCCACACTTAACGGGTTTTGTGATGCCTCGGAACGTGGTCACGCGGCCGTGGTGTACTCGCGCACAGTTAGTGCCTCAGGTCAGGTGAGGGTTTTCCTGATCATGGCGAAGAGCAAGGTTGCACCCCTTCAGACATCTCTGACCATCCCGAAATTGGAGCCCTCGGGAGCAGCCCTACTTGTACGCTTATTGAACCACGTGTCTAGTACTTTGGGTAAAAGCATTTGTATTAATGGGACCTACGCCTGGACAGACAGCCAAATTGTTCTTTGTTGGTTGAAGGCGTCTGTCCATATTTTGGAGGTATTTGTCGCTAATCACGTTTCCCAAATCCAGAAATCCGAAGTCAAACTTGTTTGGAGACACGTGCCAGGTGAGCTCAACCCCGCTGATTGTGCCTCGCGCGGATGCTTGACGCCTAGTTTAATAGGCCATTCGCTGTGGTGGGGTCCGGAATGGTTGGGTCGACCAGAAATTGATTGGCCTCGAACGCCAGTTTTGAATACTTCTTATTTGCCGGGTCTGCGAACACTCGCTCTTGAGAAGGTGGAATGCGCCTGCGACTCCGATTTTTTGTTGAATCGTTACAGCTCCCTCGACAAGTTGTTAGGTGTCACTGCTTGGATAAAGCGTTTTGTTTTTAACTTTAGGCACCCACAACAGAAACGACTGACAGCGTTTCTCTCACCATAGGAACGACAGGAGTCCCTCAACTTTTGGATTCGTTCTGTGCAATTGGCGCACTTTGAGAAGGAGATTGCTATCCTCAAGTCAGGGAAATTGAAATTATTGGGCGCTGTATCTAAATTGAACCCCTTTTTGGACGATACGGGTCTCTTGCGCGTTGCAGGGCGTCTCAAGAACGCCAACCTCCCTTACGGGGCACGTCACCCCCTTTTGTTACCCAAGGACGGTCATTTGGTACGCTTGTTGGTAACTGACCGTCACCTTAAGAACTCGCATGCTGGTTGTAATGCTTTGTTGGCTATTCTGCAACGCGAGTTTTGGATTTTGTCGGCCCGAAGAATTATTCGAAGTGTAGTCTTTCGCTGCATCCCTTGTCTACAATGCAGCCCTTGATGGGAGACTTACCGGCAGATCGCGTAACAGAGAGCAGGACGTTTGACGGTGTTGGCACGGACTTCGCTGGTCCCTTTTTGGTGAAAACGTCGACACTTCGAAACAGAAAGACTGTTAAGGCCTACTTGTGTGTTTTTGATTGTCTTTCCACAAAGGCCGTACACTTAGAATTTGTCTCTTCGCTTACGACCGAGGCGTTTGTAGCCACATTTGACAGATTTGTATCCCGCAGAGGGCTGGCTTCCTTGATCCGTTCTGACTGTGGCACTAACTTCAAAGGCACTTATAATTATTTGAATGACGTTGTTAATTTCCTTGAAACCAACAAAGCTGATATAGGCAATAGGCTTGCCCGACGTGGGATAAATTGGTTGTTTTCTCCACCAAATTGTCCACACTGGGGTGGTATTTTTGAGGCCACTGTAAAATTGGCCAAAACACACTTGCGCAGGACAATCGGTGAATCTGTCCTTACCTTTGAGGAACTCGCAACTGTGTTTTGAAAGATTGAGGCCGTTTTGAACTCTCGGCCATTGTGCTTGATCTCCTCAGATCCGAATGATTTGGAAGCCCTTACGCCGGGCCATTTTTTGATTGGTCGCCCACTTGTCGCCTTGCCTGAGTACCCCTATATTGATACGAGACCTGGTCGTCAATCGCGTTTTGAATTGGTACGCCAGATTACTCAGAGCTTTTGGAAACGCTAGAATTTGGAATATTTGCACATACTCCAGCAACGCGTTAAGTGAACCGACAAGAACGATCCACCCAAGATTGGTGACCTCGTTTTGATCAAGGAGGCTAACCTTCCGCCACTCAGATGGCGCAGGGGGCGCATTCTTCGTTTGGTAACTGGGGCTGATGGAGTTCCCCGATTTGCTGAGGTTTTGGTGGACGGTTCGATTCTGAGGAGAACGGTTGCAACGTTGTCACGTCTACCAACTGATTAGCGGACCGGTAGGCTGGTCCGGGGCGGGTGGATGTTTGAAATAGAAATAGTTTTTATGATAAGTCAAATCGATATATCGGTTAAGTAACGTTTAGTTTCGTCTATTGTAAATTTTGACTATGTTCACACTATGAACTGTCATTGACTTCCGTTGCTGAAAATTTTTCTTGCGCTCACGCAGTTTTTTACTCTTGCGTTTTGAATTTAATTATATTGATCGCCTTTTGGAAAGCAGACCCTGATAGCTTCGCGACTCGTTTTGTGATAAAAGATAAAGTTGTAAAATTGAACATTGCATAAATTGTGTGAATCCGGTGTCGACATCCACGTGCCATCGTGCCTTGAAGACGTTGCGTTTGCAGCCTAATCGCTAAGTATTTAGATAATTCACCAGCTAATATTAGCCAGTTTTAGATCTGTGTGTGTTTCTAACTTAGCTCCAAGCCTGACATCCAGTGAAGATTTGGTAAGAAAATTTTATTAATATTTATAGTTGTAATTCACTGTGCAACGCAGTGCATTGTGTCTAGATCCTTGTCTTGTCGTCGTCAGGTAGATGTATTACAACTTTCACTGCGCACTCAGAACAATTTCCTGCCTGCCTACGGCAACTCTAGATAGCTTCAATCAATTATAATAAACGCATCATAAAACCATTTAAACGGTCAATTATATTACAATTAATCGTCATACACATAAATAAAGCAAACAGTTATAAAACGTATCGTTTAAAACAGATGAGCGCGTAAACTGTCATTTTTCCCACGTTTGTGGAACTCGGATAACTTAACCGATTGCGGTATGTTGCATATCAATAGACGCGTAATTAAATGAGCTTTTCTAATGATATAAATTTAAACCATATAATGTGGTTGAAGCCATTGCAAGGGCAGTATAAAGTGAAATTTTGATTTTTTTTTCCCGCCATTTTTGAGCGCGATTTTATATTTCTGACATATTCCTTTTTCTCGTCGTTTTTTATTGTGGGAGCTATATAAGTATTATACACGGTTAGAAAGGTTATTTAATTTACTTTTAGAGGAAATAAATATAATGAAAATAAACATTTTAATATTAAACATAAAAAATAAAACAATGATATTTTTTAAGTGGCGCCAAATTTCATATTTTATTTTTTTAAATACCGTTTTATGTTATATATCAGATTCTAACCTAGATAACTTTCTTTTCAACTAGATTTCCAAGTATAAAAACCAATTCTGATAAGAATTATTTTTATTGGAATCTGCACAGTTGTTTACTTTTTCCCGCCAAAAAAACTGAATTCCCGCCAAAATTTTCGATACCTAATATCTCATAAATAATAAAAGTATAATATTTTTTATCAAAGGTTTATTTATATACTCATAATAAAAAAATAATACAACGCATAAATGTAACCTTATATACATACATATGTATTTAAACGTTTTTACATAAAATAAAAGGTGCATAGGGTTCCCACCAAGAACTTAGGGTCCCAAGCCAACCTCACCTGCAAGTGGTGCACCTGCCGATCAACGGACGAGGCTCTGGCAAATAAAATATCCCAAAAAGCGGCAATAGGCTCGCCACCTATTACGTGGGATCAAAATACTGGCGAAAAGTGGGCGTTTAAGATGCCTCTGCTTAACCCTTCGGGGAAACAGGCGTGAGTCTATGTATGTATGTACATAAAATAAAATAAAAATGCCGTTTTTACGATATTTTTGTCAAGAATTAAAGTAATACACCATATTTATTTATTTTTTTGCTGTAACTTCATTTTTAATCAGTTAATTTACACTAAAAACATAAAAATATGATATAAAATTACATAATTTGTTTACAATGATGTTTCTAATCCATAATTGCGCCCCGCGCGCGGAATGCAAAGTCAGCAAAATATATATTTTTTTCAAATGCTTACATCTAAATAATTTTCTGCAAGTATTGCTATAACTTTATTACATAGATAATATCACCAGGTATATGAAAAAACAACAGCAATCAAGTTTCAGCTAATACTTTTATTATGATAAGCAAAAGTGTCGAGTAAGTCGTTAAAGACGACATTGTTTACGTTACGACCGCTCGCCTAAAGTAAACATTTCATTCAAACGTATTTTGTTTTATACTATTAGAATGAGTCATTCATTTGGTTGCAGATAAATAAACACCACTCCTCTCACGTTATTAACAATCGAACAAAAACGAATTCATTGATCGCGCCCGTCTTTAAATGGCGGCGCGCACTTGAAATTTGTCGATGCTGAGTAAGCACTTAAAAATGGTGAGAGGGCAAGCGGATATAAATAATAATTTATTGTACCAGCAGCTCTTGACCAAACACAAAATGGCTAACGGCTTAATGTTGAGAAGTTATTAGTTTATTTTCAGATATTAAGCAATCTAAAAAACACACATAAACATAAAGGTTAACCATATCTTTTTCTAAAAGTGGCATCAATATTGATTAATGAAACAAAATTACGCGAGTAATTATTTTAAATTCGTCAGCTTACCAAATCTTTTCAGATCCAAAAAGCATTAAAACAAAGACGGATAATTTCCCAACCATTTTCATCATTAAAATCTTTAATAATTATACGTTCTTTTAAAAGGAACCAATTAATGAAACAAAAAAAGAAAAGGCACGAAATGAATTAATTGCTACCCAAATTACTAAAACGATTATAAAAGAAAATATGACAAAGGTATGTCTCGTTTAGCGTAATGGTTAAAGACTCTTTCTAGTCCATTTGATTAAAAAAGCTCGCATCCTTAATCAATTGATTTTCTTCTGCGTTTCGATAGGTACCCTTATTGCCGAAGACTTAAACCTTATTGCAACGTATAATAGAGGCGTAAGTGCCATTCGGTCGAGTGTTTCAATTTGTAATTTCAATAAGGTTGAGGCTCTTCATTTGGAACAGCGGCGTTACGATAAAAGAAAGGCTTCGCTGGCTATTAAGAATTTTAAAAATGTCTACCCTTTGTTAGTTATACGATTCAACCGTTGAGGATTGGATATGCTTTGGGATTGTGTTTTGCTAATTTCAAGTATTGCTACATTTAGTATATTTATTTTTATTTATAGCTTTGCAATTATTGTTCTACAATGCTTGACAGACATTTAACTCAGCCAAAAAATAATAGTTTTTAACATCAAAAAATACTAATTATAGAAGGCTATTTCTGTTATGATAACTCATCAGTGGCCACTAATTGGTACAATGCTACGTGTTAAAATGTAATTACACACAAAAAATTACACACCTGTATTTGCCTTATAATAATTTATTCGTTTGTGTCCTATTACTGTTATATAATATGCTTCAATCAATTATAATAAACGCATCATAAAACCATTTAAATGGCCAATTATGTCACAATTAATTGTCATACACATAAATAATGCAAACAGTTATAAAACGTATCGTTTTCATTATTTACGAAGCATTAATTTATGTGGATTTCTACATTAATATATACAGAGAATGAACATTGATTAATAAATACATTGCAACTTGTTTCATCATCATCATCATCATCAGCCTTTAACAGTCCACTGCTGGACTAAGCCTCTCCTTTGAAAGGAGGAATTGGGCTACTATATCACGCTGGCCAAACGGGTTGGTATAGGGTTTGTATCAAGTTTTCCTTCTCTTACAGTGCTGTTCTCTGTGTAGCGACCAGCTACATAACACATATCACAGCGCCATCTACCCAATGACGACGGAACTACTACAACATGTCCACACCTATCGAAGACGACCCGCCAAATTCGAAAATCCTGAACCGCGCTATCAACTTTCGCGCGCTAAGACGCATATATACAACTTCCAAAGTATGTCCGTTGGCCTGCAGTCCACCAAGCACGACCACCCAGCTTGGTTAGAGGCTCCGCCCTCTAGTTGGAGGAACACCACGCCTTTATCCTCCACTCTTACGACACCCATGGGATGACATGGGGTGGTGACATTCCGTATTCTTAATCCGTCACCACACGGACTTGTTTATCTGAAATTTCTTTTTTATATAATATGAAATATGAGTCATAAATTGCTACGAAAAACGGCACATTTCAGATTGATGAAAATTATGTTCAAATGTAGGTAATTCAGATAGAAATACAGAAAAGCGTAGGTACCAAAATTGTCAAACTAGAGCCGCGGTCACCACATAACTTTTTGCTTCGTCGCAGTCGTGTTAATAGATGACATTACGCACAAATTCTGCAAATGGTTAAAAATAACCTTCAAAGAAAGGTATATCATGCGTGACACATAAGTTGTCATTTGTTGACCATAATATTTTTATAGTCATTGGGATGCAAGTGGCATCGTATCAACCGCTATAAAGGGGAGAGATATATTCAGCCATAGATCTTATGTGGCAGAAATGGACATAATAACGCAAGACCTTATAATTTTACAATTACATTACATGGTACTGGGGACAGGGGACATTCATTACTTTTTTACATAATAATAATATCCTCTGGCCTGCCTCCGTGGTCCAGTGGATAGCGTATGCGACTGCTGATCGGAGGTCCCGGATTCGATTCCCGGGTCGGGCAAAAGTGCTACTGGGTTTTTCCGAATACTCAGTAGCAGCCCGGTGTCTGGTGATGTGCCCGGTAACGGCTATAGGCTCGGCCCCTATTACGTGGGACCTAAAAATTCATGGCGAAATGCGGGTTTAATATTTACATCTCTGCCTACCCCTTCGGGGATACAGGCCTGAGACTATAAATAAAAATAATATCCTCTGCACTAAAATGTAGTCAGGGTAACAGATCAGCAAAGTAAAGCAACATTGGGAGAGGTCACAACTTGAATGGGTGACCACTTGTAGTCGCATTTACTTCAGAGCGCAACTGTACTTCAGAGGACACATTAAGATGTCGACCCAATCCTTATACGTATCTTAGGACAAGAATAGTTAGGTCATGTCAGAAACCTTTGAATTGTCTATAAGCGCCGGTACCTACCAGATTTAGCCACGTGCAAAACACAAACGCATTGGTTTCAGGAAGATTAGGTGTAGCTAATTAGATACTAATCCAAAAGTAAAAGTTGTATTAAACAATTTCTGCGATATCGATATTGGCTTCCCTTAGCTTTTATTTAAAATCTCTCGTATTCCCGTTTCTTACAAGCAACTGCACATAACCACAAGATGGAAGTAATCCCCGCACTCTTAATAGCCGTCAAACAAATTGATAGAGGCGAACGCTCTACCATTCTTTTTAATTAAAACATTGCACTTAAACGTGACCCCGTTTCAAACAACCTACAATGAACCGAGATGCATATTCCATGTCTTATACCTCCGTATTTGTTCCGTCCGCTGTTCCAGATAGCTCCGTGATTGGTGCTTCGATCTCAAGAATATTGTTCGCGGCAAAAACAATTTCTAGATATTGTTTGTTTGAAATACCGGATATATTTTCTTTAAAAATTGATTTTGATATAGGTGGCGTTGTGTCAAGATTGAAGTGAATCAGGAGTCTGGGGTGTCGCTCCCGCCGTCGCCGCGTTGAGCATTGGATTGTGAGTTTGTATTGGCGGTGAAGTTTATGGAAACTACACGTTATGACACGCTGACATGGATTTTATGCACGACTCTATTTTTAGATAGAAAACCGTTCTTTTGTGAACACACTTTTATTTTTGTGGTAGCAATATTCATATACCTAGTGTAAATTTTATTTAAATATATGACTACAACTATGCAGGGTGATTTAATTATATGTTATTTTAAATCAATATTTGGATATAGATATTCACATTATTTAATCCAGTCAATTCAAATTGGGAGTATTAATTTGTGTGTATTGTATTGTTGAGGCATAGGCATTTTAAAAGGAAGTCGTAATTATTGCATTTAAATATCTAACTGTATTCAATCGTCATATTGAATAATAGCCATCGATAGCCTAGTGAATATACTACAGGCTGCCATACAAAATAATTATTTCCTTGAAATGTTTTATATATTTTGGACAAGTCAACAGTAAAAAACTATAAAATAAAGTGTAAAACGTACTGTTCAGCAAAGAATTATGATTCAAATTTAAATATGATGTAATTTTTAACGTAATAGACCACAAATGAGCAGACGGATCACCTGATGATAAGTAATTACCACCGCATGCACACAAGCAACACCAGAGGAGACAAGTTCGTTTCTGCCCTTTGGATTGAGGGAGAAAAAATAGAGGATGGGGCCTCCGGCACTCTCACTCACTGAACGAAACGCAACTGATAGGTACTGTTACTCTACGTCGATTTTATATGAGAGCGTAATACTTCCCCGGTCGAGCCGGCTCTCCTACCTACACAAATTGCAGCTATACGTGTGATGTTCAAATATCCTTATGACATGTTCAACAAAGTCGTGTATTCGTCTTCTTGTTATTTCTTCATACTCATTACTATAAGCCACAGACAATAATTCGTCTTTTGAAAACACAAGTTGTTATAAAATGTGCTAAGAAAGCTATAATATACCACAGTATAAAGATATTGTTACGAGCTGGGGTTCGGTGATAAATTATATGCACTATGCCAGAAAAACTGCACTTTATTCACTAACACAATAACACTAGATACACACACTTAATTTTTCAACACTAATAAAACTCACTATTTATACCACTAGAAACACTACTAAACACTTCCGACTTACTTCCTTCGCTTGATGATTATCGCTCCGATATTCAATTGTAACTATGTCCGGTCCGTTCGCTCGCGCTCTATTTATACTGGCCGGATAACATCACTAGCGCATGCTAGATGCTTCCACAAAACTGTCAAAGTAATCGCGAACAGTCGATACTCGATACAGCAACGCCATCTAGTACAGAGTAGATGAATTACCTTTAAACCACCGATAGATGGCGTAACACTGCCCCCCTCTTAAACGTGTTCGTCTCGAACATCGTTGGACCCATAGTAACGAGCCAACCGGTCCACATGAACTATCTTCGGTGCACCTCGCGACCCCTTCTGGATTCGATAGGTGACGTCGTTCATCCTGGTAACTATGCGATATGGCCCGTCCCACCTGGCTTGTAACTTAGGCGATTTACCTTTGCTTCGTACTGAGTTATAAAGCCACACCAATGATCCCTCATCGAAGCCTTTGTTGTTCGCCTTTCGATCGTAGCGAGTCTTCATCTTTTCAGACATCTGTTGTCCTGACTCCCTGATGTGCTCGTATACGTCGTTTATCTTGTTGCGTAGCTCGGTCGTGTAATCCGTTATATTGCGTGGAGATTCTGGTGAAATACCGGTGATTAAGTCTGCAGGTAAACGTAGTTCTCTACCGAAATTGGCAAAAGCTGGTGTTACTCCTGTAGTTTCGTGGACCGCACTGCGATATGACAGGAGAAATGGTTGGATGTGCTTGTCCCAATCTCTTTGTTTGTTCTCCACGACCTTTGCCAGGTACCTTTCCAGTGATTGGTTAAACCGTTCAACCATGCCATCCGATTGCGGATGATAAGCCGTGGTCCTGGTTTTATGTGCACCTATCACGTGACAAGTCTCCTCGAACACCTCAGATTCGAAGTTCCGGCCTTGATCGCTGTGGATTTCCAAGGGCACCCCGAACCGACAAAAGACTTCATGCACCAGCTTATCGGCCACTGTGGTAGCTTCCTGATTTGGGATTGCAAACACTTCAGGCCACTTCGTGAAGTAATCCATCACAACCAAGAAGTACTTGTTTCCGTCCTGGCTCTCCGGAAATGATCCAGCGACATCCAATGCTATGCGCTCCCATGGAGCTCCTACATTGTACACCTTCAATGCACCTCTGCTACGAGTGTGTGCCCCCTTCACAGCCGCACAACTTGTACATTTGCGGCACCAATCCTCGACGTCATCCCGACAGTGGAGCCAATAAAACCACTCTCGAATCTTAGTAAGGGTCTTCTTAACTCCCATGTGACCTCCCGAAGCACCATTGTGATAGAGCTGCAAGACTTCCGGCACCTTAGTTTCGGGCACTACCATTTGCAAATGGCACTGGTTACCGCGAGCGTTTTCCCATTTGCGGCACAGAACTCCATCCTGGACAACCAAGCTTTCCCACTGTGCCCAATAACTTTTGGTGATAGGGCTCATTGCTGCGATATCACTCCATTTGGGCCTAGGAGCGTCTGATTTCTTCCATTCGAGAATCGGCTGCATGTCCTTGTCGTCTTGCCGAGCACTCTGCAAAGCTTCTTTCCATTCGTCGGCCAACAAGTATTTGTTGAAATGCTGCAATGTCTTTACTACAGCCAAGAGTTCCCGCCTGGTGACGCAGTAGTTTCTTTCGGGTTTGGATAAGGCATTGCTGAAGTATGCTATAACAACTTCTTGATCACCCTTCTTCTGTGACAGCACGCCACCAATTCCGGTGTTACTGGCATCTATGTCAACTATGAATTCGTGCTCATTGTCAGGGTAGCCTAGAATAGGTGCAGTATATAGATGTTCCTTTAGCTTCTGGAATGCAAGTTCACAGCTCTCATTCCAACAGAACTGTACTCTGTCTTCGGTGAGCTTATGAAGAGGTCGAGCAATGTCAGCAAAGTTCTTCACAAACCGTCGGTAGTAGGAGCATAATCCGAGGAATGCTCTGACCTGCGTTTTGTTCTCTGGAACTGGCCATTCCTTCACGGCAATGATCTTTTCCGGGTCAGTTTGAATAACGTTCTCCGAGACCACATGTCCTAGAAAGTTCACTTGCCGTCTGAATAACGCGCATTTCTTCGGACTCAGCTTCAAATTAGCTCCTCGTATCTTTGACAGCACTTGTTCTAAGTTTCGAAGGTGATCCTGGAAGGTGCGCCCCACGATGATGATGTCATCCAAGTAGACCAGGCAGGCGTCTCCAATCAGTCCCATATGCACTCGCTCCATCAGTCTCTCAAAAGTAGCCGGAGCGTTGCACAATCCAAAGCGCATGACATTAAATTGCCATAATCCTTTCCCTGTGGAGAATGCCGTCTTCTTCTTGTCTCGAGGATCTATTTAAAATGAAGCTCATTTAAAACACCCCAACGTATTCATAAAGAAAAGTTCCAAAAACAAAGTTCAACATTGCCAGAGCATTCTTAATAGTGGTAACTGTTACAAATAATGACAATTCACTCCGAAAACTTGGGGAGCATTTCAAACAGAGCTTTAATCAAGATTAGAGAGGCCTTATACTAAAAGTATCAAGTAAACCAAAATGAACCGTAATCTAGTATTAACTAAAACAAAGAGCTCCTAATTTCGAAACGATGGCGTTCGTTGGAGACAGATAGTGTACACTTTAGGCCGTAATTTTGGCCTCAAACCGACATATTGTTTGTAAAGTGAATTTCGAAGGAGTTATTGTGTATCAAATTCAAATTCAAATCATTTATTCACTGTAAATAGGGTTACATAAGTTTATCAAATGACAATTGAATACTTGTTCGTTAAAGAGTTATTATTGGAAGATCGATTACTAAAATTCCGCTACAATTATTCGTGGAATTTTGGTAGTGTAAGTAGATAAACTCAATATTTGTGCAAAGAAATCATAAAATATTTAAGGTTGCTCGTTTGCAAATAGAATGGTACTAGTGTATATCAATCGGACTAATGAGGTTCAGATATTCTCCTTATCGCCTCATTGCAGTAGTTCCAAATACATACATACATACATACATACATACATAGACTCACGCCTGTTTCCCCGAAGGGGTAGGCAGAGGCATATTAGACGCCCACTTTTCGCCAGTGTTTTGATCCCACACGTAATAGGTGGCGAGCCTATTGCCGCTTTTCGAGATATTTTGTTTGCCAGAGCCTCGTCCGTTGATCGGCAGGTGCACCACTTGCAGGTGAGGTTGGCTTGGGACCCTAAGTTCTTGGTGGGAACCCTATGCAACCTATGCAGTTCCAAATGTTCATCAAATAAACATTTCATGGTATACGATAGTTAAGCAATATTAGTCTGTCTTATAGGAATGCTCTTCAAATCATGTTTTAGAGTACTCTGCATTAAAATACTAATTTCTTCTCCAAACAAAACATCTTAAAGTCCTAAAATAGTTCATTGTACGTACTTTCTGGAAACTCTCAAGTCTTCCGAAAGTAATAAGTAGAAGCAAGTACTGACTGTAAATTGACGTTCCTGGAAACGATGATATTATTATTTCACTATTTGCTTCGCTGTTTGTCTTAGTTAGCTAAGGTAGACAATTCTAATAATACTCGGATCTATTATTAATTCTTTTTCTTCACTATTGCTTTCAAGAATATAACAATCAAGTATAAAAGTTAAAACTAAGTAATATACAAAGATCCTATGGGATTCACTTGGCATGAAACAATAATTAATAGATCGATTTAATGTTATAGTATGCCTGAGTCAGAGAATGAAGTAAGTATTGTCTATGAAGACATAACGGTGTTTCCCTCCTTGGCAATCTTTTGAAATTCTTCTTCAAATTTCTAAAGACAATAAGTTAGTGTACAGCGAGAACATTTCCACATCTTAACATAAAGGACAATGGCAGAGATCTCCATGCATCAAAATGTCTGAATATAAATTGAAACGTACAGTAATAAAAAAAATATCAAAAAAATCGGCGTAAGTAACAGAGTCTATAAATGATTTTATTTTCACTCGGGAAACCTGAAAAATTAAGATATTGGTGTTTTAATTTTTAGTTAAGAATGAATGATGTAAGTATATTTGAATTATAAAATGACATATGTCAGATTGACATCAAAACGCAGAAGTATTTTGTAGCATCTAACTGTCACAACCAAAGACAAAAGTAAAGCTGCACGTTTTAAATCGATTTTATGTGAAATCGATATACGAATACGGATCAATGTCAAACGTCTATTCCTGTCACACCATTGTCTATGGCAACAATCAAATAATAAAGACGTATGTACCTAGTTCGTAATCAATTGGAATGCTTTTTATCATCATAAAATACTCCGGCTTTAACGAGAAAAAGTGAAAATATAAAAAATCGTAGAAAAAAATAACAATTTGTTTTGTTCATATGAAGTTTAAGAGCGCCACAACAAACTCAGACCAAATTCTGCCATTGTCCATATTACCAGGCCGGGCGCACTTCGCATTTTAGGTACAAACTTACAAGTACCTCGGCCGACCATGTCGACATGGTTGGATTTAGTAGGTTGCCGCGCGCCGCTCACATTAGACGTCACGCAACGAGTGCGACCGCTCCGTATTCTCACGCGCCGTGTTCATACACTGTTCAAATTATATACTTAAACGCTTTTAACAACAAAAATGTATCATCACAAGTCTAATGCAAAGTATTGCTTAATTGACTGTGTGTCGAAAGCGACTTGAAAATTTGATTTTATTTATATTACGAGAGAAAATTTGATTTTTTGTTTGTTGAGATATCTCAACGATTATGGTGTCAAATTAAAGATCTAGTTCAAAAACCATTTTATCTGTTTGAATCATGTAAATCGGTCCACGCGTTTAGGAAATAACTAAGAATTTGTATAGTAAAAATGTAAACGACCAGAATTTTTGTGCTTTTGTTCTACTAGCTCAAATAGTGGGATAGGACACTTATAGGATAATTATTTATTATTTGGTACGTGGTCAAGTAGGTAGATAGACGATGAATAGATATAGTAGCAGCGCCAAGTCGACAACCCTAGCGCGCCACTCCGCGCCAGACAGCGACAGCGTTATGTGTTAGAAAAGAACGGGAACTGTTAGGTTAATATCGCATTAGGCACTGAGTGCTTATGCGAGCTGAATTGAACTTTATTGCTTAGTACCAAGAGCCGCAATTTCAATAAATTGGTTTGAAAAGTGAAGCTTCTGTACGTTAGTAATATTAATTATTCTGTGATATTACTCTCTATGACGTGCATTTATAATATTACTCTTTGCGACAATTTCAAATGAATAAAACCACGCCAGTGTGGCCACAGCCTTAGTCGCCTGAAGTTGATAGACGATAAACCAGCGCTCCGGTGTCGCACGGCGCGGCGGCATGACGCGCGTGTCGTGGACGCGCCGCGGTACGAACCGCATTTCATATCGCTATTTATGTCGCGCCAATGTGTCTGCGGCCTGCGCTGACGGATGGTAAAAGCTTTATTTGTAGTGTTGTAAGTTTTGGAAATTGAAGTGGGTAAGAATTATTGAAGGTGTGCTTACTCTGCTTTTATGAATGGTGCAGTGGTAGAGTTTTTGCTTCGTGACTTTGATGTGTCCACAATACATCAAATTCATACTTATTGTCAAGTGTGCGAAGACAAATATTGATTATATATGCTTAGGTTCTCTCTATTCGATTCCTCAGAATATTTATAAAAGAAAGGTACGTCAAAAGACGTACGTGTAATATGTAAGACAAAATCCATAAGGTAAAAAATGCAAATAATAGGTTTTACTTTCTGTCAAGACTTGTTCATAATGTAATATGTAAGACAAAACGCATAAGGTAAAATATATTATGTTTTACCTTATGCGTTTTGTCTTACATATTACATTATGAACAAGTCTTGACAGAAAGTAAAACCGATCCCGGTTGAATCACTAATATCAATAATGTCAGGTATCTATGCGATGTACTTACAAGTGTTTAGGTCCATGGAAATGAAAATGTCTGAGGGTTGTTAAGCAGCACTATAAAGTCCATAATAATATACGAAAATTCACATAGATAATACTTGGCCACTAGAGGTTTTAGGCAGATGAGACTTCATTTTACGTTTACAGCAAATATGGCTCACCCTAGTAATGAACTCGTTATGCAACCTGTAAGTTCGGTACAATTATTGTAAGTGTCGGCCATAGACTGAGAGACATGCGACTGATCGATACGTATAGAATATTGACCATCCTGTAGAAAGAGACAAAACGAATGATTGCTATCTCTTTGTCAATAACTAATATTGAAGATATATTATTAAAATTGTAGAAAGCACTTACGTCCCATTTATGCTATCTGTAGGTATATCGACAGTCATGTGTCATTTACTACAAATAATGGATGCCAAGACCGGGTACTTACCTCACAGCAGTGAATAGGTATAACACGTGTCAGCTTTGTTATAAAAAAATACGAGAAACTACACCCAGTAAGTTATGCTTTTACTCGGACCCAACAAATGACATATTTGAATAACCAAACAAGTAAAAAAATTGTTAAAAAAGCAACTTCCTCTGGGAAATGGTACCTACTTACTAAACTTATTTCCTGTGCTACTGGATGTGGCAATTAAACCTAGTTTATCATTGTCTTATTTTAGTTCTCTGAACATCTTCTCTAATTAATTTTTTTATGGGTTGATCTTTTATGACATTATTTTTCTATAAATAATAGATTTTATATTTAAGTGAAAAAGACATATACAAAGTTTTACGTAGGTTTACCGGATGAAACTTATTAAGATTTGATACAATATACATTTTTCTACAAAACGATCACCGATTATCCTTTGCTATGGAATATCGCTATCTAACGCTCTGTCAAAGATCTTCATAACAGCTAAGACCAACAGCTTAACGTGCTTTACAAGCCACAGGGCAAGCAATATACAACAACTTAATGCTTGTTTTATATAGAAACGTATTTAAAATATTTTGATATCCGTAGCACGTAATTAAAATTGAATGGCTTCGGAATTTTGCATTAAAATGATTTACATTTTATTAAATGATCTTTTATTGGTAAATAGCGAACATTATTTGTAAAGGTAGGCTATATACTTACAATTTGCACACAAATACGAATGAAAAACTACTATATTAATCGAGAACGAGTCTACGTAAATATAATCGAGAATGTTTGTTTGATTACGTTGCATTACATTCCGTCAATCTATCAGTTTCCAAGTAATTACAAAATGAAGCATAAATATTATAATTATACAGTTTTTTTATTCAAATGAGGTATCTTTATCTCTATCCTTCAGTCAGTTAGTTCTACAGATCAGGCTCTTTTTTTTCTTTAAAAAGACAACTCCCGCATTAGGACTAAATCCTGTGTCGCGGGGGACTTCACAAACATACAACTAACGGACACAATGAACACCCAGACTCGAAACAACAATTTATGAATTACACAAAGTGTTGTCTCGTGTGGGGATCGAACCCATAACACTCGGCACAATGTCAAGCGGCGAGGCGACCGCTTAAACCACTATGCCAACCGTGCAGTCTCTTATATTACATTGCTTCTGTAATACTATGGGAAAGCAGCTCATTTACAACTAACTACCGGATAGACACTGCCCGGACTCAACCACCATCTGAAAAATTTAAAAATGTAAGAGTGACGACCAATATATACTTATCTGAACATAATCATTTGAATAAACATAAAAGCATGAGCAGAACTACTACTAACTAACTCTTGAAACTTCAAAATGTACTCATTCATGACCGTATTATACACACTCAAAAGATTCAGTTTCCACCTTAAGTTCGTTACAAATTCTCTCTCTCAATATGACTCAAACAGAAATATTAGCACCCAGCAAACGATAACATACCTGCATACCTAAACGGTGTAGTCACAAGACTATATTATGGAGTAGTGTTGAGCCACACTATATTATGTAGTGCTTGTAGTTCTATAGTACAGTTTACGAGCCGTTCTCTATAGCATGGTGCCAACACCGCTCATAAGGAAATGCTTGCTTGATATACTGCACACATAAAAACTGAATATCAAACAGGTTGATGTGTTTATTGGTTGCCAGTGACTTGCGGCTTTATAGCACTTTTGGACGCCTAGCTAATTTTATACTACACTAAAGCTATTTTCTCGGGCAAATAAAACTGCAAATTGGCAATTTGCGATGCATTGATACTTTACGCTTCCTTATTGACTACAATAAAATAAAAAACTGCCTCCATGGTTCAGTGGATAGCGTATGCGACTGCTGATCTGAGGTCCCTGGTTCGATTCCCGGGTCGGGCAATAGTGTTACTGGGTATTTTCCAAATTCTCAGTAGCAGCACGGAGTCTGGTGATGTGCCCGGTAACGGCAATAGGCTCATCCCGTATTACGTGGGACCAACCAATTCATGGCGAAATGTGGATGTAAGATTACACCTCTGCCTACCCCTTTGGGGATACAGGCGAGAGTCTAAAAAAAAAATGTTTCAATGCTTGACATTCTATTTTTTGCATAACCCTTTTTATATTCAAATGTCCTGCGAAACCCATAACGCTAACGTTGTTATAAATATTAAATGTTAATATAAAGGTAGTAAAGCTCTTTTGGTTATAGTATCAATTGACTGGCAGAACCAATGAATCCTCTCACAGAATATCTCGACAGACAACTTCTCCTTGATTTACATGTTTTCGCCGCCCGCGTTGTACAAAATATGTCGGGTTACAATAAATTACACAACTAAGTCTGCCGCATGCATCAATCCGTGCACAGATGAATACCGTATGGAAATAAGTTCAGCAATTTTTGAGTTCAATGCAGTGGGGCACTTTGGTAGAGACGTTCATCATAAATAAGGATATTAAATACGGTACGTGGTAACGTTCAACTTCGATTGCCAAATGAACGACTTCCTTTTATCATTCCCAATATAAACGAAACTAGTACACGTTGAGTCTTAAAAACTTTGTGTATACGTTCTGTTTCATACCAAACGCACGAAATTTTCATCATGATTTTCTACTAAAATTTGTTCAAGGCAATTTACAAACTTTCTAATCAAAAACAACACCGACGTAATCCTACCACGGCGCCGATATCCGAAAAACAATATAACGGCCTTAAAATTTCGCATTCAGTCCGGCACACAGAAATTATTATACCTTAACAAAATATCTATTGAACACAACTGAACATTAGCCCACTACCTTATCTTTACTGGGCTACTAACAATTCGGATACGGCGTGGATATTAATTCCCTATCTCGTATTGTTAGGGTTATGACATGTCAAATACGGATATTTTTGTGGACGTACTGCGGCGGATATCGAGTTCGGATATTGGTGATGTGGGTGCTCGAGATTGTTTGGTTTTACTGTATACATAATGTGACGATATTGTACAATATAATTGGCTATAGGCATTTTAAAGATTTAATTTTTTGATTAGGGTAATGGACACGGTATTTTTTAATTCCTTACAGGCGCAATCGGAATTCTAGTAAGAATTGTTATTAATTGTACCTGTTCATTCTTCTGTTCAATTTTGCTTTACTTTTTTTCAAGTTAGACATATCATCATGTTTATTTATTACTTGACTTATAAGATATAACACACATTTCAGATAATGTCTGAAATTTGTTTAAAAGTGCACATGTGGCACACATAAAAGTAAGTTTTCAGTAATATAAACTTGTTTATGAGTATCTCACAAACTTGCGCTAATATGTTACACGCTAGTAACGGCGAGAGTATACGCGTTAGATGTAATTACATTGAGAGACATAATAATAATGGCCTTATTTAGATCAACTTAACATACCCATAATTTATTTAATAGCCTGGTATGCGTGACTTCATTTTCTGTAGATCTGTTTATACATCGATAAAGGTCGTCTACAGCTTGTTCTTTTCTAATTCTGCCATCTTTCAGATGTCATCGTTTCATATTTCATCTCTGGTACTCCAATTGTCAAAAAAAAAAACACGTCGTTCATAGCCATATGACCTAAATTATAAAATTATGAAAGTTTAGCTTGTCTGAGCTTTAAGTTTAGTCCCGGCCTTTTCAGCGAAAAGGGAGTTAGAATACCTAGATCATTGCAACATTTTTGGGTAGCGATAATCGGGATATAAACAAGATCTGAAATCTATTCTGCAAGTCGGATAACTTAAATATCTCACTTCCCATCACTACGGTCCGCGTGAAACAAGTTGCACGCGGTACCAGATATTGGCACATTAACGTTTCTACCAAGATCGTAACATTTAACGCCAGTCTCAATGTGACCCGCACCGAATACATATGTACTTGTACTCAATACTATGTTAATATTATCTGAGTGTCGATTGCTCAAGATATCGCGAAAGGAGACTATTACCTATAATGGTAATAGCTATTATTATAATCGTAGCTGACCTATTCGTTAGATATGGGAACTGTTATATCGGAACGGGTGGCCCTATATCTGTACTTCCTATAAATTACCTATAAATTTTATAATTTTATTTGAGATATTTTTCAATAAAAATGCGCCTATGCCAGCACCGGAACACAGGAATATCGCCTAATCCGGGCTACTCCTAAAAAAAATTGCTATGTCTCACGCCCATTGGTGTTGATAGGATCATAACGGCGCCAAGTACGTAATGCTTTATTTATTTCCCTGTTAGTACACGTAAATATACATAGAAGGACAACAAAGCGAAATTAAAAATAGCTCTCACCACAGTTGCTATGTTCTTTGAAAACAGTGAAACTCAACCGCAACTTATACTACACACATATTTTACAGTTATATTTCGTTTACCGAGAGGCTTTATAAGTATCCTTCCTCAGTGTAAAATGTACAATTAATTGTTTGTAAAAGACACCGTCCTTGGTTTCAGTTCTGACGCTCACAATGTTATAGGAGTTCAAAATATATGCTCAGAGGTCGGAAGGTCGTATAACGGTTGCTGTAATACAATATTCTAATGTAATGTTTTTGTCGGTATTACGGTACGGAGGTTATCTTTCATTTAAAATTTTTCATTTTACTACATGGCCTCTGTATTTTTGTGGTGAATTCTGGAATGCTTTGAGTTGTAGAAAATTCATTTAATTAGGTCAGGTTCTATATAACAGAATCCTTAATTTTGATGTTTGGATATCTTCTAAGCTACTAGGTAAATGTAGAACAGTCGAAATTATTGAAGCCCATTTCTTCCATTTGAGACTTTCCCTCACTAGGATTATGTATAGTATATGACTTAACAAACATTTATTACTACTACGTAATTGAACTTGTCGATTGACTGTCGTCCGAGAGATTCAATTCCCATCGATAACTGGCCGAAAAATGATACACCACTGAACAAAATTAATAATGCTGATTTTCTTGCCACTCTGCACCCTATCTATATATATAGCTATCCAGTCTGACCCTCGAAACTTCGCCATATTTGTTCAAATCTACGCCGTAACCTTTTTAAATACTTTATTCATCTAGTCATCTTCCCTCTGGACATTTGCATCGTTGTGTACTATTTAGAATCGTAGACGTATTTATTCCAGCCATTAGCTGTGCCCGCTTTCAACAAACATAGCATTGCTAGATCCGGCTGAGATGCTTAATACTTCGACACAAAGACAAGGATCCACATGGAAAACGTTCTATCTGCTACCTACACAATATTATTTAAAAAAATCGAATATACAAGAGCTACTAACTTCAAATGACAATATTTACTAACTAAAATTCGATACATTATTATAGTGCTTTCAGTTACATAAGTAATCTAAACATATATCGGCACGTCGCAAAATTTTAGGCTATTGAGAATTCAAACATTATGTGGGCGAATTGTTGGGTCTCGTACAAAGAAAACACACTAAGCATGACACACTCAGTTTATTTTAAACTTCGAAGACATTCAGTCCTATATAAGTTCATTTCTAGTCTACTAATTTTACCTTATGAAGTCCTCTTTACCTCTTTACGTGACATATATTTTCACTCTCAGACTATACATTATTAGTAATAGACGGGGGGATCCGATCCCAAGACCATCACAATAAGGTCTGACAGAGGTGGCCGTGTGGCCACACATTACCCGTCAAAATTTAATAGAATTTAATTTGAAACTGAGAATTCGTTCATAGACATTTTGATTTATTCGTATAAAGATTGTGACGCATAAACATAGTGACGTTATAACTTTATCGATACTTTTACTTTACAGACTAACTTCGGACCACGGATTCGCCGATGTGGGTGACAGTTATTGCAAAAGAAGGTAGTCTTTGCGCTACTGTGATGTATAAGCTAGACTGCAATATTTCCTTAAAAATCCTTTTTCACGATAGAGTATCCTCAAAAAATGTTTCGTTTATTAAAGTTTATTTGCAAAACCATCAGCCGTATTTGCACAGACACAATCAAGTGCTCAAGATAATCCATCAGCAAGTAGCCTTTAAATATAATCTCCTTGGTTCAGAGGTACCGTACTACAGATACATATGTGCCCGACCCAGTTCTCGAAAAAATGGTCTTGCATTATTGTCCTGGGATAGATCTATCATTAATTCATTACAGACAGGTTTATTGTAGCCAATAAGCGTGATCGACCGAGCAGAGCGACTCGCATTGATAGTCGTTATGACCATATCGCATGACGCCAATCTCTTGAGAAAAAGAGAAGGAGATCAAAATATTTGCACCCAGCTCAAGAGATTGTCGATATGTGGGATGTGAACTCGGCGATCATTGTGCCAATAGCTGTGTCAATAAATGGACTAATCGTCAAGAGTCTCTACAAACATCTACCTATCAAGATGATCGCACTAGGCAGCTGGATCGGGTTCTTGATTCAGAAGGCACTTCAAAACAGTGACTTGAAAGACAAAACTAATATTTTAAACAACAACACTTTTTGAGTTCGGTGCCAGTTATAAGTACGCACACAATTTTATTTTCTTTCTTGCTCACCATGCGGGTTCCTGGTTTAATTATTTTAAATTACTTTGATTTCTTACACTGTCAGTGAGTTTTTCTATTTTACCCTAAATAAATGTGATTACATTCATACATACATAGACTCACGCCTGTTTCCCGGAGGGGTAGGCAGAGACTACGGAACGCCATTTGCAACGATCCTGACATATCTCTCTTGCTTCATTCACTCTCATCAGATTCCTCATGCATGCTCTTCTGTTCAGGGTACTAATGATTAATTAATTAATAATTAATTAATTAATATTTTTATGGGGTGATTAATTATGTGTGAAATGTTTTATTTAAAAACTAGAGGATGCTCGCGGTTATACCCGCGGTATTTAAGCTAGTGCTCCGCTCCCGTCGCTCGTGATGTTATATAGCCTATAGCCTTCCTCGATAAATGGACTGTCTAACACTGAAATAATTTTTCAAATAGCACCAGCAGTTCCTGAGATAAGTGCGTTCAACCAACCAAACAAACAAAAAAATAAATAATCTATATACAGGATGTCATAAGACCCATCACCAAGCCGAAGTCTACTCGTTTTGGACATCATGCCAAGTCATACTCAGCAAAAATAAAACCTGGGAAACGACGTTTTTTTTTAAGTATTCACTTTTTCAAGCCGCTATAAAAATGCGCGCGTGCAATTTTCGAAATACATACTAATCCATGGGTGCATAGGACATCTATAGAACAGGTTGGCGAGGTTTATGCATCGATTTTGTACCTAATTACAAAAATTCCATAGTAACTTTGAGCCTCAATATCTCCTGAACCAGTTATTTCCCAGCAAATGCCATGCCGAAGCAAAAAATGTTCGTAATGATTGATACAATATGGGGTTTCAGTTTTCGTTAAGGGTCTTTATACACCCTGTATATAAAAGAAAGTCGTATTAGTTACACTATTTATAACTCAAGAACGGCTGAACCGATTTGCCTGAAAATTGGTGGGGAGGTAGCTCAGAACCAGGAAAAACACATAGGAAGAAAAACACAAAGAAATAAAATGCAAAAAATAATCTGGCAGGGATTTTAGAGACGGTCGAAGTTTGTAGGGTCAAACCTCCTACCTATTGACAGTAAGAACGCATGCGCTGTAATAATTGAGTGCTGCGCATGTGCTATCGTATATCTGTCAGTACTGTCACATTAAACATTTATCAAACACAAATATTATTAATAAAAATATTATTATGTGCTTTCTTAGCTTAAAAAGCTGGTGGTTGAGATAATATCTTCATAAACATTCCATTCACAGCCTACGTGGCTAGACCTAAACATAAATTACACAATAACTGAACAAATGGGACAGAAATTTTTATAAGTGTGTCCTCAGTGTTATCAAATTCAATTTTAGTGTCTTTGAACAAAGTACCCGCACATGATAAGGCTGTTTTCTCATTGATCTGGTTATTAATAGTATACTGTTTGCTATTAAATTAATAATTATGACCCAAATTGATTCTGAGCACTGTTCTTACTTTCCCCTAAAGGAATCTGCTGAGAGACATGGACTGTTGGTGATACATAAGGTTGTAATTCAGCAAGGCCAATACAAAAGCTCCTACACACAGTGCCGGCGGCATACAAAGCCGCCGGCTTTGCCGCACGAAAGAGCCGCCGGTATGGTCGCCCGGGTAGGCGGGCGGGCCGCGTGGGTTGCAACTTGCTACTTGTGTATAGTCGTTCCATACAACTGGAATGATGCCCGGCGGCTTTCTGCGGCAGATGCCGACGGCACCGACTACATACCTATGTACAACGTATTAAGCTGACACGCTTAACACTGACAGCATCGCTACGTTTTAAGAAAAATGCGAACGATATGACTGAAAAGGGAAATAATTGGCAGGCTAAAAAAATGTCTCAAATTCTAAAATCCCTATTTGTCTGTGAAACTGAAGTCTGGCTGTCACTTATAGCAGCCTCTTTTGTAATGCTTGGTCCCTATTGTCGATTCCAACCGTATTTTGCCTAGTGTGAATATATCCTAATTTTGGAAGTGCGACCCAAAGAGAATACAAATACTACGTAAGAAGCGATGGATGTGCCATAGATCATGCGAGACTTTCAGCGTTGTATGAAACGTGCAGGGAGAACTCGTACCAACATAAGGATACTTATTGACGTCGTTTTTATGTTGTCAGCATTGTCATATTCGTCAATATAGGGATGCACCCTCTAGTGATTAACGAAATATCGATAATATTCGGTAAGAGCAATAATTATAATTGTTTCGACTAGAATTATACTTTTCCAACACAAATAAAAGATGTATTTAATATTTATGTGTTTATTTAAACAAATTAGCCTATTCTATAAATCTATTCTAGATTAGCGAAGAAAAATACGCAAAACTAAAAGATATATGTATGTACATGTAATGGAAAGTCTTTCAACATTTCTTCAGTAATAGGATTTAAAGAAATGTCTATAGATACAAGACACAGCTGTTTTTCTGACTTGAGTTTTCTTTTTTTAAGTCTTTTGGTTTAAAATGCTTGCACAAACACACATAGTTCAACTGATGTAATTTTTCAATGGGCACATAAATCAAGTCTTGGTTTCCAGTTGCTGCTAGGCATTTTTACATCTAAAAAGAAAAAAGAATAGAATTTTTAGTCTTTGTGTAAATTTCGAATTCAAAATACGTAATCACCACTTATCTTTTATTAATTTCAACATAGGTATAACGGATTATCGATAACTGACAGGCAGCACTATTGTTTACCTACAAAGTAATGAAAGTTTAGAATATTTCCTTATTTCTTATGTTTCATTGAAATATATCACATTATATAACATTATAAAATACTCATTGATCTTTATCTAGGGAAATTTTGCCATAAATACCCTTTTTTCATTGCTTGACCGGCATGTTGTTGTATGCCATATTTCGCACGTTATTTTGCTTGCTTTTATTACGCTCCTTTCAATGCTAATCAAATAAATATAGTAACACTAACACTAGGAGTGTAAAATAACATTTATTTGGTATACACAAAGCACTTTTACAGTATGTTTTTTAAGTTTTATAAACAAACTACATAACGCGGCAAAGTTCAATCTGGATAATAATGTGACAGTTGTGACATTTGACTCTATTGACAGCCATGGCGCTGATGTACGTATAACCCGTCTAACTTTGAAAGAATACTGTTCTAAGGGTACATAGTGAATGATGCTATCTTCACGTTTTATACATATAATAGTAGCCATTAAAAAGATAGCACGTTTCATACTTTCGGTTTTTTCTTAGGAACTTGCGCCAGGCTGGTGCGACCCACCGAGTGTCAATAGTCAACAGGGGAGCAATATCGCCGCGACATTCGGAGGCTAATATCTAGGAAACGCAGGGTTGCTAACACTAATATGTCAAGCTTCAATTTTTCACTTGCATTGCGGGGGAGGAACTGACCCTTTGAGAATGCTAACCTTTGAAGCAGTGAGGGGTTAAGATGCTTTAATGATAATTTTGGCAAATATGCTGCCCTTGTATGGATCAAATCATTTGTAGGGATGATAAAGTAGAGGGTATTTAGCATATTAATACCTCCTGCTTTTAAACACCACTAAATACTACAAGAATATAAATCTCATAAAATGAAGTTCGTGCCCTAAATGTAGGCAGGTATTTCGTAGGCAGTTCACAGTAAAGTTTTCAATAGAATAACCTAATTTTCCTATATCGGTGACTCTTTGTAACAAATTTTTATAGGGCTCTTCAATTAATACTTTCAATATTTTTTTAGTTTTCAGCCTATTCAACAAATTTGAATGGAAAGAAAAAATATCGGCAAGTCTTTTGTGTACCACTATCGAATATTTAACTAATAACTTTGCTAGTTGGTTCTACTATAAATAAAACGGTATGTTGTTTTTTTACAATTTTTAATCTTTCGGTCGAACTATGAAACTGACAAAGAGATTTTAGACCAACCAAAGAAATTGGATATAGTATACATAGAAGTATAAAAGTAAAATGTGCGCGTGGGATTGGGAGGTCTCGGGTTCGATTCCCGGGTTGGGCAAAGTTTTATTGGGTCTTTCCGTTAGGAAATTCTCAGTAACAGCACGGAGTCTGGTAATGTGCCCGGTACGGCAATAGGCTCGCCCCCTATTACGTGGGACCTAAAATTCTTGGTGAAATGTGGGTGTAATATTACACCTCTGCCTACCCCTTCGGGGAAACAGGCGTGAGTCTATAAAAAAAGAAGTAAAATTAGGTGCCTAGAAAGCACCATAGAATTTGTTCCAAGCATTTTACTGCGGAATGTTTTTATAGTATTGACAGATGGTGTCCCAATTTCCTAGGGAAATCCAACGGTGCTGATGGGAACCACTTTTGTTCAACAATGAAACACCAGAGTATTAGATGAAGCACGTTTATTGTATAAAAACACCCAATATTTATACAAGTCGCGGTAACCAAACCATACCTCGAATTTAAATCGATGAGTGTCATCTATCGGCATGAAATGTAACTACAAAAATCCCAAAAGTATTTATAATGTCATTGTGAACGAAACCATATCTTGAATTTAAACCGATAAGCTCCCTCTATCGGTCCCCTTTGAAATTAATAATGAAATACATTAAAATAATAATATTGCCATATAAAAGTAATATAAATGTGAAAAAACCATTTTGCTATAAAATCCTGAACATACCCGCCCACTAAGGACAACAGTCCTTAACATTTTCCATATGCTATACATATACACAGTAATGCCAAAAAATATATAAATTAAATATCGTTAAATCTATGATACCGTGCGTTTAAAGTGACTGCCCTGGTTACAATATCCACGCCAGTGTTTTCCAAATATTCTACCCAAGAACCATCTGGCGGGTGGTAAATCAGTTTCCCTAACCAAGACGACGTCACCTGTATCTGGTTCCGGTATCAATTTAAACCATTTTGTGCCTGTGTATCAAACCAAAAGTTAAGCCAAATATGATTCCATGCCAAACGTATTGTATGCGCCCAGCAACACGAAGTATTACCTTATTCCAAATATGATTTAAACAGGTAAGTTTAGATTTTCTCATGACGTTTTACCATGCTAATATCTTCACTTTCGGGCTTTCATTTCCTTTTATAATTATGTCCCTTTATATATTTCCTGTTTCTCACGGTAAGTAGGTATGCTTTGGTATTTTATATATTTCCTTTTTCAGGAATCTTCTGCAATACGCTACAGCGCCATAGGAATTATATGCATCGTAATATCCATGAAGTCTTACTAGCCAGACATTAGGTTTACATTGCATCCAGCGATTCAACTGAAAGTTAGTCATATCATTCAACGCTTCACGGTAAGTAAACCATTTATAAAGTAATTTTTGTGGCAGTTCTTCATCCCAACCTAGTCCAGACAACCATAACCTATGAATGCATATTATTGTGATTATAATGCTCGATGCCAGCCATCTCAGTGGATCATATAAACAAGATCTATGGTGTAAATTCTTCCTTTTAGACGCAGGTACCGGCATGGCAGGCAGTATTTCAACATATTTAAAGCGGTCTCTAGCCCGATTCCAGGTAAGTCCAAGTATCTTATTGGTTCCTTCTATTTTTTCTTTAAGCTCTTTGCCTTCTTCTGTCTCTGCTGTTTCGCTGTTGCCGTCCCATTTTTGTAGTTCAAACGCACCTTTATTTACCGAGCTAGTTAATTGATCACATAATTGATTTTCTTTACTGTCGTCATTACACCCATTTCCATCTTCATCACCATCCATATAGAAATCTTCCTTGACTTTTTCTGCTGGTTCCTCTTCTCTTAAAGGTAACATAACTACATCACAACCACTTTCATCGTATGTAGAAGTGGAAGTGTAAATGTTTTCGCAGCTTTGTTCTTCTTCTTCAGACAACATTTCAGTACTTTGTGGTTTATTTTCTATGTCCCACGATGCTTTCACGATATTGTTTATCTGAACATGCATACTTCCTATGTTTGATAAATGCTTCTGTTCTGTATTTGTTCCAGATAAGATCCACCCGAAAATTGTCTCCTGTGCCAGCAACGAGCCCGATGGACACTTATGGAACCCCTTTCGTAATATGTTGCCGTAAACATCAGATCCCAACAACATGTCAACTTTGTTGGGTGAATGAAAGTCTGGATCGGCTAATTTGATGCTTTCTATAACTGACCAAGGTTCCAGTAATATTTCCCTTGGAGGTAGTAACCCGGTCAATTTGTCTAATACATAAGCGGTAACATGAACAACGCAGCCTGGATTGTGCAATGAATGAAGACAAACTTGTGTCTTTGATTTAGAAACTACCTGCAATTCACTGCCCAATCCCGAAAAATTACCCATGACTGCGGTGCTGTTTAAACCCAACAAATGAACCGCTGCTTGTGTTATAAAAGAAATGTGTGACCCCTGGTCTATTAACGCGCGTAGGGGTATCACACCTCTTCTTGACTGAACATTAACAATTGCTGTTGGTAATAACGAAACTTGTGCAAACCCTTTTGTAATGTGTGCGCTTCCCGTGGTAACTTCATCTGATCCCTGGTGTGATGCTACAGTCTCCAATGGTGATTTAGTCTCAGCACTACTGGAATGTAATAATGAGTGATGTCGTCTTTTACAAATTTGGCAAGAAGTTGTGTTACGACAATACTTAACACTGTGGTTATTCCCTAAACAGTTGTAACATAAGCTATTGTCTTTAACAAAAGTACGTCTTGTGTTGTTGTCTAATTTAACAAAATCTTTACAGGACCATATTTTATGATTACCCTTACAATAAGAACAAGCTGCTTGCGAAGTATGAAAATTGTTACAGAAATGAGGTTTGGCCATTTGCTTATCAGTATGTTTTGTATCCAAGAATTCTAAGGAATGAAACCTATTTTGTAAAAATCCCTGAAATTGATCAAAATCTGGTAATACGTTACAATTAAATGCTATCTCACTGACTTTGGCTTCCCATTGTTTCCTCGTTTCAATATCAAATTTCTGTGATACAATGTAAATAATAATTGCATCCCACGAAGTTGTATCGATACCCAAACCCTTTAATCCATGCAACATGTCTGTGGTGTTGTCCAATAATTGTTTCAGATTTGTTGCAGATTCTGTCGTTATATTACGTTGTGAGAAAAATCTTGAAAATATATTGTTTGCCAGAAATAGTTTATTATTGAACCTTTTCTCCAGTAAGCTCCAACACTGCTGATAATTTTCGGTGGTAATAGGTATGTGACGTAATAACTGCTCCGCTTCTCCCGTCAAGTGTCCCTTTAGATAGTGAAGCTTTTGAACACTATCAATGTTTTCGTTGTTATGGATCAATGATACAAACAAATCCCTAAAAGTAATCCATTCTGTGTAACGACCCGAAAACGTTGGTATCGTGATCTTAGGGAGCTTTATGGGTGTTGAAGTCTTGAAGACCTTTGGTTCATTGTTACTAGAATGACCACATTTTTCTGTACTATTACCGCTTATTTTGTCTAATAAATCCGTCAATTCCGAAATAAAATCCAAATAAAATTCCTCGACTTCATTAAATACATCCTCTTTAAAATAATCAGACCTTTTTGCATCTTTGCATTTTAAAATCATAGAGTGATTAAGAAAAAACTCTTGCCATTTACTTTTGACATTGTCAATTCTATTACTGACATATGACTTAGAAATATTCTCCTTCGCAATCTTTTTGAAATTAATTTTAGATTTCTGTAATTGTAGCCGAATGTCTTCTTGAATGCCGATAAGTTCCATAATGATGTGTTTTAGATCTTCTTGCAAATATTTTCTAAGTCAAGATGTTTATGAATTTTTCTAAGTCTTTTTTATTTTGCAAATCTATGCGAAATCGGGCATAGGTTCCCCGTAATAGCAATTTTTCACCAACTATTCTAAGTCCTAGCTAACATTTTAAAATTCTACAAGTCCACAAGTCCTAATATTTTTCTAAGTCCCTATTCTGATAATAACTTTAAAGTACTCACAGTTTTTGGTCCACACAACACAACACTATTTACATTTGCCCGCTTTGTCCGTCCAGTGGTACTTCTCACTCCTGCTGCAGCCAATCCCGTGTATTCGCCGAGATGTCGTTGTCTTGGGTACTGTCTCTCCCTGTTCCCAAGTGCCTGAGATCCTCAACGACAATCCGTCGCCCTTAATCTCGGGTTGAGCCTTGCAGCTCTGGTCGGACAAAGTCAACTTCTAACCTGAATTAAATCCGGCTCGAAGGACCATGTCCCAATTTCCTAGGGAAATCCAACGGTGCTGATTGGAACCACTGTAGTTTCACAATAAAACACCAGAGTATTAGATGAAGCACGTTTATTGTATAAAAACACCCAATATTTATACAAGTCGCGGTAACCAAACCATACCTCGAATTTAAATCGATGAGTGTCATCTATCGGCATGAAATGTAACTACAAAAATCCCAAAAGTATTTATAATGTCATTGTGAACGAAACCATATCTTGAATTTAAACCGATAAGCTCCCTCTATCGGTCCCCTTTGAAATTAATAATGAAATACATTAAAATAATAATATTGCCATATAAAAGTAATATAAATGTGAAAAAACCATTTTGCTATAAAATCCTGAACAGATGGCGCAGACTAAAAGAAAATTCTGTGCCAACATTACTCCTCCATTCTAAATGTATCAGTGTGAGTGTTTAAATAATTACTTGCTTTTACTTTTATTAGGGTAGCAGCGCCAAACAGGAGTCGGATCTTGGGCTCCATTCGATGTCTCAACCAAAGGAATAATTAAATTTTATTCTTTTGTTCAATTTTATTAACAGTGCATAGGGTTCCCTCCAAGAACCTAACTCCCAAGCCAACCTCACCTGCAAGTGGTGCACCTGCTTATCAACGGACGAGGCTCTGGCAAACAAAACATACCGATTAGCGGCATTAGGCTCGCCACCGTTATAGGTGATCAAAAGTCTGGCAAAAAATTGGCGTTTAATATGCCTCTGTCTACCCCTTCGGGGAAACAGGCGTGAGCCTATGTATGTATGTTATAAACAGTATTCAGCCAGCTACCTCCAGTTACACTGTTGCCACGAAAAGCCACGACACGCTAAGCGACAAGCGATTTCGATATTTATTGCGCGTTCTGCACTGAGGTGACAGCGCCGGCGGCAGAATAGAGAGCGGCATGAACATTGAAATCGCTTGTCGCTCAGCGTGTCGCGACCGTTCGTGGCCAGGGTGTTAGGCGACATCCACTCATTTCATCTTTTTACCATATCCTTACTAATACCTATTATAAATGTAAGTGAATTTATTTATTTGTTAAGCTTTCACATTTTGACTACTCAATCGATCATAAAAAGTTCAATGCACGTTGCTGGGAGTAATGGGAGTACAGAAAAAGGTGTAAGGTACTTTTTGTCCATCGGCTTTGGCCTATAAATCAAGCTTCAGGTATCATCAGTGATTGCTAGGTAGGCAAACACAAAGGGTATGCTTATTTATTTTAATATACTGCTTTGCAATAAAACGTGTTTTTTTTCTTTCTTTAGTGTACGCGTGCGCCTTAAATAAATGAGACATCTTCTGTTTCTCTGACAACCAGCACTAAAGCGCCTACGTTAGCTACAATTTCTCCGCCAGTAGGTACAGAAGCGATGGAAATCGTGTGCGCTAAACACTTACGTACAATAGAAAAACTACAATAAGAAATTTTTCACCTTGAGCAGCTTGCTAAAAGACGTTTGTTAAAAATAAATTATTTAAGACAACGGTCTAAACGTCTGATGAAAAAGAACATTGCTATGAATTCACGTTTACCTGATAGTTTGCAAAACGAAAACATCGTGAAGGAGGATTTGATAATTTTAGCTTGCTAAAAGACGTTTGTTAAAAATAAATTATTTAAGACAACGGTCTAAACGTCTGATGAAAAAGAACATTGCTATGAATTCACGTTTACTTGATAGTTTGCAAAACGAAAATATCGTGAAGGAAGATTTGATAATTTTAGATCACATGAAAAATAACAGTGTTATTGAAAAATACCTTTCACGCGCGGCTGGTGACAAAACACGTGAGATTAGCTTGAAGTTAAAAAAAAATTGCTGTGACGCTTCATTATTATGTGCTACTGAGTACCCATTTGAAACAAAAAAATATAGATTCAGTTTAAAAATGCAAGTTTGTGTAATAATTATTTAAATACTATCCATTAACTAGCGTTCTGACTGCTGTGGACATAAACTTACGGAATGTATAACATGTACATACTTACTATACTTTACAAGTCTGTTTGATTTTGAACCTATATTGAAACTTTGATCGATATCGATAGCGGATTTGCTCAATCACTAAAAAATTAAAAAGTTACGAAATTTGTGAAACTGACAAACATAGTGCCATCTTCTTCTGGCAACTCAAATTTGTCATATGAGTGAAGAGTGTAGCTATATTCAATTTGTTCTTAAAATATCGTTCCTTCCATGCTTTAGTTTTTCTTCTGTGATACCAACACAATTCCATGTGTAATGTATGTGTTTTATAAAATAAATCTTTTTTTCTGTGGTTATGAGTATGACACTGACTCATCCGCGTACATTTAAACCGCACATCAAAGATACTTTTGAAAAAACTTACACTAGTGTTGTAATTCAGACTACAGAAAACTACTGCATAAAGAACAAACATATAAACGTAGTATAACCATTTGTGGATCACACTAATATAAGCCTTTTGTTACAATCGAACCTATTACGTTCGGCATTTAAGAATTTTGTCTTTGATCTTCTGATGTTTCTCTTATTTGATACATACGATTTCATGATTACGCGAAGTCTTAACTGAGGAAATCGAGTTTTGTGGTGACTAGTTAGATCACCACGTTATCACCTTAGCATACCATCGTCCTCATCGTCCGAGGATTGTCCGGTTGCATCTGAGGAGATTCCGAATTTAATCCCGAGGTCCGTTTTCTAGTCTAGCCAAACTTTACATCTTGTTCTTTTATTATTTAAACAAACCACTTTTCGTACACATCTTCAGTAATATTCAACATCAATTCTTTGTTCAGAACACATAAGCAGTAAGTAGCTTGCTCTATATTCTGTAGTCTTACAAGACATGTAGCGAGCAAAATGAGGTTTGTTTCATCTTTTGAGATCATGAGAATAAGTTTGCTGAGTCTGTTGAGTTTCTGTCTAGTAATATATATGTCAAACCTATTCCGGAACTCAACTCAACTGAGATATTGAATACAAAAATTCAACAGTAAAATACCTACTTACAACACATCAATCTACTAAAAACGAATCCGTCTCTAGATACAAACGTTAATTAAAAAAAAATAAAATTGGTTGCCTGTAAAGTCGGTATACGGGCGAAAGTTTTACGTGACAACGACTTTGAGTGGTAAAATAATTTTAATGTGAATATTCATTCGTATAGTAGGAAGAAGGATGAAAGACGCGTGCCTTTCACTTTTTATGTCTGTCTCTCTCGCTCTTAGGCGGGACGCGTGCCTCTCACTCGCTCTCATTGTGAGCGCATAACGTGAGCGGAGCGTAACGCAGTTTCTTAAAGTGTCACCCGGCAAACCAATTTATAAGACGTTGTCACGTCAAAAAAGTATGAAAACAAAATTTTTAACAAAAATTAGGCAGTCATTTTCTCTTTAAAGGCATGAATTGTTGGTATAATTTTGTGAGATTACTCTGATCTGCGTTAATATAAAAGTAAATTTATTTCCAACAGGTTTTCTCGCCAATTTATCTGCTTTGATGTCGGTTAAAGCTTGTGATAATCTGTATATTATGAGGGGAGCAGGGACTTCTTTACCGTCGATACACTTTTCAGTGTCTCGGCAAGCACGGTAAGATATCTATCCCTCTTGTCAAGTGAATCAATCCACGCCTGGAGGCCCTTGCGAGATACATAGATTAAAAGGAAGTGATGGCAGTCTACCGATATAAAGTTATAGGTACCTTTTTATATTTACTCGCCCTAAATTTAGGTCCATAACATTCTAACGCCTACAGAATTTTCCATATTTGTTGTTTACTTTGACAACGTTGACTTAGACTAGGTAGCTTTTATATACATTTGCAAATACAATAATCGCTTATTTTGTTCAGACTATTATATTGAGTAATTTGGGTCCCACATGTGTGAAGAGATGTGCTTTAAATACAAAGTTGAACTCGTTTTTATGTTTTGACCTATGGTCGTTCCTCCTGGTAGGATATGCGACTTAGTAATAATTTATTTATTATATATATATACGTGATACATTCCATATTGGATTGTATATTTTGGCTGGAGGTACTTATTAGGGACATAATCAGTTATTTGGACATATTCTAAAATATAACTTCTTACTATTATAATCTGTTAGGTACGACTTTCGCGTGTTGTGCCTAATCAATAAACCGCAGTATTAATATATCTATGTTTACTATCTTAATGCATCTAAGCAAGTGGTAATGATAATTATTACTCAAAGTGTACTAATAACATTCGAACTCCTTACAGCTGTTGTTGCGAGTGATTAATGTACATTGTGCTTGGCCCAACAAGCAAGTGCCCGGCTTGTGTATCAGCATTCATGGGTATCAATCAGTAATCGAGTAAAACAAAGAAATATTACAAACTGACGAGTTTCAACACGAACTCGTCCACCAAATTCGCGCTATAGACGAACATTCGAGAACGTCTCAAAATCACTCAAGCCAGCAGTATTTTTATTCGTTTTCCATCTAATACAGTTTGACGCCTCAGCGCCAAACCTGTGTTTACACAACATATTATATGACACTGCTCTGTTCGGTAACGATCCACGATGGTTTCTTTTTTAATCTACGCGATGTATCGCCCGCACCTGAACAGGCAAAGTGTTTGTGTGTCAACAAGATCGTCTTATAGCAACTGTAGGCGCCGTTTTCTCCTGTGATAGTTTCATACTACTGCTTTCACGAATTGAAGGAATTGAAAATGTACAAAGTAATCTACAAATTTAGAAAATAATTGAGATATAAAAGAGCGATACAAACTCAACATAAACAATAAATCAGTTCAGAAGAATTGATATACAAATTAATTTTGATAGTATTAACCACAGTATTAACTGCCATAAGCTTCATAAAAACTTCAACACAGTCATCTTCCACAACCATCAAAGATTTTTGTGTAATTTGGTTCTTTATTTAGAAAATCATGATTCATATTTTGATTATAAATTGAATGTCGACATTTGAAAGACTTTGTCGACCTCACAATCAATGAGTGGATAAAATAGATGCAATCATAATTAACAAATGACTGTAGTCCAGCGCCAGTGTAAGTAAATGTCTCGGGTGCGATTGCCCGGACTCATCAAAATTTATGGAATTTCTTTTAAGAATAAAGTTGACCAATAGAAGCTTAGCGAAGTTAGGCGTTGGCAGTGCGATACCTCTGTGCTTCGACAAACAAGCCCTTGTTTGTCGAAGACACACTTAAACAATAACTCTCTCTCACCCTTAGTGTGAGATTTGTCCTTGCATCGTACTATGGAGTACGGAGTAATGGAATAGAACATGCACTTGTTAAGACTGGCCACGGTCTAAATCCTCTCTCCATTTTTTCATGGAGGATTGATAACATGAAGATCAATATGATTGCCAATCTCCATATTATCAAGAGAAATTATAGACAGATATTAATTTATCACCTACATCATAATAATAATCATCAAATCCATTAGTCAAAAAGGTTCAAAATTCACAACGTAAGCTCATTAGCGATTCGTCGCGTCGTCCGCGTTATCCCGGTTATACCTAGTTACACCCGGTTATACCACTAAGTAATTTATCCGGGATTCGACTTAACCGCGCTCCATCCTGGCGGGATTTAAAATAAGGATGCCATTAATATGCGTCGCGAGAGAAGCAAATAGCAACAAGCGTAGGACACTTAGAGTAAGAATGCAGATGTGGATTTAGGTCTTATTGTAATTTCCAGCCATACAAGGTTATGGTATATCGAAAGTGATATTTGAGTAAAGTGCCCTATAAAATAATACTGAGTTTGCAAATTAGTTGTGAAAATGGTTCTTGATCGTAGTATTGTTGATATAGTAAATATATATTAAAGGAGACCGACCACAATGTATGGGACTTTGGCCTGGGCGTGGACAATTTAATATTGGAATTACAATATTAATTTTCAATAGCCTAAACTAAGTAGAAAACATTAGTCTTTGAAGTCTAGTACCAAGTCAGTTGAATAATAAAATAAAACACATTGTTAAAAATAAATATTTATGTTCATTATTCACCATCACCTTCATATGTTATCAATAGCTTCTTGTGATGGGTTTGTGATTTGTGGCATACGGGATATGTTTAATGCTACAGTCCAACAAGAATGACATATGTACTGGCTATGAGCTTCGATCTGTTGACAAACCAAAATAAACAATTGTAATGCAATGTATTTATAATACCAATTTAATATTTGGATTAATTAACATAATTATGTGAGTGAGAGACTGCCTCGTTGGTCTCGCGGCATAAATGTGCGCGTGGGATTGGGAGGTCTCGAGTTCGATTGCCGGGTCGGGCAAGTGTTATTGGGTTTTTCCGTTAGGAAATTCTCAGTAGCAGCACGGAGTCTGGTAATGTGCCCGGTACGGCAATAGGCTCGCCCCCTATTACGTGGGACCTGAAAATTAATTGCGAAATGTGGGTGTAATATTACACCTCTGCCTACCCCTGCGGGGATACAGGCGTGAGACTATAAATAAAATTAATAAATAAAATTATGTGAGTAAGTTGTTGAAATGCCAAATACATACCACTTGTGGTGCAATCCATTGAAGTATTACAGTCGTACTTCCACGAGATTGAGAATATGTCTTCACCGTTGTGTAATATAGGCACCACAATCGATGCAATGCATTGATTCATGATCATGAAGCGGGATTGGGTAATCCATGTTCAAGCGCAAGTCATCGTTCGAAGCGGGTACTGGGTCCGCAGGCAAGCCATGATCGTCGTGAGGAGATTCCGTGTTCCGGCGCAAGTTATAGTATGAAGAGGGTACTAGGTCCGTAGGAAAGGACTCTGAATATTCTCCTCATGACGATCATCGTCATGAGGAGAATATTCGGAGTCCATTTTAGAACGCACAAGTAGAAAAAGAACAGCTAACACAAAATCAAATCCACAATACGATCAAACGAAACGAACACAAAGCGAATGACGGAAACAGAATTGACAAGTTAGTCAAGTGTAGTCAAGTGTAGTAGAGTATGAAAATAAATACCCAACATACTTTACCTTTTTGATATTATTAAAAATAATATCATTATTTTACGTTAATTAGGACTGTCGTCAGAAAAATAAATAAAATAAAAAACTATAAATAAAATATCTACTTACTTTCAGGTTTCGGCAATCGCTTTAAAATGTGATTTTGTTAAACACTTTTTAACGATATTTTTCCACCGATTATTTACAAGGCAACACAAACGAACCATTCAAATAGTCCATTGAAGTACCTACACGTTTATAATCAAATAAAAATATTTTAAAATCTATTATTACCTATTATGTGTTTATTTCATACTACTGGATAGCGATCAATATTTAGAATATATTAAAACAAAAGCTTTTAGTAATATACTTTTTTTAAGACGATTGCTCACGTTCAAGCCAACTTTGGCCGGTTTCCTTTAAGTATCAAGCTTTCTTAAAAACAAAGAACTATATTTGTTGCAGAATAGGTGAGATATTTCTGTTGCATTCTGTCTGATTTAGTGACCACCGATACCAAACGTAGTGGAAACCACAAATAGTAAGATCTCATGTTCAATTCACTCCAATATTCGATCCTAAAAACATTATTCTGAATTTAAGACAATTTTACTAGAACGCCAACACAATTTTACTTATAAAATACAAGTGGTTTATACAACATCATCATACTCCTTTTCAGTCATTAGTTATTCAATATCAAATCAAAACCTTCATGTTAGTAATTAATTCAGAACATGATGCCCCGAAAATTAAACTTATCGGACCTTCTGAATTTTACTATAAACCGAATGTAGATTTTACCTTTTGCCTTCCCACGTCCATAATTAATTCCACTCTTAATCAAAACCACACACTAACACGTATTTATTTTTGCTTCATTCTCCAATTACAAACTGAATAAATTATAGACACACACGTTCAAAATTTCATATTTACTTACTTACACAGACAAAGGCGGCACTCATTAGAATATCTTGTAATTCGAAAATCAAATAGCAGCGTAGGCATAAAACAAACACGAATTGTTTATTCTGGGCTTGCTTATTCTTGGTGCTGAAGACGGCTGTAATTGTTTTATTGCAAGCACTAAAAGGGCTGGGGATGACTCGGTATGGTAATACCGCGATTCGCAAACAAGCGTCGTGCAACCGTCTCGCAATCGTCGCGCCTTATCGTTGAAGCCTCAACTTATAATATAGATAAACTTTTGATGAATCGTTCGTTTTAAACTGCCGATCTCATCTTTAATGGCAGGTAATTTTTGAAGACATTTCATTTTCATTTTAAGTCCCGCCTAATCTCAGCTGTCAGTATATCTAAATATGTATGGCTTGGTTTAGATAGCAAATTAACATAATTTTAAAATTGAATGTTCTTGTATGAGAAGGCTTTAGGTAATTATTAGTACCGAAATGTTTTTAGCTCGACTGATTATAAATAAAGCTACCCTTTCTTGATCACGATAAAAATAGTTTTAAAATATTAATCAAATAAAATATAAGATATGAATAATTTAGTTTATTAAAATCTAGTTAAGGAGCAGTACTCTAGAACCACTGCGCTGGTGACAGTATGAACCGTATCGACTACACTCACCCACAAATGATCGACATTAAGTAGCAGAAGGTATTCCTGCAGATTTATTTTATGCCATTGCCATCTCCCCTTTCTATAACGGAAAGGAGACAGAAAAAAGAATTTGATCACGTAGACCAAGGATAGTTTTGGCTGTTACCTTTTTTGTCTAGAGTTGCCATCACACCCATGTAGCCATTAACGATCAGTATCAAAATGCGATAAATGCGATATCTGTTGATTTTTATTCATTTTAAGAGCAATCACTACTAGGAATAAAATGTTTTTGAAAGTTTGTCTGAATCCAGTTTCTGGTCGACGTCAAAATAAATCGTGGTGAGAACTGAGTGTTATTTGAGACTTGCACAGGTTCATCAAATAATTTCTTTTTTCGGCCTGAGGTATCGGCTGCCTACTTGCACAGAGCGCAACATTATCACGTGTACGTTATCTCCTAGTAGACGCTTAGATAACATAAAGCGATAGCCTAGCGGTAAAGGCAGTGAGTGGAGATGCCAACAGACTGCCATGCAGAGGGTATCAGTTTCGAATTCACGGCACGCACCAATGACTTTTCAGAGTGCTTATTGAAGTGAAAATTTACATTTGCGCCGTGCCTCGGCGAGCACATTAAGCCGTTGGTCGCGGCTGTTATAAAGATCTTTGATAGTCCTTTTAGGGACTCAGTACGTATGCATAAACTGACAATAGTCTAAACCGTAGAATAAAGCTATCCATTTGGCTTGCGGGGAGGTCAGACAGGCCGTCGCTCTATGTAAAAGCTAATATTCAGTCAAATTCGATTAAACTACAAAGCAGACACTGGGATAATGCTAAGAGGATGACATAAGGATCTTCAAGTTTATTTGGCGAGTCTCATGAGATTCTACTAGTTGAAAACATTATATATTATCGCATACATATCTTACACACATAACATCATGCTTTTCACGGTTCCCTAAATGCCCAAACTTATTGAAAATCTATTACTAAGTTTCAAGAAACTATTTAATATGCTACAATGCCTTGGAGCACCATCGTTACTCATAAACTCATAGCCTAAGTTTCTTAGCATTTTCTGTTTGTTGTCTTTCCATTCGGCAGCATGTCGATTTAGTGTTTCTTTTCCTGGAAATCTGTTCGTTAGCTGAGTATTAACTAAATCAGTGAAACTTAAGAGGGTTGTGGTGACAAAATAACTTTTTCAACAAGTCAAGAACAAAAGTGGTTTTCATAATCAAAATATTATATATTTTATTTTATATTTCAATTTATTGTGCAATTAACGAATGGCGTGTTATATTTTCAGCAGTTAACAGAGAATCTTCACTGTGGCTAAAAGAAAGAAAAAAGTATGATTATAGCTCTTTTCCGCAGTTTCGTACACCTGATAATGTCATAATCGTAACTTTCCCTTAGGTTAGTACCTTCCACAATATGAAGTTTATATCCTATACAGTGTCTGAGTTGTTTAGCTGTACAGAGAGATGGATACATAGATAGAAAGGAGAGAGAAAGGGAGATAAACAGAAACTTTGACATTATTTTGTTTATTTGGTATAGTTATTTTAACTAGTTATAATTTTAAATTAAGTTAAATTTGAAATTATGTTTGAAATTGTCTTGAACCTTTAAAGTTAGGGTATAAATGTTAGAAACGTGCGATTAGTATTCCAATACACTATTACTTACTTTGAGAAGGGGAACTTATACTATGGCGTGCTTCTTAGGAATCAGTTAAAATATCCACCGGTTTTTTTATCTCATCGATATCTGCGTTAAAGGAGTCGGTGATTTTCTAAAACAAAAACAAAATTAATCATTTTATTGAGGTTTTTTCAAGCGAATACTATAGTAACTTATGTTTTGTTTCGATGTAAAATATCTTAAGTATAACTTAGGATATATAAAAGACTAACAAAATCCGGCGTAAATAATCGTAAGTCATTACTAACGATAGTTGAAAATTATCTAAAACCAATGTATACTGTAGTATGTCCTACTTACGAGATTTTAGTGTGGTATTATGTTATTTCAAACAATCATTTTGTTTATTTGTAATTAATATTTTAAGACATTCCATTTACCTTGCACGTTCGTACAATGGACACAAAAGAGTTAATCCCACGTATTCTATCGGTACTTACACTTACCATTAGGTCGCACGGCTCACAGGTATCCCGCTCCCCACGTACTGTATCGTAGTTGCGCTTTACGATATATTACTAGGCTAAAGATGAAGATACGATTATATGCAGTCTTCATATCTTTGATTCTATTGTAAATAATATTGTTTTTATTAGATCAAACGATAGTCCAAGTAAAAAGGTAAATGAAAATCTAAAAATGTCATTTCCGTCATTTTGTCAGTTACGATGTTATACGTAGGAGGTGTCGATACTCTCAAAGATTTATTTGTGTGATAATATGATATTTTAACTTGATGTTTTATTGCAAATCGTCAAGATACCATTATTTGACGACCCGTTAGCGAGGTGGGAGTGTAAACGAATGCAACCCCGAAGGTCGCGGGTTCGATTCCCACTCAAGTCAAAGATTTGCTAGCGTGAACATGGATGTTTGTCTTGGTCTGGGTGTTTCTATGTATAATATGTAAAAAGTATTATAAGAATGTTTATCCTTTGTCTAGTATTCATAGTACAAGCTCTACTTAGTTTGGGACTAGATGGTATTATGTGTATGTGTTAGAATATTATTATATATTTCTCTTTTACACGGTTATTCTTCTAACATTTGGTGTTAAAAGAATAACTGGACCTTTGGAAGGCTTACTTAGTTTTAATCTAAAATGTGATGGGACACGTGCAATGGAGCCTCCACAACTGCACTATTAAGTACAGCTATTGACTAGCCGCAACACGTGTAGGACTATTGTCTAAATGTGGAATGTAATCAAATTAGGCTATGAGGATGGGTGTTTGATGGACTGGTGATAAAAACTATGATACAAACGGCACCTGCCTGATACTCTAATTCAAAGTCAAATTCAATTTATTCTGTTAAATAAAAAGGTACAATTTACTTATTTAGAGTACAAAAGCTTAGTTTAGGATCCTTATATAAGATTATATGCCTGAACTAGGATAAACCTGTGTTTCAGGCGATTAGGGCTAATTAGATACTATAAAATATATAATCACTTACTACAATATTACGTACGTCATGTTTAAGTACACTAATACTAGATCTCTAATATCTTATGAATAATTACAACTAATAAATTGAGGTAAAGGTGTATTTTGTTGAGATAATTATTTTAACACAATTAATAATTTTTCTGTATCTCCGTAGGACATATTCAGAAGGATATTGTTGACAATTTTGTTGCATTTGAAGTAGGTGCAAGGAATTAGGTTAGTTAATGCGTTTAGTCTTTTGTAAAGTAGCGGCCCCAGGAATATATAAAATTTGGATGTGAATGCGTGTCTTGTTTGCATTTTAGTCGGAAATATTATATTATTATGTCGCCTTTTGTTGTTAGATATAGTGCTGTAGGGAAGGGCTGTGTGTTGCTTTAATACGATACTCTTGATAAATAGTTGTCGAACTGTTAATACTTTACAAGCTTGGTATAGGGAATTAGTTGGATATAGGAACGGTTTGGAGGTTGATACTTTAAGAATTGCTCGCTGAGCTCTTTCAACAGACAGTAACAAAGTTTTTCCTGCGCCCCCCATGTCGTAATACAATATGTTAATTATGACTGGCATAGAGCAAAGTACACTTGCCTTATTAATGTTGGGTCAGCAATATGTCGCATTTCCTTGAAGACATATATTAACTTACGTATTCTACCGTTTAAACACTCGATATGCTCTTTGAAGGAAGTGTTTCGTCTATTATGATACCTAGATATTTTATTTTATTTGTGCCATTAATACAAGGACAAGCACAGGGAATTCCAGGAAAGGCGCCACAGTGATGGGCATACAGTGGTGTGTTAGTTTGTTGTGCTGTTAATTTGCGTATGGTAAACTTAACATAGTTGGTTTTCTCTGCATTTAGTGTTATTAAATTGTGCTGAAGCTATTTATTAACACAATTAAAACCATGTTGCGCATACTCGAAAACATATTTTTCTGAATCAGCGGAAAAAAGTAGAGCAGTGTCGTCAGCGTATGATATGATAGTACCGTGATTTATGTGTAGATTACAAAGGTCATTTATGTAAATGAGGAATAACGTAGAGGCTAAGATGCTACCCTGGGGGACTCCGAAAGATGTGTTATTTTCATCAGTGCTAACTGTGCTACCGATTTTTACGCATTGCGTGCGGTCCTCTAAGTAACTTTTAATTAATTCTAACTGTTTACCTCTTATACCAATGTTCTCGAGTTTACGCAACAAAATAGGGACACAGACGGTGTCAAAAGCCTTAGAAAGATCCAGAAATATTCCTATTGTGTGGTTAAACTTGTCAAGTTCTTGCACCAAAAAGTCAGTCAGGTAATGTACGGCGTCAGCTGTCGATAGTTTAGGTCGAAATCCGAACTGTGTCTTGGATAATATCGATTTGTCCTCTAGGTACTTCATCAGTCTATTATTAATATTTTTTTCCAGTATTTTTGACATACAGGGCAGTAGAGAAATCGGTCTATAGTTATTTACTTGCTCTTTATTACCGGATTTATACACCGGCACTACCACAGATTTTTAAGGCACTTGGGAAATATACCTCTAGACAAACATTTTTGGAAAATGTTGCTCAGCGGGGGAACTAAGACGTGCTTGAATTGCTTTATGATTTTGTTTGGTATATTATCCCATCCAGCGGCACAGCTGTCTTTTAGGGACATAATTATATTGTTAACTTCAGTTTCGTCAGTGTTAAGTAATACAAACGATGTTAAAGATGTGCTATGAGGAGTGCTAAGGTATTGTGATTGACCCGGAACCTTTTCTGCAAGGCATTTGCCAACATTGACAAAAAAATTATTTGCTATATTAGCAGATTCTAGGTGTGATGAGTGCGCGCGTAATAAACTTGACGATGACTCATGTTGTTTATTAGTGTATGTCGTCTTTTTAATACATTGCCAAATCTTTTTGCTATTTTTACCGGCTTTTTCTCATAGACTTTTGTCATAGCTTACCTTTACTTTTTTAAGCAAATCATTACAAAAAATGCGATATCGTTTATAGGATAATTATATAGTTGAATTGTCTGGATTTAATTTAGCCTTCATATGCAGTTTATCTCTATGTCTCATACATCGTAAAAGGCCTGTAGTGATCCACGGCTTAATGTTATAATTTTTGTTTTTAAACATATTTTTGTTGTGTTTTTCTGAATTGCAAGTTGCAGATGGTTTATAACATATAACATACCAAACTGCGGATCACTAGAATTATAAACTGGGCCAAAGTCAATGTTGCTTAAATATGTCATCTTCAAGTTTATTTATATTTAATTTAGAAATAGTGCGAACGTGGTCTTGTTTGGGTAATTTACAATTTAAGGTAAGTAGGACAGCATTGTGATCAGTTATTCTAGAGTTCATGACTAATGTAAGTGATGGAAACCTTGATTTTAGTATGATATGATCCAAACAAGACTCGCGTTCGTGTGTAGGAAACGTGTGTGCTGGAAGTAAGCCATGAAAGGAGCAAAGGTTGAGGTAGTCTTGGGCATTTGTGTCACAGCTAGATGGAACAATATTGATGTTGATGTCTCCGAGTAACATTATATTTTTAAAAGAAGATAAAGATTGTAAGGTCCAGTTGAGAGAGTCAAAGAAATTGTTTACATTTTTGAACGATGGTGGTCTATACATGGCTAGTATGGCAAATTCTAAGCCGATTTTAATTAGCAGTCAGTTACATTCTTGCATGTTAGGCTCCTCTACAGTGACAGTAAGGTGATTTTTTACGTACACTATTACTCCATCGTTTTGATTATAATTTACATTACTATTGTACATATTGTATCCTGGCATGGTCGGTACGTCGTATTTCTTAGAGAGCCAACATTCGGTTAGTATTATAATGTCACAAGTTACTTTTAATCTTTGTTGAAAAGTGACAAAATTATCAATATTCTTATAAACGTTGCGTATGTTTTGTGTTAGTACGGTAAAGGAGTTAGAATGGGATGGAAGATATTGTTTACAACTCTCAACTTCGCATATCATCGACTCCGATACAGATAAATTATCTAAGTCATTTATTAAGTTGTTTATCATAATGTATAACAACACTAAAAGTAAATAAATTAAAGAAAAGAGAGATAGAAATAAAAAAGGTCTGAGATACCACAGATGTCGGCGCTCTTAGGCGCCTCCATAGTCCATAGAATTCATGAACCTCTTCTCTGCCATCAGTTTTGCGGGACAGTCAGCAGCACCTGTGTTATGACTGCTGGGTTTTTTGTAACGTAGACAGGTAGCACATTTGGGTTCCTCGGCTTTCTTCATGCAGTCCTTTAAGCTGTGTCCAAGATCGCCGCAGTGCCCGCATGTGTCGACAGGTTCCCGACAGAATTTCGCCGCGGGGCCATATTGTTGACACTTATAGCAACGTGTGACCAGGGTGAAGTCTTTCACCGGGCAAGAAGACCAGTTTATAAATACTCTGTCTTTCGTTATCAGAGCTTTTCGTATGGCTGTGGAAACTTCAATTATGTAATTACAGGTTTCAGCGTCCCTTTTCCCTGATTTATGGCTAAGTTTAATATTTGCTAAAAAGGTCTCTAGATTGACGTCGAGGACTTTGCCTGCTAAGTTTTGGTGGTAAAGGCAGTTAAAGACATCTTTCTCTTGCATGCTTGTTGGTACTCCTATAATTACGACTCGGGGTTTTCGTTTACGAGGCTCGTCGATAGTAAGGTCTGAGTGTTTCAATTGTGAGGATTGCCTTAGCTTTTCAATGTCATCTTTGCTGTCAGTGCTTATGATGACACCGCCATTTCGGGTCTTTCGCATCCCTCTGACATGTCGTTTTAGCTCCTCGGGGCGGATAATTTTCTGGACCAAGGATTTTGTTTCGTCGCTCGATTTCAGTTTATCTTTGGGATAAATGGCCACTGTGCTGAAATTTGACGTCTGAACAAAATTGTTTGTACCTTTTTTGACCATATCGGCAAAGGAAGTTACTTGGGCAGATTTGATGAGTCCTCAATACTTTGCTTGATCTCCTTTAGCTTGCTTGCTAGGTCAGCCTGGTCTTGGAGTGGTCTGTTTTCATAGTGAGCTTGCAATGTTTTGCATTTTAGCGCTTGGTATTGGACCATCACCTTAGATATGCCATGGCTTACTGTACGACATAAAGTGCTCACACGTAACTTTTGCTCTGAATTTAGTTTGCCCTCAGTTATGATGGTGCACACTTCCTTCAAACATTGCTCCACGGATGACATCCAGTTTTGTATTTCTGATGAGGATAATATCTTTACGTTCTCCTCATCCTGGGATATGACTGGTCTGGGATTGGGCGTGGGGGTTGATTCACGTGAGGGCAAAGCGGTAGGAGAGCGAGGAGTCTTGCTACTCCGGCTGAAGGGGCTCTTCATGTTTCGTTTGATAGCATCCGTCTGCAAGGCAGGTCGTGACTCGCCAACTCGCTGGATGGGTCCTCTCTTAATAGCCACCAAGGCAAGGAAAGCCTGCCATAAAGGCATCCAGAGGGCAACATCGGTGCGAGTGGCTGCTCGAGCGGTGCGACACCGGTTTCTAAATCGCGGGTCTCATGACAACGGAGACCCGGAGCGGGATTCGCCGTAGTTACGCCCTTGAAAATGACACTTCCACCCCCGAGCTCGTAGTTCTTGCAGCTTCCCTCTGGCCGGCCGACCAAGGCAATCCAAAGTTGAGAGTCCTGCGGACGTTTTTGGACATCCACTCCAACCAGCCAATAAAGGCAAACCGGTGACGAGGCCCTGACCGACTCTCTGAAGCATTCGGAACCACAGTGTCGCCACACACATTCAGCTCGCCACAAAGCGGGTCGGGCGATAAATGCCACTAGCGCTAATTGTCGCAGTCGTTATAATGACTAATACTGCTTACGTCCACTTATCAATATGTTATAAACGCATTTAGACTTAGTCGCAGAATGTCTAAAAAAGTTTATGTCATCAAACGTACAGTCGTAGAAAAAATTATCCACATTAATTGCATAGATTTTATGTTTTTGATGAACAAAAATTTTGACAGTTTTTAAATGTGTAAGTTTTTTGGTGTCTTCCTAATTGTCTCGTTGGTCCAGTGGTTAAGGATATGGGATTCATTATTTATATAGATTATAGAATGCGCATTTCACCCAAGACAAAAAAAGTCGTTTGGGAAATTCACCCACTTAGGAACCCGACAAAGTCATAGCAATCCGACTAAAAAAAAAAACCAAATTGAAAGTTAATCTATTTTTTATTTAATGATCATACACCATGCTTGAGCCTTATATTATATTTCAATAATCCTATATTATTTAAAAATTCGATAATTGTTAAGTGACCTTCATTTAAACTGTTTACTTCTTCTTTATAGCGTTTGTCAAACATAATGTCCGCTCTTTTCCGGTGCCGTTGTTCAAAATAAAATCGTTTAATTCTTTTGTGCCTGCCTGTATGCCCTGCGGTTTGTAAGCTTTTTTATTAATCTTGTAATATTTTTTTATATCACACTAGACGTCGCCAGCAGCTTCATCCGCGTCTATTATACATATAAACCGTCCTCTTGAATCATTCTATCTATTTAAAAAAAACGTATTAAAATCGGTTGCGTAGTTTTTAAGATTTACGCATACATAGGGACAGACAGACAGAAGACAGTTTTTATTTTAGGGATCGTAATAGTTTCTTCAAATCGTGACGAATCTATGACGATTCGTTGAAGTATACTCTAAAAAGGTCATTTAACATGTATAGGTCGCATAAACTTCACGATTAATTCGCGTGAAGTTTTGCATCTTTCGCGAATGATTGTAAGGATATTGTCTATGAGGTACTAGATATACATAAAGACGGAACATAAAGTTCATGAGGATACTCATGTGCTCTACTCACAAAATCCCATTGTCTTATGATTGTCTTAGACAATGGAGTTTTGAATAGACAACCCAAGGGCGTAGTGGGTGAGTAACCGAATACTACGTAGAAAGTCACAGTCTCATTTGAGATTCTGATTAACTTATTCGTTATCTCACTCTCACAATGGCCTCCACATGGAGATTCGCACGCATCGTTGTATGTACGCATGCTTTGTTACTTTTAAATAAATAGTCCAAACCTAGCAAAACATAAAGACAGCAATACAGCTTAAAGCAAAAACTAATTCATGCATAGAGACGCTAGTCATTGTGAATAAAACATAAGCAATAACAGTAGGCGTAACAGGCTTATGAAAACTAATGATAACGGCTCATTCTTGAGGCGTGGGTTCAGTTTTAAAACCATTAGCAAAAGTAAAATATCACTGGCCGCAACCACGGACCTATGGACCGCAGGGCTGGACTGGGATTAGAGGGTGCATGAATAAGTGTCTATTTCGGGTGCGACAACTTGATAGTAAAACATAAATTATAATTATCAGTAGCCGCACACTTATAAACGGGTGAACTTTATTTATCAAGTAGCACAATTAGCACCCTCACGCTAAAAACTACCTACTTATAAACTGTTTAATAAATGTAATCCTCAAATATTGCTTTCGAATTTGGATCTTCTTTATGCTCGTCGGTAAAATATTGTCCTAATATGAATCAAATAAAACAGTAAGGGTAAAATAGAATCCTTTTACTTACCTCGTATCTATCTAACAATAAGACTTATCGTTACGTCACTGTGTGTAATGAATTTATTTCATATTTACCCCTTGCTACCCGATCCCGCGGGAATTTCGGGAAATCCTTTCTTAGTGTACCCCTACGGTGCTCAAGGCACATACATGCCAAATTTTAGCTGCTTGCGCCGAATAGTTTTGGCTCTAGCTTGTGTGTCAGTCAGTCAGTAACGCGATTTTATATATTAAGATCTGAAGGTTTCTGAGTTAGATTTCTCTCGGTTCTCTTGTCATTGTTTTTACAGTACCAGGTGTACCAGCGATTATTTATCCATCGAATTGCAATCCAAAAGGAATTCAACCTAAGGCATTCAACCCTTGCTATGTTAAACCAAAGTAAAATATTACTATACTCTAAAATAATCCCAAATAAAATATTAATATCGTTTATAACTACGAACTCATACAGGTCTGCACTACGGTTGAGAGGTGCATGAATATATTATAACTTTTGTCTGCAACGGAACATTAATCTTAAGTACCTAAAATATCACTGCCCGTTATAGCTTTAGAGCAATATCGGATTCAACTAAACCGGATCAATCAGAATATATTGTTATTTTGGCCACAACGGCAGAGTGATCAAATGTAAATATTACTAAACTACTGAATTTATACTGGTCCAACGATCTGGCTACGATCGTGGGAAGCGGTAGGATGCAAGTGTATCAAGGTCGGTCTGTGTGGAGAGTCTTGTGGAAAGCCTATGTCCTACAGTGGACGTCTCTAGGCCGAGATGATGATGATGCTTGGATACATAGTAGTCACCCTAACTTCTAGTGTAGAAGAAGGTCAAACCGTTTATGAGAACAGCTACACATAAATATTGTTACGGGGTAACGGGATTGGAAGGAAACATCGAGTAGCACTGATGACACTTTTTTCTACTTCACACACACGACGCGTCGTTCGATTTCGACGCGGACAGCACCAACGCTAACGTCTTTTGCACTGCACTTCACTGCACTATACTTTCACTTCAATTTATTTCAGTACTACTTCTTTTCTTCTTTTACTTCTTCCTTTTCTTCTCCACTTTACCACTTCTCAACTTAAACTGGCGCTCAGCGCGTCTACACCGCCTTATATACCCCTAGGAATGTTATAGATCCACTAATTTCGATTGTCATTTCATTATTCAATTGTTTTTCCATCTCCTGTCTCTTTTTAACCTTTCCATTCCTTCCTGAAGTTTCTTATTTTTACTCGAAATATTTAAATAATCTTTTTTTAAGTATTTGCCAAATATTCATAAACATTTTCCAAATTTCATAAAAACCAAATTCCACATTATTGTTATGACTGGGATTTGAACCCACGCCCTCAGAACGTGCACCGGATGTGTTATCCGCACGGCCATTGCCTTGTTGTCAATGACTGGTGAATTTAGCGAACACTTGACAGAGTGTATACGTCATCGAACTAAAAACTGTCATTTCCAAATAATACAATAGTCTTCAAACCTCTTCAAAGAAATATAACCTTAAGTCATAGAAGTAACACTAAATAACAACAGCGGTTGCTATGTTTGATATCTTCTTTCTAATGGTACATGCAGTATGATAGAAAGAGCTGTCGATAGGTTTAGCAGCACGCTTTTATAGCAGCGTCGTGGTAGCCAAACAGTAGACAAAACACAGAGTTAGGAAACCGAGTTTTGTTCGTAACAGTGATGATTTATCGATAAATATTTTTGGTCAAATGTCTAACTTTAGTATGTGTTGATATATTTAAGCCGTAGAAGTAAACAACTAAAATATTGAAATTGTAGTTTTTGCTGTCGACGCCGGACAGTGCTTTGCAAAGACTTGCCAGACAGACAGTACTAAAAAATTTCACGTGTTTAATTGTTCGTTTTAGCCATAAAATCTATTGACAAAAAGTATTCATAAACTAATGAGCGATGCGTTGCGATGAGATGCTAAGAAACTGTCACTTAGATTATGTATTGTACGAATTATACCAGATTGGCTAATGCGGCAGGCTTTGGCAATTTGTGTGCGTCGCATCATATCACGTTGCTTGCTATCGCTTACATTGGACACTGCTTGATTTTTTTAGAGTTGTAGGTAATCCGATTTGTGATCGGCCAGCACAAATGATTCGCCTTTATGTAAATATTAGTACAGCAGTGAACTACTTTGACAACCCAGTTGGCGTGAGTGCAACCGACTGCCACGCCGAATCTTGCGGGTACGATTCAGTTTTACATTCATGTCCGATAGTTTGTTTCCGTATTTATCTCTCATTTATCACCTCATGTTGATTATACCGAGACATCATTCGGCTGCTTTTGGTGCAAGTTTTAAAGTAACAGCATCACGTATATGGAACAACTTGCCGCCACCGTTAAGAACTCTAACTTCAAGTTTCAGCTTTAGTAAAAACTATAAGCAATATCTGCTAAATGAACAATTACTACAAAACTACACTTACCTACTGCGAGTATTGTGGGGCATTGGGGTGAGTTCCCTGTGATTGTTTGTTTGTCCGGCCAGCCAGTTTTGGATTGTCTTATAACTATAACACTCCTCTCCTTAGTTGTTTCAGTTGTTTGTTGTTATTGCCATTCATCTTTTCCCAATTTTAACTTATACACAGTACACACCCTAATATTATCAAAAGCATTATTGTAAGATAGTTTATGACACACACACACACAAAGAAACAGCAGAAATGAAGACTTCACGATATTTACATAATAATAATATATTTGCCACAAATGTTTTCTATTTTCAAGTTCCTCTGCGAAAATAGTTCGCAAATGGCTTGGCGTCAATTTGGCTCATTTGAGAACCCCGCGCTACCGACGCTTACGCATTTCAGCTATAGACAATTAATGACCATAGACTAATATTATAATACTGAAGACAGCTAATGACAGTGCAGTGAACGCACCAATAAAAAAACAAAGAATTCTTCTCAAAAGGAAGAAGGCATGAATTCTTTAATAGGTACTTATTATATAATTAATCTAAGCATGAATTCATGGCACAGATTACATAGCGTAGCGAGATTCATGGACAAATTTTATTTGGTCCTTAATGATGTCTCTATTATATTTGTTTGTTTTATTAGTACCGTAGTATCCCAATAGTCTGTGATTAGTACCTTAGATTATAGAAATGTTCTAACACACCATGTAAGATAAGTTGCATAATAATAATGCATGCTATAATTTTTTATACTTCATTATTGTGACATACATGATGGTGACTTTGTCCCAAGACTAAGCAAATGTTTTATCTTGGGACAATGTTACCTTCACGGATTATTACGTGTTGGCATTATGTTCGCTGAAGTGCTACGTATTTATGCTGTTGCCATCATTTTTCGTTGATCGTATTAATTGTATTCGTAGACCTATGCCGAGTAATAGAGTACCTAGGTAATCATTCTTTTGAACGGGATGCTACGTTAATTTCTGATATTTGTCAGGATGTCAAACAATTCAGCAATGGTCTGACAGGTCACACCTGTCAGACTATTGTTGTTCTGTCAGTTTTGTTGTTTTTTTTTATTTATTTTCTCTTTTTTGTATCTATTTTCCTTAATTTAATTATACTCCATTTCACATTGGGGGGTGCGGGTGGTGTAATGGTGTTTGTTATTTAGGATCATATTCGTCTGATTTTGATTTATTTGTACGGAGATGACATTATGTCACCAGCGCCTTCGTGTGTGAAATGGAGTATAACATGTTCTCTGCCTTCTCTGGGTTTACCTTTAATTTCCTATGTCAAGTGTCACAATTTTAGAAGTGTAAACAATAAGCCTTGTCGGTATATAAATGTGTTCCTCTTTGGGCAAATGTGAAGCGACCGGGCCAAAAAAAAAGATACAATATATATTTATTTATTTATTAGTAATTAAGATAAAATGGCACCAACAGAATATCAGCGCCATCTAGTTGAACTAGATGGGACTACGCTGAGTTGGGGGCCAATTCTGTTACTTAAAAACCTGTTGTGTGCTAAAAAAATGTAATTATTTCATATGTTTTCTTTTCTTTTCTTTTTCTTTTTCATTCAAAAAACATCGATATCTCCTTTTACTGTTAAATCCCATCACTCCTTAATGATGGGATTTACAGCACGGCTATTTAGAGAATGCAGTCAAAGATATGAGTCTGTAAGGAGTCTATGCCTCTTTAAATTAGACGCGTAATTTGACGTTATGATTAACCAACTAATAATAATAATAATAATAATAATAATAATACCTATTTAAAACCTAAAGATTCTGATACCAAAAACCCTGCCAAATATCGACCAATCACATGCCTACCAACACTATACAAGCTACTCACATCCATCATATCACACAAAATCAACTCACATCTGATACACAACAGAATAATAGCAGAAGAGCAAAAAGGATGCAGAAAAGATTCTAGAGGCTGTAAAGAACAATTAATAATAGATACAGAAATACACAACCAGGTAAAACATACGCATAGAAATCTTTATTATGCCTACATTGATTACCAAAAGGCTTATGACAGTGTACCACACTCGTGGCTAGTTCAGATTCTCAAGATTTATAAAATAGATAATACGCTTACAGAATTTCTCCAACACACTATGCACAAATGGACCACTGTTCTAAACTTAAACACGAAGTCAGGTACAATAAAATCTAATCCAATAAAAATAGCCCGAGGCATATTCCAGGGAGATTCCCTAAGTCCACTATGGTTTTGTATGGCATTGAATCCACTATCACGCATATTAAATAAAACAGACCAAGGATACGTGATACACAGAGAAAGTAATACTAAAATAACACACCTACTCTATATGGATGATATAAAACTTTACGCATCTAGTAAATCACAAATCCATAACCTTTTAGAAAATACAGAAAATTTTAGTACAGACATCAAAATGAATTTTGGGTTAGATAAATGCAAAATAAATAGCATCATACGAGGTAAACATAACAATACGGATCCCTACATATTACACACACAACAAAACTCATCCATAGATAGAATGGAAATAGCAGACACGTATAAATATTTAGGTTACTCACAAAGTATAGGTTTAGACCATAATCAAATTAAAGAGGAACTCACAAAAAAATACAACTCAAGGCTGACCAAAGTATTAAAGACAGAATTATCAGGAAGAAACACAGTTAAAGCAATTAATACTTTCGCAGTTCCAGTTTTAACATATTCTTTTGGGATAATCAAATGGACCACTACAGATTTAGATAAACTTAATAGATTAACTCGAACAACGTGCAACAAACACCATACACACCATATTCACTCAGCGACTGAAAGATTCAATCTTCAAAGAAAACTAGGAGGCAGGGGATTAATAGACATAAAAAATTTACACATAAGACAGGTACAGAACATACGCACATATATGCATAATAAAGTTAGCGAGAGCCCATACATAAAGCACTTACACTCATATCCAGCTCAGGCACACCCTTAAAACTTAATGATTTCAATAACTTAACAGAAACTATTGTAACAGATGACCATAAAATAAGTAAATGGAAACAGAAAACACTACACGGTAAATTTCCCAATCAACTTCAGCAGGAACACATCGACAAGGAGGCATCCAATGCTTGGCTTTACAGAGGCAACATATATAAAGAAACTGAAGGCTTTATGGTGGCGATTCAGGATCAAATCATAAAAACAAAAAACTATCAGAAATATATAATAAAAGATCCATTAGTAACATCAGACAGATGCAGATTATGCAACAATAACCAGGAAACCATAGATCATATTACAGGAGGGTGCCCTTTTCTAGCCAATAAACAGTATACAGAGAGACACAATAATGTTGCAAAGCAAATACACTCACAACTAGCCATTAAATATAAATTAATTAATAAAATAGAGCCATACTTTAAATACAAACCAAAAAACGTACTAAATAATGAAAAAGTTAAACTCTACTGGGACCGAGACGTGATTACAGACAAAACCACAACAAACAATAGACCTGATATAATATTAACGTTAAAAGATAAAAATGTCACATATTTAATAGATATTGCGATTCCTAATTCGGAAAATATCAGAAAGAAGTACACAGAAAAGATACAAAAGTATATACCCCTTGCAGATGAAATAAGACAGATGTGGCATCAACACACAGTCAAAATTATACCTATTATCATCTCATCCACAGGACTTATTCCCAAATCACTTCACACATCATTACGAGAACTGGATTTACATACGCTTACATACATCGCAATGCAGAAATCAGTTATAATAGATACCTGCTCCATAGTTCGGCGGTTCCTCACATCCACCACACAAACACCCACATCATTACACGATGAACCAAACCACTTGGCGTAAGCCCGTGTTAGGTTTTCATAAACCAGCGTCAGCTGAGATCGAAATAACATTGAACCAAAATAATAATAATAATAATAATAATAATAATAACTGTTTATTTCGGATAATAAGAATCCATATGTTGTTAGTACAATTTTTCTTAACCAAATGTTAGTACTTAATGTTATAATGTGCACTGCACTGGATACAACACAATACCTAGGCATGTAACTGTATCCAGTGCTTTAACATTGGGAAGTCCCATCTATCGCATAACGCGCTCAGAATGCTGTGGGAGCTGACACGCATTCTGTGTAATATTGATGCGCTACGCTTGCGGATGATGGCATGAAACCCATCAACCGATCAACCGACTAAGACCAACTGACATTACATGTTGCACGTTCGGTATAAGGAAATATGGCGAGCATGTTTTCTCTAGTGTAAACGTACAACCTCTCTGAACCTCTTTGCTAATTATTGTGTTTGACGACCGGCTAGTTTGTCGTGTAGACAGACGTCAGTATCACAAAGGTACTCTGTGGTCAGTATGACTTCGTGCTCCGTGACGACGGTTTGACATGACACCGGCCGTCACAATATTTTAGATGTTGCCCAGAGAGGTTGGACTAGGTTTAGAATAGAGAAAACATGCTCGCTATATTTCCTTATACCGAACATGCAACATGTAATGTCAGTTGGTCATAGTTGGTTAATCATAACGTCAAATTACGCGTCTCATTTAAAGAGGCATAGACTCCTTACCTTACAGACTCATCTTTGACTGCATTCTCTAAATAGTCGTGCTGTCAAATCCCATCAGTAAGGAGTAATGGGATTTGACAGTAAAGGAGATATCGATGTTTTTTGAATGAGGGATAAATACAGAAACAAACTATCAGACATGAATGTAAAACTGTAGCTGGAAGCGACAGCGGATAGCCGCGGTTACTAAGTTGGCAATAAACAAAGACATCCAGCGGTCTAATTTTCTATCAGGGGCCCAATTCTGCTAAATAAATATAGTCTCGATATCATGTCAGTATCATACTTACGTCACAAAAGCGTATTCTTCTAAATTATCTGATATTTGAGTGAAATTGTAACGAGATCGTATGTGTCAACGACGATCTGTATATTTTAAATTATACGATAATGACATTAGGTTATCAGAATACCGCTTTTAAATCCATTCAAAACATAATATCAATGTCATATAAAAATAGCAGAATTGGGCCCCAGGTGTTTGATAGTAAGCGCAGTTTAATTACATAATTTACTTAGATACCTAGCTTAAAAGTAGCTTCTATTAACCTAAAGCCTCGTACTTACGGACCAAGCGTTCCAGTGCACGCGTAATCTAGGTACGTTGACTACGCGTACATGATTATGATCGAATACTACGCTTTGCTGCAGTTACAGACTATAAAAGCATACACCAGGGGTGTCTGATAATTTGGTTCCACTTTAAATATTAAGAATACTGATACACTGGTTGTGCAGACATTCAAATTAAGGAAATTACAGTTTCACGTATTAGCGCGTGATGGTGGTAGCGCCATCTACCTTCCTATCGATAACTAATTACATCGACGTCAATCGTTCTTCGCTTGCTTGTCCAATGCGAGCGATGCCTTTTGTTTCCGTCCCTGTCTATCCCATTCCCTACAAGGGGCACGCCTTTCGCTGATTCGTCGCCACGTTCATCGACGCGAGAGACAGTCGAGAATAATCCGTGTCGCGCTGAGCACATGTACCGCACCGCTATATTTTTACCGCTTTACCCCATAAAACGCAATAAACCGCCCGCGAGTGAAGTGATTTGTGTAGTTTTGGGTTGGATCCAGACGGAGTGATCAGCGTACAGCCCGACTCCTCGAAGACACCAGGGGGCCGCCATTTTGTCAAGGTAAGGCGTGTCCTTAGAATCCTATACCCACTCACACTCCTCTTCCCTTATCCTTTCTAAACTCGCCCTCATACAGTCCACAATATTAATCCTTCTCCAAATCGCCTAGAACATTCGGTTCACCGAAACATCCGGCTTTGAATCGTTATGGCCTGTATCATATTGGGATGTAAATCGCATTCATCACGCAGCATAGGAGATGATACAAAAATTTACTCCAATGTTTATATTTACTGTCTAAATAGTTATCTTGTTTCTAATGAAGGTATATTATGTAAATAAATAAAAACATGTAATACACCTCTGCCTACCCCTTCGGGGATAAAAGGCGTGAAGATATGTTATGTTATGTAAATAAAAACAAAAAGAGAGTAATTTTAGTTTGAAGATATTAATAAAATATAATAATTACAACGATTTCAATTAATCTACCTACTTCTATATTATTTATCATACTCGTATTAGTGCCATCCTGACTGATCAAAGACGTCTTGCCTTGTAGTCCGCTATATAATATTCTACCATATAATAAAATATTCTTCCACATTCACACAACACCATCTGGTCCCAAACTAAGCTACTACTACGGGTACTAGGCAATCGATAAACATACATAGGTATATACTTTTTTGTAAATATATTACATATTATAGGTATATAGTACCACTCAGACCAAAACAAACATCCATATTCATGCACACAAATGTTTGACTTGAGCGGGAATCGAACCCGCAAGCTTTGGCGTGGAGAATCATTTGTGCTGTCGTATCACAAATCGGATTACCTACAACTCTAAAAAAATCGAGCAGTGTCCAACGAAAGCGATAGCAAACAACGTAATATGATGCGATGCAAACAAATTGCCAAAGCCTGCCGCATTAGCCAATCTGGGATAAGTCTGGTATAAGTGACAGTTTCTTAGCATCGCATCGCAACGCATCGCTCATTAGTTTATGAATACTTTTTGTCAATAGATTGTATGGCTAAAACGAACAACACACGGAATTTTTTAGTACTGTCTGTCTGGCAAGTCTTTGCAAAGGACGGTCAGGCGTCGACAGCAAAAGCTACAATTTCAATATTTTAGTTGTTTACTTCTACAGCTTAAATATATCGACACATACTAAAGTTAGACATTTGACCAAAAATATTTATCGATAAATCATCACTGTTACGAAAAACACTCGGGTTCGTAACTCTATGTTTTGTCTACTGTCTGGCTACCACAAGGCTGCTATAAGAGCGTGCTGCTAAACCTATCGATAGCTCCTTCTATCATACTGCATGTGCCATTAGAAAGAAGATATCAATCATAGCAACTGCTGTTGTTATTTTAGCGTTACTTCTATGACTTAATAAGGTTATTGGTGCGGCGTCGTTGTGCTGGTTCCCGAAGAAAGAGTGTAGTGTCGAATAAAACTGCAGTGGACTGTAATACTAGGATGTTATATTCGTTGAAGTACTACTGAGGTTTACATATACAATTATGGTCGCGTCTACGGAACAAACAAGAAAAGTATTTAGGGAGCGAGAGAGCGGCTGATCGTAATGACGTGTAACAGCTGATTGTCGCTGAGAGCGGCGCACGAGCCGGCGAGTCGTCCACTCGCCCCGCACCGCAGACCCCGTGGCGACGTTTCGTAATTGCTGTTGAGTGCATGTCTGAACATACTCCCCCGGTTGAAGAGTCTTCAACAGCAGTGACTGGAAGAGGGCAGATTGTGTTAAAAGCGCGCCGAATGACACCCTTGCGAGTCCGGATGTCGGCGACCCTATTGATGCCATCTCTGCCAGGTAGGACATGGATGATTCGTCCTAGAAGCCACATTAGAGGAGGTGAACCTTTGTCCTTAATGACGATGAGTGTCCCTTCTTTAAGTTCACCAGACGACCGGCGCCACTTGGTTTTCTGTTGAAGCCAGAGAATGTACTCATGGGAAAACCTATGCCAAAAGTGTTGTTTCAAGTATTCTATGCGACGAAACCGTTGCAAGCTGGTGATGTTGACGTTTTCAATCTGTGGACGTGGCAACATGATTAGTGAGCGTCCAATGAGGAAGTGGGCCGGAGTCAAATGAACCAGGTCTGAAGGATCATTGGACAAGGGAGTTAAGGGTCTCGAATTTAGTATGGCTTAAACTTGTATCAAGCATGTGGCCATCTCTTCAAAAGTTAAATTAGTTAAACCCAAGATACGCCTGAAGTGGTACTTGGTAGATTTGACTGCCGATTCCCACAATCCCCCCATGTGGGGTGTGTAGGTAGGTACAAATGAAAAGTTGATACCGGGGTCAATATCATTAAAGCCTAGGTTTTGTGAAAGCAGACTAGCTAGCTCATTGAAAGCGCCAACAAAAGTAGTACCATTATCAGAGTAAATATTACGAGGCTTCCCCCTGCGAGCATTAAAGCGATTCATGGCAGCCAAGAAGGCGTCTGTCGTGAGATCTGACACGAGTTCGAGGTGGAGCGCTCTTGTTACTAAGCACACAAACACACAAATAAATCACTTGATGAGTCTGCATCCGCTACCCTTGCGGTCAGCTATCATGATGGGACCAGCATAATCCACCCCTGTATCTAAGAAAGGGAACTCTAAATGTAAGCGTTGCGGTGGAAGACAACCCATGACAGGTTGGACAGTCGTAGCTTTAATCCTACAGCATTTTACGCATTGCTGGGAAACCTTTTTAGCCAAGTTTGTACCACCCACAGGGTAGTGATGGTGGCGTATCGTAGGAAGTAAGAGTTGCGGTCCAGCATGCAAAAGGCGTAGGTAATACATGTTAAATATTAGGACACAAATAATATGAGTACTAGATAAAAGTATTGGATGTTTTACATTAAAATCATAAAATGAATTGTTTAATCGACCACCGACCCGAATCAAATTACAAGATTTATCTATGAATGGCGACAATGAAAGTAATTTATTTTTGACAGGCAGTGATTTATCTGAGGTTACATACATACATACATATCGTCACGCCTTTTATCCAGGTAGGCAGAGGTGTAATTCTACACCCACTTTTCGCCAGATATACTTTAGTCCCACGTAATAAGGGGCGAGCCTATTGCCGTACCGGGCACATTTCCAGACTCCGTGCTGCTACTGAGAATTTCGTGACAGAAAAACCCAATAACACTGCCCGACCCAGGAATCGAACCCGGGACCTCCCGATCCCACGCGCACATTTATGCCGCGAGACCAACGAGGCAGTCGTATAGGGTTTGATGTCGAGTTTTCCGTCTCTACGCAAAGATGGTATTTGCATCCTGTTATCCCTTAGTCGCCTCTTACGACACCCACGGGAAGATAGGGGGTGGTGACACTTGTATTCTATGCCGTCAACCACACGGCATATCTGAGGTTAATAGTTTATATTCCTCAGAAAAGAACTCCTGTTGACTATGTCTGAGTAAGAAATGTAATGACGTAGTTAACTCAGTGTTTGTGAGAGGACCACACTCTATAGAGTTCTTTCTACATTTATTTATAAAACGCATGATATGTGCGACCACGCGCTGTAATTTACTGAAACTAGAATACCTCTTACATAGTAATGTAATCCAATTGTCGACAGCAACCGTAGTATCAACATGATGAGATGTAACTTTTTCTGGTAAATATGACTTGTCTCCTAAATTCGACTCAGGAAACAGAGGCCATGAAGAAGGTTCTTTGTGTAAAAACTGAGGACCTGACCACCACCAAGAAGAAGACAGCAGTTTGTCAGCTCTAAGTCCGCGCGAAGCAAGGTCTGCGGGGTTTTCAAGTGAAGGAACGTAACGCCAAGTATTACCACCAACAGAATCTTGAATCTCAGAAACGCGATGACGGACAAAGGCTTTAAGCTGTATGGGTGATGCAGATATCCAGCCCAACACAATGGTTGAACCACACCAAATTACTGCTTCATCAATATGCAATGTGAGCGACTGACGAACTTTAAGATAAAGCCTTGTAGCCAGTAATGCAGGACATAGTGCGAGCCTAGGTATAGTGGTCGCCTTAATAGGAGCAACTCTACTTTTTGCAGTAAGAAGATGCACGCTGACCTCTCCATTCCTCGATGTACTGCGGACATAGACACAAGCACCGTAAGCCTTTTCGGATGCGTCACTGAAAATATGAAGCTGAACTGAAGATGGCGACTCACATGAAATCCATCGGGGTATTTCAAAATTGTTGAGAAGAGGTAGAGTGGTTTGAAACACACTCCAAGTATTATTAATCTCTACAGGAATAGGTTCATCCCAAGCTGAATGCATTTAGAAAGCCAAAGCTGTTGTATTATTATTTTTGCTTCCACAATGTAAGGAACCACTAAGCCAATTGGATCAAAAATTTGAGCAATGACTGACAAGATTTGACGCTTTGTAGCTCTATCAGTGGAAGACAAAGAGCTATGGCAGATTTTTAGTTCAGTGCACTAAAAGCATCTTAAAAACTCATTACAACCAAAATTCATGAAATATTTTAATACGATTTTCTATATTTTAGTCTAATTTAGATAAGGCTAGGTAAAAAAGTATAAAATTAAAAATAGCTATTATGTTAATTGATTGCCGGATTGCCGGCTTTTCGTAATGGCCATTTCCTTGGTTTGTCAGAAAGCCACAAGGTTGCCAGAGTAAATAATTATTTATTTTTCTAAGATAGAATCATGAATGTTTTTTATAGATTAAGAGATTTATATAGTTAATTAATATTAATAATACTATTTTTTTGCTTGTTACGTTTATTTCTATGCGGATTTTAAATAAAGTACAGTATTAATAACTTTTTTCGACATTTAAAGTAAAACTGGGCGCTAAGAGATGGCCATTCAGAGCTATAAAAAAAATACAACATGACATTTGACATTTCGATTTTTTCACATCATCTCGCTATCGCCCGCGATTGTTTGTTTGTGTTCTGAGTGTTTTCGCTGCTTTTCCCCTGTTTTCAGTATTCTTTTTGACCCGGATTGCCCAAGGACTCTGTTTTCGCTTCTTGTTATATGACTCAAACTGTTTATGGACTCTGATATTGCCTCTTTGTGACTTGTGCGTGCTGGTTTCCGATACTGCCCTGTTTCTTGGATATTGTTTTGTACCCGGTTTCTACAGCCAAAATGAGTGTTCGTGGTCGTGGCCACGGCAGTTGAAGTCCATAAGGAACATAATATAGAAACAACTGAATATAATCTCAGAGGCAGTGATGACGCTATTTTAATAAGAGGTAGAATAAAATCAAGACACAAGTCGGAAACAATATTATGTTTATGTTTTGATTGAAAATATATACCTGGACGAATAGGAATCACTGAATATTGCTGTAGTTGCCTCGTTGGTCGGCGTACGCTAGGATGTTGCGCTCATGTAATATGATCATTACATGAGCGCGTTAGGTATTTGGGATGGGCAAGACATCAACAAAATATCTTTGCACCAGCTGCCTTTTTAGATGATGTACTAGTTATAGAGGATGATGAATAATAAAATATTGTAAAATGAAATCTTGTGTTTTTACTATTCACCAAACCTTTTTCATACATTAGGGAACCTGAAACATCTTTTTATCCTTGGTAATCCTATGTAAGTCACACGTTAAGAAACCATCGTCGGCTCACTATTTTACACGACTGCCCAAAAAAGTAGTGTAAGTATTGTTTTTTTTTTATAATCATAAATCATATTTCATTTATTCATGCACCATGAAATAAAAATATACATACGGTTATCCGCAATAGGCTTCGTCAAAATGTCACCGAGAATTGCAATATGAAATGTATGTGAGTTTCTTTATTCCGCCATAACTTCTAAATGGCTGAACCGATTTCGGTGAGTGGGCTATTGTTGGAATCCTCACGTGACATAGGCTATATATATTTTGGGAAATCAGTCGTGTCTTATTTTTCTTTGAAAAACGTTCAGTATGTAAATAAATAGTCAATATTGATAGCATATGTTTAAAGCTGCATGCATGATAACAGACTGGTCTCTCTATGCACAGAGGAGCTTAAGACAAAACCAAGTGGTGCCCACACCTGGGGTTGCTTAACTTGCGTAATCGTTAATAATGTTTACCTGTGGGCATAAATAGTATTATGCTATCGAGCTCCTTCAGTTTTATATACCAATAAATTATTATTTGATGCAGCAGCAATATACTTAATAGATGGTTAATAATGACATAACCTATAAAACTTCTAAGCATAATAACTCAAAAACCTGGCCTCCTACAGTTACGATTTTTTACCTCTAGAATCAGCAATATATATTCTATCAAACAAGGTATATTTCATTTATAGATGCTAAATTTGGTGATTAACTAAAATGATGTATGGGAAGCTGCCATAGCTCTTTATAGAAAAGGTTAGTGTATCCGTCGAACACCTTCAATGAAGTCCTAATGTTTTCGACATATTTTGACTATCGTCACTAAGATTAAAGATTCTGAGTTCACGGGAAGTGCCCTGTAGGTTCTGATTCCCTTGTGAGTGGTTAGGAGTTCGTAAATATGCTTAAATTTCTATTTCTGTTGATTGCGTTGACATAGAAGTTTGATTTTACAGCTTAACGGTGTTATAGACCTGAGAATTTGATATGAATTTCAATTTAATAACTCTACGCGTTCATGAGGAAAGAGGCAGTATCTTTAAAATTAAAAAAAAAAATGATTTTGAATATATGATGTAACTAAAAATTTCTATTTTGGAATTTTTCCACAATCTGTGCTATAAGAAATTGCCGCATACCGAATTTCAAGATTCTAAGTTCACGCAAAGTACCCTGTAGGTTTTGATTCCCTTGTGAGTTTCGATAATTTGCTAGAATTTACGACATAAACAGCTGTATCTTTTGATTGTGTTGGCTAAGAATTTTGATTTTCTTACAGCTCAAAGATATTATAGACTCGAGTATTTGATATGTATTTCAATTTAATACCTCTACGCCTTCTTAAGGAAAGGGCTAGCAACTTTATTTTTTTTATTATTATATGATTTAAAAAATAAATTCCGGTTTTCGCAAATTTTCATTTATTTGTGCTGTAAGAGTTTACGGGAAGTACCCTGTAGGTTTTGATTCCCTTGCGAGTAGTTGCGAGAAAATATGAGGCTTAAATTGCTGTTTCTTTTTATTAGGTTAACATAGAAGTTTGATTTTGTTACAGCTTAATGGTATTATAAACCTGAGTATTTGGTATGAATTTCAATTTAATACCTTTACGCGTTCATGAGAAAATGGTAATAACTTTAAAATTATAAAAAAAATATTTTTATGATATGATGTAACTAAAAATGTTGTGTTTTCGCAATTTTTCTTTATCTGTGCTATAAGACATTGCTTTGCAGCAAATTTCAAGATTCTGAGTCCACGGGAAGTACCCGGCAGTAGTAGTATCTAGTAGGTTTTGATTCCCTTGCGAGTTTCGAAAATTTGCGGAAATTAGAGCATAAACGGCTGTATCTTTCGATTGCGTTGGTTTAGAAGTTTGATTTTTTCACAGCTTCAAGGGACAGTAGACTTGACTATTTGATATAAATTTCAGTTTGATGCCTCCACGTGTATCTGAGAAAAAGGGTCTTGACAGACGGACGGACAACAAAGTGATTCTATAAGGATTCCGTTTTTCATTTCGAGCTACGGAACCCTAAAAATAATTGTCTTTCATAGTTGAAAAATAATTGTCTTTCAAAGTACATATTTACAATGCGATATTTTGACGTGAGAGACAAACACGAAATAAAGCTCGTTAAGAACAAAGACTTGTAAATAGTATGCAGAATCCCCTTTTCTTAAGGTTGAAATGTCCCGAAATGTAGAATTTAATTAAATATAATCAATTTTATATGCAACTATCTACCCTTGTGGTGTCACCCATGTTGTATTCTGTACAACTACATATATCAAAAACCACCTAGAGGCTCACCGAAATTCACAAACAATCACTTATCAAAATCAGTCCAACAGCTTAGAAGGAATACAAGTACATACGTACAAAAAGTTATATTACGTACATTTAAATTCAGTGTAAACATTATTCTTGCTATGACTTTACGTAACGCTACACGACGTTGTCTCGAGAGAAATCGATTTATACATTATCTAACAAGTGCAACAAGTGACACATTCATAAATAACATGCTAAAATTTGTAGGAAGCAAGAGCTACTAAAACTTATAATAAAGGTTTTGCTATTACAACTTTTATTTTATATATGCCTTTTTCATGTCGGAGCCCTTAGGCTCAAAAAAGTCTTCGGGAAAAAGGTCAAAAACTAACATTTAATTTCGATAAGTTCAAAAACAAACATTCTCACTCAGTTTATTCGCTGCGCCATGTTTATCAAATTATAAAGCCAATAAAACAATATTGTAGCACGGTACATTAATATCACCAAGCACTTTCACAACAAACAGGCCAATTACCTTGCCAAGGTAAGACAAAAATCAATAACGAATGCAATCAGAACACCTTGTAACTCGGTACGGGCGCTTCAACTTGCATCTACACACAAATCGCGTCAAATTGTATCAATTGACCGCCTCACCCGTTTTCTAGGCAATTAAAGTTGCGTGGGGACAGAATCTGAAGGGGAGCAAGAGGTACCACAAAGTTGAGCCAGACTTGGCCGGAGTTACTCGAAACTTGTCCAGATTTATCCGCCGTTACCCCGGACTGGAACTTGCTAATTTGTTTAACAAAAGTCCGCCTCTTAGATTTACGACTTACCTACAACGATTTAAAGAAAACAGCTGAGCTGCTTTAGAATTAGAGACCACCATATTTATACTGCTTCTTATTTTAAAAGAAAGTAGGTACAGCGATAATATTAGGTACATAATACAATGACAAAGGAGAATCGTTGAAAATAGTTCAAATTTAAAAAGTTAAAACACAATATGGAATGTTCTATACCGGGCATTTACAAAGGGTTCTAAATCAAATGGATGATTTTAAATATCTCAGTGAACATTTGGACTCTCTATAATTAACAAAATACAAAGTCTTAAAACAATCTTAGTTAATGGATTAACAAAATCTTTCCCGCTTAAAATAAACAAAAGACATTCCCGAACATTCCTTAAAAGTTGAGTTCTGAACATTCCATCAATTAGAGGCACAGACACAAAACAAAGAGATTCCGCGGAGATTCCGCCGCTGATTTATTCTCTAATCCATTTTATCGATAACGCTTTTTGTGCACTTTATTAGGTTCTAAATTTCTCTACCGTTACGCTTGAATAATACTGATTTGTTCTGCCGAACACCAATAATTTGTTAACCTCTGAACATCAAAATTTACCTCTAAGAGAATTTTCTTTTCGGTCACTATCTGGCAAAGACAGCTAAATACACATCTAAAATAGTTTTTGCATTTCATTTCAAAATGAGAAAATCACTTTAAGTATACTCAAATTCAAATTCAAAATCCTTTAATCATTTGGGTCACAATGTGACGCTTATGAACGTCAAAATAATACATTTATAAAATAATTACTTATAGACATTTACATTTACTGCCACGTTCGCAAAGCAATAGGTAGAACCATGAGAAAGAACGGGTAATAAAACTCACGGTCACTCTTTTTCATCGCCAGGTTTTGCATAAAACACATAATTTACATTTTGTAAGGTGCTGCAACTGTTACACCTTCTATATCACTTGTATATATTTACTGTACATAATAATACTCAAGCATAATACTTTTGATGTTCATTTGGTTAGCCTCCTCAGAATAGACGTGGTGAAACAGGAGCATCCACTTACATTATATATACCTAATAATGCAGGCAATCCGCGAAAGTGATCAGAACCATGATGGAAATGATGCAGTTAAATATTAAAATCTAATACCAGCCCGCAAGACCGTCATCGACCAGTCATCGCAAGTAGCACCCGTTCACGAGTATAACGCATGTGCCAGCCATCATCCCTCTCGCCATATCAGAGGGACAGGGATGACCCGACACACGACGCCACCACAAGAAATGACATTTTAGTGAGCATGACGACAACGGTATACGAACCAGCATGAATGCAAATGTAGAAAGAATTTCAGAAATACTTTTAAGTACACTAAATCAATTAAAAGATTCCATTCTGTAAATACAATCATAAAGTTCTCTGATCCTCTCTCCTTTTAATCAGTCTATTATGACTGAAGATCTCCTCACGTTTTTTCCACCATCTGCGACTTTCATACAGCAAAAACACTCCAACGTCTGGAGTACTTTTCGAGATTTATCTGAAGAATAACTCATTTGATGTTTAATGCAAAAATTCTATTACTTATTCAAAGTGATGCGCATCTTTTCTCTTTAAAAAAAGTGTGAGAAAAAAAAAAATTAAGTTTCGGAAAGTCGTAGCAGCGAGTGTGGCAACTTGTTACTTGTTAGGTGCATGAATATTCTGAAACTAATACATGCAAGACGACCGACTCCCTTTTGAAACGTTTCTGATGTTCATCCTTTTACATTCCATTTACATTTAAAAAATATTTTAAAAATATTCCTGCTTTCGAAGTTGTGCTGAAACTTGTGACGGCACCTAACAGACCTAACTGTTAGGATGGTTATAAATGCATTTGATGTTCTGTTGGTACAATCTTTATGCTTGTATTATTCATTTGTACGAGTTGGTTGGAGCGCACTATCGCATATCATATGCGAAATAGTGTTGCGATTTAAAGACCTTATTTGTAAACGCTTCGGGTTAAACTGTGTAATACTGTGTACTTCATCTTGTTTAAAAAAACTTAGGCTCGAAAATTCAAACGTTAAGCAAAATAAACCGGTCAAGTGCGAGTCGGACTCGCGCACCGAGGGTTCCGTACAAACCTGTAGGTATTTAAAATTATAAAAAAATCTGTGGTGTAACTAAAAATTTAGGGTTTTCAAAATTTTTCCTATGTGCTATAAAACGTTGCTTTATGCCAGATTTCAAGATGCTAGGTCGACTGGAAATACCCGTTAGTTTTGACTTGATCATTTGATGACCCCTACGGGTTCATAAAGAAAGGGGTAGCCTTTAAAATTATTTAAAATATTTTAATTATATGATGTAACTAGAAATGTATGGTTTCCACAATTTTTCCTTTATCTGTGCTATAAGAGTTTGCTTCGTAGCAAATTTCAAGATTCTGAGTTCACGGGAAGTACCCTGTAGGTTTTGATTACCTCGAGTAGTTGCGAGCTTGAAAATATGTTTAAATTGCTGTTTTTGTTGATTGCGTTGACATAGAAGTTTGATTTTGTTACAGCTTCAAGGTATTATAGGCTTCAGTATTTGATATGAATTTCAATTTAATAGCCTTACCCGTTCATAAGAAAATGGTAATAACCTTAAAATTATTAAAAATATTTTTTTGATATGATGTAACAAAAAATTTACGGTTTTCGCAATTTTTCCTTTATGCATGCTATTCACGGGAAGTACCCTATAGGTTTTGAGTTTCGAATATTTGCGGCAATTTGCAAAATAAACGGCTGTATCTTTTGATTGCGTTGGCTTAGAAGTCTGATTTTTTCACAGCTTTAAGGAACAGTATATTTGACTATTTGATATAAATTTCAGTTTGATACTTCCACGCGTTTCTGAGAAAAAGGGTCTTGGCAGACGGACGGACAACAAAGTGATCCTATAAGGGTTCCGTACTTTCATTTCGAGGTACGGAACCCTAAAAACAACTTTTTCCCCGCCCTCTTCTCCTAAACCTGTCCAAGTTCTTTACCACTCGAAGAAATATATCGAAACGAGACACATCACTGCAAAATTTAAAATTATTCATAGACACTGGTGCTTTAAAATATTGTGGTTACTTAAAAACACTGCAAAGTGATAATTTATGGGAGGTGACTATTTGTAGGATACAGATACTGCTGTGGAACTGCGTCAGTCGAGCAATTTGAGCAAAATCGCAATTTCAAACTGGACAGACGCGCAGTATTATAATTGCAAAAAAATACAATGTTGGAGTGACCACATTTTATTAAATGTTTGAGCACCTATTCTGCGTACATTGTTCAAATGAAACAATTTCAGACGAAACGGACTGTACCTCTAATTTCTTTGCACTGTATATTCACAAGCTGAGTACACATTTTCACAGCGTTAGTATATTGTTAGGCGCCTTGTTATTCGTTGTGTTCAAGCGGCAAACTTTGATTATATCATACAGCGTGCCAAAGAGACACAGTTCTTTTAAAGTTAAAAGTACCAAAGATCTCGAATACAATTTGAGAACTATTCTAGTGCTGCTGTGTAGCCAATTTGGTGAGGCTTAACTTCATCAGTGAACTGCGAAAGGTTCACACTCCTAACAAGAGACCAAGCAGCACATTGAACACAGTCAGAATGTAAAAATAAACGTATAAAAATATATAAGGGAAGTAAGAAGTGATAAGCGGAATAATTTTAAATAAGACCTTATAGGAGTAGGAGCTCCTACTAAGCTTTTCATAAGCTTTTCTTTTACTTCGTGCACGATCGTGCAGTCGCAAATTTTGTTCATATAGAGGCAACACCAAGTTAGATAAGGCAATGGTACGTGGCAATATATTTCCATCTAGAAGATTCATACAATATAAAACATAGGTATCGAAAAGTGAGTGCATACCCCTCTGCCTACCACCTCATTACAAGACAGTCGTGAGCTTAAACAAATATGTAATTTAATAATATCGTCTTAATTTACCCCGCACCTACTTTACAAATATAACATTTACTATCCACTCGTGTATAAATTAGAAACGTTAAATACAATCACACCTTTCTATTACATTACAAAGAGCAAAGTCATCAGTCTGCGAGATGACCGCCCTCGCAATATAAACGAAAGGTAGGTACTCAGCCCACCCATCTCGTATAGCCATTATCCCAACAATAATACCAAAACAGTTCGCACATAATGAAAAGCGAAACAGCACAACCCATCGCAATCACTTTTTGCTCTGCAACATTTATGTAAAAATGGCTCTCAAATTTCCCCCATCTTTGTTAGTTTTTACTTATAATCACCTCTGAAGTGGGGTTATGAATAATTCTAGAATGTACTACGACCATTTCGCTTAAAATTTTCAGTTCACATTTGCCTTTGGATTTCGTCGCGTAGTTGCAATATTCATGCGATGATTTCAGTTCTGCACCGAGTGTCTTATATTGAGGTGTATTATCGTTAAGAAGATTTATACTTTATATTATATTATGCAATGGAAAATGTAGATTACCTAACCGTTTTAATATTGTAGTCAAGTATAATGAAATTGTTGAAATAATCAAACTTTTGATATATATTTTTTGTTGTCATAAAACATACACCTATCTACATCATCTATTTAGAAGTATTGGCCTCTTAAAATAAACATCGGTTTTTTATAGCAAACATATTAATATAACCAAGGCAAAGACAATGTCTTATCGTCGACGATTTTGCAATTGTATCAATATTGCATTTATAGAAATTTCTGCATCTTATAAAAACGGTATCGTCAATTAGAGTTTGGCGTTGCATTTTCGTTTCTTACTCTTATTGGTTTTATTTAGAGTTTAGTCAGAATATTGTTTTCTCTTTAAGGTTACTTGAACATATTAATTTACTCAGTTCAGTGCCTACGCTAAGTTAAGATTTAATGGTGTAAGCAAAATTGTAATATGAACAAAATATATCTTTGGTACATTATAACAATATACAAAAGAATATAAATATTTAGTCTCGCAAAAATTCATCGCAGTATTTTCAACGCTGAATAAAATAAGACGAAAGATTGTTTAATGCGAGTTATTACTACAAAGTACGGGAACCTAGGGTCGTTGGCCGTCATATCCGACCACCATTATTATACACTCGACAGGTAAATATCCTAGCGGCTACTCACAAAAAGCGATGGAGATGTAAAGAGGTACAGAATACGAAGTATTTTCTCCCCAAAACGTTTATAATACACGGTGCTAAAAGGATAATACCCGCAAAAAGTCTTTGCCTAGTCGCTACGTTATAACCATATAACAAGCCGGCTAGGAAAAAGTGTAAAATAAAGCCCCGGGGTACACCGGGCCGACGTACTCGAATGAATATTTTAGTTAAAGTTTGCATGAATATTTTCTACCGTTGTTTTTCCACCAGACTTCGTCGTAAATAGGTGATTTTCTACATAATGCAAATAGTGATCAGTGTGTGCAAAAATGAGGATGTGCGCTGAATGAGCTGGAGCTTTAATTTACAAGGAGAAAGTATAAAATACAACACCATAAATATATTTACTCGTCTATGAAATAAGAAGTACGATGCAGGCACAGTGCATACTATTGATTACATCCGAAACACTTAAGCAGTTTCTAAGCTACAGTCTATGTACTACTGTAATAATAGAAGAATAGCTTATATGTATTCAAAATGTCTGTTGTGGCCATGTACACATAGTATAAATAGGAAAATCAAACAAGGTGGTTTGTACACTGCTTGGTTGACCAATGTCAATACATAGCCACATACGTCCGCTTTGTCAAAGAATGATTTTACTACCATTGAACCACAAATCACCAATGGTGACACAACCATTGCAATTTTGGTGCGCTTTGTTATGATAAAATCATCATCAACTTATTTTTTGTCCATCTCAACATAAACCGATTTTTATTGATACTTAGTAGAAAATCAGAACCTAATATTCTCAGACAAATTCAGGACTAGGAAGCGGACCCCGGGTTTTAAATGGGATAATGCTAGCAGGATGATGATGATCAGTCGAAAAGTAACTCACAAAGGAGTTGGGACACCAGTAAACTTTATTTGTTAGCGTTGGAAGATTTATTCTTAAAAAATCTCAATCGTTAGTAGATATCTAAACAAAAGTCTAGTATAAAACACAAAGATCGTCAAAATTCAATCCATCTTAAACCGGAATTTCGAAGTTTCAATCACATTACAATGTAATGTGATTGAAACTTGCAGTTCAACCGATTTAAATGTCATTTAAATCGGTTGAACTGCAATCAAAATTGATTTCCGACAAGAAGTAGTAAAAACTTAGCCTTAGACTTAACTGGAAGTTGGATCTTTACTTTTGTGAGTAATGTTCTACGTCAGCCGTTGAAGAGTCGTAAGTAGGTATACACCATAGATATATTAATTATAGTAGATATGCCCTCTAGACGAAAATGTATCGGAAACCTGTGTCGCCAGTTTGCCCCTACCACACGGCTACTACTACACATACACTTTAGTAAAATCAATAGAAACGCAGTCGCGCACACATTCGCATTTTTTAAATCAGAACGTGCAAAAAAATCAATTATAGACTTAAGCCTTTCAAACATAGCGTTTATTTACCATGTGCCGTCAAACTTACTCACACAAGAACATTTAATGCTATCACGTTAGTAGATCTGCACAAGCACATCACTAAATCGCACGCGTCGACCGGCCGATTCGAGTAGCAGTGGCCGGTCTACGCGATGTATTCATTGGCTAGTCGCACGCGACGATCGCTACAAACTACATAATACTATTGTAATAACTACAATTATTACAAATATCATTTGTATTTTAAGGTTTTTGGACTTACCGGTGAAAAGAAATCCCTTCTTGAGCCACATTACATGCCTGGCTTCTTTTTTTACACGTTGTAACAGCGCAAGATGGCATTATTATTTTTTTTTCTCGGAGCTTCGTACGCTGTCGCAATATGAGCGCGATTGTTGACCGGTCAAACAAATTTTGTCGAAATATGAGCGTTTGCTCACAAGTAGCGCGCGCCTGCCACGCCCACAAGGTCATTCTACTCCTTTTAACTGTTCTGTGGTATACACTATCCATATATTTCGGAGTACTACCGTTTCGAATACAAAATTGAGTATAGTAAGTATAGTTTTACTCTGTTAGGTATCCATACTAATTTTATAAATGTGAAAGATTGTTTGTTTGTCCTTCTTTCTCGTCGCAACGGAGCGATGTTATGGTATAATTTTTTGCCGCGCTATACTTTTTACCGCGATAACCGACACCTACGCGGGCGAAGTCATAACTATTTTAAAACACGAAATTCACTTTTCTACGATTATAGATAACTAAGTCAAAAACTATACATTATCAAGGCAATCAATTTAAATCAACGACAACAAAAACAACCGAAGCGTATCAAAATTTTCAAAACCCGCATCCCGCTCCGAGTATTCAGATGTACAGGTATAACAGAGTATACGACACGCTCTGTACAGCCAGTACTCACTAAAGCCTCTAGGGAGTTCCACGAGAGTCATACGTATCATTAGCGAGTGAATATCCATAGTGCTGTGTGCCCCAGGCACAGTGGCCGTTGTGCGCCCTAATTACCGCCCATTTATAACGCGCGGACCGTCCATGCGATTTTTATGTTTTTTGCCACCAAGCCACCTACGCGTTATATTTTAAGGAAAAAAAAAACGCTTAGTTAAATGCTCTGAATTCTCCTCTCTGTGTGCAACGGGCACGGAAACATTATAATTGATGTTTTGTGTAAAAAGCTGTTGGTGTGATTACTCTTGTTTCTTGAGCTGTGAATTTTCAGGTGTGTTGCTAAAAGTAGACGTGTTTACTGCAAAATAAGGAACAAACTTCATATAAAGCTCATGCTTACTACTCCGTTTCCAGTAATTTCTAGTAGTAGTAATGTTAAGGAGACTCATGTATTTTCTACATAGACAACTAATCCACTAAGTGAATCTTTGAATGCCCTGAAAATAATAATGTAATAACTGGAAAAGTCCAATCTCTTTCTCTCATCGATACAGTTCAATGCATCGCAGTGGTGTACGAATAATCGGAGATTTTGATAGTTAAATGTACATACCGAACACCAAACGTTGTCCAACAAAAATATTGTGCGTAGACATTAAATATACTGTTACACGCTGTTCATCATGTTTGAAAGTCGCCAGAATGTGCTAAACGTTGAGTAAACGGTGGGCGCCCGAAGATTGAAACTTCTACATAAACTCTAAAACAACTAAGGGTGTCCTATCACTAATGGTCCTCGAGTAATTATTTAGATCTCGTTACAAGTACCTAACTACATCTCTGTAGATACTACACATGTTTGACCCATTCTCATATTATCAGCCTGCTCTAAACAAGTTGTCTTTCCAATCAGTCGTGCCGTAATAAATATGACAATTGTTCATCTGCAACAGTTCAACAATGTCTTCTGACCTGTCCTTGGAACCCGGTTTTTCAGGTCAGATACACATTGTTTTTTGTTATGCAAAGTTTGACGTACAGTGTTGAAAGTTCAATTAAGACAATCGCTATTAAAAATCATGTGTAACACGCCGACTTATTTACGACCTTGGGCCAATGAATACAGATTTACATAATAGAAGCGCATTTCTCAAAGATTTCCTGTGCCGATTCCAAGTGGCGTGTTGGCGGGTGCCGTCAGTTCGTCTCTCTTGCACTCATAGAGACAGCTGTCACAGCGCGACTGCCACGCAGCTAAGCGGCAATTTGGGTCACAGAAAGTTTTTCTACAGAGCGCCCATAAGAAATGCGCCTCTATATAAATATCTATGCTCTATGCTTGGGCCCAATTCTACTAAATAAATATAGTTTCGATATCATGTCAGTGTCATACCGACGTCACAATACCGTATTATTCTAAATTATCTGATAATTGAACGAAGTCGTAACGAGATCGTCAATTGAAACAAGTGTCAAAATATGTGTCAATGACGAACTGTTTATTTCAAATTATACGATAATGACATTAGATTATCAGAATACCGCTTCTAAGTCCATTCAAAATATAATATCAATGTCATATAAAAATGGGAGAATTGGTCCCCTTGTTTTTGACTCAACTGGGCTTGAACATAAAGTACATAGATATTATACTTAGCACATACATTTGGTACATAAAATGAAGCATAATAAATCTAACATGATCCATCAAATCTGCCATATAAAAATGGGAAAATTAGTCCCCTTGTTTTTGACTCAACTGGGCTTGAACATAAAGTACATAGATATTATACTTAGCACATACGTTTGGTACATAAAATGAAGCATAATAAATCTAACATGATCCATCAAATCTGCTTGAACTAGAAAGTGTAGCCAAGCGTTATGACAAAAGTCTTGTATGCGAGTAATGCAACCGGCATAACAGCAAGATGATGAATCTTATACTAATATATAAAGCTGAAGAGTTTGTTTGTTTGAACGCGCTAATATCAGGAACTACTGATCCGATTTGAAAAATTCTTTCAGTATTAGATAGCCCATTTATCGAGGAAGGCTATAGGCTATATAACATCGCGCTATGAGCGACGGGAGCGGAGCAGTAGCCTTCAATAACGCGGGTATAACCGCGGGCATCCTCTAGTAGAAGCATAAAATAAAGCATCATTTTGAAATGCCTCTTGGATCCTGAGACATAAATTGAACCTCAAGTTAACTACCGAATTTGCCTGTTGGATATGATATGCTCAGCTATCCAACTCAGCTTTCTTCACGATAAATTTAAAGTTATAAAATACAATCCATGTTCTTTGTTTCTTATTTTAACCCTTAAGAACGTTTTGTTTTGAAGCGCCCTTTTTCTTCTACAGATTGAAAGTGCTTCATAGATTAAGTAGCGTTCCAGATTTCTAGTTTAACCAGTTACTGTTTTCACAAAAAACGAAAGGCCACATATACATATTTCTTTTCACATAACATACATCATCAACCTCTTCTTCCAATTCTAAAACAAGATCAATGCAATATCTACAAATGCCTCTAAACGTGAATAGATAAAACCTCTCAGTGTACATTTTTATCAGGTGCAGCTTCCACTTACATCTCGGATCTGTTAACATAAGTAGGTACAAAGATCTCAACACATATTGAAAACCGCATATTTGATTCCGTAATGCACATTTACGATGGAGCTCGCATACAAACTGACTATATTGAAATTCTAAATATTTTCCTTGCTACCATAATATGTATGCCAATGTAGTTGTGAAAACGCTGTCCAGCGATATATCATTTTTGAATTATGAAGATGGCAAACGTACGACCCGCTTTGTTAGCGATTACTTTCAGCATGAATATTATGCATGCTGCATTATGCAAAAGATAGATAAAGTTACTCATTGCACTGACACCAGTGAAAGAAGAGGGAAAGGTAAAAGAGGAATATGTAGCAATGCTATGTATATATGGTGAAGTGAAATTACTTGACAAAACGGATGATGTCGTAATTTTATTAGTGTTATAATTTCCATCTTCACTCTCCAGTACTTTTGAAGCAATATCATAATGATTTCATCTCATCAGTCTTTTGCAGCCACAGCTTGACATAGGTCCTTCCAGTGTACGCCATAAGATGCGATCTCGCTTTTTTGCCATCCAGTCACTATCATATCGCGATAATAGGATCAAGAATCAAGATCAAGGAAAAAATAACATTTTGGGCGCTCAAATAAATAGCAAACCATAAATAAAAATGTCTCAGATAGTAACTCCGACACAAATGCCACACAAGCATTAAGCATATCTTGACGTTTCCTGTTCCAGTCCTTCCCTTTCAGCAAAGTAAGTAACATATTGCTGCCCTAATACATCACCCTAGAAGGCAGAATCTCATAATTAACCAAAAAAGCAGCATTACGCCCACATTGACAATGTCAGATCGGTTAAGGCTGTGATTGGACAGGGCAACATTTTTGTCGGATCAGCGCGTCGCTCGGCCCGACAAATGTAGGGGAAAGATAAAGCGAACGGGACACGACTGCCTTCAACGATCCCACCACGGTCTGGCTCCCATTATGTCGTGCGACCGACTATGGTGTAAAAAGGGTTTTATGGCTGTCAATAAATATCGGTTATAAGCGAGCAAGTTAATTAAATTTGATATTGGCTGCTAACACCATGAAATATGGTAAGCTCCTTACCTTAAATACTTCGGCTGATAAGCTGCTGTAAATACAAACGGGTATTTTGTTTGACGGAAGAATTTACCGATATTAGCTAATTCCCGTCACTTTGTTTGTTTTTATGAGGCTTAATTTCTAATACAAACAATGCTATAGCTGTAGCAGATTATTGGTCGCACACTATTTAAATCGCTATTGACAAGAACAAGATGAAGAAGAATACTGTGAATTATCTTATGCATGTTTAGGTCCAAAGCTTAGCTGTTATGTCCAGCAACAACTATCTTCGTTTGAACCTAATGTAGTTTATTTGTTGTGATCTCGCCGATTACACCCACAACACGTCGAGTATTGGCAAAGCGACATTTGTCCTGATGCACCAAACGTACACCCAAACAATTTAATTTGGACATTGAGAGCCGTATCCAATTTGAACGGTAGTGCTCTACGTTAGATATATAAATTGAGCTTAAAGGTAAATTTTGAAAACGGTAATTGATAGAAAAAATGTGTATATTCTGATATTATGGTGTACCTATTACGGATCAAGTAAAAACATGACTAATAATTTACAAGAAAAGTTTACTTTCAGTTCCTGTCACACATTCTATTAATTTAAGAAATAAATACACAAATTATTATGTAATATTTGTTTCTTTAGAAGTATATTTAAAATGTAAATTGTAACAATGTGTATGAAAATTTACTTATATAACTAATTATTGCATACCTAATAAGGTAAATTGTGCTGTACTGTTTAGTTGTTAAGATCTTTGTAATAAACAGTTTGAGCAATAAAGATGATTTGAATTTGAAACCAAAAATTACATAATATATTAAAAATAAAAGAAATATTTTTCCGTTTATTTATTTTTTAAGCGCACAACTTCCTTTTTTGAATATTACTATGTAAGTATTCTATGTCACTTGTAGAGATAAGGGATGTGAATTTATCGTTTCATTCCGCAAACACAGAAACGCAAATAACAACTGCCAGGTGTCTTTGAAACACACGGATATCTGTTTGAAAGATACAGTGCACGAAGCGACGAATAAAAATGCAGAATTTCTAATTTAAAAGGAACATAATGACAAACTTTAATAACACTTATGGCGTAATGCCCGCTGCGCCGCGTGCTAAGAATGTGATGCCCACGGGCAGAAAGAATACCAGAGTTATATACTCTGGTATTCTTTCTGCCCGTTGTTTAAATAGTTGTAGAAATTGCCCATGGTTCAGGATATTTTAAATGATGCGTGAGCCGTTTAGAAAACATTCAATTTAATGCAATTCAATCAGCCTATTGCTGTCCACTGCTGGACATAGGTCTCTCCCAACATGGTGAAAAACATGCTGTAATGTAATTGAGCACGATCATCAGAAGGAATTTGTAACAATTCTATATCGTGGTGAAATATAAAACTATACTTAATATCTAAGCGCCAGTAATGGCATAGTCTGGTAATTAATTCACAGCCGTACAGCGTCAAATTTTCGTTCACATTGTTGATTCAGGTGAAAATTAACTAAATACACACAGTAAATGTTGAATGATTTATACCCCATATAACGAACGTACGAATGTGGTATATTATCATTGCTTTTATTATAAAATTATTGCATTAGCCTAATAATAGATTAAAAGCAAAGTAAAAAATTGTATGTGTTTTTATTTTAATTTATTTATTGATTTAACGGTGTGTTCCCGATCCCGTGGGAATTTTAGGTCATCCATTTTTAGTGCACCTCTGCTGTCTCCAAAGATCATACTTGCCAAATTTTTGCCTCATGCGCCCACTAGTTTTGGCCGTGCGTTGTTGGTCTATCAGTCAGTAATTAAATAATCTGGGGGCACAGCAGTGCCCCGCCAAGTCGATCGTGAAGAACTGTTTTTTTTTTTTTGTTTTTCGTGGGAGTGTGTGGCCAACTCTAGTGTCGGAGTTTTCAGACCGCCCGAAGGCCTCCGACATGGCCTAACGATCCTTATCCTGAGACAAGAACTGGGACCGACAGCTTTACGTGCCCTCCGAAGCACGGGAGCGCTCAGATGTAAATGCCACACACGGTCACCCGTCCAAGCGTTGCTTGTGCAAGCGTTGCCTAACTTTGCCGATGTGTTACAAAAGGCAAGCCAAGTCTCGCTATGAGCGCTACACGAAGCAACACTGCCGTAGGTACCATCCTGTACTGGAACCATTTCGTCGCATTTTCATTTTATATACCTACTAATACCGATTAGAATAACTAGCCGCATAAATGCGAATGCGACTAGTTACTTTTGCTCTTAAGCGATGAAAATTGCCGCGTATAAAACAACGCTTTAAACATGGTACTTTAAGTCCTATGTGCAATGCAATTTGGCTGTAGGCTATTTTTCGTGAAGAATATCCTTTGCGCAAGCCCTTATTACAACATCTTTTCAAGTATACTTATCTATTGCTATTTCTAGTAAACCCAATAAAAGCCTGTTATAAAGTCTACATTATCTATCTACCAGCTATCTTATATACCAGCCTATAGCTACTATATCCTCTAGCTCTCAACGTCTATTCATATTTCAACCTAATCTCTAAAACCGATGTCAACATACTCTCTAGAACCCTACAATTATTACAGGGAAGGTATCTCTTAAATTAATTACCGCAATGAAAGTAAAGTTCGGTAGTAACTGGATGATCAACCCTCCATCGCGCAACGACTTCAATATGTAAATGTGTGCCGAGGGCCGGTCCGACCGGCCCTCTAGCCCCGCCACACGCCCCACGATAGAAAAAGACAAATTATCAGAGAAAGCTATCTTATAAATTATAATTTAAAACCGTTTAATTTATTCCCTTTGTATGCATTACTTTCCCTCTTTCTCTTTTTAATTTCACACAATTATCAATTCCGTTAGAAGTGAACGGAATCCTGCGAATGTAAATATAAATGTATTTGTACATTTCAAATACATTTTCATTACTCTAAATGCGCAATTATTAAACATTAATGCTAAACACAAATAAACAAACTAGTTGTTATTATTAGGTGGTTATAATTTGTTATCCGCTATAAATACGTGTACAAAGCATAAGTGCCCATTAATATTGACTTATTGCAATTAACCAATATTAGAGTAATATTATCTTCATTTATAGTAAATAGGAGATATATTCATCCTTAGATCTTTCGTGGCAGAAATGGACATAATAACGTAAGACCTTATAATTTTACAATTACATTACATGGGACTGGGGACATGGGACATTCATTACTTTTTTACATACTAATATCCTCTTCACGAAAGGCACGTATTGACTTGCCTTTCGTAACACTGCCGCCATAACAAAAAAAGACGTATCTACACAAAATGTGAAATCGAAAAAAAATATGTTTTGTGTTTTATAAATTAAAAAGATCGCTGTCTGAAGGTAAATAATACATGTAATAATTTTATTGTTCTGGTGGGTGCATTAAAGGTTTCGAAGGCATCGAAATATTGATGCAAATTTTAACAAAAGTTATTTAATGTATTAAATAATTCACATTTTATTTTTCATTGTAGTACAAAAAATGCAAAGAAATACATAATACTACAAAGAAAAGTCGTTTCTGGCTATATACGTCTTTTCAATGTAGTCATTTATCATACGTCTTTCTTACTTAGTGATAATACGTTACCAAGTTCTAGTAACCCAAAGTAAAAAGACCTTTCTAGCCACTTGCTGTGTTTCAACTTATTTGAATCGAAATATTAAATGCTGATGCGCCCTCGCACCATTTTAAATACATTAACATTTTGGCGTGAACACGCTTATAAAACACAAAATATGAGAATCAAATTTTTTATTTAAAAATACGCAATTAAGTAAACATTTCTGGTAATTTTAAAATAATATTCTGAAATCTTACACAAACAAAAAAGCTATTCAGTTAGGATTCGTCCTATTCTCAATTAAAAACTATAAAAAAGAAAAAATTAAAAAAAAAAAAATAACGTTTCACAAAACTTAGCATAAGTTTGAACTTCTTTCAAACACAATATTTTAATCAGCAATTACGTATTTTCTTATTTAATAATGGTTACATATCTAAATAGTTATCACAAAATCTTTTTTTTTTACTTCTCTCATTAATAAAAACAAAGTAATCAAATAATAACATAAAAAATAATAGTCATAGAACTTAACAATGTATTGTAGTTTCTCTTAAATCTAATTAGGAACATTATCACAGCCCTGAAAGCTATTTACTTATAATTCAGTCTTCATGAACTTCGGTGAAATCAACGCTATGTTTATCAATAGGTAAATTATACCAAAATGATTTTCTATTATCTGGCATTAAAGGAGTCAGTTTTTGTATGATACCTGACCTGCGCTCTTGAGTAACGCCTCTACACCGATTATTTGGTTTTGGAGGCGTTATTCCAGATTTAAATTTTTTTTATCTCAAAAAGTCTAGTTAGTATTCTTGTTCGTCATTAAAGTCCGTTTTTAGCGAATAACGTGAGTGCCTCTGAAGAATGTCACTTAAGTAAGCTCGAGGTGATGAGTTTTGCAATTTATAAGTTCAGGAATAATCTTCAAACTGACAAAAATCTTCCATGTTCATTACTTTAACGGTAATATTAGTTCTGGTATTCGAGACAGCTTGTTTAAAGTCTTCAAAATCATATGTATGTTTCTTCTTTTTCATGGATAACTCTACCTGATGGTGAAATTCATCAGCAACCATGTACGTATGGCCTCCCTCTAAGTATTTTAACGTTATGGTTTGAAAATTGTCTGCAACTGAATTGACAAGATAAACTAAGTATGAATATAAAGACCAGTTTTTATTTTGGGCTGCACAGTTATCCAACCAAATAACAATGTTTTTTAAGTCTCGATTGGCGTGCAGAAAAGCTCTGAAACAGCTGGCTATATCGTTCATTTTGCGACCGGAAGTTGCTTCATGCCATATTGCAGCAAATGTTTGAAAAAATGTGTTTTTTTGTTTGTCACCTAATGGAACGAAACTTTCATTGAACACTATTAGCCGGGGGCAAAACATAACAATTTTAAATTCGTCAAGCCGTGGAAGCATAATTACTTTCTCCAAATCAGCAGCAAAATACGCAATGTCTGACTTGATATCAGTCTGATTTTGCTTTTCTACATCATGTTTATATGCCTGCCTGGCGGTTATATATTTTTCCCGGAGTCTTTCATAGCTTCGACACTCTTGACAATTTCTGTGTCTTAATTGTTTGTATTCTGGGTTGTGAATAAAATGCTTTTCCCATACCTCACACTCTTCATGGCCCAGTTTTGAAAAGCTAATATTTAACTTTTTCAACATTTTCCTTTAATATTCATAGGATACATGTTCATCATTAGACGGATGCTGCTTGCAAAAGTCTTCATACATGCTGGTCACTGTTAGGTCAGATGGAAGATATTTTCTATTTGGAGCGTGCTCGCGGCGGTAGTGTGATATGGAAGGATTAAATGAGTTTATATGTTCTATTACTTCGGTGTCATCAATTTTTTCGGATTAGAATTGGTTCCTCGTTTATCTAGTGGTGTATTGCGTATCGGGGTGTTTAAGGCGTTGCGTACTGACTTATCATTTTTCTATTGTATCCTAATGTTTCTAGAAAGAACACTTTGCAGACATTGACTTTAGTTCCTGTTTCATTTAGTAGAAAATACGATATGCTTACGTTTCTCGGCAATTTTCGGTTATCTGTTACAGTTTTTCTCTTAGAGTTTTCTTTAGACGTGTTATGTATTATAAAATGTTGTTGTTCTTTCCAAGACAAATTTCTGTAGTAATGATTTATTTGTTGCCGTGTTTCTTCCATAAATTGAGAATGACATTTTTTTTTACACACATCAGTATTACAACCTGGCTTTAGTTTGTATTTAGATACTATGTCTTTCAGTTTTTTCATTTCTTTTCTTTGTGATAGTGATCATCATCGACTTTTTACGTTTTCTGATTGTTCCTTTTTTTGTAAGATTTTGCGGCGTTACTTCGTCACTTGAAATTTCAGGTGATTCAGATATCGTAACCATAACTGATTGTGAATTGGGGATGGTATTTGTAGATGAGTCTGAATCTTGGTTTATTGTATTCATGTCTATACTTGTGGGTACATAATCCTTATCAAAAATGGGATTATCAGAATCAAAATCTAGATCGCTAAGAGACATGTTTTGAAGATCCGTTATATCCAAAGTGTTACCTTCGTCCGTTGTAGGCAAAGGCTCAACGTACTTCATATTCGTCTGAGACAGGGAGGAAAAACTATATGCTCCTGCTGTAACTCTTGTGAAGAACTGGTTGATGGCACCAAAGAAATTATTTTGGAGCCACGATTGCGTTTCATTTTTGCACAGAAAAAAAAAACAAAAATAGGATACGTGACGTCAGAAAAACCTGGTATAAAATCATTGCAATAGTGAGACAACTAAAACAATTTGTCAACTTTAGGTGTGAACTAAATGAAATATTTACAACAAAAAGAAGACATTTTTGTTAAAAAATAAGTTATGGCTAACATAAATTGACCCATAATGTATAATTTTTTATTGTTTAATATTTTATGTCAGTAGGTAAATTATTAGGTAAATACATGTTATACTCAAAAGAATCAAAATGCTTACAAGGCACAACACTCAGTTCAATAGTCTGTTAATTTCACGTGATAGGTAGGTACATTACGAAGAACGTGTAAGTAAATTAACTGTAAGTATTTATACTTCATACATGTAATTTCATTACTTTATAATGGGTCTATGTCGCGTGTTATATTTAAGGATTATAAAACCTTATTTATTACTTGAATAAATAAGCGACAGTAAAATAGGTATTTATTATCCCTTAAATATAATACGCGACGTTGACCCGTTATAAAACATTTTCACAGGTTACTAGTCGCGAAACCTTTACGATCTTCGTATGTAAACAATAATATATATTTTAGCAATAAAAGAATCACAACTTACCTTATGATTTTGCCGCAGTTATAACCTATAGAAAAGCGCGTGCACACGTCTCTTGCCCGCCACAAACTGGGCGCAACTGATCGTATAGTATTGCAACCGCGACCCCCACTTTACTCCGCAAAACTACAAATGCTTAGTAGAAAAGACGCTACTGCCACTTGCGCTCGGTTAATTTTCATAATACTAAAAAGAAAAGACACATCTACGCAGATATGTCTTTTTTTCTTATGACCAAAGTAAGCCGTTTTTTTCATTTTATGATCTAATAGTTATTATATTAAGTAATGAGGCGCTTCTACTTAAATGCGTCTTTTCAATTTATTGCGCGCGAGAAACGTTTTTCCTATTTAGTAAATGTTACAGAATTAAGCAAAATTGTATTTTTTAATAGTGAGATTAACAGGGGTACAATTTGTTAAGGCAAAATTCAAAAATACTTGTAGATGCGTCTTTTTCTTCTGATTCCGAATATGCAATTAAGTCAGTTTCGACAAAAATGTTAGATGCGTCTTTTCTTTTTATGACGGCAGAACAGATCAGCAAAGTAAAGCAACGTTGGGAGAGGTCACAACTTGAATGGGTGACCACTTGTAGTCGCATTTACTTCAGAGCGCAACCGTACTTCAGAGGACACATTAAGATGTCGGACCCAATCCTTATATGTATCTTAGGACATATACACATGATTATAGCCACGTGCAAAACACAAACGCATTGGTTGCAGGAAGATTATAGCTAATTAGATACTAATCCAAAAATAAAAGTTGTTTGTAATTAAACAATTTCTGCGATATCGATATTGACTTCCCTTAGCTTTTATTTAAAATCCCGTTTATTCCCGTTTCTCACAAGCAGCTGCACATAACCATAAGATGGAAGTAATCCCCGCACTCAGAATAGCCGTCAAACAAATTGATAGAGGCGAACGCTCCACCGCAAATTTTACGAAAAATCCGAAGCTCCATAAAAAAATACTGAAATATACCAACTTGCACAGGGAAAATATACCAATCAATAAAAATACTGATTTTCAAAACATATTTTTATTTAGTAATCATCATCATCATCGCAATAAATATTAGAATTATATTTTAACATTCTGTTTGATGGGTTAAAATTCACACAGCCTCCTTCATCTTTTATACCTTGTTTGGTTTTTAAAATTGCACATACATTTTTGTTTATGAATCTGTTTCTTTGTTCCGTTTTTATTAAATTAATCTGTGAAAATATGCGCTCGCATGCAGCATTCGACACTGGTATACATAACAGAGATTTACTGAAACTAGATATATTCTTGTATTTTAATGTACCATCACTGTTAGAAATTTTCCCAACTTTCAACCAAAATTGTTCACAAGAAAGGGGTGAGCCACTACTCGAAGATTGTAATAAATTACTAACTTCGCGATCAAGTTTGAGTTTTCTATATTCTTCGTCAATTATCTGCATTTGTTCTGGCTGTACTTCGTATGCGAAAGTTTCCATAACATTTCTTAAACTACTAAATTCTTTATTCACGGCAGTGTGTGGGTCAAGAAATTTCAGTTCTCGGAAAATTTGATCTTCAAAAGGCAAACGTGATTTCAATTGCGTGCTCAAATCAATTAAAAAAGATTGGCACTTTCTGAAATAATCAGCAATTTGTTCTTTCTTGTTTATGTTTCCCCTATGTTTAATTAATTCTTGACCCACTTGAATCCCTAAGTTACATATTATTCAATGACAAATAATTCTCACTAGATTTTGGATCTAATGTAAATAATTAGTTTTCATATACTCGTAGCAACCCAAAATCGACAAGTACATACTAGAAGCATCATCATATAATCTTTCAATGCATGGGTAGTCGCCTTGAAAAATCATATAAAATTTGTTTACAATCGGCAAAGTGTAGTCTAAAAAGTAAAAGTATAATTTGTTTGTATCATTATTAAAAGAATGATACAAAAATTCTGATGACATAATGCGATCACTCAAATATTGGTCTTGAAAAAGCAACTACCATTGCTCATAATTATTCTTTTAACACAAGCATGAAGCGATAGCCATCTTATATTATAATGACGCAGTAGTCTATGTTTGTCAGTGTCAGTGAAATTTTGGAACTCAAAAATTCTCTTTGACGCTTGCTGCTTTGAGAAAAATATCCATATACTTTTTTTACTATCTGTGCTAAATTTCTAGGTAGTATTTTGCAAGCATGACTACTAACTTACTGATCTTTGTTCCATAATGAAATATAGATTAATCCGGAAATTCCCCTGAACATCAATGTACGCAGTTTTATTTTTTAATAATTTTATGACATGGCTATGGTATTGCCATAACTTTTTCCTAAAATATACCCAAAAATACTGGCTTCCGCCAATACAACTTAAAAAATACTGACTCTTGAAAAACTTACTTAAATATACTCAAAAAGTATTAAAATACTGAATCCGGTCACACTGGTTCTTTTTCATTAAAACATTGCACTTAAACGTGCAATGTTTTAATGAAAAAACCGTTTCAAACAACCTACAATGAACCGAGATGCATATTCCATGTTTTTTACCTCCGTATTTGTTCCGTCCGCTGTTCCAGATAGCTCCGTGATTGGTGCTTCGATCTCAAGAATATTGTTCGCGGCAAAAACAATTTCTAGATATTGTTTGTGTGAAATACCGGATATATTTTCTTTGAAAATTGATTTTGAAATAGGTGGTTGTGTCAAGATTGAAGTGAATCAGAAGTCTGCGGTGTCGCTCCCGCCGTTGGCGTCGCCGCGTTGAGCATTGGATTGTGACTTTGTATTGGCGGGGATGTTTGTGGAAACTACACGTTATGACACGCTGACGTGGATTTTATGCACGACTCTATTTTTGGATAGAAATCCGTTCGTCGAACTTTTGTGAATACACTTTTATTTTTGTCGTAGTAATATTCATATAGTTTAAATTTTATTTAAATATATGACTACAATTATGCTGGGTGATTTAATTATATGTAATTTTAATGCAATATTGAGATATAGATATTGACGAATCATTTTTGTATATTGTAACATTTAAGATGCAGGTTGTAGGGTAAAATCATATTCTTATTAAATTTATTAAACTTTTCCTTACCTAATTCCTATCTACCCCTCAACCTTCGCTTGATCGCACGTAAAACGTGCAAATGGGCACCTCGCCCCTGTTCCGCGCCGACCTCCGAACGTGAAAGACATTATCCTCCTACGGTCGATGCCTACATATCCCGTACCGGACGGTATCATCTCGCGAGTGCTCGGTGTGATCGGCAACCATCAGAAAATCAACCTATGGTGGACAAGGGAGACGAGAGGTAACAAAACTCCAGCGACAAGCAAGGTACCTATCTCAGCTTTCCTCTTATTTTCCCCACCATATTCCTTGGTTCTTCGAGTCCGAATCCATATATAATATCATTCTCAATATCATCAAACATAATTTTCCATGGTTTTATACCATATTGTATAATATAAAAAAATTTCACCTTGAAAAAATTCTACCCTCGTTTGGAAATAATAATCGTACTTTTCGATCACGTTTTGTCTAAAGTTTATACTGAATTCCAATATAATCTGTTGCATTTTCTTTATATTACCACAGATTTACAAATAATACTACGCATTATAGTAACTTTTTTATCTGTGTCTCTGTGACAGTTCTTACTTGACTGATTGAACGCTTATTTACTATTGAGGTTACTTTTCGTAAACATAACCTTCAATATGAGCAAAACAAACCAGTATATTGTAAAATTCAACACGATTTCTTTTTTTATGCTAATGGGCGGCAAACGAGCAGACGGATTGCCTGATGGTAAGCAATTACCGCCGCCCATGGACACAAGCAACACCACAGGAGTCACAAGTATGTTGCCGCCCCTTGGGGTTGGGAAGGAAGGGATAGGATAAGGAGTGGGATCAGGGAGAAGGAATAAGGGATAGGGCCTCCGGCACTCTCACTCACCAAACGAAACGCAACAGTTTAGGTACAGTTACTTTACGTCGATTTTCTGTGAGAGGGTAGTACTTCCCCGGTCGAGCCGGCCCATTCATGCTGAAATCAGCAAGGCTCTACTACCTTAAAAATATCTTAAATCATCAGTAAATTGTACGAAATCGGTACCAGTCTATCCCTAAAGGGTGAAGACCAAGCCTTAACTAAGCAGTTTTAAGTTCGTTTTAGGGATATCGAAAAGTATCGCGAACAAATGGATGAACTGTATTTTATTCTTATGTCTGAGTCTACAAACCTTCACGAAAAGAAACGTCAAGAGCTAGACCGTGGTTATGACGAGCTCCAGGAGCAATTTTATGCCATTCAAGTTATACACTCATCCATAGATTCACAACAATTTACATCTTCTAACAACAATTCCAATAGTGTTCACAAGTCTAGTGAAATTCGCCTTCCCAAGCTGTCACTCAATAAGTTTAATGGAATTCATGTGGAGTGGCCAAACTTCATTTCAATGTTTAACAGGTTAATTCACAACAATAATCAGCTTAGTGATGTGTAAAAAATACATTATTTACTTAGTGTACTTGATAAACAACCCATTTCATTAGTGAAACATTTAACTCTAACACCTGAAAACTATACAATAGCATATACTTTACTAACTGATCGATATGAAAACAAAAGAGTTATTGCAGACAAGTATACAGAAACAATTTTAAGTCTGCCAAATATTTCTCAAACAAATATGAAAACTTTAAACCGATTTGTTTCCACTATCAAGGAAAGCACTCAAGCCCTCAAAGGGTTGAAGTTTGCTGTAGATTCTTGGTGTTTTTTGTTACTTCACATAATTCTTAAGAAGTTACCTATAGAACTACGCACTAAATTTGAATCAAAAATAGATAATACTAAAATTCCAACATTTAAAGAGTTACTTGGGTTCTTGGAAAATCAGCTGCGAATTCTAGAAAACATTTCTAATTCCACAATTACTAAATCAACACCCAGTAACTCATTCAATGTTGTCGAATCAAATGTTAACACATTAAGTTGTCCATGTTGTAGTCAAAAGCATTCTTTATATAAATGTAATAAATTTGAGTCCATGATGCCTTCTGAACGGAAATCTTTTGTTATACAGCGCAAATTATGCTTTAATTGTCTGCGTAATCATCATGTGTCTAAGTGTTTATCCCATAGTGTTTGCCAGTTATGCAAAGGTCGCCATCATACTAAATTACATTTAGGTGATAGAACAAATACTTCGCCTACACCTCACTCACAGAGTGATAGCAACACGTTAGCTCATACTGCTCAATCTCAAGTTTTATATAGTGAAGATGGTGTCTCAACTATGGTGTTAGGTACCGCAATCATTTATGTGCAGGATATCAATGGACATTACCATTTAGCCCGGGCGCTTATTGATTGTGGATCACAAGTGTCTATCATCACTGACGATCTGGCACAGCGTCTGCAGTTACCTCGCAGCCAGTCTAACCCTATAATTGGCCTGGGTGGTGTAGTTAACCAACGTACTGGGGGGCGAGTAAAATGCAATATTAAATCTGTTCATCAGTCCGATAAATCCTTTTATGAACAGTTCATTATTATGAAGCGCATAACTGAAACTCTACCTTCCATGAATTTTAATAAGTCTGTTCAACAGAAATGTAGGCATTTAGTTTTAGCGGATAAACATTTTGATATCCCAGGTCAGATTGACTTGCTTCTGGGTGTTGGTAATTATGACATAATTTTTGATGGGTTACGGTTCAGCCTAGGTGAACACATGCCTACTGCCTACTCATCAATATTTGGATGGATCATCATGGGCAAAGCTCCTGCAGCATCGAGTCACATTGCCACCAATGTCTCAATGGCCTGCACTGTAGATTTGAATCTTGCTGTGAGTCGGTTCTGGGAAAGCGAAGAGCTTCCTAAGCGGCCCATACAGGATCCTGAAAACATTCAATGTGAGAAACATTTTCTGGAGTCACATGCTAGGGATGAGACAGGTCGTTTTATTGTATCCATGCCATTCAAGCTACACCCCAAGGCATTAGGTGACACACATGTCACAGCTTTGAAGTGGTTCCATAATCTTGAGCGCAGACTTCTCAAGAATGACAGGTTGCGAGAGCTGTATGTCGAGTTCATGCGAGACTACCATGCAGCTGGGCATATGCACGAAGTCACCTCCCCTGTATCCTCTGAGCATTACTACATTCCCCATCATGGAGTTGTCAAGGAACACAGCAGTACTACCAAGTTGCGCGTTGTTATTGACGCCTCTTTGGCTAGTTTCTCTGGTGTGTCTCTAAACCAAATACTTATGTCTGGTCCTAAGCTACAGAAGAACATAGAGGATATTATTTTACGCTTCAGGGTTCACCACATAGTGTTCACTGCTGATATACGACTGATGTATAGGCAGATCAAAATGGCTGATGAAGACTGTAAGCTGCAAACCATCTTCTGGCGTGAATTCCCTGATCATCAGCTTAAGCAGTACGAGTTGACCACCGTCACTTATGGTGTCTCCAGCTCGGCTTATCAAGCTATTCGTGTAATTCATGAACTTGCTAACTTAAATTCAGACAAGTATCCTCAAGCTGCTCAAGTACTCCTGGAAGGGACCTTCGTCGATGATATCGTGACGGAATCTTTTTCGCTAGGTTCTGCGCGGCAGCTCCAGCGGGAGATAGTTACTATCCTCGAGCAAGGTATGTTTCACGCTCCGCAAGTGGCCCAGTTATACCCAGGAATTGTTGTCACTACTTCCTGCTGACCACTGCGAGTCTCCTTATCGTTTCAATGGCGAGGGTGACATCTTTAAAATTCTTGGCATCGAGTGTAACTCAAAAAATGATAGCTTCATCTACCATGTTTCAGAGATAAACAACACCATGACTAAGCGTGGTGTGCTCTCCAACATCGCCAGACTGTACGACCCATGTAGTTTCTCAATATTTAAGGCCAAACTTTTTATGCAAACGCTTTGGTGCCTTGATTCCAGCTGGGATGATCCACTTCCCTCAGATTTTCTCGAATCCTGGAAAACATTTCTGGCCGATTTTCACAACCTAAATAAGGTTTCACTTCAGCGATGCATTCTGCCTGATCAACCGGTTGCGATTCAAATCCACGGTTTCAGCGATGCATCCGAGCGTGGGTATGCATCTTGTGTATACCTCCGCGCTGAGAGCTTCGATGGCAGCGTTTGGCTTCGCATTCTCGGCGCCAAATCACGCGTAGCTCCTTTGAAGCAGAAGCTAACAATACCCAAGCTGGAACTCAACGGCTCTCTCTTGCTAGCTCATCTGATCGAGCACATAGTTATAAATTTACGAGATAAAATTCCTATTCAATCGAGATAAAATTCACGCCTGGATGGATTCTACCATTGCTTTATCATGGTTAAAGATGTCACCACACAGATTACGAATATTTGAAGGAGTGTCACAAGTCCAAGCCCTGTGTCCAAACATTGTCTAGAAGCATGTCCCATCGACAATGAATCCAGCTGACTCTGCTAGCCGTGGCCTGACACCATCTGAATTGGTAGAACATCCTCTATGGTGGTCCCCACCTTGGCTTGCAGAAAATCCTGCGACATGGCCTGGGGACTTGCCTTCAGTATACGAGGTGGATTTGCCTGGAGTCAAATCAACTTCCCTTGCTTCCACTGCTGCTCGAGTTCTGCCTTCTCCATTACTTCTGGACAATTTTAGCTCACTTACCAAGCTACAAGCTGTTGTTGGTTGGTGCAAGCGATTCCTGTTTAACAGTCGCAATGCCATTCAGCGGCGCTCCGGACCTCTATCGGTTTCAGAATTAAATGATAGCTTGAGTTGTATAATCAAGTTGGTCCAGTCCGCAACGCTGTCCGAGGAAATGGAATCGCTGCGCAGTGGAAGGCGGTTAAATATCGCGGCTTCTGCGAGTTGGCGGTAGGATCAGTAAATCCGAGCTGAGTTTTGCTGCTAAGCACCCTGTAATATTACCGAAAGATCATCATGCAACAAATCTGATTGTTGAACACTACCACAAATTATATCTTCATCCTGGCTTGGCCACCCTGCAGGCCCTACTCCAGCGCAAGTTCTGGATCATATCGGCTCGACGAGTTATTAAGCAGGTGATATTTCGCTGTCACCGTTGCTATCGATTGCGTCCCAGGTCTACTGAGCCATTCATGGGAGACCTGCCGTCCAGCCGAATCACCTCAGCTCGACCCTTTCAACGCGTTGGGGTGGATTTTGCCGGTCCCTTTTGGCTTAAGGTTTCTAAGATTCGAAACGTCAAGGCAATGCGATGTTACCTTTGCATTTATATTTGTTTCACCACTAAATGTGTTCATTTGGAAATAGTATCTGAGCTTTCCACCGAAACTTTCATCGCTTGCTTGGATCGTTTCATCTCCCGCCGAGGTCTGCCCTCAGATATTTACAGCGACTGCGGCACGAATTTTGTAGGTGCCCGTAGCAACTTAAAGGAAATTTATAAATTAATCTCGAGTTCTTCAGACGGTATTCATAATTCTTTATCTAACAAACAGATTGCTTGGCACCTGAACCCGCCTGCAAGTCCCCATATGGGCGGCTTGTGGGAAAGCGCAGTCAGGTCCGCCAAATTAATTCTCAACCGCGTCCTAGGCGACCGCTCTTTATTTTTCGAGGAATTGGCAACAATTTTCACTATGGTAGAAGCTGTCTTGAATTTTAGACCCCTGTGCCCTCTTTCAAGCGATCCCAGCGATTTAGAAGTTCTAACTCCTGGTCATTTTATCATAGGGCAACGGCTGTTGGCGTTGCCGGAACGGAACGTAGAGGATAGCTTCATTAGCCCGCTGAAGCGCTGGCAGCTGCTCCGACAAATCACCCAACATTTTTGGAGACGTTGGCACTCCGAATACTTGCACACTTTATCTCAACGCCATAAATGGCTAGTAAAAACCGCGAATATTCATGTCGGTGATTTGGTCCTCATTAAGGCCAGCTCTCCACCGCTTCAGTGGCGTAAGGCTCGCGTTACTCGTCTCTGTCCCGGCAAGGACAACATAGTTAGGGTAGTGGAATTGAAAACAGCAACTGGAACTATGCTCAGGCCGGTTGTCAAACTTTGTCATTTGATACCTAGGACGAACTAAAAACCTTTACCTCAACTTTTAAAAAATTCAATTAAGTATTATTTATCATTAAAATCAACATATTTTTGTAGATTAATTGAAAATCAGCGTGTCTATCACCATTTAGAAAATCAGCGTGTTAATCACCACTTAGTAAATAAGCATTCAATTTAGTACTTATAGCAAATTTTACTATTTCTCTGTTTTACCCAACTTAAAGAGCAGACTCGCTCTTTGGGGGGCGGTATGACGATTCATTTTTGTATATTGTAACATTTAAGATGCAGGTTGTAGGGTAAAATCATATTCTTATTAAATTTATTAAACTTTTCCTCACCTAATTCCTATCTACCCTCAACCTTCGCTTGATCGCACGTAAAACGTGCAAATGGGCACCTCGCCCCTGTTCCGCGCCGACCTCCGAACGTGAAAGACACTATCCTCCTACGGTCGATGCCTACACATCCCGTACCGGACGGTATCATCTCGCGAGTGCTCGGTGTGATCGGCAACCACCAGAAAATCAACCTATGGTGGACAAGGGAGACGAGAGGAAACAAAACTCCAGCGACAAGCAAGGTACCTATCTCAGCTTTCCTCTTATTTTCCCCACCAGATATTCTCATTAACACGGTGATGGGGTTCCGGTTGTCAACTGAGACTACATCGCAGTCGCTGGCTCCCGACAAATTGTGTGATTTTCGTGTTTAAAAGTGCTTTATCGTGGTGAAAAGTGTTTTGTACTACAAATGGACATATACTGCGATCAAATAACATTCAGTCCTTGTATTTGAGTGGCAAATTAATCCAAAAATTGCGTTACACATAGTGATTCTCGACATATATTTTTAAACATACCTACATAATATGAAAAGTTAAAATCGAGTGAAACTCAAATTCAAAAATATTTATTGTGTAACATAGGTACATAAGTTGGAATGTTTGGTTATTTGAACATGCTATGTCCCACCATTTAGGCATACAATAATTAGGTACATTTATTCTATCATAATATTCATAATATATAAGTTGATATAAGTATGACATTGACAATAATTGAAATACATCAGCAAATGGGATACATTCATGACAGATTAAGTATATATTGGAAATATAAATCATAATCATAACCATATCATTAAAATAAATTACAGTCAATTTGACGACCGGTTGGCGCAGCGGGAGTGTAAGCGACTGCTACGCCGAAGGTCGCGGGTTCGATACCCGCTCAAGTCAAACATTTGTGTGCATGAACATGGGTGTTTGTCTTGGTCTGGGTGTTTCTATGTATAATATGTATGTATTTACAAAAAAAAAGTATATATGTATGTTTATCCATTACCTAGTACCCATAGTACAAGCTTCTGCTTAGTTTGGGACTAGATGGTGTTGTGTGAATGTGGTAGATTATTATTATTATTATTATTAATACAAAATAAATTACACAGAAACCTTTCCGTTAATTACATTCAATCAATAAATCAAATTATCCTCTAAATATTCCTTTAGTGAGTATCTAATAACATTTCTCCACCAGCAATTTGTGCAGAAGACGTTTAAACCTATTTATATCTTCAGTTAATCGTATTTTTAATGGTATTTTGTTATAAATACGAGGACCCAAACAAAACCACTCTCATGCAATAAATGCGTTTTGCTAGCAACTATTGATAATTGATCATTGTGTCAACTTCTGGTTCGGTATTCAAATTTATCAATATTTATCTTAACAAAAGCTGCAATTTTGTAAATGAATAGTCACGGCAATGATAGAAGACAGAATTTTTTAAAATATGGCTTGCAAGAATCAGTTTGGTGTAACCGGAATATATTTTGAGTACAACGTTTTTGAGCAATGAACACTCGTTCTTTTTCTGATGAATTTCCCCAAAAAATTACTCCATATCGTAACGCAGAGGCAACATATCCATAATAGGCAGTCAATTAAAGTGGATTGGTTAACTATTTGTCTCAACCTGAAAATTTCACATGAAAACTGAGACATTTTTTTACAATCATTTTTTATATGTTCCTTCCAGTTTATTCTGCTATCAACATATAGACCTAAGAATTTTGTGCTATCTACTTCTTCTATTTTTGTACTCTGGTTGGACACATTTAAATAATTTTGTATTTTATTTCGTTGTTTAAAATACATTATTTTTGTTATATTTAAATTAATTTTAAAATTATTCTCTCTGAGCCATTCTATTATTATTTTTAAATATGTATTAATGTCATATTCTAAATTTGATAAATTCTTATTAGTAAATAATATGGTGCTGTCGTCAGCAAATAATGTCATGTTATGGGTAATTATTTTTGGCATGTCATTGATATAAAATAATATAAATGATAAATAATAGAGGACCCAATATTCTACCTTGAGGGACACCTGACAGCACATATTTTTCTTTAGAGTGATATGTTTCTTCAATTTTACTTGGTAAAGTGAGTTTTTTTACTTCCTTATACTGTCTTCTGTTAGTAAGGTATGATTCAAGTAGTTTATGGACATTGCCCCGAACACCACATGTATATGTATAATTTATCTAATAGGATTTTATAATTGACATGGTCGAAAGCTTTTGACAGATCCGTATAGAGTGCAATTATTGGGGATCTTTCATTAATTTTTTTTATACTTCATGTAAGAAATTGTATATACTGCCAAATTTATCAATTGATTTCACCTAAAACCATACTGACAAGTTGTGAACAACGAAGTTTCAAAGAAGTTATATAGACACCCGTAAATAGCTTTCTCAAACACTTTCGAAAATATAGGCAAAAGGGCAATAGGTCTATAATTCGTTAAATCAGATTTGCTATGTTTTTTATGGTGAGGTTTAATTACTGCTATTTTTAAACTATCAGGATAGGTGCCATGTTCTATGCAAAGGTTCATAATATGATATAATATGCTATTAGTGGTGCTACATCTTTTACAATATGTGTGATGATGCCGTCGTGTCCTGCACTAAAGAAAAAGTGAAATTGAATGAATGATCAAAAATAGTGTTGTGCCAAGCTGTCATTACGAAAGCAAATTAGGTTGCCAATTTTGCCATAAACAAAATTTAAACTGAACTATTCCAAAAATAAGAGCGTAAACAAAATCAAATTCGTACAAATATACACCATCGTTAACAATTGAGGTATACGAAACTGTTACTAGAAAAAATGAGTGAAATGCAAGGAGATTTTCATATAAACACACTAAAACATTAAATGAAAATTTTGCTAACCTATCTGCGTCTATCGACGAAAAACTGAAGCCATTGGTGGAGGAAAGTATCAAACTAGTTAGAAAAAACAACGTCGTCATTCATGGGATAGAAGAGAAGGAAAAAGATGGCAAGGAACTTGTGGATTCAGTTGTTACATTTTTCAACAAAGTAAATAAGAAAACGGGACTTGAATGCTGGGACAAATGGGAAATAAGCGGCGCCCGGAGACTGGGAAAATATGACACTAAGAAAACGAGACCCATTCTCATCTCACTCACCAATGGCTTCGCGTAAACAAGAACATCTTCGTATCAACAAGAACCTGCCTGATAATATCTACATCACAGAAGACTACCCTAAGGAAGTTATTAATATTACGAAGGAGTTGAAAGCTAAACAATAAGAAGAAATAAAGAAGGGAAAGATTGCCTTTATTAAATATGATAAGCTGGTGGTGAAATATAAAACCTTTTCAACCAAATAATCTGAGAAGAGGAAAAGGATACCAACACACTCCCCTAACCAGTACGAAAATTCGCACTTTGTCTGCATTTTATAAGTCCAAGAGGTTATTCTTATGTACGAAAACAATTTAATATGATGTAGCTCAACCCTAATTGTCAATCTTAACATGCAGAAAGTCTGCTTTATTATAATATGCTTCCTCTTCTAAAAAATAATTTTGGAGCCATCCAAAATATGCTTTAATGAAAAAATATGATTTTGAAAGTGTGTAGAAAAAGTCTATTATTAACAGGTCATTGCGTTACTTTTATAATTAAAATTAAGTGTACATGCCTTGTTTTATTTAAGTCGAGAATAACCTAAAATTGCCCTTTTCCCACGAATATCCCCAAAACTTGTTACTCTGGCAACACAGGTTGGTCTATGTGTGCGGTAAACACACACATTGATAAACTATTTTTTTCTCATTCGCGGTTACAGCGTATATTGGTCTATTGGTTTCTCTGTCTACGTAATTTCTCCTTGGTGTCTAGCGCCATCTATTTGCAGCCCACACAAAACTATTGCAAACGTCATGTTTGTATAAGCGCGGGCAATTCAAAATTGGTGGTTTATGTACCTATATAGGTATATCTACAACAAAGGAAACAAACTGAAGGAAAAGCCCGTTCAAAAATAAATAAAACAAACCCATTGGGACTCATGAGATAAGCGAATGCTAACTCAAGCCCAGGAACAAGCAAACAATGACAAATAACTCAAACTAGAATCCGGAATACAACAAGCAACCAGATAAATAACAAAATAATCACAACCATTCCACTTTCCCAAGTCGGACAACAACTAATAATTATAAACATAGCACAAACCTGTCTACGCCACAATCAAATATGTAATTAAATTTAATATATTTATGGTCAGAAAGCCATTTACTCAAACACGCACAAATAAAAACAAATATTATTACTCTAGCAACATTCACTCAACAATTCACTCAAATTCATTCCTTTTAACCAATCCTGTCCGCATACCCTCCTACTTCAATTTTGTGTCCTGAAAAAATCGCTCCCCGCTACAAGCGTGTGTTTGCGCCGCTCGCTTCGCTAAATCTATAAACTAAACATAACAATTTAAAAGTGCTAAAAATCTAAAAGCTCTGTGGAATCTAAGGAAGACAACACTGCTCCGCTTCAAGCTATCGAGGAAAACACCCTAAGTAAACTCCGTCATCCCAGCTTCCCGTAAGTAACCTAAAATACTATCATATTAGCGCCCACAGAAACAGTGACTTGGACATGTCCCAATCCGGCTGGTCCCCGTGCGGCCGTGGGACATTAGACCACCACCCTCAAAAGCAAGAAACACATAAAAAGGTGTACATATTAACCTACAATGTAAGAACACTCTCCACGCATGAACGATTATTGGAATTGAGCGAAGCCATACAGGATATAAAATTTGATGAAATTGGCCTATCTGAAACAAGGCGTCAAGGAACAAGGATAGAAGAATATGACAACTGTATACTATGCTACACTGGACTGATACCTGGACTGCTTTGGAGGAGGCCTTCACCCGAGAAGGGGTTCTTGCGACTCAACAATAATGAAACCAAACTTCGATAGAATGCCTAACATGCAAGAAATAAAAGGCTTTATTATTATTATTATATTCTCATTATTTAATCCAGTCAATTCAAATTGGGAATATTAATTTGTGTGCATTGTATTGTTGAGGCATGTCAGTCATTTTGCATGGAAGTCGTGATATTAATTATTGCATTTTAATATCTAACTTTATTCAATCATCATATTGAATAATAGCCGTCGATAGCCTAGTGAATATACTACTAATATAACATGCAGAGGGTATCGAGTTCGAAGCCAGCGCGCGCACCACTGACTTTTTGAAGTTAGCTATGTGCGTATGCAATCGACAATTATCTCTTGCCCCGTATCACGGTGAGTACGTTAAGATGTCAGTGCCGGCTGTCATTATCTCTGAATAACTAAAGTATATAAGTATATAGTCCTAACCTTGGTTTGGACTACTTTAGTTTGACTTGTCACTAGTTTAAATCATGGAATATCGCTACCCCATTGGGTGGCAGAGGTCAGACGGGCCGTCGCTCTGTGGAAAGACTACTGTGTAATATTCAGTCAAATCCGGATATACTAGCAAGGACGTACTGTTGATATACTAGTAAGGACTACTAGGGAAGACCCTGGGTTGCAACTGGGACAATGCTAGGAGGATGATGATGGTATTCAATCATCAATCAGCATCATCATCAACATCAGCCCTTAATACTGTGCCACTGCTGGGCACGGGTTTTTTTTTTTTTTTTTTTTTTTGGTGTCGGTTCCTCCGCCCTGGGGGAAGGGCGAAGGGGACTGTCAGACTCTTACTGACTAAAAACCAACCCGTATTCCTCACGTATCCGTATGGGTCGGGTATCGCTGAAGCATTCCTCGCTACCCCCCGACGGGTATTGGGCCGCCAGATGGTCAGGCGGGCCCCGAACAAAACCCCCTTGGCGGTGAATGAAGGTGTTGGGCTCCGCCGCCAAAACTCTCAGCAGCCACAGAGGATAGGGAGGACGGCAACGCAACACCGCATCTCCTCTTCCTCTGCGGCCCCACCGCGACGCAACGATGGTGCGCCCCCATTTGGTCGCGGGAGATAGGGCGCGCGGCAACGCAACACCGACACGCCTCTCCTCCAGCGACCGCACCCGAATGCGAGGGACAGACAGAACTGTCCCCCGCACCCGCACCGTTGGACGCATCCTGCGCAGGCCCCGTCAAGCCCACGCGGAGCGTCCCCTCCTGGATCCCTGGGCACGGGCCTCTTCTCACTATGGCTAAGGTATTCCATCGTCAAATTAAAATGAACTGTAGGTTTATACTTTAGAAGAGCCTGCTTACCTTTTTCTGTAAAACTAACGGTGTTAAATAGATACTCAAAGATTAAGCCACGTTCTGTAAAAAGCAATAGGTTCGTTCCATACTCCCAACCCGAACGCCACTTATTACCGTAAATAGCAATTCTCGCTACATTAAAACTTTTTGTCAAAAGAAATTTTCATTTCCATTATAACATTCAGTGTACTAATTTATTTATTTATTTATTTATTTATTATATATAAATTGCAAATACAGGTACATGGGTTGGTATGATAAAAGTATAATTAAGTATCATTGTACTTAACCTTGCGGCATGCAATATAAAACTAAAGAAACTTAATCCTAAAAATCTTTAAAATATTTTTAATTAGTGTTACAATTTATCCCTTAAAAAGTCTTCCACTGTGTAATAGCACTTTTGCAGCAAAATTTGCTTTAATTTTTTCTTTACTATATTGACATTTTCCTCTTCAAGAAGTGACTTAGGCAAGTGATTATATATTCTAGGCGCCATACAAAATATACTTTTGTTGAAGTATGCTGTTGTGTTAGAAGGAACGCTTGTTTTTTATTGATGTCTTTTACATTTTAATTTTTCAAAAATATTTATATTCTTTTTTACAAACAGCACAGTTTCTAAAATGTAAACAGATGGTAGGGTGAGAATGTTAAGTTTAATGAAAAAGGGTTGACAACTTTCTGTTGGTTTAATTTTACAAATAGCCCTTAAACATTTCTTTTGGGATATGAATGCATGTTGTTCATCTGTTGAATGCCCCCAGAATATGATACCATAGCGTATGATTGGAGCCACGTATCCATGATATGCGGTCAATAACGTGGCTATGGACGCTTTTTTTCCAGCATATAAAGAGCATAGGAGTACTGATTTATTTTGGTGCATAAACTCTCAATGTGACTCTTCCAGTTAAAACCATCGCCTATATTTATACCCAAAAATTTTGTAGTTTGTACCTGTGAAATGCTTATGTTGTCGTAGTGTATATCTAAATTATCTAGTTTATTTATTCTATTTTTAAAAATCATAATTTTGGTCTTTTGGATGTTTATTTTAAGATTATTAATATTAAGCCACGTAATGCTATTTTTTAAAGTATCATCAATTTCATGTTCTACCGTTGGTTTGTTGTTCCCCTTAAATATAATAGTGCTATCGTCCGCAAAGAGAATCGATTCATGGCCTATCGCTTTGGGAAAGTCGTTCATATAAATTATGAATAGCAATGGTCCTAAAACGCTACCCTGCGGTACTCCAAATTTAATGATTTGCTGGTCAGAGTAGTGATTCACAATCTTTTTATCATTAGTGCATAACCTAGAGATTTGAGTAAACTGTTTTCTATCACTTAGGTATGATTTTATGAGATTAAGTACGTTTCCTCTAATACCGTAAGCGCTCAATTTATTAAGCAGTGTTTGATGATCGACATAATCGAAAGCCTTCGATAAATCCATATATAAAGCACAGGCCTGATTCTTATTGTCTATTTCCGTCATGACAGTTTTAAGAAATTTAAAAACTGCTATATTAATATCTTTATTCTTTCGAAATCCTATCTGTTCGTCAACTAGTAAATATTTTGATTCAAAATAATTGGACAGACAATTATGAATCACTTTCTCAAAAATTTTTGATATTACTGGAACTGCTTTAGTTCCAGTAATGGTCACAGGTCTATAACAAGACATATCATGCTTATTATCTTTTTTAAAAAGCGGCATTATCTTTGTTATTTTAAGCTCTGCTGGAAATGCGCCATGACTAATGCATAGATTGATTATGTGGCTCAGTATAAACGATAGCTTAATGGCGACATGCTTTATAATTTTAATCGATATATCATCATAGCCAGTACTATTCGTAGATCTAAGATTCATTATTATTTTGTATATATCGCTGGGCATTGTTGGGGGCATGAATATTGAATCTAGACAGTTGCTGCTATAACTCTGTAAAGAATCTGGTTTAAGTTTGGTTACCTGGTTTATATAATAATTATTAATTGAATTTGCTAACTGAGTTGGCTCATTGATAATATTACCATTTGCAATGACATAACGAATATCATCACTTGAGTTATTAAATTTGCTTTTATTTATGACAGCCCAAGTGGCTATACACCTATTACTTGACCTATTAATGAAATTGTCATTTTGGACTTTCTGCGTGAGTTTAATAATGCGATTTAGTCTAGATTTTAGTTTTATATAATTTATCTTGTTCTGTAGTGTGCGGTTCTTACGGTACTGCCACAATAGCTTTCTTTTCCTTTTACAGCACAGTTTAATTCCTTTTGTGATCCATTTAGGCTTAGTTTTTGAGGATACTTTAATATTCACTATCGGAAAACAAAGGTAGTAAAAAAGTCTGAATAGTTCATAAAATTTAGTAAATGAAATATCAGGGTCCTCACTTATAAACACATCTTGGAAACTAAGGGCGTTTATGCACTGAATGAATTTATTTATGTTTTCTATATGATAATCACGCTTCTCAATGAACCAGTACTGCATTTGACTTTTATTTTTTAAAGGGATTTGAAATAACTGAGCCGTATGGTCTGACAAGGCTAACTCAAGGACCTCGTATTTGCTATTACGTACGTTAAATAAAAAGTTATCAATGCATGTGCCACTGTCCAATCGCGTAGGTTCCTTGAAGACTATTTTGAGATTATAGCAGTTTAACATATGCATAAAAATGTGTTGATTCGTATTTTTTCTGGAGAATATTCACATTAAAATCGCCACATATTATTAATTTATTTTTTCTATAAGAAAAATGAGTCAAAAGAGAATTAAAAGTCACGCAAAATTTTTCAAAATCTTCCGCATAATTTTTGGGTGGTCTATATATTTATTATATTTTTTATTATATTGACTTTATGGTCAGGAAGTTCTATCCCAGCGCATTCAATAATATTTTCTATGCAGAAGTCACTTATTTCTTTCAAAGGACTATATATTAGCGACCTATGGATTAGTATACACGAACCCCCTCTACGTGTTCTTCTACAAAAAATGGAGCCAATCTTGTAGTTGGGAATATTTAATAACTCTTTATCCTTATTTAATAAGTTATGCTCAGTTATACATAGTAATAATTTTCCTTTTCATTTTCAATTCCAAAATAATTATTTCCTTGAATTTTTTTATATATTTTGGACAAGTCAACAGTAAAATTCGAGCAAGTGCGGGTCTGACCCGCGCACCGAGGGTTCCGTACGCATTTTACCTTATTTGAGGTTGGTGCTAATTACGCTAGTCCTCTAAATCTGTATGAGCGCCCATACAACTTAGAGGACTATCTTAAATGGAGTCTACTATGTATGTATAGGGACACCCTTAAATTTTCCACTTTTTTTATTTTTTGTAATTTTTCCTTTATTTGTGCTGTAAGACCCTGCTTTTGGCCAAATTTCGTGATTTTAGTTCAACGGGAACTACCATATAGGTTTTCGACCCAAAACCTATAGGGTACTTACGGTTGACCTAGAATTGTCAATTTTGGTCAAAACCAAGGTCTTACAGCACAAGTAAAGGAAAAATTCCAAAAATTAAAAAAGTTGAAAATTAAGGTTAATTTTGGTACTTACAAGTTTTCGCAAAAATCTAATTTTGACCATATCTTTTTATTGGGTTGACCCTGGACCCTGATTATCATACATCTAATAGCAACTATAGACCTTAGTATCTCGTATAAATTTCAATTTGCTAGGTCCACCCGTTCCTGAGAAAATCGGTGGTGACACACGGACAGACAGACAGACAGACAGACGGACAAGAAAGTAATCTTATAAGGGTTCCTTTTTTTACCTTGAGGTACGGAACCCTAAAAACGATGAAATAAAGTGTAAAACGAACTGTTGAGCAAGGAATTATGATTCAAATTTAAATATTATGTAATTTTTCAACGTAATAGACGACAAATCAGCAGACGGATCGCCTGATGGTAAGTTATTACCGCCGCACATGCACACAAACAACACCAGAGGAGAAGAGTTCGTTTCTGCCTTTTGGGTTGAGGGAGAAGGAATAGAGAATGGGGCCTACGGCACTTTCACTCACTGAACGAAACGCAACAGTATAGGTACAGTTACTCTACGTCGATTTTCTGTGAGAGTGTAATACTTCACCGGTCGAGCCGCCTCTACTACCTCTACAATTTGCAGCTATACGTGTGATGTTCAAATATCCTTGTGACGTTTTCAACAAAGTCGTCTATTCGTCTTCTTGTTATTTCTTCTAACTCATTACTATAAGCCACAGACAATAATTAGTTTTTTAAAAACACAAGTTGTTAAAAAATGTGCTAGGAAAGCTATAATATACTATGTGAAACATTGGGATTTAGAACTTTATTTTACCTAATAAACTCATACATTTGAAAACTACATAACACTTGATCTTATTCGGATTACGAACTATACCGATCCCCCTTCCAGTGTATTCGAGTTATAAAGTACGATAGTCGTAGTCTGTACCAACATACCAATAAATATGATTTACCATATATTTGTTTTTGACTTTGCCGCAGATTCGGCTACGGTCACACAGAAACCAGATTCGTGTGTGGCTACGTAAACAGAATAAAACTGTAAATCAGAAACACGAGTAGTTTTGAAAGATTCATATTGCATCAAAATTTATCTCAACGCCCAATTCTGTCGTTGTAGTTCGTTCCAAAATTTGACTGTTTATAAGATCGGACAGCAACTTGAATCTACTTCTAGATAGTGGTACAATATTCACTGTTCTTTGTATACTTTCTAAAAATGTCTCCAGTACTAACGTTAACATTTACATATTTGCATCCATGACTTATAAGTACGACATTTTTAACTGGACAGAGGCATAGAATGCATATTACAGTTTTTCATAAAAATTGCTCTTACCTTTGTAAAAACCATACACTAACATATTTCAACATGCAAATAACTAATAAAACAAACCTAATAACCTATCTTTCATCAAATGATCAAATAGATCTCTCTGATTAAATAGTCAAAATTAAGCTCATTTAAAACACTCCAACGTATTCATAAAGAGAAGTTCCGAAAACAAAGTCCAAAATTGCTAGAAGGTTCTTAATAGTGGTAACAGTTACAAATAATGACAATTCACTCCGAAAACTTGGGGAGCATTTCAAACAGGGCTTTAATCAAGATTAGAGAGGCCTTATACCAAAAGTATCAAGTAAACCAAAATGAACCGTAATTTAGTATTAACTAAAACAAAGAGCTCCTAATTTCGAACCGATGGCGTTCGTTGGAGACAGATAGTGTACACTTTAGGCCGTAATTTTGACCTCGAACCGTCAGATTGTTTGTAAAGTTAATTAAGAAGGAGTTATTGTGTATCAAATGACAATTGAATACTTGTTCGTTAAAAAGTTATGATTTGAAGATCGATTACTAAAATTCCACAAATTATTCCTAGAATTTTAATAGTATAAATAAACTAAGTATTTGTGGAAAGTACTAGTGTATATCAATCGAACTAACGAGGTTTAGATATTCTCCTTGTGGCCTCATGGCAGTGGTTACAAACGTTCATCAAATAAAAATTTGCATGGTACACGACAATTAAGCAATATCGGACTATCTTATAGGAATGCTCTTCAAATCATGTTTTAGAGTACCTACTCAGCATAACAATACTAATTTCTTCTCCAAACAAAACATCTTACAGCAAGACATAAAATTTTTTATAGTACGTAGTTTCTGGAAACTCTCAAGTCTTGCGAAAGTAATAAGTAGTAGCAAGTACTGAATGTAAATTGACGTTCCTGGAAACGATGATAATAATATAATTATTTCACTATTTGCTTCGCTGTTTGTCTTAGTTAGCTCTGTCAGGCAATTCCCATAATACTCGGATCTGTCATTAATTATTTCTTCACTATTGCTTTCAAGAATATAGCAATTAAGTATAAAAGTCAAAACTTAGTAATATAAAAAGCGTTGTGAAGCTTTAATTTTTAACACATATTCCATTGATTCAAAAGACTTGGAACGATCCTATGCGATACACTTGGCATGAAACAATAATTAATAGATCGATTTAATGTTATAGTATCCCTGAGTAAGATAATGAAGTAAGTATTGTCTATGAAAACATAACAGTGTTCAAGTAACACAAAGGATCCCTCCTTGGCAAGGTTTTGAAACTTTTCTTCAAATTTCTAAAGGCAATAGGTTTATATACAGCGAGAATATTTCCACATCTTAACCTAAAATTTATGTTATATTACTCTCCATGCCGTGCATTTATAATATTACTCTGCGAAAATTTGAAATGAATAAAACCCAGTCAATCTGGCCACAGCCTTAGTCGCCTGCAGTTGACAGACGATAAACCTGCGCTCCGGTGTCGCACGGCGCGGCGGCGGCGCAGCGGCATGACGCGCGTCTCGTGGACGCGCCGCGGTACAAACCGCATTTCATATCGCTATTTATGTCGCGCCAATGTGTCTGCGGCCTGCGCTGACGGATGGTAAAAGCTTTATTTGTAGTGTTGTAAGTTTTGAAAATTGAAGTGGGTAAGATTTATTGCAGGTTTGTTTACTCTGCGAATTCTATGAATGGTGCAGTGGTAGAGTTTTTGTTTGGTGACTTCGATGTGTCCACAAACCATCAAATACATACCTACTTATTGTAATTGTTCGTAAGACAAGTGTGCGAAGACAAATATTGATTATATATGCTTAGGTTCTATAACATTCGATTCCTCAGGATATTTATAAAATAAGGGTAAGTACGTCAAAAGACGTAGGTGTAATATGTAAGACAACACCCATAAGGTAAAAAATTCAAATATGTTTTACCTTATGCGTTTTATCTTACATATTACATTATGAACACGTCTTAACAGAAAGTACCTAAAACCGATCCCGGTTGAATCACTAATATCAATAATGTCAGGTATCTATGATATGTATTTACAAGTATTTAGGTCCATGGAAATGAAAATGTCTGAAGGTACTTAAGCAGCACTATAAAGGCCATCATAATATACGAAAATTCACATAGATAATACTAGACCACTAGAGGTTTTAGGCAGCGGCCCTGCCGCTTGAAACTGCTCCGAGTGTTGTGGGTTCGATCCTGAGACGAGGCAACACTTTGTGATGTTCGGAAAATGTTCTTTTCGAGTCTGGGTATTAATTGCGCCCGTTATTTGCATATTTGTAAAGTCCTCCGCCACGCAGGATTTATTCCTAGTGCGGAAGTTGTCTTTTAAAATAATAAAAAAAGACGTTGTCTTCAATAATGGCTTGAAAAGACTTCATTCTACGTTTACAGCAAATATGGCTTACCCTAGTAATGAACCCGTCATAAAACCTGTAAGTTCGGTACGATTGAAAGTGACTTCCATTAAGGACGCGTTTACAAAATTAGTAGGTACAAAATCGCGTCACTACAGCGACACGGCGGCAACAGTACGTACTACGTACGGTAACTTGCGGAAATGTAGTTCAACTAAATAACTTTGAGACTTATATAGATTTTTTTGTGATATGTATACCTATGTGTTATAGGCCTGGCTGTGCGAATTACGAACAAATAAGTTTCTTATTTTGATATATCCTTAATGGACATTATTACTTTATTTTTTCCATTATGTTGATTCAGGATATATTTCGGTATTTAGATATTATTTTGTTTCTTGCGTTGAAATCTGGTAAGATTATGTGGACTGATGGTATACCATCCCATTCAAGTGTTGCGACTGGAACTCATAAAAGAGTAGACCTAGTTATGCCAGGTTGGGGCTCATTTTATTTGTTTTAGTGAGACCCTAAGGTTACTTCACTGGTACTAGTGAAGTAACCTTCCAAGGTTATTCGATGAGTCTTACTGGTACTCATATGTGCGTAAAGCAAGGCATGCCGAGTTTGGGCTCATTTTGATTGTACATAAAAGACCCTACCACTGGAACTTATGAAGTAACCTTCCAGGGCTATTCGATGAATCTTGCTGGTACTCATATGTGAGTAGAGCTAGGCATGCCGAGTTTGAGCTCATTTTGTTTATACATAAGAGACCCTACCACTGAAACTTATGAAGTAAACTTCCAGGGTTATTCGATGACACTTGCTGGTACTCATATGTGAGTAGAGCTAGGCATGCCGAGTTTGGGCTCATTTTGTTTGTACATGAGAGACCCTACCATTGAAACTTATGAAGTAACCTTCCAGGGTTATTAGATGACTCTTGCTGGTACTCATATGTGAGTAGAGCTAGGCATGCCGAGTTTGGGCTCATTTTGTTTGTACATAAGAGACCCAACCACTGCAACTTATGAAGTTACCTTCCAGGGTTATTCGATGACTATTACTGGTTCTTATATGTGAGTAGAGCTAGGCATGCCGAGTTTGGGCTCATATTGTGTGTACATAAGAGACCCTACCACTGGAACTTATGAAGTAACCTTCCAGGGTTATTCGATAACTCTTGCTGGTACTCATATGTGCGTAAAGCAAGGCATGCAGAGTTTGGGCTCATTTTGATTGTACATAAAAGACCCTACCACTGGAACTTTGAAGTAACCTTCCAGGGTTATTCGAAGACTCTTGCTGGTTCTTATATGTGAGTAGAGCTAGGCATGCTGAGTTTGGGCTCATTTTGTTTGTACATAAGAGACCCAACCACTGCAACTTATGAAAAAACCTTCCAGGGTTATTGAATGACTCTTGCTGGTTCTCATATGTGAGTAGAGCTAGGCATGCCGAGTTTGGGCTCATTTTGTTTGTAAATAAGAGACCCAACCACTGCAACTTATGAAGTAACCTTCCAGGGTTATTCGATGACTATTGCTGGGTCTTATATGTGAGTAGAGCTAGGCTTGCCGAGTTTGGGCTCATTTTGTTTGTACATAAGTGACCCTACCACTGGAACTTATGAAGTAACCTTCCAGGGTTATTCGATGACTATTGCTGGTTCTTATATGTGAGTAGAGCTAGGCATGCCGAGTTTGGGTTCATTTTGTTTGTACATAAGAGACCCAACCACTGCAACTTATGAAGTAACCTTCCAGGGTTATTCGATGACTATTGCTGGTTCTTATATGTGAGTAGAGCTAGGCATGCCGAGTTTGGGCTCATTTTGTTTGTACATAAGAGACCCTACCACTGGAACTTTGGGCTCATTTTGTATGAACATCAGAAACCCTGAAAGTGGTAGGGTCACTTATGTACAAACAAAATGAGCCCAAACTCAGCATGCCTAGCTCTACTCACATATAAGAACCAGCAATAGTCATCGAATAACCCTGGAAGGTTACTTCATAAGTTGCAGTGGTTGGGTCTCTTATGTACAAACAAAATGAGCCCAAACTCGGCATGCCTAGCTCTACTCACACATGAGTACCAGCACGAGTCATTGAATAACCCTGGAATGTTACTTCGTAAGTTCCAGTGGTAGTGTCTCTTATGTACAAACAAAATGAGCCCAAACTCGGCATGCCTAGCTCTACTCACATATGAATACCAGCATGAGTCATTGAATAACCCTGGAAGGTTACTTCATAAGTTCCAGTGGTAGTGTCTCTTATGTACAAACAAAATGAGCCCAAACTCGGCATGCCTAGCTCTACTCCACGACCAGATTTCAACGCAAGAAACAAAATAATATCTAAATACCGAAATATATCCTGACTCAACATAACGGAGAAAATAAAGTAATAATGTCCATTTATACAAAAGAAATTTACTTGTATTGTACGTTATTCGCACAGGATACGAGAAGTATCAAATTGATTTTAGCGAATATTTTGTATTCGTATATTGCTTTTTTCGTCTTCGGGCTGCAGCGACAAGCGACATAGAGTCCACTCCCGACGGCGCTCAAGCGCAGACTGAGGTCTCATTGCAGAATTTGGATATATAAATCAAGAAAGTGGCTAAATAAAACGAACCTTATTGCCACATATTAAGACACACGTATGCGAGCCAAATAGAAGAAAAATGTAAGATGATTTTTTGCTTTTTTTGAGTCAATTTACAATATTTTGAAAAAAAAAAATCTAATTGTTTTTGAGTTGACTATATTTACTACCCTATTCTATATTTGAAAATCTAAATAAATGTAAAAATAGAGAGAAAATTGTACCCAAAAATAGCAGTATATGCCTATTTTTGATTTAAGAGGCCTTTTCGAATCGATTTTACATTAATATTAATTAAATATTTTTTATATATTTTCAGATTGATTTATAGATAAAAAAGTAATCAATTTATCGTAATCATTAGTTTTATTAGTTATTATCTAAAATTGTCGTAAAATATACCGGAAATATGTGGTTTTTTTATAGAAGCGTAAACGCGTCCTTAACTGAGAGATATGAGACTGATCGATACGTATAGAATATTGACCATCCTGTAGAAAGAGACAAAACGAATGATTGCTATCTCTTAACCAATAACTATTGTTGAAGATATATTTTTAGAATTATAGAACGTCCCATTTATGCTATCTGTAGGTATATCGACAGTCATGTGTAATTTACTACAAACAAAAGATGACAAGATCGGGTACCTCAGAGCAGTGAATAGCTTTAACAAGTGTCAGTTTTGTTATCAAAAATATGAGAAATGTTTGAGATATATTCTACACCCAGTGAATTATGCTTTTATTCGCACCCAACAAATTACATACCTGCATAACCTAACAATTAAAAAAAAATTTGTTAAAAAAGCTAATTTCTCTGGGAAATGGTACCTACTTATTAAACTTATTTCCTGTGCTACTGATGTGGCAATTGAACCTAATTTATCATTGTCTTATTTTAGTTCTCTAAACATCTCATCATTTTAGTTCTCTCCTTTCCTATCCCGAACAACACGTGCCGGGTTAAGGTGCCACCCTTATACGGTAGATCAGATACCGTCACGTACGAAAAGGTTCGGTACGTCTTACCTTTGCCGTACCATAAAAATGTGGAACTCACTGCCAGCTCACGTGTTTCCTTCCTCCCTTGATCCTGGGTCCTTTAAGCAGGACGTGAAAAAGCATCTCTCAAGGCCGTCAAAGTGAGGGCCATCATGTCACATTGCTTAACCAGCAATTGGGGATGGTGGCCTTCCCAATAGGACTTCACTGTCAGCTTACCATCAGGCAGCGTGAAGTCAATTTGACAGGTTCTCTCTAATAAAAAAAAAAAAAAAAAATCTCTTATTAAATTTTTTATGGTTTGTTCTTTTATGACATTATTTTTCTAAAAATAATAGATTTTATATTTAAGTGAAAAAGACATATACAAAGTTTAATGTAGGTTTACCAGATGAAACGACTTACTTATTTAGATTTGATACAATATACATTTTTCTACAAAACGCCCACCGTTTAACCTTTGTTAATGGATAGCGATATAATGAAATATCACAATCTAACGCGCTGTCAAAGATCTTCATAACAGCCGAGACCAACAGCTTAACGTGCTTTCCAAGCCACAGGGCAAGCAATCAAAAACAATTAAACGCTTGTTTTAAATAGAAACGTATTTAAAATACTTTTATATCCGTGGCACGTAATTAAAATTGAATGGCATCGGAATTTGGCATTAAAATGATTTACATTTTATTTAATGATCTTTCATTGGTAAATAGCGAACATTATTTGTAAAGGTAGGCTGTATTGTATGTACTTACAATTTGCACACAAATACGATTGAAAAACTTCTATATTAATCGAGAACGATTCTACGTAAATATAATCGAGAATATTTGTTTAATTACGTTGCATTACATTCCGTCAATCTATCAGATTCCAAGTAATTACAAATTAAGCATAAATATTATAATTATACAGTTTTCTTATTCAAATGAGTTATCTTTAATATAAAATTTAAAAGAAATGCTGTCACCTGACACCCTTCAGTCAGTTAGCTCTACAGTTCAGGCTCTTCTATTACATTGTTTCTTTAATAATATGAGAAAGCAGCTCATTTACAACTAACTACCGGATGGACACTGCCCAGACTCAACCACCGTCTGCAAAATTTAAAAATGTAAGAGTGCCCATACAACCATTTTCGGTCGCAAAATTCTCAAATAGTCACAAATTAGCAAGACAACGTAACAGTGTCGTAACTATTACTAAACATAATAACTGTGCGGATTTTGGTTACAGCGTGTAGGAACGATATCAACACTTTGTACTGAAAAATGTTACAGTAAATAAGTGTTGTATCTGTGTCGACAAGTTACGACAATTTTTTTTCTTAATGAATTCACGACAAATTGCGTTTACATTGAATTCCTGTGTAAATATTTAAAATTAAATTGTCGACACATTGCCGAAACGAAATTACAGTATCTTTTGGAGTTACACGAGTGTAATAACGGTTACGTTAATGTAGTGTTGGATTTAACCAAACAGAAAACAACTGGGGTTCTCAAAGAGTGCTCTTGTATTTAATATATTTATTGATATTTTAATTTATACCTATGACTCATAAGCAACCAATGCTTTTTCGTCTATCTTCGAGCTTTTACAGAAAAGTAAAGATGAGGACAATTTCAGAAAATAGACAACCAGGTAAGAATTTTTCATTGATAAAATAATATAATATACAGGGTTAATTGTAAAACACTAATAACCTCGCAGGGCCATATTTCTACGACTTTTGAAAATTCAACACAAAAAAATCAACGATCACACATTATGTCGCGTTTTGTGAAAGAAATATTCATCTTTTTTAATTTCCGAAAGTCTTAGAATAAAAGTTGTTGCTTATGATGTCAGCAATATGATCCAGTAAGGTTATTAGTGTTTTTCGAATAGCCCTGAAAATTTATGAAAAATATATTCATTAATTTTATACTTGCTTGTAAACTCATAACAGCCATTTTTTACTTTCTTGTAGGCAATTCTCTTACATTGCGGTCCGCCTTAAGTAATGTATTTTTTCCACGATTTGTCGGCTATGCTGTTTTCATCACTTCTTAGTGATTCAATCTCACTTTTTTTAAGTGAATGAGGCCAGTATGTGTATGTTCCCACGACCAATCCTTCCGGCACCGCAGTTACTTCCTCACTAGTTCCATTTAAATAAAACTAACTTGTACGGCATGTTGAGAATCACTGCAAACATAAAATAGTAAAACCCCATTTGGTAAAACAGTCACACTGTAACGTAACTTAACACGATGCCGACACATGTAAACACAGTTACGAAACATTGTGTTGGGTTTCATCTCTCAGGTAGATACAAAATTATCCACATCATTTTACACAATTTATATTATTATTATAGTATTCTAGAATATGTTTTGGTTTTAATTATGTAAGTCCTGTCAATAAAATCTTCTGCGTTGCTAGGAAAAACGATACTTTGTAATTTTTTTATTGAATACAACCACAATAACAGAAAGTATTTTATTAAATCAGAAGGGCGCATCGGTTAATTTATTATAGTCACATCAAACTACATGATACATTTAATTTCGGAGAGGATTTTTGATCGAGTATGATGCAATTATCACAGAAATACGTAAATAAATACTTACATTATTTTCTTATGGCTGCGAAGAATTATTTATGTCTATGACAAAAAGAACGAATTACAAAAAAAAAGTTGACAAGTGTAGAATGAACCTATTTTTTATTTTCTACATACATAGACTCACGCCTGTTTCCCAGAAGGGTAGGCAGAGACTACGGAACGCCATTTGCAACGATCCTGACATACCTCTCTTGCTTCATTCACTTCCATCAAGTTTCTCATGCATGCTCTTCAGTTTAGGGTACTTCTGACCTGTCCTTTTTTTAGGATGTCTCCAATCTGGTCAGAGAACGTCCGCCTAGGTCTTCCCCTTCGTCCTGTCCCATTCACATTTGCCTTATATATCTTTTTATTTTCTATAACGTCGTAAAACGGTTCACAGAATATAACCTACCAATTTTCAAATGTGTAGACTGAATAGTTTCGCCATAAAGTGGCTGTGATATACGGATAGACTGACAGACATAACGCGTCTATAAGGATTGCGTGTTTCGCCATTTTTGTCTACGGAACTCTAAAATACTGTTTACAGAAATGTTTTAAATACTTCTTGCGTTTATATTTCTTATTAGTCCCTATGAACAGAAATTCAAAATTACTATCGAACGATGGAGAAGTTTTGTGTTACCCCAAATTTATCGTGAGCGAAGCGCGGGTAAAAGCTAGTAAATAAAAAATTGGGCAAGTGCGAGTCGGACTTGCGTACGAAGGGTTCCGTACCATCTTCTATAAAAGAAAATCACGATTGTTGTATGTATACTTAAATATTTATTAAGTTTCTACCTGTTTATTAAGATCGAGTACCAAATTGCTTAAAAATTACGTTTGTTGAATGGAAGGCCCTCTTTATTATTAACTTTTTTTTATTTAATGATTTATTACAACTACATTTTCAGTGAAATTTTTAAGCGTCTACCTGTTACCGTTGGTAATTTTGAGTAAAAAATACGAAAAAAGCAAGTTTATTGTATGGGACCCCCCCTTAATATATTCATTTTTTTTATTTGTAGTATTTGTTGATATAGCGGCAACCGAAATACATAATTTGCGAAAATTTCAGCTTTCTAGCTATCACGGTTTATGAGATACAGCCTGGTGACAGACAGACGGACGGACAGACAGACAGACAGGCAGACAGACAGACAGCGGCGGCTTAGTAATAGGGTTCCGTTTTTTACCTTTTAGGTACCCTAATAAAACAATAAATATCAATTGCTTTAAACACCTTAAAAGGGTAATTTAAAAATAAATTGAATCGTAATTTATTTCTTGGCCTTTAAGTTTGGAATTATTCACATAAGTTACTTTACCTGAGAATTTATCAACATTCAATTGATATTTATTCTGAGTAAACCATATCTAAGGATTTATTGCAAACATTATCGATATTTTATCGAAATTCATTTTGAGAAAGCCCATTTCTAATCTAGTTAAAATAAGTGACACTGACAACCTACGAAGATTCGAATCGAAACGTCATTTGTATATTTATCTTTCTCTTACACGAGAAAAAAATCATAACTCAAAATGAACCACATAATATATTGGGTAAGGTTGCCATTTTTATGCGGTCTCTATTAGTTCCTTACTTTATGCTTTCACTACATATCGAGTGTTGACGTGCCTGTTTTCGTGTTTCTGGTTTCCGGTATGTAAGTACATATCGAGCACAATTTCATGAGGCATTGATTCCAGAGCCATGAGTTACTAAATACTCCTTATAACCAACTGATGATGGTTCTACGCACTTTCAAATCGTGTCGCATTACAAACGAATCGGAACATCAGATCTAACAGCCCTTAAAAGGAAAAGTCACTCTAATTATAAACTGCCTGATTTAATACGAAATCTCGAATTCTGTTTAACTACCAACGTAGTTAATTGGAACAAGAAGAATTCACTCGAATAATTTTGTTGAAATATCGGTAAGTAATCTGAAAATATCATAGAAGGCAAGTACAACAGGCAGGCAGGTATTTTGTGTACCACTATCGAATAATAAACTTTGCTAGTTGGTTCTACTATAAATAAAACGGTATGTTATTTTTTTACAATTTTTAATCTTTCGGTCGAACTATGAAACTGACAAAGAGATTTTATACCAACACAATTCCATGTGTATTTTATAAAATAAAACTTTTTTTCTGTGGTTATGATACAGGACTTGGATCATCCGCGTACATTTTAACCGCACATCAAGAGTACTTTTGAAAAAAACTTACACTAGTGTTGTAATTCAGACTACAGAAAACTACAATATAAAGAACAAACATACAAACGTAGTATAACCATTTTTGGATCACACTAATATATGCCTCTTGTTAGAATCGAACCTATTACGTTCGGCATTTAAGAATTTTGTCTTTGATCATCTGATGTTTCTCTGATTTGATGATTACGCGAAATCTTAATTGAGGAAATCGAGTTTTGTGATGACTAGTTAAAGCACCACGTCCGAGGATTGTCCGGTTGCATCTGAGGAGATTCCGAATTTAATCCCGAGGTCCGTTTTGTAGTCTAGCCAAACTTTACATCTTGTTCTTTTATTATTTAAACAAACCAGTTTTCGTACACATCTTCAGTAATATTCAACATCAATTCTTAGTTCAGAACACATAAGCAGTAGCTTGCTCTATATTCTGTAGACTTACAAGACATGTAGCTAGCAAAATGAGGTTTGGTACAACTTTTAAGATTACGAGAATAAGTTTGCTGAGTCTTTTGAGTTTAATAATCTGACTAGAAATATATATGTCAAACCTATTCCTTAACTCAACTCAACTGAGATATTAAATACAATAATTCTACAGTAAAATACCTACTTACAACACATCAATCTAGCAAAAACGAACCCGTCTCTAGATACAAACGTTAATTTTATTAAATAAACGTATGAAAACAAAACAACTCGTGGATATAATTAAATTAAACAGGCCTATATATTTTTTTAACAAGAAATTAAGCAGGCATTTTCTCTTTATAGGCATAAATTGTTGATATAATTTTGCGAGATTACTCTGAGCTGCGTTGATATAAAAATAAATTTATTTCCAACAGGTTCTCTCGCCAATTTATCTGCTTTGATGTCGGTTAAAGCTTGTGATAATCTGTATATTATGAGAGGAGCAGGGGCTTCTTTACCGTCGATACACTTTTCAGTGTCTCGGCAAGCACGTTAAGATATCTATCCCTCTTGTCAAGTGAATCAATCCACGCCTGGAGGCCCTTGCGAGATACATAGATTAAAACGAAGTGATGGCAGTCTACCGATATAAAGTTATAGGTACCTTTTTTATATACTCGCCCTAAATTTAGGTCTATACAGAATTTTCCATATTTGTAGTTTGCTTTGACAACGTTGACTTAGACTTGGTAGCTTTTATATACATTTGCAAATACCATTAATCGCTTATTTTGTTCAGACTATTATATTGAGTAATTTTGGTCCCACACGCGTGAAGAGATGTTCCTTAAATACAAAATTGAACTCGTTTGTACGTTTTGACCACAGACATAGATCTACATAGATAACGCAAATGCATGCACTTCGCGTGTCTGAACTCCGACCAAGCGTCGAGCTTGGTCGCCACTAACTTCAGTCCCCGCGCGTCCGTTTTACCGTTAAGTAAACTTTATTCACATTACGTAGCCGCGTTTGCTTCGGACGTTTGATCTGACGTTGTGTATTAGGAGACGATGAATATCGCACAAGCGATACTGTCGCGCATCGCTTCGACTTCGTGATACAGGCAACGTCACAGCAGGTATTAAAAAGTCGGCACGCTTGGTTTCAATACAAATCGTGATAATTGCGTTATCTATGTAGATCTATATTTGTGGTTTTGACGTATGGTCGTTCCTCCTGGTAGAACATACGACTTAGTAATAATTTATTTATTTATTGCAATAAGTGATTCATTGTATATTTTGGCTGGATGTACATATTAGAGACATGATGAATTATTTGGACAAAAATATGTACTATTTATTATAATCTGTTAGGTACGAAATTCCACTATGATTACTATCTTAATGCATCTAATCAAGAAGCAATGATAATTATTACTAAAAGTGTACCAACAACATTCAAACTCCTTACAGCCGTTGTTGCGAGTGATTAAATGTAAATTGTGTATGGCCCAACAAGCACGTGCCCGGGTTGTGTATCAGCCTTCATGGGTATCAATCAGTAATCGACTAAAACGAGAGATATTACAAACTGACGAGTTTTATAAAGGCGAGACGAACTCGTCTACCAAATTCGTGCTAAAGACGAGCATTCGAGAACGTCTCAAAATCACTCAAGCCAGCAGCATTTTCTTCGTTTTCCATCTAATACAGTTTGACGCCTCAGCGCCAACCCTGTGTTTACACAACATATTATATGACACTGCTCTGTTTGGTCACGATCCACGATTGTTTCGTTTTTAATCTACGCGATGTATCCCCCCCGCACCTGAACAGGCAAAGTTTTTGTGTGTCAAACGATCGTCTTATTATAGCAACTGTGGGCGCCGTTTTCTCTTGTGATAGTTTCACACTACTGCTTTCACGAATTGAAGGAATTGAAAATGTACAAAGTAATCTACAAATTTAGAAAATAATTGAGATATAAAAGGGCGATACAAACTCAACATAAACAATAAATCAGTTCATAAGGATTGATATAGAAATTAATTTTGATAGTATTTACCACAGTATTAACTGCCAAAAGCTTCATAAAAACTTCAACATAGTCATCTTCCACAACCATCAAACATTTTTGTGTAATCTGGTTCTTTATTTAGAAAATCATGATTTATCTTTTGATTATAAATTGAGTCTCGACATTTGAAAGAGTTTGTCGACCTCACAATCAATGAGTGGATAAAATAGATGCAAAAATAATTAACAAATGACTGTAGTCCAGCGCCAGTGTAAGTAAATGTCTCGGGTGCGATGCCCGGACTCATCATAATTTATGGAATTTCTTTTACGAATAAAGTTGACCAAAAGAAGCTTAGCGAAATTAGGCGTTGCCAATGCGATACTTCTGTGCTTCGACAAACAAGGGCTAAAACAACAGCTCTCTCACACCCTTATTGTGAGACTTGTCCTTGCATCGTACTATGGAGTACGGAGTAATGGAATGGAACATGCACATGTTAAGACTGGCCATCTAAATTCTCTCTCCATTTTCTCATGGAGGGATCTTATGGAGGATTGATAACATGAAGATCAATATGATTGTCAATCTTCATATTATCAAGAGAAATTGTAGACAGATATTAATTTAATTATATCATAATAATTATCTTCAAATCAAATCCATCAGTCAAAAAGGTTCAAAATTCACAACGGAAGCTCATTAGCAATTCGTCGCGTGGCCCACGTTATTCCGGGTATACCTAGTTACACCCGGTTATACCGCTAAGTAATTTATCCGGGATTCGACTTCACCGCGCTCCATCCTGGCGGGATTTAAAATAAGGATTCCATTAATATATAATATAGAAAAGTTAGATGTGTAGTTATTATGACAAGTGGTGCGTAACTCGCTTAGCTATATGGATCGATTGTGTACCTATACTATAATTTGTTTTTGATTTTTCTTTTTTTGTGTCTTTAGTCACTTTTGTTATATTATTGTCATGTTGAGTGCACATGTTTTGGAATAATAATAATAATAATATTCTACCACATACATACATCACCATCTAGTCCCAAGCTAAGCAGAGCTTGTGTTATGGGTACTAGATAATGGATAAACATACTTATATACAATTTTTTTTGTAAATACATACATATTATACATAGAAACACCCAGACCAAGACAAACATCCATGTTCATGTACACAAATGTTTGACTTGAGCGGGAATCGAACTCGCGACCTTCGGCGTAGCAGTCGCTTACACTCCCGCTGCGCCAACCGGTCTCGAACTTAACCTTTTGTAAATATTGTATAAAGCATGTATTGATTGTATTCTGTTTTGTGTGCCAAATAAATAAAATAAAAAATATGCGTCGCGAGAGAAGCAAATAGCAACAAGCGTAGAACACTTAGAGTAAGAATGCAGATGTGGATTTAGGTCTTACTGTAATTTCCAGACATACAAGGTTATGGTATATCGAAAGTGATATTTGATTAAAGTGCCCATTATAAAAAATACTGAGTCTGCAAATTAGTTGTAAAAATTGTTCTTCATCTTAGTTTTGTTGATATAGTAAATATATATTAAATTTAAGTATCAAGCTTTCCTAAAAACAAAGATCTATATTTGTTTCAGAAAAGGTGAGATATTTCTATTGCATTTTGTCTGATTTGGTGACCACCGATACCAAAGTTAGTGGAAACTACCACAAATGGTAAGGTCTCATATTCAATTCACTCCAATATTCCATCCTAAAACATTATTCTGAATTCAAGACAATTTTACTAGAACGCCAACACAATTTTACTTATAACGTACAAGTGGTTTAAACAACATCATCATACTCCTTTTCAGTCATTAGTTATTCAATATCAGAACAAAACCTTCATGTTAGTACCTAATAAATTCAGAACATGATGCCCTGAAAATCAAACTTACATAACTTAAGACCTTCTGAATTTTACTATAAACCGAATGCAGATTAATTTTACCTTTTACCCTCCCACGTCCATAATTAATTCCACTCTTAATCAAAACCACACACTAACACGTATTTATTTTTGCTTCATTCTCCAATTACAAACTGAATAAATTATAGACACACACGTTCAAAATTTCATATTTACTTACACACAGACAAAGGCAGCACTCTTTAGAATATCTTGTAATTCGAAAATCAAATAGCAGCGTAGGCATAAAACAAACACGAATTGTTTATTCTGGGCTTGCTTAATCTTGGTGCTGAAGACGGCTGTAAATTGTTTTATTACAAGCACTAAAATGGGGATGACTCGGTATGGTAATACCGCGATTCGCAAACAAGCGTCTTACAACCGTCTCGCAATCGTCGCGCCTTATTGTTGAAGCCCCAACTTATAATATAGATAAACTTTTGATGAATCGTTCGTTTTAAACTGCCGATCTTATCTTTAATGGCAGGTATTTTTTTAAGACTTTTCATTTTCATTTTAAGTACCGCCTAATCTCATCTGTCAGTATAATATCTAAATATGTATGGCCATGGCTTCGATAGCAAATTAACATCATTTTAAAATTTAAAGTTCTTGAATCAGAAGGTTTTAGGTAATTTTTAGTACCAAAATGTTTTTAGCTCGACTGATTATAAATAAAGCAACCCTTTCTTGATCATGATAAAAATAGTTTTATAATATTATAATCAAATAAATATAAGATATGAATAATTTAGTTTATTAAAATCAAGTTAAAGAGCAGTACTCTAGAACCGCTACACTGGTGACAGTATGAACCCTATCGACTACACTCACCCACAAATGATTGACATTAAGTAGCAGAAGGTATTCCAGCAGATTTATTTTATGTCATAGCCATCTTCCTTTTCTATAACGGAAAGGAGACAGAATTTGATCACGTAGACCAAGGATAGTTTTGGCTTCTACCCTTTTTGTCTAGAAATACCATCACATGAGTTTAGCCATTAACGATCAATATAAAAATACGATAAATGCTCTCCGTTGATTTTTTGTCGAATTCCAATATTACCAATCTATGACATCATTTCAGTAGTACAGTAAGCAATAGTTTCCTCAAATAAAAAGATTAATAGATATAATCATATCAAATATAAAGCTCAAAAAATCTTGCATATGGTACCGAATAATTTATTATTTACACATCATAAATATTTCAGGTACATATATTTTATAAGTTAAAATATAAAATTATAAGTTCGCTAGAAGGGTACCGCGTACCGCGTACCACTACCGTCAGGCTACACGACATCTTGAAAGCATTTTTAAGTACGTCTCGGTAATGTGGCGGCTAATAAATTCTGATTTTCATATAAGCCATGACCCACTCCGAGCTTTAGGTGCTTTGTAATACACAACATCATTATATTTTATTACTATGTATACTCGCAGATTTATTCGCGTTATATTTTTAATTTGATGTTTTTATTTAAAATCGACACGTTGATACCATTATTTGACGACCCGTTGGGGTGGAGAGAGTGTAAACGAATGCCTCTTCGAAGGTTTCGCGTTCGATTCCCACTCAAGTCAAACATTTGTGTGCGTGAACATGGATGTTTGTCTTGGTCTGTGTGTATGTATGTCTTTACAAAAAATTGTATATAAGTATGTCTATCCATTGTCTAGTACCTATTCCTAGTGCAAGCTCTGTTTAGATTGTGTTAAGTATTTGCACGACAGTAAGGGGGCGTGGCGCGTCAATTAAACTCGCTAGTCGGTTGCACACTGATTTATTGTCAGGAAGGCATGCGGGTCGCAGCCCGCGCACACACACACGCACGCACATCATTCACGCACTCGTACGCATACATATCATCCCTCCCTCTTTAGATAAGAAATAGTTCCTTTTAATCTAGGGTTGTATCCATTGGTTCGTCATCAGCATCACTGACGTACGGGGCCTGTGTAGGCGTCGAGAAGATTGGGCTAATTGCCCTTCGCCTTCGAGTCGTAACGGCAGCGGCACGCGGCTGAAGCACCGGCGTGCCTGGTGACGTCGCAGCTGGTGCGGGGACCATTGTCACCTCCCCTTCCTCCCCTGGTTGCGTGACCGGCTCGGGTGAGTTATTGCGAGCGGTGCCACATCCTGTATCACGTCGGAGTCCCACTCCGGGTCCTCACTGTTTGTTGATAACACTGGTGAAGATAGTCTTCTTCTTATTTGGTCCACATGCCTGCTGACCTCACTTCTTAATTGCGGCACGTATACCGTGTACATAACATTACCGATTTTCTTTCTGATTATACCTTCCAGCCAACTGACTTTGTTATTACTAGTGTTCTTGGTTATCCAGACTGGTTCGTTCACCTTGAAGTCTGGTCTTTGTACACCTCGGTAGTGTTTAGCCTGTGAGGACTGTTTGCGTGCGACGGTTCGCGTTAGGTCTGTAGACGACGGTGGCGACGGCGTGATAGGATTTAACAGGTCTAGCCGCGAGCGCAGCGAACGCCCAAATACTAACTCCGCGGGTGACTTATCAGTGGTACTATTTTTAGAGTTTCTGTAATCGAATAAAAATTTTGCAATTTTATCATGAATTGTAAATTTGTTATAACCCTGTAAAATTAGAGCCTTCAACCCCTTTTTAACAATTTTTACGAAGCTTTCGGCTTGCCCATTGCTGGCCGGGTGATATGCAGGCGACAGCATGTGTTCGATACCGTTAAGCTCACAGAAGTCTTTAAATTCTGAGGATGTAAATGATGTGCCATTGTCACTCACTAACGTGTGAGGAATACCAAATCGCGACATAAAATCGTGTAGTTTGCTAATGACTGCCTTTGAATTATGGGTTGAAGACATGTTATAACACTCAACCCATTTACTGTATGCGTCCACAATAATAAGAAACATGTAATTGTGAAATGGGCCCAAGAAATCTATGTGAATTCGATAAAACGGGTGCGGCGGCAGCGGCCAAGACGCGAGGGGGGCGTGCGGCGGCGCATGCCGCAGCGCGGCGCACACGGCGCAGGCGGCCGCCACGCGCTCCAGCGCCGCGTCCACGCCGGGGAACCACAAGCGCTTGCGAGCCTCTGCCTTCATTTTCACTACGCCAAAATGCGAACTATGCAATTCCTTACATACATTTTCTTGCAAGGACGACGGAATGACAACTTTATGTCCACGCATTAATATACCATTTTCATACGATAACTGCGTGCGACAATTGAAAAATGGTTTTAACTCGGCATCACTAACCTTCCTAGGCCAGCCGTTTAGCACATAATGTTTGATAGTAGTCAGGTGAGTGTTACGAGCTGTTTCGCGGCGCAAATCGTTTAGTGTGACCGGCAAATCCCCGTCTACTACGAAATTAACGTAAGCCGCGCGGTCCTCGCACTCCGGGAGTTCGTCCGATGCTTTCGTTTCGCTCTCGCCCGCGTACACGCGAGATAAATAATCTACACTGTTTTGCTTACTACTAATATATTCAATTATGTAATTATACGCGGCTAAAAATATAGCATACCTTTGTAACCGGTTAGCGGACACTTCGGGGATGCCTTTGTAGGGCCCAAATATTGCCAACAGAGGTTTATGGTCAGTTCTAAGCACGAACGGTTCAGATCGATATAGGTATTGATGGAAACGTCTAACTCCAAAAATTATCGCAGTTGCTTCTTTTTGGATCTGTGCGTAATTTTTTTCCGCTGGCGATAGCGTTCGGGAAGCGTATGAAATAGGCCTTTCTAAATCATCAGCACCTATTTGAGACAGTACAGCACCGAATCCCGTCGGTGACGCGTCAACAGTTAATATTAACTTAGCCTTCGGGTCGAAATGTGCCAAAGTTCTATCGGACGCTAAAATGTTTTTTATACGGACAAACGCATCATCGTGCTTACGAGTCCATTCCCACTTTGTGTTTTTTGTTAATAAATTATATAATGGACTTAATAGAGATGATGCGTCTGGCACGAAATTCCGGTAGTAATTTGTTAGACCTAGAAACGATTGCAACTGTGGTACGTTAGTTGGCCTAGGCGCTTGTAAAATTGCTTTGACTTTATCGGGCGATTTTCTGACTCCATGTTTATCTATGACGTGACCTAGATATGAAATCTCATCCTTAAAAAAATCACATTTACTCATTTGTACCGTTAACCCTGCATCATCTAAGCGTTGTAAGACCGTAGTGAGTCTTTGTTTGTGTAGAATTTTATTTGATCCTGTAACCAGGATATCATCTAACAGAAAGATGATTCCATCTATTCCTGATAGCAAACATTCCATCGCGCGTTGGAAAATGGCTGGTGCGCTAGACAATCCGAACACTAACCGAGTGAAGTTAAAAAGACCGCGATGAGTATTGATGCAAGTAAACTTCTGCGATTTATCTGTTAAAATGAACTGATTGTATGCCATAGATAAATCTATTTTACTAAACTGTATGCCCCCGTGTAACTTGGCCAACAAATCATTTACCGTTGGTAGAGGATATTGATCGATTATCAATTGTCTATTAATCGTAACTGAGTAGTCAGCACATAATCTGATGCTACCATTTTTCTTCAAAACAGGCACAACGGGCGACGCGTAGTCAGAGTGTTCGACGGGCTTTAAAATGCCTAGTGCTAGTAAACGGTCGAGCTCCTTGTCTAGTTTCTCCTTAAGAGCAAATGGTACCGGTCTCGCTTTAAAAAAAATCAGCTTTGAATCAGGTTTTAAATGTAAATCAATTTTATATTTGTTAAACGAACCGAGATTGTCCGAGAAAACTTTAGGAAACATTTTACAAAGCTGCTTATCGATACCAGGAGTAATGATTTTAGAATCGCAAGGCGTCTGCTGATACATGGCGTGCACGCTCGCTGTCGCGGCCGTGTCGGGCGCCGCGGCTGGCGCGAGCTCCAGGTTGAACTCCCGGATAAAGTCGCGGCCAAGTAGCGGCGGCCCGTCTGCGCGCACTACGTACACATTCAGATTTTTTGTGCGACCTAAATACGATATAGGCAACCAAACAACTCCGATAGTTCCGATGTTTTCTCCCGTATAACTAAATAACCGTTTGTTAGTGGCTGACAATGGCAATCGTTTAAAATTTGAGTTATAAGTATTTTCAGAGATTACGCTAACTGCCGAACCGCTATCGATTTCGAACTCCAAAGCTAGACCACTGACCGTTACGCGCTCTGTCATAGGTTTCCCTTTTACGCACCGAATATTATAAAAACACTCACCGTCGTCTCCGTCGTTTACAGTACCTTCATCGACGTATTTCACTTTAACGTCGTTAGGGCACATTTTACGCAGATGTCCTTTGTTACCGCACTTTTTACACTTATAATTTTTAAAACGGCACTGATTAGCTTTATGGTTAGTGAACCCACACACACTGCACTTCTCTTTCTTGGAGATATTATAGATGCTATCCGGGTCCGCTGTGCCCGCGCCGGCCGCGGCAGCCGCCGCCGGCGCTGGCTGTGCCGACGCCTGGCGTGCACAGCGCACGCTCTCTGCCAAGTCGATGGCCTTCGCGAGAGTCAGCTCCCGCTGATCCTGCACAAACAGCTTGTCTCGCTCGCGTCCCGGCACCATGCCCATAATGAACCTATCCAGCAGGGCCTCCTCCAAATTCTTAAATGCGCAGTGAGTCGCCAATCCTCTTATCCTTGCCGCCCATTGAGTGTGCGTTTCACCTGGTCGCTGTGTTGCCGAATAGAAGACCGACTTCTCTGCAAACCCGAACCTTTTTGGTGTGAAATGTTCGTCAAGGAGTTTCACGATCGCCTCGTAACCTAACTCTTCCACCTTGTTCGGTAACGCCAGATCACTTGCAAGTTTGAACGTCGATTCGCATAATGACGTTAAAAGTATCGCTCGACGCTTGACCGTTGCCTTGTCGGTTTGAGATGTAATGTCGTTGGCGATAAACCATTGTTCTAGACGCAACTTAAAACTATTCCACTCTTGGGACAAGTGGTCAAACGTCGTAAGAACGCCATAAGTTGCTCCCGTTGACATTTTTCCAGGTATACTTGATAAAAACGTGAGTCCGCTCGTCGCCACGTGTTAAGTATTTGCACGACAGTAAGGGGGCGTGGCGCGTCAATTAAACTCGCTAGTCGGTTGCACACTGATTTATTGTCAGGAAGGCATGCGGGTCGCAGCCCGCGCACACACACACGCACGCACATCATTCACGCACTCGTACGCATACATATCAGATTGGGACTAGATACTATTGTGTGTATGTGGTAGATTTGTATTATAATAGTCGCGTTGCCTTTACAACAAACAATCACCGTCAAGGAAGCGTAATAGTTTCGTCAAATCGCGACGAAACTGTGACGATATCGTGAAGTATACAACCGAACTCTTAAACGGTAATTTAACATGTATAGGTCGCATAAACTTCACGATTAATTCGCAGTTGGAGTTTTGCATCTTTCGCGAATGATTGTAAGGATATTGTCTATGAGGTACTAGATATACATAAAGACGGGACATAAAGTTCATGAGGATACTCATGTGCTCTACTCACAAAACTCCATTGTCTTATGATTGTCTTAGACAATGGAGTTTTGAATAGACAACCCAAGGGCGTAGCGGGTGTGTAACCGAATACTACGTAGAAAGTCACAGTCTCATTTGAGATTCTGATTAACTTATTCGTTATCTCACTCTCACAATGGCCTCCACATGGAGATTCGCACGCATCGCTGTATGTACGCATGCTAAGTTACTTTTAAATAAATAGTCCAAACCTAGCAAAACATAAACACAGCAATACAGCCTAAAGCAAAAACTAATTCATTCATAGAGGCGCTAGTCATTGTGAATAAAACACAAGCAATAACAGTAGGCATAACAGGCTTATGAAAACTAATGATAACGGCTCATTCTTGAAGCGTGGGTTCAGTTTTAAATCCATTAGCAAAAGTAAAATATCACTGTTCGCAATCACGGACCGATGGACCGCAGGGCTGGACTGGGATTAGAGGGTGCATGAATAAATGTCTATTTCGGGTGCGACAACGTGGTAGTATAACATAAATTATAAATATCAGTAGTCACACACTTATATTATTATTATTATTATTGAATCTTTATTCATAAGTAACATGGACTCATTAGGTTAGTAACAATTTTACTTATATCTATGTTAGTAACAATACAATATCTTAATATATAAAATCCTCGCGTTACTGACTGACTGACAGACACGCTACAGCCGAAACTATAGGGCGCAGGAAGCTGAAATTTGACATGTATGTCCCGTGGGTACCGTAGGGGTGCACTAAGAAGGGATTTCCCGAAATTCCCACGGGATCGGCCAAAACGGGTAAATTAAAAAAAAATGCAGGCGTAGCTGCTGGCGTCCTCTAGTAATAAATTAAAACTAAACGCGCTGTTATGCGTGTGAGTCACCACTGCAAGCTCATCACTGAGGTGGAAAGCTTACAGCAGTGACTAACATACACACAGTCGAGTCTGGACGCTACACAGCTTAGTATGATATTGGGGCTGGCCCGCACACGGCGCACCAAGGAGCCGCATCGCTTTCGCATAGTTGTGTAAAAACAATCTACACGAGCGTCAGCAACATGCCTGAGGCACTGCAAAACCGGGGAAGCCCCATCAATACCCGGAACGCGTTACTGTATTGGATTCGAAGATCATTGTAGGCTTTTTGAGTATAATTTACCCACAGGCTGCACGTGTAAAAAGATGTACAGTATGCACGAAATAACGCTATTTTAACGGTTCGAGAACAACGTGCAAACGTGCGGGCAATCATGTTAGCTCTTACCGACAGTGATCTTCGTTCCCTTTTTATATCCTCATTATCTTTGAGGTCCACTGTCAAACAATGTCCAAGGTATTTGAAACTAAAAACCCGCCCTAATATTTTACCATTCAACTTGATTGGGGGCACAGTTTCAGGGCATTTACCACCCACTTCAAAAATCATGACCTCGGTTTTCTTCGTATTGTAAACCAATCCATGCAGACCTGCGTATTCTTCACAGATGGCTATCAATCGCCTAAGACCACACACCGAGGTGCTCAGCAAGGCCATATCATCGCAATAACTAATATTATTAACACATACTCCATCGATATGACAACCAGCGTGCTCCCTGCTGAGCGCCTCGATCAGCTCGTTGACGTATAAGTTGAAGAGCGTGGGCGAACTTAAAGCGCCCTGTCTGACCCCACACTCCAAACCATACGGCTCCGACAAAACGCCAGCCCACCGCACCTGATTGATCTGATTTCCATACCAATATTTAAATGTGGTTATTAATTCCTTGGGCATTCCAGTTTGTTCTAGTTTCTTCCAGAGAATATCGTAGGAAACCAGATCAAAGGCTCGAGAAAGGTCGAGGAAGGTCGAGGAAGCAAGCGTATACGGGTGTTTTCCTATCTGTATAGTACTTGACAGCCCACTTTAAACACAGGATAGCACTATCTGTAGACAGACAAGTTCGAAAACGAAACTGATTAGGATGTACGTTGACATATTTATTAACCCGTGTATTAAGTAGGTTATAGACGGGTGAACTTTATTTATCAAAGTAGCATAATTTGCACCCCCACGCTTAAAACTATCTACTTATAAACTGTGATCCTCAAATATTGGTTTCGAATTTGGATCTTCTTAATGCTCGTTGGTGAAATGTTGTCCTAATAAGAATCATTTTTTTTCTTTTTTTTTTTAAATAAAACAGTAAGGGTAAAAAAGATTCCTTTTACTTATCTCGTATCTATCTAAAAATAAGACTTATCGTTACGTCACTGTGTAATGAATTCATTTAATATGGTTTTTGCCTATAAGTCAGCGTTTAGATTCGGTTCTCTGATCATTATTTTTACAGTACCAGGTGTACCAGCGATTATTTATCCATCGAATTGCAACCCAAAAGGCATTCAACCTAAGGCATTCAACCTGTGCTATGTTAAACCAACGTAAAATATTACTATACTCTAAAATAATCCCAAGTAAAAATATTAATATCGTTTATAACTACGAACTTATACAGGTCTGCACTACGGTTGAGAGGTGCATGAATATATTATAACTTTTGTGTGCAACGAAACATTAATCTTAAGTAAAATATCACTGCCCGTTATAGCTTTAGAGCAATATCGGATTCAACTGAACCGGATTAATGAGAATATATTGTTACTTTTGGCCACAACGGCAATGTGATCAAATGTAACTATTACCGAATTACTGGATTCATAGTGAACCGACGATCTGGTTACGATCGCGGGTAGCGGTTGGATACGGGTGGCTCAAGGCCGGTCTGTGAAAAGAGCCTTGGGTATGCCTTTGCCCTGCAATGGACGTCTCTAGACTAAGATGATGATGATGATGATTGGATAAATATTAGTCACCCTAAAGTCTAGGGTAGAAAAAGGCTAACCCGTTAAGAGAACATGTACACATAATTACAAAAATATAGACCCAGATTGTTTTAGACGTTGGTGTATATTTGTTAGCCAAATCATAAATTACTACAATATATCGTGGGTATAATGGAAGAACTAAATAACTCCGATTTTGGCCAAATTGACCTTTTACCATTTTCGTGAACCCCAAATGTGCCGCATCTTTTGGTCTAAGAAACATTCTTATATCTTAACCCAGTCCAAAAATAAAGCCATTTTTATGTTTCAATTGTCGAAATAGATAAATCTAAATGAACATTTAATATTAGTAGAAAAAATGACTAACTCTATAAATAAATGAACAACTGTAACTTCTGATCACTTGAGTATGAAATTAATTAGCTAAGTTGAGTTATTTAGTTCTTCCGCGCACGAAAATATTTTAATGAAACTAGTCAAGTTGAAGGAAAACTAAACAACTCGAGTTATTTAATTCGGGCATGAATGCGCGTTCTTTCGTTTTTAAATAAGTATTAATATTTATTTCTTCTTCGAGAAAATATAAATTTATAAGAGATTCCAATCAAGTAAATTAATGTCAATAGGTGAAATTATTTAATATTTCTATTTTATAGTTTACGCACGTAAGCAAAGTTATCGTGCAATTCAGTAGTACAAATTAGCGTGAAATAATGTAAACCTTTAGATCAACCATTCTCAAAGTGTGCTCTGCGGAGCGCCAGGGCTCCACGAAGCATCTATAGAGGCTACACGACAATTTTGCTCCAATTAAAATAAAATTACTTAACTAAATCACTAGGTAGCAGAATACAGCAAAATGATCGATTCAGTTTCTAAACTCACTGCAGTTTAAAGTAAGTACGTGCTGTATGCTATGTTTTTACCGGCGATTTATTACAAACGGATAATTATGTTATAAACGGATGTACTATAATTAGACATATTATGTTACTAAGGTAGGCAGCGATAGCCTAGTGGAGATATCAACAGACTGCCATTCACAGGGCTCGGGTTAGAATTCTAGGCAGTAAATTTTCAAAGTAGGTAATGTGATTAAATTGTTAATTATGGCTTGCCTCGTGCCTCAGAAAGCAGCTCTTTAAGACTAGTCACCCCTCCCTGCTTTTTCCTGACATCAAGATTTGATGTATTCCAGTCACCGGTGCAGGCTAGGTTAGGCAAATCCATACAGAGCATACTTTTTCATAGGTTATTTTGAAATCCAAAGGGTAAAACCGGCCGCTGTGGCTGGCTTTTGTGGGTTACGAAAATGCATTAAATGCTCTGCCGTGTAGGGATACATGTCTCTTGAGAGAGCTATGAAAAGGACAATACTAGGGATTTCGCTGATGGATAATTTCCGGCACGAGATTATCCAGCAGAAGACCATAGTAATTGACATAGTTCAGAGTTATAGCAAATTGAATGGGGGCACTTATGGTCTGTCGGTTAAAAAGCAGATTCCTAAATTAAGGCCACGCCTCAGAAAGCGTAGTGTTGGCCGCCAGATTGGATCTTGTGGCATACCCTGGGGAGGCCCACCTCTAGGAGTGAAAGGCTGATGAAATGAGTTAAATGAGAAGAAGTTGTTGAAATTAAACTACAGTTTACGGATTTTATCGCAATGTATTGGTTTCACTAAGTTATAACATTTGAACCGAATGATCCAGAACTACATTTTTAATTAATTACTAGCCGACGTTTAGAAATAGTTAATATAATTGTTTGAACATTATACGCCCCCCTTCCTATAATGAAAGCCTAAAGATGAGAAAATACCTCGCGAGATAGCGAGAAAAGCGTGTGACGGGGCAAACCGCTACTCCGAAGAGGTAGACAGAAGTTGTTATTATTACACCCACATTATTTGGTCATGTCATGCATTTTTAAGTCCTACGTGAAAAGGCGGTCTATTGACGTTGCCGGGCACATTGCCCGACTTAGGTCTACAACTGAGCATTCGGAAAAATCAGTAACCTTACACTCTTGCCTAACCCAGGAATCGAACCCAAGACCCCTCGATCAACAGACGCATAGACTATTTACTGGGCCATGGAGGCAATCAGTGACAAAATAAATAGAAAATATACGAAGATTTATGTCAGTAATATAGTCTTTTCTGCAAATGTGGACCTTTTTGCAACTTCTACCTTCAACTTGTCTAGTAGTAAAGCATATTATGCTGCAGTAATAGCTATCCCTTTCGATCTCTCTCCCAGCCGAAAAAACGGTCTTTGACTTTTGGAGACGGTTCCTCCTTAGCAATTTACTATTTGGAATGTATTATTGATTTGGGCATATAATGGTGGTTTAATCTACAGCCTAAACTACGCAAACAGAGCATTAAAAATGTTCATTCGAACGCGGTTTTGGTCTTAACGTGAGCAAACTCGGCACCCATCGCGCTGGGAGCTTGCTCATGCCTAAATCTTGATTAATATGTAACTAATACATTTGGTGGTCATTTTCATAGCCTCTGTTATCTCTCTTGCTCAATTCAGCGGTCGTCTAGCACCATTTGGTGTAATTTTGCGAGGTTTTGGTCAGTGGTTGCTGGTTTTGGACGTCCCGGACCTACATCTGTTCCCTAGCTCTTACGACCATAAATTCAGCTGCCCAAAATTTCATTGTGGTAAATGATGGAGCAGAGAGGCAGCGATAGCCTAGTGGAGGTACCAATGGCAATCCATGCAGTGGGTATTGGGTTCGTATCCACGGCACGCACCAATGACTTTTCAATGTTAAGTGCGTATTAAATTGTTAATTATCGCTTGCCCCGTGCCTCGGAGCACCTTAAACCGTTGGTCCTGGCTGTCATGAAGATCTTTGATAGTTGTTACGGGGAGTCAGTATCCTCAAATAAACTGATACTTTTCTAACCATGGAATATCGCTATTCCTTTGGGTTGCGGATGTCAAACGGCAGTCGCTCTGTGGAAAAGTTGATATTCTGTCATATCTGGTTAAACCAGTAAGCGGACCTCGGGCTCTAAGAAGTGTAAGTCTTGGATGCAACCGGGATAACGCTAGGACGATGATGATGGAACAGAGAGTCCCCATAAACAGAATTTAATCAAATTTAAATGGCGTCGGCGTATTGCCTTTTAAGAACAAGAATTTAATGACAGCTCGATATAAAATTTCCCATTTTCACAAAAAACACTCACTGCACTTCGACTTAATCGTATGGCTGTCAAACAGCAACTAACGGTACAATATAGCTGAAATGTTGGTGGGTAACTGCCACAAGAAGTACAATTACATCCACAACACTTTTTTGACCAGTGCTGCTTCCTTCAGGTTGAGGTCGGCAAATTTCAGACCACCCTAGTATGTTTTAATGCAAAGGAAAGTTATGTTTGTTTTAGAAGATTTATAATAAGTAATTTATTTGACTTTATTACATAATTATAATATTTTGTTGCCATATCTAATTCCGTTAAATTTGATATTATAATTTTACGTTTATTTTTTTATATACAATGTTACTACTTCAAATCCAGGCTTTTTATTTCATGTGTGATCAATAATCAATGATAAAATTTCACAAATAAACTTTCACTAATAATGCCTAACTTTCGTGTTTAAATATTTCTTTAGGTTTAAAACTAAATAAGTGTACTTAGTTGACCCCAATTCATGTATTCACATTCATCTAATGTGTGGGAAAACTGAATAACTACAATAAAGAATTAGCTAACTATGATATGTTTGCAATATCTTGGTGTGGCAGAATTAGATAACTTGGTTTTTTATTTTTATAATTTTTTTGGTTCATGATAAAAGTTAGTTTAATCAAGCATAGAACCGACAGCAAACATGCTTAAAGCATATAAAATCGCCGACGGTAAAATTGTTCTCCGTTTCTTAATGATGTAAAAAAAAAGTGTCAAAAAAACAGTAAATCGCGATTATCTCGAAACTTGAAATTTTGAGTTATTCAGATCTGCCATTATACCCACGATATTATCAAATCTTATACAAAGGGAGGGAATTGGGATTGCACAGAGAAGGTGTAGATAGCTTTATCTGCTTCTGGTTTCCGTATCTCACGGGGTACCTGCTTGATGTCGCTGCGTCTAAGACCTACGATGGTAAGAAGCATTCTGAGGGGCGTAGCTCGGTTAGTGCCCCATTTTATAAAAAAGAAAGGGTAATCGTGTAGTTTGTAGATACCTGCTACTTTAAGCTAATCCGTGAACTCTATTTTAAGGGCACAAAAATATTTGCGAGATAATTTTGCTTTCATTACCATATTTAATCCTCAACAGCGCACCCTGTCACTTACACCTTAGGTACCGACCCATTTTTAAAGCCATCCCTGTCTATTTCGACCCACTTATTCGTCGGCCGTCCACTACTATAATCTCAGCGCGGCTCGCGATTAACGTTTCACTCCTGCCAAGACCGTAAACTTTCCAGATAAGGATTAGGATAATACTACGGATAAATTACTTACTCCGAGAAGACAACATTGATTTCTTCAAATGTGATCAAGGTGTTAGGTTTTGCCGGTAGTTTTAAACAAAGACATAATTATAAAGTTTCGGTTACTATGGGTAGATTCAGACACAATATCCTAATCCTGAATTTCCTAATGCTTATTCACTCGTCCCGCTAGTTTATTAAATAGTCCTTATTTAAAAGAACGATCTAGTTTTTAAAACTAATACAAATAAAGGTCTGCCAAAACGTAACAAGACACTGAAGGTCAGTTTATTTATTTAGGACAACCAGTAGGTGTTACATTGTTATAAATGATAAAAAACAGAATTAATAATATACTAACTAAATGTACAACATTCTAAGATGTCATAGCAAGCATCAAAAGGTAACATTTACGTAAAGAAATAAAATAAAACAGACAATTAAATATTAAGTAACTAAAAACTAAATTGGAAAACACAATGAGAAAATAAATGAAAAAAGAACAATTAGACAATTTTAATAATAAACTTAAATTAATCTTAATAACCTTAGAAGTTTAAGAGTCCTAGAGACTTAGTTATTTTAGCATGGATGGAGCTCAAGTAGCGAAGTACTTCTCTTTCTCTATATAATAGTTAGACGGCTTTGTGTAAGGTTCTGGTTTGGCTCGCCCATATTTAATCAACTTTCGGCATGCTGATTGACTCTCTAAAAGTCAAACAAATATCTGACCTTGGAGCAGCCGAATCAGGTACATATCGAACGCGTTATTTCACACTGAGGGAGAGCGTCACAGCCTAATCATCCCTTATCCCATATCCAGACTTCCCGGTTCGGTGTTTTATGCATTTGATTTACAACAAGAATAAACCTTTATCTTACGCAGTTGGTTAAAAGGGTCCAAGCATTGATCAACCACGGTTCTACTTTTACGTTACTTCGAAACGTACTCGTAACTTCAGTCGTAAATAAATATATCGTCAAAAAATCTGGCTTTATTGAATTTCGATAGGGTTTATTATACCGCCGCGTAACAAGAACTTACTTTTAAGGCCTCTTTAGATTTTATGCGATCTTTAAGGAGAAATACATTGTTTACCATGATGTGGTAACATGTAACTTTAAGGTGTTTTCTTTACTTTAATGTCTCTATATGGTAGGAGGAATGGCAACAATATATGTATTTGTTCTACTGTTTTTATATTATTGGGCTATACCTGCTTTGATATAGTATGGTTGTGCTTTAGAAGCAATATAGTATTCATCGCTTTTCATACAAGTGCTTCATACTCGTACCTTTAAATGCTAGATACAATTATACGTTGTGTTAAATCGATTGATTTGGTGTAGTAGAATTCTTGTGAGACAATTATTCTATAGTAATTAACAAGATGCGAATGAAGTAATATTTTGTGAAAACAACGGGTATTCTAAAAAGAGAGAGAGAGGTTAAAATTGAAATTCATAAATGAGGGAGATTACCTCTCTCATTAAAGTCAGCAATTTCATCCTGTTAAAAGCGAGGCTCGTTACTGGCCTAGGCCTGCTCTTTTATCCTCTCTTCTTTTCTAATAAGGAGGAGAAAGAGAGAGCATGGTCCCAAGTAGATTACGGAAAAAGTAACGAGGAAAGCTTTATGCTATTCTCCATTTCCTAACAATTGACAACACGCGAGTGGTTCCTCATTAGCATCACTGGCGTTTGGGATTAGTCGCCTAAAATACTACCAGTAAGCAATTCGCGGCAGCTCAATTATTTCTTATTTGCGTAATATGGCTGTCATAATCAACAGAAGTTTGATCAAATCGTAAAGGACCAAGCCTATCCAGAGGTGGTGGAACTAGGGCCTAATTCTCCTAAATAAATACAGTTTGTCCGTGTGGTGACGGATTAAGAATACGGATTGTCACCACCCCATATCATCCCATGGGTGTCGTAAGAGCCGTCAAAGGGAGCATATTATACAGAGACCAGCACTGTAAGAGAAGGAAAACTTAATACAAACCCTATACCAACCCGTTTGGCCAGCGTGGTATAGTAGGCCAATTCCTCCTTTCAAAGGAGAGGCCTAGTCCAGCTGTGGACTGTTATAGGCTGATGATGATAATGATGAAATACAGTTTCGATATAATGTCAGTGTCATACTTACGGCACAAAAACCGTATTCTTCTAAATTATTTGATATTTGAATGAAATTGTAATGAGATCGTCATTCAAACAAGTGTCAAAATATGTGTCAACGACGAACTGTTTATTACAAATTATACGATAATGACATTAGTGTCTGTGTCATATAAAAATACGAGAATTAGCCTGCTGGGGTTTAATCGCTAAGGTACTTCTTTAAAGGGTAATAATAACAAGTACACTGTTGCCCTATGTTTGACCGTTTTGCATCGGTCGTGGTCACGAGGAGACTATAGCTCAGATTTCCCGCACATATTTATACAGATAAATTTCAAAATAATTTACACGCACAGATTAATTTCAAAATAATTTAATCTTGTATATGAAATATGTACGTTGTTGGATTTAATTTAATATAATTTAATTAGTAATTAACTAGGCTGCAGGTATAACGTTCGACAAATAAGTTTAATGAAAATGGCGATTCAATTTATGTTGAAAGCAACCGGCGAAATGAGAATGTGATTCACTTTTCCCTAAACTGTTCATTATATTACACCCAGTTAAATTCAAATCCTGAATTAAATCTAGAAATGTACAGTAATGACTCGCAAGATTGTTGCCAGAATTAATTTTGTTTTTCGTCTGTTAAACGTTCCTTTTCAATATAACAACTAAAGTGTGTTTATAGTATGCTGATGTCTCGTTGCATTTATTTCTTACGGAGCGACTGTCATTGAATTACGAAGGCCATTAAGAATTAGAGCCGTGTTACTTGCGGATACAGTATTCTTTTGGCGTATACGAATAAAATGGAAAACTGCTGACGGCCTGCCAGTCGATTAATTATACAGATTAGTAATCGCACGAACTAACACTGAGTATTTGATGGAGTGACATTACCGTCCAACATGTTGATTATCATGCAGCCAAAGTCCTTCACTGCCTTATTCAAAACTGTAACTATACAAGAACACATAGATGCTTGTGACAGCTTCAACAAACTCTTGCCTAAAAATAAACCGATAACGACAAGTAACCAATCTAATAAGATGCGTTCTGTATCAAGTTTCAGCATCAACAAATCTTATATTAGACTGCCAGGTGAGCCAACGGCCTGCGAGGATCTGCCGCTACGCGCAGCCCTTCGAGCAGCCTGCCCTGCACACTACCGGAGGGAACAGCGTGGGAGACTGCAGCCCTTAGTGTTCAGGCCAGTGTCGTGTTGTTGGTCGGTCATACTCGTGCAAGGGAAGTGAGACAATACTCGGAAAATAAACGCATCTAGATCCTCTACTGCGTTTTACTACCAGAACCCGTTACAACCTTAAATAAAGAATATAATGTAATACTTGCTGCTTGAGCAATTTTCTATGCTATATGATGTAACAGCTGTACTCAGCGGTCACTAGGCCTGTCCTGTCCAATCTAACCTTTAACAAAAAACGACATTCATCACGCAACTAAAAATAAGACCTTCACTTAAATTCCACCTTCTGCTCATTTAAATTTTCTTTACAGCGAAATTACATCATAGAGCCTGCCTCGATTCAAAACACAAACCAAAAGCCAACATCAAACCAGCTACAACCCATTTTCCCTAAAAGTTCCACAATCTTTGACCCGCTAAGACACATTCAAAAACACTTAACCAACTTCTGTCGGCCATCAAATGTTTTGTGTTTTTTTTAAGAGAGCTCACCTTAAGAGGATTACCGGGGAGGGTAAGGGGGGGAAGGGAATGAAGAAATTCACAGCAGCCGTAATTTATCTTAGTAATGGCTCTAAACCCTGCCCCGCCTCTTTTGGATACCCCGCATTGACGCATTGCCTTGAATTTAAAACAAGAGGCAATTTCTTCAGTGGAACCTTAATTTCCTTGGAACAACAGTGATTTAGTGCTAATACTCTTGTGTTTGACGGGGTTCTTTCTATTCTATGCTGCGGGCTTCGACTTTTCTAGTTATCTGTGAGACGTAAAATTATTGATTATTTAATTATGTGCAGCAGCTTTTGTCATCGCCATCATCGACCATGTATTTAAATGTCCCACTAGATACTAGGTACAGGCCACTTCTTATTATAAGAAGGTTTAGGCCATATTCCACCACACTGTGAGAATGCGGGTTGGCAGACTTCATATGTCTTTAACATAATAAAGAACTCACAGACATGCAGGTTTCCTCACGATTTTTTCCTTCACAAGCGATATTTGTGAAGAGGGAGTCTCACAGTTTATCGCAGCTTTTGTATATATCTGAGAATAATATACTGCCTCGTTGGTCTCGCGGCATAAATGTGCGCGTGGGATTGGGAGGCCGCGGGCTCGATTCCCGGGTCGGACAAAGTGTTATTGGGTTTTTCCGTTGGGGAATTCTCAGTAACAGCACGGAGTCTGGTAATGTGCCCGATACGGCAATAGGCTCGTCCCCTATTACGTGGGACTAAAATAAATCTGGCGAAAAGTGGGTGTAGCAATATATAGGTATATTACCTCTGCCTACCTCTTCGGGGACATAGGAGTGAGACTATGTATGTATGTGAAAATAAAATAAACTTCAATTTAGTGTAGTAGTGATTTATACAAATAGAACTATGATCCTTAAACAGGTTTAAGTATCTTAGTTCTATTACTCGTTATTAGTCTTTATTTTCACCCAAGGGTGAAGATAAAGTGAATACAATATAGTCGATAGGGGTAGAACGTCGTTAATATATATTCACAAGGCAAAGTTATTGCAGTTGAGTATCCCGTTTATCTTGAGCTTTGCTTAGAATATCGTTACTACGAGTATGTGTACACAGGTAACTGATACAGCCCGGACTACTTGTAGGGAGAGGGTGGCAAAAAAATGGCAAACATGGGGTACTTAAGCTTTCAAGTTCAAAAATATAAAAAATTACATTATATTTTTTTTTTATTAACAACTTATTATTAGATACTTTTCTAATATTTGGTGTCATTAGGCGCTTTTAGTTACACATCTAATAGAAAAAAAATAAAAAAAAGGTATTTGCCCCGTCTTGCCCCATGGTGCTGGTAAGATGGGGCACCCCCCTGAGGAAAGATGGGGTCATGAGAACGATTACAGATAAAGATGATTATTTGGGCCGGCATAACTCGCAGATATGGATGACTTCGTCATCATCATCATCATAATCTATTCCTGCGTAGCTATTATGAGACCATCTTCCACATAGTGAGCATGATATACCCTTCAATGGAAACGGAATATTCTTCCTGACAAAACATACATGGCGTGTCCATGTAAGTGGTGCGTTTGTAGTCACGAACCATTCTACAAAGTAAAACTTTAGTCAGCACACAAAAACAAAATCATTTTTACGAAAATCGAGCAAAAACAAATTTTTCTTTATTGGGAGGCAAGAAGAAGTACCAGTTATCTTGCCTGCAGAGCCATTTTCTACATCTACACTAATATTATAAAGAGGAGAAATTTGTATTTTTGTTTGTTTGTAATGGATAAACTCAAAAACTACTGGACCGATTTTAAAAATTCCTTCACCATTAGAAAGCTACATTAACTGCGAGTAACATAGGCTATATTTTATTTTAGAAAAATAGGGGTCCGTAAGATATTTGGGCTTTTCGGGTACGTGAAGTAGTTCCCTCAGGACGCGGGTGAAACCGCGGGAAACGGCTAGTGCATTATAAAAGGACTAGCTGACCCGGCGAACTTTGTACCGCCATATATGTATTATACATAAAATATAAACCTTCCTCTTGTGTCAAAAAACTGTGCCCAATCAAAACCGCATTAAAATCAGTTGCCTAGTTTTAAAGATTTAAGCATACATAGGGACGGACAGACAGAAGACAGACTTTGTTTTATACTTACTATGTAATGATGCAATGCAATCTGTCCAACACAGTACCTGCAGGACAGGACAGTTCAAACTTAACTTACCAGAGATAGCGACTTGCACTCGGGTCTTCTTCTGTGCGTCTGCGTGACCTGTACCCAACTGCCATTTAATTATGCGTGTCATTAGCATTACAGGAACTTATCAAATAATACATTTTGTAGACTAATATAAATAAATAAATAATAATAATAAATAAAACCAAGGAAATTTTCTTCCCGGCCGGAATCATCATCATCATCAGCCTTTAACAGTCCACTGCTGGACTAGGCCTCTCCTTTGAAAGGAGGAATTGGCCTACTATACCACGCTGGCCAAACGGTTTGGTATAGGGTTTGTATCAAGTTTTCCTTCTCTTACAGTGTTGTTCTCTGCATTATATGCTCCCTCTGTCGGCTCTTATGACATCCATGGGATGATATGGGGTGGTGACAATCCGTATTCTTAATCCGTCACCACACGGATTAAGAATACGGTATACTTGGAAACAAAAGCCTTGTTATAACTCCCACCATCTCTCAAAGCCATAAGCGAAGAATTCACTAGACGAATATTTTTCTATTCCTCGTTTCTATAGGTCTGTGCAATATTGTGCAACTTAGCCAGCCCTATACCAACGTCGTTTGCCAGACATGACTGCAGACTTGCCCGGGCATGTCAAGTGAGTTCAGAACAATAAGGACGTACGATGTATATGAAGTCCTCTCCGTGACACAAACGTGACGTGACGGTCGGTCACAGAGTTACTCGCCACTCACTCGGCTAACGGGCACCGACGTTTTATTCGCAAACTAGGACAACCGTCATGTAGAATCAAACAAGTCGGCGCCACTGGACCATTTTGGAACATAATCCCTTGGCTCGCTCATGGAGTCAAGGCACACTGGAAACTGGTTTTGTATACGAGTGTCAATGTGCGTGTAAAGTAGCTGTGACGTCGTGCCCCTCCGTCTGAACTGTGACGTCGAACGAAAGAGGGAGTGCCTCTGCCCGCGCGCCCCGCACGCCATATATAAGCGTGCGATGCTGTTCAATCTGCCCTCTGCTCCAGCTCACGGCCATCAGTTAAGTCTTCTTCCTATTAAGACCCTGGCCTTCGGAACACCAGTGAACACCATTGAACACCAGTGAACACCAAATATACTTGTCGGACCACGGCCTGAATTTACTCATGTTCTCAATTAGTAAATCTTAGTTTTAAAGTAGCTGCATTGTATCTACCTATATATATAGGCAATTATATCGTGAAGTGTACTATTCTAAAAGTGTTTTCATTTGTAAGTAAAACCTGATTTTCTTCCTTTTTTTTGATCGGCGAGTGATTGAGTCTGGCTCACCACCTACAAACCAATCACCCGTGCGACATAGCACTGGCAGCAATGATGTCTTGCTGAGTGATTCTCGCCCTTATGGTGGTCTAGCGGGAAGTTGTTCAACTGTATCTATTTTGTAGTTTAGCATGTTTAATCAGGAAGAAACGGTTAAATTTAAATAAAATGTCTATGCGTAGCTGCGGGAATCCTCTAGTCTAGCAATAAAAAGAAAACAAAAAATCTGTTAACAATGTTAAGGAAACAAAATGCTTACCTTATTAGAGATTAGTATAAGCGTCAATCACAGAAATACCTCACCAGTATGCGTTATTTAACAAACGGCAATCACTTGTCAAACTAGAAGAAAATATGATAAACAGTTTGCAGTAAAACACTATTTTTTAATTTTTTCGACAAGTGTGCACTTGCGAACCATTAACCACCTGGCGACTGACAAGTATCATTGCGGAGGATCGAACGATGAATGAACGAACGTGATAGGTCAGTTTGAACTGTGAATTTAGCTGGGTAGCCCGTCTTACCCGCTGCCCCGTCTTACCTCCTTCTCCTCAAGTATTCTGCAGAGTGATATTATGCTTTGTAAATGTGTTTTCTTTGAGTTTTTGCAATATAAGTAGTTGAAGATGCATTGTCGTCGCAATGGTATTCTAAATAAAGACATAATATGTAAATAATTTTTAACGGTGTCTTATACCACCATTCACCTGGATCTTGGGCGATTCGTCAGTTCTACGGGGTGTAATTGCTGGCAATAACCATACCCCTACTGTTCACTAAATAAATATTAGTATATTGATGATGTAGTGACAAGCACCAAGAAAGGCATGTTACGATGGTTTGGGCACATGGAGAGGATGGGTGACGAAAAACTGACAAAGAAGATATATAAGGCAAGTGTGAATGCGAAGGGGAAGACCTAGGCGGACGTTCTCTGACCAGATTAGAGGCATCCTAAAAAAAAGGACAGGTCAGAAGTACCCTAAACAGAAGAGCATGCACGACAAACTTTACGGGAGTGAATGAAGCAAGAGAAGTATGTCAGGATCGTTGCAAATGGCGTTCCGTAGTCTCTGTCTACCCCTCCGGGAAACAGGCGTGAGTCTATGTATGTATGTTGATACATATTTATGTCGGTACTTCTGTCTGCAAGACTTCAGTCCTCATGTGACCACGGCTGTTGTTACCGTCAGGGCAAATAAACCTGAAGTATTAAATAACTATGCGATATATCTTCAGTTTACTGTCTTTGTCCGTAAACAGTGGGCAAGACTAAAGAGCTGTAAGCGGTGGCAATAAGATTTTTCTAAGTTTCTTTTAAATACACATTTAGCAAAAAAATCTCCAGGCTCACAGATTACTCAAGACCAACTAGAGCAATATGTGAGGCTAATTTGCTATAAGAGACGGTATTGAGCTTATCCTTTCTTTCCACTAAGTTCGACTGACAACCTCTGTAAATGAATCGCGTGGGCAGACATACTTGCGGTGCTCAGATTTATCCTCAATGGAAAATTCTCTTGACAAATAAATTATTTATATCTGGCTGAGTTAGAGGGCGGTGGGGTCGTCGCGTCGGGACGTGACGACCCCACCGCCCACTGGGAGAGTTAATCTGACGAGTAGATACTCGTCATAGTATCTCCCCCAGCGCAAGCAGTCAACCGAAAGATGGCGGTCAAACCATCCGAACCTGGCGGAAGAAAATCCTAGATGCTAGATGGGCAGCAGCGTCCAGCACTAAAGACTTCTGCCACTGCGATCGCCAATACGCCTGCCAAGCGTGGCGATTACGGCAAATCCCCCCATCATGAACCACACCTATAAAAACCGGCCTCTAGTCCCCGGCGGCCCCGCTAGTCCTGGTTATGGTAGCGGCCATGGTAACGGCGGGGCAAGGGGTGCGAAGAATCTCCGGAAGAGATCGGGCTACCACCACCAACGACAATTGGCCTTGGCAACACTGAACACGCGCACACTGCGGACCGACGAGAAGATTGTCGAGCTGGAAGAAGAATTGAGCAAGTTGCGATGGGATATCATAGGCCTATCCGAAGTCCGAAGACAGGGGGAGGACTCGATAGTTCTCAATTCCGGTAACTTGCTCTTCTACCGGGAGGGCGACCAACAGTCCCAAGGTGGTGTCGGGTTCATCGTCCACAAATCTCTCGTGACCAACGTGGTAAATATCGGGAGTGTGTCGAGCAGGGTAGCGTACCTTATACTCAGAATATCCAAGCGGTATTCGCTGAAGGTCATACAGGTATACGCTCCGACCTCGTCGCACCCCGATGAGGAGGTGGAAGCCATGTACGAGGATATATCTCGGGCTATACATGGCTACAAAACCCATTACACCGTGATCATGGGAGATTTTAACGCGAAACTAGGCAAACGCGACGGTGATGAGCTGAGAGTGGGGCAATTTGGTTATGGGCATCGGAATTCCCGGGGTCACTTGCTGGCTAGCTTTATGGAGAAGGAAGGACTCTATATGATGAACTCCTTTTTCAAGAAGCGAGAATGCCGCAAGTGGACCTGGGTAAGTCCAGATGGTGCAACTAAAAATGAGATCGACTTTATCATGTCGACGAAGAGGCAGATATTCAATGATGTCTCCGTGATCAATTCACTTAAAGTGGGGAGCGATCACCGAATGGTAAGAGGCACATTGAATATCTGTACAAGCCTCGAACGGTCAAGGTTGATAAAGTCCACGCTTCGACCGGCCCCGGTTCATATCCAAAACCCCGAGAGCTTTTAGCTCGAACTCAAGAACCGTTTCGAATGCCTGGGCGAATGCGTAGATGTGGACGAGTACAGTAACGGGTTCGTGGATGCTGTCCATAAAACAGGGACTAAATTCTTTAAGCCCCAGAAAAGCAAGAGAACCAGCAAGATCTCGGATCCGACCCTCGAGCTGTTAGAGGAAAGACGCAAGATGGTTCTGCTATCCTCCGACGACATGCCGAAATATCGGCACCTCAACAGACAGATCTCTAAGTCTCTGACTCGCGATCTCCGCCAATACAACACAAAACGTGTTCCTGAGGCGATCGAGCTGAATAAGGGTTCCAAAGTGTTCCAGAGGGATCTGTCCGTTGGGCAGAGTCAGCTGACAAAGCTGAAGACGGAAGATGGCAGAATCGTATCGTTCAAGCCTGAGCTCTTGGAGGAGATCGAAAGGTTCTATGGACAGCTATACACGACAACGCAACAACCCGCAAGCACTCCAGCGTCAGACCCTAGAGCTGGATTGACCCGACACTATACCGAAGATATCCCGGACGTCAGCATGCACGAGATTAGTGTGGCTCTCAAACAGCTCAAAAACAACAAGGCGCCGGGTGATGACGGAATTACGAGCGAGCTTCTGAAGGCCGGCGGTGCACCCGCTAGAGAGGCCCTCCGGAAGCTATTTAATTCCGTCATTCTCGAGGGTAAAACGCCACAGGCGTGGCACAGAGGTGTGGTGGTGCTTTTCTTTAAGAAAGGGGATAAAACCCTCTTAAAGAACAACAGACCCATCACACTTCTGAGCCACGTCTACAAGCTGTTTTCGAGGGTCATCACGAATCGTCTCGAGAGCAAGCTAGACGACTTCCAGCCTCCCGAACAAGCCGGTTTCCGTAAAGGCTATAGTACCATAGACCACATACATACGCTGCGGCAGGTTATACAGAAGTCCGAGGAGTATAACCAGCCCCTATGCTTGGCGTTTGTGGACTATGAGAAAGCCTTCGATTCGATCGAAACCTGGGCGGTGCTACAGTCTCTCCAACGGTGCCGGATTGACTACCGATATATCGAAGTGCTAAAGTGTTTGTATGAAAACGCCACTATGTCAGTCCGCCTCCAGGACCAGAGTTCGAAACCTATTCAACTCCAGCGAGGGGTGAGACAAGGGGATGTCATATCCCCGAAACTGTTTACCACTGCGCTGGAGGACGTTTTCAAGCTTCTGGACTGGAATGGGCTCGGCATCAACATCAACGGCGAGTACATCACTCACCTTCGATTCGCAGACGATATCGTAGTCATGGCTGAGACCATGGAAGACCTAGGCACAATGCTCGATGGCCTCTGTAGAGTCTCTCAACAAGTAGGTCTTAAGATGAACATGGACAAGACGAAAATCATGTCGAACGTCCATGTTGTACCTGCTCCTATTCAGGTTGGGAACTCTACGCTCGAAGTTGTCGACAAGTATACCTACCTGGGACAAGTAGTCCAATTAGGTAGGTCCAACTTCGAGAAGGAGGTCAATCGTCGAATCCAACTCGGTTGGGAAGCGTTCGGGAAGCTACGACATATCTTCTCGTCCGATATCCCGCAGTGTCTCAAGACGAAAGTCTTTGACCAGTATGTGTTGCCAGTGATGACTTACGGATCAGAGACGTGGTCGCTCACTATGGGCCCTATCAGAAGGCTCAAGGTCACTCAGAGGGCGATGGAGAGAGCTATGCTTGGAGTTTCCCTGCGAGATCGAATCAGAAATAAGGAGATCCGCAGTAGAACCAAAGTCGCCGACATAGCTCTCCGGATAGCCAAGCTGAAGTGGCAGTGGGCAGGGCACATAGCTCGAAGAACCGATGGCCGTTGGGGCAGAAAGGTTCTGGAGTGGCGGCCACGTACCGGACGACGCAGCAGAGGTAGGCCCCCCGCAAGGTGGACCGACGACCTCGTCAAGATCGCGGGAGGCGGTTGGATGCGGGCGGCTCAAGACCGGTCTGTGTGGAGAACTAAAAAAAGTGGACGTCGTTTGGCTGATATGATGAGTTAGAGGGATATTTAAAAATAACCCAATTCTAATCCAATTTTAAAAATATTAATCTCTGTGTTAATTTGATGCTATTCATGTTTCAGATTCGGCACTAAGCATTTCCTCCTATTGATTAAAAGACTTGTCCTAATAAGCATTTCAAATGTGAATCGCCTAGTGTGAACCAGCAGAACCAACAGGGTAAAACATCAAAACCAATTATAAATACCGCTTCCCTCGTAAATATCGCTATAAAAAGCATGCAATAAATAATCAACGGTGTGATAGCTAACATGGTTGATCTTGGATCTCTAATATGACAGCTAACTTCTTGCTAAAAGAAAATTCTAGAAGCTCGGGATGATAAACACACAGGATGTTTACCATAAAACTTCTTTAGCGACACAAACTGTCGTAGGGATATATTTTTATAATTTAATAACGCTATAAAGCTGCTAAAGCTGCGTGGCCCTGCAACCCCTTGGATAACAGATACCATTAAATTGATGTTTCGTCTGCGTAATGACGAGCGTAATCGACACCGTAGTACTGAAATAGACAGCCATAAACAGTATTACCTTCAACTTAAACGCCAAGTTAAGGAAGCCCTACATTCTGAAAAAAGAGCCTACTTTAATAAGAATATCAATGAAAAATTACACGATCCCAAGACATTGTGGAATAATTTAAAAACACATGTATATCAAGCAGATCAAAGCACTAGTCTGCCATGTCATTTACACGATCCGCACGCAATAAATACCGCTTTCCTGGACGTTCCCGGCAATCCACATGTATCCAATTAACATTTTTTGAATTTCATAGCTTCGGAAAATCAACTTTCTCACTTCACACTGTAGATCAAGAGGTTATTCTGAAAATAATCAGAAGTATCACTACAAATGCCCAGGGAATAGACGGTATTTCCATTGAGATGTTAAAGCTAACACTACCTCAAAGTTTTTCTGCTATAACAGACATTATAAATGCTTCCATCAGCACGCATACATTTCCTGATCTTTGGCGCTGTGCGAAGGTCCTGCCATTACCCAAAAATAATGCCGCTGAGACTTATAAAGACCTACGTCCCATAAGCATATTGCCTTGTTTGTCCAAGGTTCTGGAGCGGGTAGTGTACTTGAAAATGACGGAGTATCTCGAAGCTAACAAGATCCTTCCTGAGTTACAATCAGGATTTAGGCAGGGACGCGGTACGGCCACAGCTCTAGTGGATGTGATAGGTAACATTATTGAGGCGCGAGACAGGGGGAGGGTAGTATTCTGGCATTACTGGATTATTCCCGAGCTTTTGATGCCATCAGTGTCCCGCTATTGCTCTCTAAATTAAAATATTATGGTTTTAATGAAAGCGCAGTTAAATGGTTCAATAGCTATTTAACAAACAGATTGCAGTATATCGAGATACAGAAAGAAAATGGTAGTTCAGTGTCATCCCCTCCCCTGCCGGTGTCCCACGGAATTCCTCAGGGATCCATCCTCGGACCATTATTGTTTATAATTTACACTGCTGACATAACAAAATGTTTGACAAAATGCCAATACCACATGTACGCGGATGACATACAAATATATTCATCATTTAAAGCGGAAGATACAGCAGCAGCGGCCCAGAAAATCAATGAAGTACTTAATAGGGTAGTCACATGGCCTGAAGAAAATTGCCTTGTTTTAAATCCGGTAAGTCCCACTATATCATACTGGGTAGTAAAAAACAAATAAAAGACATTGCTTTTGCCAAGCCAGTAATAAAAGTCAAGGAGGTAGAAATAGCTAGAGTGGAGTCGGCGTGTAACCTAGGCTTGGTAATTGACCCGGAGCTTCACTTCGAAACATACGTTAATAATATTGTAAAAAACTGTTTTTATCGATTAAAATTACTTTATAGGTTCAGAAATTATCTGAGTGTTGTATTACAAAAAAGGTTGGTAGACAGCCTCGTACTGGCTAAATTCAATTATATGGACGTTGTATATGGCCCATGTTTACTGTCGAGAACCTCCCGACTGATACAACGGGTTCAGAATGCCTGTGCCAAGTTCTGTTTCGATATCCCACGTCGTAGCCATGTCACACCGTACATAAACGAAGCCAATATTTAAAAAATGGAAGCGAGACGGCAGCTTCATTTAGCTACGTTATTATTTGGAATTGTTAACTCACACAAACCGTTGTATCTATATGATAAGCTGTGCTGGAGACAGGACCATTATTCTTATTCCACCCGCTCCACCTCCAACCCGCTCACAATACCAAAATTTAAGACAACAGGATTCCGTGGCTGCTTCCGTTTTGCCTCGACTCGATGTTGGAATGATCTGCCGCCTCCATTTAGATCCCTTAAAACAAAAGGATGCTTTAAGTCACATGTCAAAAGATACCTTTTACTAAAACAAAAGCAAGCATAATTACACAATTATATAATTACAATATAAAAGCAGTACGTAGTATTACTTACGTAATGGTTGTGATCTACGGGCGAGGTAGGTATATCGACTTCCGGGCAAGTCGAGGCGGCGTTCACTGTTTGTATTTTTTGTATCCACTATGTATAATTATTGTCACACACTTTCCATGATCTTGTATGAAATTTTGAGACCGCATAGCATGTTTCTTATAACATTGTTGTCTGTTACTTATTTATATACCTATAAAATATGCTTTATGTTTGCTAGATGTAACAATATATATATTATCTATGTTATTTATTTTATTTTAACAAATGATTTTACGTAACTGAGTTCATTGCGAGACGCAGCGCGTGCCTACGTCGTATGCGCCGCGCGCGCCGGCCACACTGAGTCGTTGGATCGACGCGACGGATGTACGATAGGCATTAATTTAAGTTGTATGCACACACAGCGCGTACATGCATCGTGTTTGTTTGTAAACCTGCATATTTTGAACCATTTCTGCTGATGCGCTCAACCAGACCATTGCTTATTGTTATTTGTTTCCATTGCTGTAGCAATTTAATTCTGTGCTGATTTTTACGTCCGTGCGACACCAAATGGTCGCACTGAAAAACTGTGGACCACAGTGGCGCATTATGCTGAGTGCGTACCAAATTCTCCACAGATCGCACGTTTATTTTTTATTTTTTACTTTATGTTTAAACGTTTTTACCCTGTTTTTTGTTGTGTGTGTATATGTGGGAAATAAACAGTTTTTCTTTCTTTCTTTCTAAAAAAATTCACTCGTTATATTTAATGTTCGAGCTTAAAGACTAAGGCTGATATTAATTTAATATAGGGCACTCGCAGTTTTATCACTAACTAGCTTTTGCCCGCCGCTTCGCGCGCGTTAAATTCGGGGTAACACAAATCTACTTTCAGTCTCAAATTGTGTGAAGGCACTCCTGATTATTCTTAAGACTTAAACTGAAACTCTATAGGGTACAAAGTTATTCGGTCAGTACCCATGACATTATCTACCGAAAGGTACATAATAACATTACCTTTCATACAATCAAATGTCAAAGCCATGTTCTAATACATGTCCAATATATATCTATAAACATTTTCGCATTTATAATACATACATACATACATAGTCTCACGCCTATAACCCCGAAGAGGTGTATTTCTACACCCACTTTTCGCCAGATATACTTTAGTCCCACGTAATAAGGGGCGAGCCTATTGCCGTACCGGGCACATTTCCAGACTCCGTGCTGCTACTGAGAATTTCGTGACAGAAAAACCCAATAACATTGCCCGACCCAGGAATCGAACCCGGGACCTCCCGATCCCACGCGCACATTTATGCCGCGAGACCAACGAGGCAGTCGTATAGGGTTTGATGTCGAGTTTTCCGTCTCTACGCAAATATGGTATTTGCATCGTGTTATCCCTTAGTCGCCTCTTACGACACCCAAGGGAAGATAGGGGGTGGTGACACTTGTATTCTATGCCGTCAACCACACGGCTAATAATATTATTATATTATTAGTAGGCTATTTATATTATTAGTAGGGAAAATCGTTTCAGCCGTTTAAGCGTAGTATATAATTTATTAGTTTATATATGCGAACAATTTAATCGCCGTGCACAATATGACGTTATGTATGATGTGACAGTACTGACAGATATGCGATAGCATATGCGCAGCACTCAATTATTAGCGCATGCGTTCTTTCTTCCAAGAGGTAAATTTGTGCCGTACAAACTTCTACCCTCCCTACAATCCCTCCCAGTTTAATTTTTGCATTTTATAGTAGCCTGTGTCTGTCTCCATGGTCCAATATATCTGTATATTAAATTTCAACAAAATCGTTTCAGCCGTTTTAGCGTGAAAACGGAACACACATACATACAAACTTTCGATTTTATAATATTACGCTATAATAATACGACGTCTACGCTGCCTAGAGGACCCGTCCTTTTCTGTCCTATGGGTACACGTAAGTCTGGGTTCATTGGCCCGGATTTACGTGTGCCTTTACCGTTCCCATATCGGAGATGCCGAGACAACTCGACTGTTTGACTACTTAAGTCAGGCAGCAGATAATGCGCAGGAGCAGTTCCCGACCGCCGAGTTGGTCTTTTTGGGAGATTTCAATGCCCACCATGAGACCTGGCTGGGCTCTTCCAAAACGGACCACGCGGGACAAGCTGCTCACGCATTCGCTCTAACGCATGACCTGACTCAACTGGTACTCCAGCCCACCAGGATACCAGATATATCGGGTCAAGCGCCCTCGTTGTTAGACCTTGTACTGACGAGTAACCCGGCCCAGTACAGTGTGACGGTACAAGCCCCTTTGGGTTCCTCCGACCACAGTCTGGTTCGCACTACAGTGCCATTCGCTTCACCTCCACAACCAGTAAAGGCAAAGCGACGCTTGTGGCACTACTCGTCAGCGGATTGGGATGGCCTGCGGGACTATTATGCGTCCATCCCGTGGTCTCAACGGTGCTTTGGTGGGAGGGATCTGTCGGAGAGTGCGTCTGCTGTTGCTGGGGAAATCATGTTGGGTATGGAATATTATATTCCATCCACTGACGTCTCCAGCAGCAGCAAAGTACGGCCCTGGTTCGATCGCGAGTGCGCCGATGCTGTTAAACAAAAACAGTCGGCTTACCGCGTTTGGATCAGGGCTCGGTCTCGTCGCGATCCGAATGTCCATCTCATCAAGGCAGCCTATAATAGAGCCACCAAGGTCTGCAAGAGGGCATACATAAGAGCGGATGCCCAGCGCATCGGTTTGGTCAAGAACTCTTGTCGCACCCCACGGGCAGCCGGGGATACTGGCGATTGGCCAAAGCCGTGCAATCTAATTTCTGCCAGCCTTCACTGCCGCCGTTGCGATGCCCTGATGGATCCCTGGCCCATGGGCCGCAAGAGAAAGCTGACCTGCTTGTCAATCTCTTTGCGGCCAACTCCCGAATCGATGATCGTAGTGCGTAGCCGCCTTCGATTCCCTGCTGCGGCCATTCCATGCCTGATGTTAAAACCAGGCAATGCGATGTTCGCGCGACACTGCGATCTCTCGATGTCCGGAAAGCCAGTGGACCTGACGGAATTCCAGCGGTTGAGCTTAGGAAATGCGCAGCCGAGTTGTCTTCAATGCTTACACGCCTGTATCGCCTATCATATGCCTCTGGCGTAGTGCCGCAGGCTTGGAAAGAGGCGAACGTACAACCAATTCCCAAGAAAGGGGATCGTTCTGATCCGGGCAACTATCAACCCATTGCTATCACCCCTATCCTCTGCAAGGTGTTTGAACGTTTAATCAACAACCAACTCGTTCGCTACCTAGAAGATCACTCTCTTATCAGTGATCGTCAGTATGGCTTCAGACCAAAACGATCAACGGGTGATCTTCTAGAGTATGTCACTCACCTTTGGGGTGAGGCGATGGACAGGCATGGGGAGTCGTTGGCTATTAGTCTCGACATCTCCTAAGCCTTCGATAGAGTCTGGCATCGTGCGCTTCTTTCCAAGCTTCCAGCCTACGGCTTGCCGCCTCGATTGTGCTACTGGATTGCCAGCTTCCTGTATGAGCGCCGTATACGTGTCCTTTGTGACGGTGAGTCATCGAAGTTTCTCCAGGTGAATGCTGGTGTGCCTCAGGGGGCCCGTGTTATCGCCCTCGCTTTTTCTTCTGCATATCAATGATATGCTCACTTTTGGGGGCATACATTGCTATGCAGATGACAGTACTGTACATGGGCAATATCTCGGACACCCTGCGGCTAAGCAAGCCGATACTGAGGAGTATAGGCGAACATTTGTTGCTGAGCTTGATCGGGTTCTGAATTGCATCTCGCATTGGGGTGATGAGAACCTGGTCGAGTTCAACGCCAAAAAACACAGGTGTGCGCATTCTCAGCCAAGGCATCTCCATTCCTTCCCCATCCCTCTCTTCTGGACACTCCACTACCGATTCAAGACAGCCTCAATATCTTGGGTATGGACATACGCAGAAATCTCAACCAGAAGAACTACATCGAGGGTGTCATCAAATCCGCATCTCGGAAACTCGGAGTCCTGAACAAAGTGAGGAGGTTTTTCACGCCGGAGCAGTTGTGTCGGTTATACAAGACCCAGGTTCGCTCCTGCGTGGAATACTGCTCTCACCTTTGGAATGGCTCCGCTCAGTACTTATTGGACGCCCTCGATAGGTTGCAGTGACGTGCTGTCCATATCATCGGGGATCCAGAGGCCACTAAGACTCTTGAGTCACTGCAATTACGCAGAGACGTGGCCTCAATGGCTGTCTTCTACCGCATCTATCACGGTGAGTGTTCCGAGGAGCTCTTTTAACTAATCCCACCCTCTCCTTTCCTATCCCGAACGACACGTGCTGGTTTGAGGTGCCACTCTTACACGGTAGAACAGATACCGTCACGCACCAAACGGTTCGGCGCCTCTTATCTCTGCCGTACCATTAAGATGTGGAACTCTTTACCAGCCCACAGTGTTTCCCTCCACTTATGATCCCGGGTCCTTTAAGCGGGGCGTGAAAAAGCTTTACTCAAGGCCGTCAAGGTGAGGGCCATCATGCCATAATGCTATGCTGGCTGCTGGGATGATGGCCGTCACTATGGAACTTCACTGACTGCTTAACATCAGGCAGCATGGAGTCATTTGTTCGGCAGAAAAAAAAATGAGTACATAAAACAATTTATTTTATTTGCTATTAGGTCTTTAGTTAACAAATAAGAAACACCTTTGGTGAGCCTGAAATAACGCCTACCACAACTTAATAAAGAAATTGATTAAATCATTTTTATTCGTTGCCTACTAATTAATTAAGACAAAGTACACAATTTTGAGAAAAGGATATCCCGAATAAATCCAAGAATTAGGAAAAACGAGGGTTAATAATTAGGAGAGTAGCTGGTGCGAGTTGTGCCTAAATCATATCGATACGAGACAGCGCTCCAGTAAGCTCTCGGTACACACTGCATGTGGTACAAGGCTCAAGCTGGTAGCGTGACGTTTTTTTTTTCATTTTAGCTGACGGGTTTGAAGTATATCATCATCATCATCTTCCACAGCCCGGCTGTGTCCACTGCTGAACATAGGCCTCTCTTTGTTTTTGCCATTTGCCTCGATCTTGTGCTAATATAGTCCAGGTTCGGTTGAAGTATATATTCACTAAGAAATAATTACTTTACGAAGTTGATAATAATTTTTATATAAATTATAGAGTTCTTAATGGTTCCCAGCTTCTTTTGCTAAGTCGTTACGTGTAGCTGTCCATCAAATCGCATAAACGTTCATATCTTTTAATGGAAAAGTATTATTATAAGTATTATTATCAGTTATTTTCATAAAAATGTATTGTAAATATAAAGTACGTATATAATATTCCAAATAGTATGTTTTGTTTTCCTTAAAACAAAGTCTTATAAACACCTTATTTGAAATAATTAAAATTGAGAATAAGCTAAGACAATACATTCTTAGAACTCAAATATTAAAACACAGTCTCAGAACAATTATACAAGTACAATATACCAAATTTTTTACAACAGCGACTAAGTCAAGATCACTGTACCACACGACCAGCGATTAGTATAAGTGGTGACACTCATATTTTAACAAAATCGCGTTTACTCACCGCACGCACCATCTACCACGAGATGTCTCTTCATTTTACACCAAAAATAAAATCTTTATCCGGGGGTTAGGCTCTGGGCGGCAGCGGGTTAGGGCATAGCGGCAGCTATAATTTATCTCACTAATGCCTTTAAACCTGACATCTGCCCTTTTAAGAGCTTCGTAAACAACTACCACAGTTTATATCTCGAGTAAAAATGCATTTTTCCTTCCCCCACTGTTTGCTCCGTCGCATTTAGAAAATTGGTTTCGTGGGACCGCAGGTTTAGGAATGTTGTACTTGCTACACTAGTAATATTTAAGAGTGTACTGTTTGGTTTCTTCGCTGGAACGATACGGCGTTGTTACGAGAAAGCTGAACTGAATAACTAAAGCGTACGAATACTAATGACTCTCGATGTGATAAAAAATGTTTATGTGTAGTCAGTAGTATTACATAATAATTAATTTTAAAAAATCAACAATAAAGCGACTGACATATTATAAAAATCACCGACAAATGTTGACACAATGAACGTAGAAAAAAGCCCTATTTATTACAGTCACTCATTTTCATTGCCAGGGTCAACTATACAGATATACATATAGGTACGAAATTCTATGTCTAAAACAACAAAACGTTTTCACCACAAAATAACCACGTATTAACCGTACCTAGAACCCTAAGATTCGACTTCATGAAACTCTACAAAGAGACATTCTTAAAGAATAATAGGTCCTTAAATTATTCCAGCAGAAATACCAGGATTATTATATAATAAGTCGGTCTGATCAGCAGAGAGGCAAAGTTTTGGGCGCAAGTGAGCTTAGCATTAAATTAACTTAGCACTTAGCAACCCAAAGTGCTTATTGGACTTGTAAACTTTAACAATTATCAGCTACGCCGTTATTATCATCACACAACGCTCGTTGTGAGGTAAACGAAAGTTTCGAGACGTTGCATGACAATAAACATTGCCACAATTTTCTTCAATTCATACTTTTACGTGCTGTAATTTCAAACATTTAACAGATATTAGTATAATTTTCATTGACAATTTTAATTTTATTTATCGACAATTTTAAATAGGATTGCATATATGAAAATTAAATAGTAAACAATGCATTAAAGCAATAATAAATGATATTATTAATACCTTGATTTAGTCACCACACACAAAAAACAACAACCTGCTTATGCTTGAGTACTCTGAAACATAAAAACAATGAACTAATACAACGTGGAGGGAATGGGTATTTATAAAAATTCGAGCCCCATAGTAGATAAACTACAACTAGTCTTATTGATGGCCAACTATATGATCTATCACTAGGGTTAGTGTAAACTATTCTTAATAATGACATAGCTACATCATTCTATTACTATGACAAATAATTAGAATCAAAGAGGGTTTACAAATTTACTGTAATACTCGATTAAAGACAACAAAAAACTCGTAATTTTGCGTGATCGGCCCCACACTTTAACAGATTGATCAGTCCTTTTTTGTAACGTCAGACCGTACGTTACATAATTTAATAATTTGCGCACCATAATCCTACCTTTTAACTTTATCCTACTAAGTTTAAAAATAAACTCCTTCTGCGATGCAAGATTACCCTTTCGTCGAAACGTCTAATTTAAATAGCAAAGCTTCTTACACATCTCGAGCTGAACAAGGGCCCTTGAATTCGACAAGACTCGGGAACCCTTCCGAGTACAAATATTTATTAACAGCCTAACTAGTGGAATAATCCTGAGAGAAGGTACTACAGTAAAAGTTTATGTTTGAAAGATAAAGAGTTGGTGTTGGAGCGATTATCACTGCAATGACCCCTTATCGTGGACCCGCGGTCCCTGCACATTATTTAGCTATTTATTAAGCTTAAAGTTGTTTGTACATAAGCTGTCCTCTAATCCGGTTCGGTGCGGAGCGGCGGCGGTTACAAAACCGGTTGAATTGTATCCTTGTCTTATTATAATCGATACTTAGCAATAGTTTATAAACTTGTGACCAAACATATCCAATTTTGATTTTGCGAGGGCTAATGGATTTCTGTAGCTCCCGGCCAGATGATAATTCAGCGTCGATAAATTGTAAGACAGGCAGTAATTGTTAATATAGGGCGACAGACTCTATAATCACAATGTTAATTAAATTAAGGCCCATTGTATTATAAAATTAGAGACAGCTAGTCACTCTTCATTTATATAAAGCTACGAAATGAAAGCACTAGACAGCAAATTCTGAGATATTACTAAAACAATACTAAAATAAGGATTCCCATCGGTATCTGGTAGCATATCCGAGTAAAAGCGGTATTTACAATACTTGTAAACAATATAAGCCGCTATAAAAATCCTAATTAATGGTTGTTCAGATTTTATTGCGACTTTCACGTAAACGTCAGATAATATGGTTGAATTCGCTCTTTTATTACAATTTCGAATAAATCTTCTTATTAACCCGGGTAACTGTCATTATATAGGTATCAGGATTCGATTATTTGTGAAAACCATTATGCATTGTTATTCGAATAACGTGTAACTACAATTTTAATGTAAACTCGGTTATCTTTAATATATTTGCCACATTATTAAGTCAATGGAATTTGTTGATGAGTTGGGGAGAGAGTTTCATTCCGTAAATTGAAGGTATTTAAAGTGATACGAACTTTGGAAGATTGTCAGTATTTTCAGGAGGACTTAGACAGACTAACTGTCAATTGTATAGACAATAAACTGCATCTTAGTATCCCCAAATGTAACTATATCCATTTCACTAAGAATAATTCCATCGTCAACTTTAATTATAACCTTAATTGTATACCATTAAATAATATCTTTATAGTAAAGGATCTGGGTGTTCTCTTTGATGCTAAACTGTCCTTAAATCAGCATATAGAAGCCATAGTCAATAGAGCCTTTAAGATGTATGGATTCGTGATGAGATCTTCCACTGAATTTAAGTGTATCTCAACCTATCTCTATTTGTACAAGACGCTCATACGTTCTCAGTTAGAATATGCGGTCCCTATTTGGAACCCCTTTTACCAAAAGTACGTGGTTGCAATAGAGAGGGTACAGCGAAAATACCTCCGTGCCATGTATTACAGATGTAGCAGGAGTAAGACTTATCTCTCATACTCCCAACTTCTAGATAAGTACAAGCTTATCAGCTTGGAGAATCGGCGCAAATACCTTGAGGCCAACGTTCTTCATGACATCGTCCATAATCACTTTGATGCCATCGATTTGATTGACGAGTAAACTGTGCTATTCCGTCCCCCGAACGGTTCACGTGCGTCAGGTCCGTGCACGTATTCTGTTCGCTTTAAACCTGTGTCGTACGAACTGTGGCTTACGTAGCCCTATTCATAGAATGTTGGAATCATATAACTCAAATTTCATTAATATATTTGCATGCTCGAAAAATAAATTTAAATCTAATATTATAAAAAAAAAATCTGAATTGTAATGTTATAAAATTATTTATTGCATGATTAAATTAAATGAAATTGTTTTTAATATAAATAGTGGTAAACAAAATTGTTGCTAGTTCATCTTTGAAAGTAGTTTATTAGTATTGTATAAATATTTGTTATTTGTGGTAATGCTCGTCTAGTGGCAACCACTAGCCTTTAAAATATGTAGTATCTGAGGATAATGTAGTGGACTGCTACATTACTACTAGGTTTTTGTTAGCATTATGTTATATTATATGTTGTAGTTGTTTATTATCCCTAATAAATAAATAAAATAAAATAATAATGAATATATTGCTACAGAATAACACTCTTATTTTCCAATTGTAACAAATAGGTTAACAAAACTGTGCATAAATTAGATTTTTTTATACAAAGCAGCAGTTCGATGCCCTTTTACGCGAGCACTAAGTACAGCGGTTCAAACTAAAACATTACAAGATTAGCTAAAATCTTGTTATCTACTAAAAATACTGAAAGAAAGTAGAAAATAATCAAGTATTCGACCGTGTAAACAAATTCGGAGCTCCACATTAAGTTTCGTCTACGCTCGCATCCTTGAGCCAACGCGAAAGTCTTATCATATAGAACATTATAATACACTGACTTGAAAGTTAAAGATATGAAGATATAGCGGTATTTCGTATGAAATCAGAATTCGGAGAACTCAGGCAGTTAGACACAGAAAAGGAATGAGAACATTTATTTAGATGCAGCACAAAGATCTCAAAACGCAAAATAATAATACAGATACAACGAAAGAAGGAATTAAAAATAACACAGTTATAACAAGTACAAAGCATGTGTCCCAAGGCTGACCAACTTTGGTGCTAGATTAGCATACCGCCCGCTGATTTTCATCTCTTTCAGTCTTGTGTACCTACATGTATTTTTATGTAGTCTTTTTTAAATCTAGAACTAAGTTTTGGTTTTATACTAAGTCCTTGTTTATAATAAGTCCTATTTCGTTTTCCTTTGAAACAAATTAGAATCATGCCTAGTTAAGTTTCGTATCCTTTTGGAAAATCCGTCCTTTTGGAAATGCTTCCTAGGTGCTGTGTAGGGAATGCAATCTCGTTCTCGCGAGCTCTCGGCCTTTTTTAGCGAGATTGATCTCGGACGAAAAAAACGCGAGATCTCGCGAGTTTAACGAGATTGCACTCGAGTATAAAAACGCGTTATTCGAAGCGCGGACAGACACGGACGGAGTTGCGATCTATCGGTTTCGTCCGGTGCGCGTGAGGCGGCGACTCGGCCTGAGGTAGCGGTCGAGGGACGAAAATTAAAGACAGATTCGTCAAACAATGTTTGATGCATAAAGGTCTATTGAAAAAATCGTGAAAATAAATGTTTATCTCTTTTGCTACTGCAAAAGAAATAAATATTTATTGCGTTAGCGTTAGGGTTAATGGCAATGGCCTACTACGCGTTCATTAACGCGTTAAAAATGCGCGTTGGCAATTCGTAATTTAACGCCTTAAAACGTTGGCCACATCTACCTACGTCGATATAGTAAATTGACACATTAAGACGCAGGTGTAACATGAGCGGGTGCGATACGTGAAACCGAAAATGTATACCAATTTTTATTTTTTATTGGTATACTACATATATAGATTATTGATATCTCATCGTTAGTAGTTTCGTTATTCGAGGTTTTGTGACTTCGGTGATAAGTATTTCGTGGTAACGTACATTCGTTATCAAGTCATTCGATTTGGTGAATTCGAGATTTAGTTATTCGAGATCGCTTATTACGGCGATGTGGTATTAGTTGTTAAATTTTCGGTTTCACGTTTCGCACCCTATAGTTTTTATTCTCTTCCTAATTTATTCAAATATTGAATACAGCACACAAAACTGCCAAGCTCGCGAGATCTCGAAATGGCGAGATCTCGCAGTATTGTTATTCATAAACTTGCGGGATCTCGCTTGAGCCCAGATCTCGCGAGATTTGCATTCCCTAGTGCTGTATGTCTTGGTTCGATATCCGATTCTTTTATTATAGAATATGGATGGCCTAGAAGCTTACTGATCGCTTGATGTTAAGTGATTAATACTAACCTGTGACGTCAGTTATACTAACCTGGCATCGCTCACACTTTTTCAACTCTTAGAAACAGGAAAAAAAACGATTCTTTTTCCCCGCCCTCTTCTCCTAAACCTGTCCAGGTTCTTTGCCACTCGAAGAAATATATCGGAACGAGACACATCACTGCAAAATTAAAAATAATTCATAGACACTGGTGCTTTAAAATATTGTGGTTACTTAAAAACACTGCAAAGTGATAATTTATGGGAGGTGACTATTTGTAGGATACAGATACTGCGGTGGAACTACGTCAGTCGAGCAATTTGAGCGAAATCGCAATTTCAAACCGGACAGTATTATAATTGCTAAAAAATACAATGTGATGACCACATTTTATTAAATGTTTGAGCGTCTATTCTGCGTACATTGTTCAAATGAAACAATTTCAGACGAAACGGACTGTACCTCTAATTTCTTTGCACTGTATATTCACAAGCTGAGTACACATTTTCACAGCGTTAGTATATTGTTAGGCGCCTTATTATTCGTTGTGTTCAAGCGACAAACTCTTTGATTATATCATGCAGCGTGCTAAAGAGACACAGTTCTTTTAAAGTTAAAAGTACCAAAGATCTCGAATAAAATTTGAGAACTATTCTAGTGCTGCTGTGCAGCAAAATAGGCGAGGATTCACTCCATCATTGGACTGCGAAAGGTTCACACTCCTAACAAGAGACCAAGCAGCAAATTGAACACAATCAGAATGTAAAAATAAACGTATAAACAATATAAAAGGAAGTAAGTTGTGATAAGTGGAATCATTTTAAATAAGACCTTCTAGGAGCTCCTAGTAAGCTTTTCATAAGCTTTTCTTTTATTTCGTGCACGATCGTGCAGTCGCAAATTTTGTTCATATAGGAGGGCAGAGGTAACATCAAGTCCGATAAGTGATTGGTACCTACGCGGCACTATATTTATATCTAGTAGGTACACACAATATAAAACATAGGTATTGAAAAGTGAGTGCATACACCTCTGTCTACCTCTTAATTACTCAGTCGTGAGTTTAAACAAATCTGTAATTGAATAATATCGTCATAATTCGAGTATACTCCGTACCTACTTTACAAATATAACATTTACTACCCACTCCTGTATTAATTAGAAACGATAAATACAATCACACCTTTCTGTTACATTACAAAGAGAAGAGTCATCAGTCTGCGAGATGACCGCCCTCGCAATATAAGTAAACTAAAGGTAGGTACTCAGCCCACCCATCTCGTATAGCCATTATCCCAACAAAACACTTCGCACATAATGAAAAGTGAAACAGCACAACCCATCGCAATCATTTTTTGCTCTGCGATATTTATGTAATAATGGCTCTCATATTTCCCCCATCTTTGTTAGTTTTTACTTATTACCACCTCTGCAGTGTACGCTCTGCAGTACTACGATAATTTCGCTTAAAATTTTCAGTTCACTTTTGGCTTTGGATTTCGTCGCGCATTTGCAATATTCATGCGATGAATTCAGTTCTGCACCGTGTGTCTTATATTGATGTGTATTATCGTTAAGAACATTTATACTTTATATTATATTATGTAATGGAAAATGTAGATTACGTAACCGTTTTAATATTGTAGTCAAGTATGATGAAATTGTTGAGATAATCATACTCTTGATACATACTCTTTGTTGTCATAAAACATCATCTATTTAGAAGTATTAGTCTCTTAAAATAAACATCGGTTTTTTAAAGCAAACATATAAAAATATAATAATAATAATAATAAATTAACCCCTCTGGGGCAGACGTTATCTCATCATGAGACTAACGCAATCTCAGAGGGCAGAGTAACAGCTTTCAAACATCACCTTTGTCTTGTGATATATATTACAGGATAGAAAGAAAGCTTACAAACCGCAGGGCAGCTTTGTGGCGAGCTGAATGTGTGTGGCGACACTGCGGTCCCGAATACTTCAGGGAGTCGGTCAGGGCCTCGTCTCCGGCTTGCCTTTACTGGCTGGTCGGAGTGGATTTCCAAGAGCGCCCGCAGGACTCTCGACTCTGGCTTGCCTTAGTCGGCCGGCCAGAGGGAAGTCGCAAGAGCTATTTGCTCGGGGGTGGAAGTGTCATTCTCAAGGGCGTAATTACGGGGAAACCCGCTCCGGGTCACGAGACCCGCGATGGCGAAACCGGTGCCGCACCGCTCTACACCCCTAGCCGCTCACACCGGTGTTGCCCTCTTGTTGCCTTTATGGTAGAGTTTGTTTGCCTTGGCGGCTATTTGGAGAGGGTCCATCTAGTGAGCTGGCGAGTCACCGTCTGCCCCTTTTCGACGTACTATAAGAGTACTTAGGGTAGACGCCGACATTCATCCATAGTTTTCATCTAAACCTATCCATTAAACACCCATCCCAATAGCCCAGAGTAATTAGTTTCCATATAAGTAGCAATAGGCCCTCACCTGCTGCGGCTAACCCGTGACTGTACTTAATAGTGCGGTGATGGAGGCGCCTCAGTAGGTGTTCCATTACATTCTAGATTAAAACTCTCAAAGGGCCTCTGCGCGTTGGACCTATGTCTCCGTGTACGCCTGCCAAAGGGCCGGGTATTGTTCTTACAAATTAGAATAATACCCGAGAAAGAGAAACAAATAATAATAATATTCTACCACATTCACACTACATTATCTAGTCCCAAAATAAGCAGAGCTTGTACTATGGGTACTAGATAATGGATAAACATACATATATACTTTTTTTTTGTAAATACATACATTTTATACATAGAAACACCCAGACCCAGACAAACATCCATGTACATGCACACAAATGTTTGACTTGAGCGGGAATCGAACCCGCGACCTTCGACATAGCAGTCGCTTACACTCCCGCTACGCCAACCGGCCGTCCATATTAATATAACTAAGGCAAAGACAGTGTCTTATCGTCGACGATTTTGCTTTTGCAACTGTTTCAAGTTTCAATATTGCATTCACACAAATCTCTGCATCTTATAATAACGGTATCGTCAATTAGACTTTGGCGTTGCATTTTCGTTTCTTACTCTTATTGGTTTTATTTGGAAAAGAGAGAAAACAATATCCTGACTAAAGTCAGGATATTGTTTTCTCTTTAAGGTTACTTGAACATATTAATTTACTGAGTTCAGTATCTACGCTAAGTTAAGATTTAATTTTTTCATGGTCTGTAAGCTAAATTGTAATATGAACCAAATATATCTTTGGTACATTATAACAATACACAAAAGAATATAAATATTTAGTCTCGCAAAAATTCATCGCAGTATTTTCAACACTGAATAAAAAAGGACGAAGTATTGTTTAATGCGAGTTAGTACTACGAAGTACGGGAACCTAGGTTCGTTGGCCGTCATATCCGACCACCATTATTATACACTCGACAGGTAAATAACCTAGCGGCACAAAAACCGATGGCGATGTAAAGAGGTACAGAATACGAAGCTTTTTCTCCCCAAGACGTTTATAATACACGGTGCTAAAAGGATAATACCCGCAAAAAGTCTTTGCCTAGTCCCTACGTTATAACCGTATAACAAGCCGGCTAGAAAAAAGTGTAAAATAAAGCCCCGGGGTACACCGGGCCGTCGTACTCGCATGAATATTTTAGTTAAAGTTTGCATAAATATTTTCTACCGTTGTTTTTCCACTACACTTCGTTGTAAATTGGTGATTTTCTACATAATACAAATAGTGATCAGTGTGTGCTAAAATGAGGAGAGCTGGAGCTTTAATTTTAAAGGAGAACGTATAAAATACACCACCATAAATATATTTACTCGTCTATGAAATAAGAAGTACGCTGCAGGCACAGTGCATACTATTGATTACATCCGAAACACTTAAGCAGTTTCTAAGCTAAAGTCTATGTACTACCGTAATAATACAAGAATAGCTTATATGTATTCATAATGTCTGTTGTGGTCATGTTCACATAGTATAAATAGGAAAATCAAACAAGATGATTTGTACACGGCTTGGTTGATAATGTCAATAGCCACATAGGTACATCCGCTTTGTCATAGAATGATTTTACTACCATTGAACCACAAATCACCAATGGTGACACAACCATTGCAATTTTGGTGTGCTTTGTTATGATCAAATCATCATCAACTTATTTTTTGTCCATTTCAACATAAACATGATACTTAGTAGAAAATCAGAACCTAATATTCTCAGACAAATTCGGTTAGACTAGAAAGCGGACCCCGGGTACTAAATGGGATAATGCTAGCAGGATGGTGATGATCAGACGAAAAGTAACTCACAAAGGAGTTGGGACAACAGTAAACTTTATTTGTTAGGGTTGGACGGCCAAGATTTATACTTAAAAAATCTTAAACGTTAGTAGCTATCTAGACAAACGTCTAGTATAAAACACAAAGAACGACAAAATTCAATCCATCTTAAACCGGAATTTCGAAGTTTCAATCACATTCCATTTGAATCGGATGAACTGCAATCAAAATTGATTGCCGACAAGAACTAGTAAAAACTTAGTCTGAGACTTAACTGGAAGTTGGATCTTTACTCTTGTGAGTAATGTTCTGCGTCAGCCGTTGAAGAGTCGTAAGTAGGTATACACTATCCATATATTTCGGAGTACTACCGTTTCGAAAACAAAATTGAGTATATAAGTATAGTTTTACTCTGTTAGGTATCCATACTCATTTTATAAATGTGAAAGGTTGTTTGTTTGTCCTTCTTTCTCGTCGCAACGGAGCGATATTATGGCATAATTTTTTGGTCTTTTAGTTAGGCGGCTGGAAAGTGAGATACGCTAATTTTTACCGCGATAACCGACACCTACGCGGGCGAAGTCATAACTATTGTAAAACACAAAATTCACTTTTCTACGATTATAGATAACTAAGCCAAAAACTATACATTACCAAGGCAATCACGGTAATCATACATACATTATCAAGGCAATCAATATAAATAAACGACAACAAAAATAACCAAACCGAACCAAAATTTTCAAAACCCGCATCCCGCTCCGAGTATGCAGATGTACAGGTGGTTCGGCGTTGCACCGAACCGTATGTACTAGGCGATTTGGTGATATAGAAAAATATTTTTAATTGTGGACTATATAAAGGATGGCTGGTAAATCGCCTAGAAGGGAGGGTGAACTTATGAATATAGGATATTTATAGGAGGCACGCCTTACCTTACAAAATGGCGGCCGCCGGCGTCTTCGATGAGTCGGGCCACAAGCTGATCACTCCACTTGGATCCAGTCCGAAGCTGCACAGATCATTCCACTACACCCGCGGGCGGTTCAGTTCTCGTTTATAGTATAAAATAGCGGCAAAATATTGCGGTGCTGCATGTGTTCGTCGCGGCGCGGAGCTGCGCCAGGACGCAGCCGGTCAGCGGGACGGTTGATTTTTGACTCTATCGCAGCGTCATTGAATTCCGCGACCAATTAGAGCGAGGCGTGCCTTTGGGAAGGCCTTTGGGAGGGAAAGGGATAAAGATCGCTCGTTTTTACACTGCGGTATGCAAAGGAATTTATTAGCTAGGTGTTGACATAATTAACTATCAATGGAAAATATAGATGGCGCTACCATATCCCCCCGGCCATAAAGGGTTGCCTTTAAAAAAAATAAAATTGAACTTAGCTTTGTTGGATGTACTACCGCATAACCCATCAATAGGCTAAGACAGCGATATGATATTAAAATTAATCTAAATTAACTTTAGCGAAACAATTATAACGAAAACTACAAACTAAATACTTAAACTAAGAGGTAGATCTAACTTCAGGCCAGATCTCACTGAATTGGAAGCGGACAGAGACGTACAACAGGGCGCACGTAGCTCCCCTTCGTGGTTTTCACGCTAACAACGCGGGTTGTACCGTCTTTGGTAGTATACAGTTTCTCCACGATGGCTAACGGCCATGAAAGCGGCGGAGCATTATCATGTACTATGACGACCAACGTACCCTCCTGTACAGGGGATGCAGGACTATTCCATTTGGATCTAGCCTGAAGCTGGTGGAGATATTCCGCACGCCAGCGCCACCACAACGACTGCACGAGTTTATCCAGCAGAGCATGTCTCTGGAGCAAGCTTGAACAGTCTGCTTAAGGAGCCGGAAATGACGACACTGTGTTCAGAAAATGTGCAGGGCTTAACGCGGATGGTTCTGCAGGGTCACTACTCAATGCCGTGAGCGGACGCAAGTTGATCAGTGCCTCGACTTGTGCAAGGACAGTTAATAGCTCTTCGTAAGAGAGGATCAGTTGACCTATAACTTTGAAGAGATGCGTTTTACTTACTTCGACCATGCTTTCCCAACATCCACCGAAATGTGGTGATGCTGGTGGAATAAACTTCCAGTCAATATGATCTATGGAAAGTTCTTCCTGAAGACGAGTACGATAACCCGCGACGTGATTTAAACAAGTAACGGGAACAAGTTCAATCAATTTACTAACGCGGTTGGCGACAAAAGTCTGCCAGCAGCGGTGAGGAGAAGAATAAATCCAAGCGAGCACTATTTTGGAGTCAGAAAACGCGTATATTTTATTGATAGGGTAGTGGGGCAAAACTGTGTCTTGAACCTTGCGGAGCAACTGAGACAACAGAAGGGCCGCGCACAACTCCAGTCTCGCAACCGAAATGGTTTTAATAGGCGAGACCTTGGACTTGGCACAAACTAACTGAACCGAGTAGTTAGAACGAATGCGGACTTGCAGATATACGACTCCGCCGTAAGCACGCTCGCTGGCGTCAGCGAAACCTATTAAGTTGATGGTACATCCATCTACCAACCCAAGATGACGCGGAATAGTAATTTGATTGAGCGCGGTAAGCTCAATACAAAACTGGCTCCAAGCGGCGACAATATGGTCAGGGGGTGTTTCATCCCACTCACACTTTGATACCCAAAGTTCTTTGATCAAGAGCTTGGCGTACAAAATTGTGGGAGCCACAAAACCCATTATGTCCCATAGTCGAGCCACTGTGGACAGCATAGTGCGTTTGGTGCACTTATCATCTGGCGGTGAGACGTCAAACCGAAAACTATCACAGGATTTGTCCCAGCGTAAACCGAGAACTTTATGCGGTACAGACTTCTCAAACTCAATGTCTGGAGAAGCTTTATGAGAATCAGGTATGCGTGCGAGAACCTTCTTAGAATTGCTTGTCCATTTGACAAGATCAAACTGGCCTCGCTTGAAAAGCTGAATAAGCTCTTCACAAAGCGAAATTGCTAGCGGAACGGATATGACACTACAGGCGATGTCATCCATATATAAAGCGGAAGTAGCAACAGCTGCTGCGGTGGGAAAGTGATCGGCCTTCATCAGCGATCAACTGGCGAACAACTCGTAACGCGTGATATGGGCTAGACTTGAGTCCAAAACAAACACGATTGAACTGATACACGAACAAAGGTTCCTTATTGTCAAAACGAAAAAAAATCCGTTGAAATCTACATAAAATTTGGCGGCAATCAGCTGACAGAGCGATTTGAAAAAGACGAAAATTTATTATGATGTTAAATAAATCACCCTGTAGATTAGGGCTGGCATGCAAAATGTCATTAATCGACTGACCCAATGTAGTCCTACAACTAGTATCTAAAACCACACGAAGTTTAGAAGAGGTTTTATCTTCGCGAACTACGCCGTGATGCGGGATATAATATGAGGGAAGAGAACTGCCCTCGTTGTTTACAACTACACTCAAAAAACCTTTATTTAGGTAGTCACGAATGACGTCATTATAGGCGCCGCGTAACTTAAGTGATGCATCAAGTTTACGTTCTAAACAATGAAAACGTCTAAGCGCAGCACACGAGTCGCCTAACGAATAAGGGTCACCATAGAAGGGCAACGCCACAACGTATCTGCAACTGTCGTCACGAACAGTGGTAGCGCGGAAATGTTGTTCACACTCGAGATCCTTACGGTAATCTCTTCGAGCTCCCAAAATCGCTTGAGAAGAGAATCAATATTATTTTCTTGAAGAACAGAACAACAACAAGACGTAATATAATGAGAAGTATGTAACGTAGGTACGGTACCCATAATCACATACCCAAATACCGTCCCCCCCGTGGGATCTCCACCTTGTCGTGGTAGGGGGGCTTAGTAACCGTGGATTGGTCACCCGCGGTGAAGCTAAGAGGGATCCAGGAGGGGACGCTCCGCGTGGGCTTGACGGAGACCTGCGCAGGACGCTTCCAAAGGGGCGGGTGCGAGGGACAGTTTTTCTGTCCCTCGCAGTCGGGTGCGGTCGCGGGAGGAGAGGCGTGTCGGTGTTGCGTTGCCGCGCGCCCTATCTCCCGCGACCAAATGGAGGCGCACCATCGTTGCGTCGCGGTGGGGTCGCGGAGGAAGAGGAGATGCGGTGTTGCGTTGCCGTCCTCCCTATCCTCTGCGGCCGCTGAGTGTTTTGGCGGCGGAGCCCAACACCTTCATCCGCCGCCAAGGGGGTTTTGTTCGGGGCCCGCCTGACCATCTGGCGGGCCAATACCCGTCGGGGGGTAGCGAGGAATGTTTCAGCGATACCCGACCCTCCGACATATGGGTACGTGAGGAATACGGGTTGGTTTTTAGTCAGTTAGAGTCTGACAGTCCCTTCGCCCTTCCCCCAGGGCGGAGGAACTCCATGAGGATTTTCCAACCCGACACCAAAAAAAAAAAAAAAACAAAAAAATACCCAAATACCGTCTCAATAGTGGGCGGTAAATTATGTTGCTCACTACGTACAACTTTAGGTAGTAACAAGTGCCCCCCCGTGGGATCTCCACCTTGTCGTGGTGGGAGGGCTCAGTAACCGTGGATTAGAAGCCACCCACGGTGAAGCTAAGCGGGATCCCGGGAGGGGACGCTCCACGTGGGCTTGGTAGAGGCCTGCGTAGGATGCGTCCCATGGTGCGGGTGCGGGGAACAGTTCTGTCTGTCCCTCGCAGTCGGGTGCGGTCGCGGGAGGAGAGGCGTGTGGGTGTTGCGTTGCCCCGCGCCCTATCTCCCGCGACCAAATGGGGGCGCACCACCGTTGCGTCGCGGTGGGGCCGCAGAGGAAGAGGAGATGCGGTGTTGCGTTGCCGTCCTCCCTATCCTCTGCGGCCGCTGGGTGTTTTGGCGGCGGAGCCCAGCACCTTCATCCGCCGCCAAGGGGGTTTCGTTCGGGGCCCGCCTGACCATCTGGCGGGCCAATACCCGTCGGGGGGTAGCGAGGAATGCTTTGGTGAAACCCTACCCTCCGACACATGGGTACATGAGGAGCACGTATAAAAAAAAGGTAGTAACAAGTGCGGAAATATTGAAGCTCCGATCAAAACATCAATGTCTGCTGGATTCGCAAATTCCGCGTCTGCTAGCGGCAATGTCTCGAGATGTGTGAGTAGCGATACGTCCACATTAGCGTTCGGCAATGTGTCCGTAATACGCTCCACGATAAGCGAAGAAATGTTAAAATTAATATTTCTATCAAAACGCGAATGTATTTTAATATCTACGGAACCCTTGCAATGTTTTTCTGACCCCCCGATCCCCTTGACTACTAAGTTAGTATTTTTAAAGTTATCCCACAGTCCGAGGCGTTTGAAACAATCAGAAGTAATAAAGTTACTCTGTGAAGCGCTATCGAGTAAACAACGAACTATATGCGGTCCGTTATTAATATCATAAACGATAACTTGCGCTGTTGCTAATAGAACCGTTTTGGACGCCGTACACTGCGGTTTAGCATCGCGCTGAGCATGACAAGCGCGCGAGGGTTGTCCGCGTGTGTGCGCCGCCAGCGCAATGGACGTCGTACACAACGATACTTCGCACTGAGACGCGGAGAGGGAAGCCACCGTGGCGGCCTGCACCTGCGACGTAGGTAGGCTAGCAATTGGGTCAAGGTTACCGGATTGACTCGACAACGGATAACTTTTATCAAAATGTAATAATGAGTGATGTCGTTGATTACATGAACGACACTTCGTCTTACTAGAACAATCACTCGTTTTATGTTTTATACTTAAACAACTAACGCAAGCTTTGTTTTCTTTTACACATTTGAAACGGGCAGTTGGATTTAAATTATTAACACCGGAATTCAATATTCGAAATTTAGATAGATCTGTAGATTTTAGATTCGTTTTTGACAGTTTTTGACATAAGCTCCACACAAAATATGTCAAACACGACACTAAAATCTACAGATCTATCTATAGTTCGAATATTGAAAATGGCCCTAAAAGCGGGACATTTATAGAAATGGTCGTGTACTATATTACTGCACAGACACTTCTGTGAATTATTATTATTAGATTCCGAGCATGCTACGTAAGATTGCGGATTAGGGACCGAGTTATTATTGCTATTTCGCGATTTATTCGACTTTTGTTCGCTATTGTTATTATTAGACGAGCTAGATGAACTAGACTACGTATTATGAAATATTCGAGACTGATCTTTGATGAAAGAAATAAAACTATCTAGTGTAGGTATTTTATGATTACGTTCCGTCATCTCGAAAGCACGAATTGTTTCAGTGTCAAACATTTTTAAAGCGACTTGAAGAAACATAAAGTCGGAAAGATCTTTTAATTTTAAGTTTTTAAGGGAACTAACTGCGGTGACAAAGTTGTCTATAAACAGCTAGAAATTCGAAACAGACGCGGCACCGGACAATTTAAGATTTAAAGCTTGATCAAAGTAAGTAGACGCTAGAACACGAGTATCTTGATACCTATCAAGTAGTGACTGGAATATGACCTGATAGTTCTCAGCACTGGGTGTGACACCTGCAAATACGGACTGGGCCTTTGGTGACAGCTTACCTATTAAATAGTACAACCTGTCAGCGTCTGTCAGAGAACCATTATCGTGCACTGTAGACTTAAAACTCGCATAGAATAACGGCCAATTTCGTATATTTCCATCAAACGACATAAGCTCAATCGGCGGTAATCTCGGCGCTCGAACCGCTGGTCCGGCATAAACGGGCTGTGCGGAACATCTACCTTCCAATTGTGATTGTATGCGCTTGATGATACAATAAAGATCTTCGAATGAGGTGTACGCCTGACAATTCGGCTGTTCATCAGGATTAATAGAAAGCAATCTTGCGTTATAATCGTCTAACAACTTATGAAAATCTGTTCGAATACTATCTACTGTCATACAATAACTAAGAAATGATTCCCTATTAATATCGGAAGTAGCGGCAGTTTTTGAGCGCTCGTAAATGTTTTGAATACGCTCAAATAAAATATTACGTTTAGTTTCCAAGATTGTCAGCTCTTTTTCTTCCGACATGCATGGCTTCTTCTGTTGCGCCATATTTACGTGGGTATAAGCTAATGAGACCGAATCAAAATAAGAATACCTAAAGTACCTATTATTTTACCTAAGTAGGTGTTTATGCGGTAGTTATTCGTAAGTAAGCAACAACTTTAAGGCAGTGGAATTAAAAGGTGTTGAAATATGGAATTTACAAGACAACTATGATAGTTCCAGTAATAATAATTGGGTAGATATGTCAGATTAGTAGGTAGCTACATAAAAGTATATTACCTACGGAAGCGTGCGGAAGTAACCACGTAATGGGTATGTAAATGGACTAGGAGTATAGCTAGGTGCTATAACTACCTAAGTAGGTACTTCTAGAAGATACCTACGCGAGATAAACGAGAGGTTACGTATAAACGCAAATGAATCCGGCTTCGTACGGACCAAAAAAAATGGTTCGGCGTTGCATCGAACCTTATGTACTAGGCGATTTGGTGATATAGAAAAATATTTTTAATTGTGGACTGTATAAAGGATGGCTGGTAAATCGCCTAGAAGGGTGGGTGAACTTTTGAATATAGGATATTTATAGGAGGCATGCCTTACCTTACAAAATTGCAGCCGCCGGCGTCTTCGATGAGTCGGGCCACAAGCTGATCACTCCACTTGGATCCAGCCCGAAGCTGCACAGATCATTCCACTACACCCGCGGGCGGTTCAGTTCTCGTTTATAGTATAAAATAGCGGTAAAATATTGCGGTGCTGCATGTGTTCGTCGCGGCGCGGAGCTGCGCCAGGACGCAGCCGGTCAGCGGGACGGTTGATTTTCGACTCTATCGCAGCGTCATTGAATTCCGCGACCAATTAGAGCGAGGCGTGCCTGTGGGAAGGCCTTTGGGAGGGAAAGGGATAAAAGATCGGTCGTTCTTACACTGCGGTATACAAAGGAATTTATTAGCTAGGTGTTGACATAATTAACTATCAATGGAAAAGATAGATGGCGCTACCAACAGGTATAACAGAGCATACGACACGCTCTGTACAGCCAGTACTTACTCAAGCTTCTAGGGAGTTCCACGAGAGGTCATACGTGTCATTAGCCAGTGAATATCCATAGCGCTGTGTGCCCCAGGCACGGTTGCCGTTGTGCGCCCTTATTACCGCCCATTTATAACGTGCGGACCGTCCGTGCGATTTTTATATATTTTGCCACCAAGCCACCTACGCGTTATATTTTAAGAGAAAAACGCTCAGTTAAATGCTCTGTATTCTCCTCCCCGTGTGCAACGGGCACGGAGACATTATAATTGGTGTTCTGTGTAAAAAGCTGTTGATGTGATTAGTCTTGTTTCTTGAGCTCTGAATTTTCTAGTGTGCTGCTAAAAGTAGACGTGTTTACTGCAAAATATGGAAGAAACTTCATATAAAGCTCATGCTTACTACTACGTTTCTAGTAATTTCTAGTAGTAGTTAGGTTAAGGAGAGTCATGTATTTTCTACATAGATAAAAAAATCACTAAGTGAATCTTTGACTGCCCTAAAAATAATAATGTCATAAGTGAAAAAGTCAAATCTGTTTCTCTCATCGATACAGGTCAATACATCGCAGTGGTGTACGAATAATTGGAGATTTTGATAATTAAATGTACATACCGAACATCAAACGTTGTCCAACAAAAATATTGTGCGTAGACATTATATATACTGTTATACACTGTTCATCATGTTTGAAAGTCGCCAGAATGTGCTAAACGTTGAGTAAACGGTGGGCGCCCGACGATTGAAACTTCTACATAAACTCTAAAACAACTTAGGGTATCCTATCACTAATGGTCTTCGAGTAATTACTTACTGTAGATACTACACATGTTTGACCCATTCTCATAGTATCAGCCTGCTCTAAACAAATTGTCTTTCCAATCAGTGGTGCCGTAATAAATACGACAATTGTTTATCTGCAACAATGTCCTCTGACCAGTCCCCGGGTTTATCAACATATTTCTGGGGGATATTCTGGGGGATTTTGGAATTCCACAAGGTAGTGCTCTCCTTCTCTGTTTTAGTCTACATTAACAACCTCTGTGGACTCCATATCCCCAACAGTAAAATATTTGCATATGCAGATGACACCGCTCACTTGGTAGAAGGTAGTACCTGGGAGCAGGTGCGTAGCAACACCGAAAGAGCCCTACGAATAATTATGACTTGGTTTACACAGAAAACTAAATATTTAGCTTTCTCTCACTGCTCTTCCTCGCAGCCACCTCATTTCTCCATCAAAGCTCACACCTGCCTGCCCCACCAATCCCTGTACTGTGCGTATTAGTATATTAATCGTGCAGACCATATTAAATATCTTGGGGTTTACATTGATAGTTCCATGAGCTGAAGAAAACACATCGATGTTCTCAGAGGCCGTATCCGCAAACTAATATTCACATTCAAAAATCTTAGATCGGTACTACGAACAGACTCACTAAAAAATGTGTTTTGTGCTCTAGCTCAGACGTTAATAGCATACTGTATTACAGCGTGGGGTGGTACGTTTTCATCCATGTTAATTAACGTGGAAAGAGCTCAAAGAGCGGTATTGAAGGTGATGCTGTATAAACCAATATACTTCCCGACTGATCAGCTATACGAGGAGTGTAAAGTGCTATCCGTACGTAAACTCTTCATTTACCGTGTTATTCTCAGGCAGCACTCATCTCTACCATATACTCCAAATTTAAACGATAACAAACGAATAAAGCACAAAATATGTCCCAATATCCGCCATAGCTCATGTACAGCTACGAGACATCATTATATCCTAGGACCCCGTCTTTACAACGTTGCCAATAATATTATTAATATTTATCCGATGCCTATGACGACATGTAAAAAAGCCGTGTTTAATTGGCTACTAAACCTCTCATACAATGACACTGAAAGTCTTTTACGAAAACCAATGTAATTTATGCACAGACACAACGCTCACACACACACACACACACACACACTCGCACGCGCATACACACACACACCCAAACACACCTTTTTTATTTCTTGTTCCTTAATTATGTATGTTTATCCATTATCTAGTACCCATAACACAAGCTCTGCTTAGCTTGGGACTAGATGGTGCTGTGTGTATGTGGTAGAATATTATTATTATGTGTCTCTGTTACACGGCTATTCTTCTAACATTTAGTGTCAAAAGAATAACCGGAACTTTGAGAGGCTTACACGGGGATATGGATCCAACGTGCAGAGGCCCGTAGAGAGCTTTAATCTAAAATGGGATGGGACACATGCCGCGGAGCCTCCACAACTGCACTACTGAGTACAGCTATGGACTAGCCGCAACATATGTAAGACTATTGTAATATGTGGAGCCTTATTTAATTGGTTTATGGGATTGGGTGTTTGATGGACTTGTAATTATTATGATTCTATGGATGAAAAACGGCACCTGCCTGTAATACTCTAATAGTATCCGTCCGCATGGCAGGTGGTGACTCGCCAACTCACTGGATGGGCCCTTTCTAAACAGCCGCCCAAAGCAAACAAACTCTGCCATAAGGGCAGCCAGAGGGCAACACCGGTGCGAGTGGCTAGGGGTGTCGAGCGGTGCGGCACCGGTTTCGCCATCGCGGGTCTCGTGACAACGGAGACCCGGAGCGGGTTTCCCCGTAGTTACGCCCTTGAGAATGACACTTCCACCCCCGAGCTAGTAGCTCTTGCGGCTTCCCTCTGGCCGGCCGACCAAGGCAAGCCAGAGTTGAGAGTCTTGCGGGCGCTCTTGGAAATCCACCCCGACCAGCCAGTAAAGGCAAGCTGGAGACGAGGCCCTGACCGACTCTCTGAATCATTCGGGACCGCAGTGTCGCCACACACATTCAGCTCGCCACAAAGCTGCCCTGCGGTTGTAAGCTTTCTTTTCATCTTGTAATAATTTTTTTGTTTATATTTTACTCGATGAAGGTGATGTTTGAAAGCTGTTACTCTGCCCTCTGAGATTGCGTTAGTCTCATGGTGAGGTAACGCATATTATTATTATTATTATTAATTCACAATTTTATATTTGTATAATGTACCATTGCTCAATCGTTTAAGTCTGTACAAGTACCTACAATTAATTCCTGACATTTGTAAACTTTAAAGGGTGGAGGCCTGATGTCCTAAAATACAGGTTTCGACTTAGCTTAGGCATCAGTCTCCCACATTCGATGAGTCAATTGTTTATTATAAGTTTAGCATTAAGGTCTGTTGATGTAATGTGGTGAGAAAATAAATAAATAATTATTATTTCTTTTTTTTTGCACATAGTTTTTTGTTAGGCAAAGTTTGACGTATAGTGTTGAAGGTTCAATTAAGACAATCGCTATTAAAAATTATGTGTAACACGCCTTATAAAATTTTAATATGGCAATTTTTTTTTCAAACTACACCTTAACTACGAGCTTGTTAAATGGCAGTAGAGCCTTACTGATTTCAGCATGAATGGGCCGGCTCGACCGCAGAAGTACTACCCTCTCACAGAAAATCGACGTAAAGTAACAGTACCTAAACTGTTGCGTTTCGTTCGGTGAGTGAGAGTGCCGGAGGCCCTATCCCCTATTCCTTCTCCCTCATCCAACTCCTCATCCTATCCCTTTTCCCACACCCAAGGGGCGGCAACGCACTTGTGACTCTTGTGGTGTTGCTTGTGTCCATGGGCGGCGGTAATTGCTTACCATCAGGCGATCCGTCTGCTCGTTTGCCGTCTATTACTATTAAGTACTATACTATTGTTTTGACTCAACTGGACTTGGACATAAAGTACATAGATATTATACTTGCAAATATATTTGGTACATAAAATGAAGCATAATAAATCTAACATGATCCATCAAATCTAAACACATGTGAACTAGAAAGTGAAGCCAAGCGTTATGACAAAAATCGTGTATGCAAGTAATGCAACCGTCATGACGCTAGGACGATGATGAATTGAAGCATAAAATACAGCATCGTTTTGAATAGCTTCTTTGATCCTGGGACATAAATTGCACCTTAAGTTTACTACCGAATTTTCCTGTTGGTTATTTTTTTATATCTGCAGGTGGAAATGTGTCCTATTCTCAGCTTTCCTCGCCATGGAGCTAAAATTATGAATACAGTCTATTCTCATGCTTTCTTGTGGGTTTAAGGGTTAATCCCTTAAGAATTTAATTTAACTTCGCAATGGACTTCTCTTACTTACAATCTATCTACCTGACAAATTTCTGCTTTAAGAAATCAAGTAATTGTTAAGAGTTCTTGGTTAGTCAGATAGTCGCATCATCTTCATCAGCCTAGTGATATCCCGGTTGCATCCGAGACTTACGCCTTGGAGCCCGAAGTCTGCTTAGTCAGATACTGTATTATCAAAAAGCTAAAGGCTACAATATACATACCTAAGTATATTACTTTTGACATAAGTCATATCATCACCTCTTCTAGCCAATTCTAAAACAAGATCAATGCAATATCTACAAATGACTCTAAACGTGAATAGATAAAATCTCTCAATCTACATTTTCATCAGGTGCAGTTTCCACTTACATCTCGGCTCTGTTAACATATATAAGTACAAAGAACTCAACACATATTGAAAACCGCATATTTGATTCCGTAATGCACATTTACGACGGAGCTCGCATAAAAACTGACTATATTGAAATTCTAAATATTTTCCTTGCTACCATAATATGTATGCCAATGTAGTTGTGGAAACGCTGTCCAGCGATATATCATTTTTGAATTATGAAGATGGCAAACGTACGACCCACTTGTTTAGCGATTACTTTCAGCATGAATATTATGCATGCTGCACTATGCGAAAGAGAGATAATGTTACTCATTGCACTGACACCAGTGAAAGAAGAGGGAAAGGTAAAGGAGTAATATGTAGCAATGCTATGTATATATGGTGAAGTGAAATTACTTGACAAAACGGATGATGTCGTAATTTTATTAGTGTTATAATTACCATCTTCACTCTCCAGTACTTTTGAAGCAATATCGTAATGATTTCATCTTATCAGTCTTTTGCAGCCACAGCTTGACATAGGTCCTGCCAGGGTACGCCATAAGACCCGATTTCGTGTTTTCGTCATCCAGTCACTATCATATCGTGATAATAGGATCAAATTAGCCTTTACAAAAAACTACACTTTGGGCGCTTAAATAAAATGGCCAATATTTATGGGTATAAATAAAAATGTCTCAGATTGTAACTCCGACACAAATGCCACACAAGCATTCCTCAAGTGATTGTTTGATCTTACACATAAGTACTCGTATCTTAACGTTTCCTCCTTCCAGTCCATCCCTATCAGCAAACTAAGTAACATATTGCTGCCCTAATACATCACCCGGGAAGTCAGAACCTCATAATTAACCAAAAAAGCAGCATTACGCCCACATTGACCATGTCAGATCGGTTAAGGCTGTGATTGGACAGGGCAACATTTTTGTCGGATCAGCGCATCGCTCGGCCCGACAAATGTAGTGGAAAGATAAAGCAAACGGGACACGACTGCCTTCAACGATCCCACCACGGTCTGGCTCCCATTATGTTGTGCGACCGTACGTTATATTTAAACTCACTCTTATCTCCACATGTTGAGCTATAGTGTAAAAAGGGTTTTATGGCTGTCAATAAATATTGGTTATAAGCGAGCAAGTTAATTAAATTTGATATTGGCTGCTAACACCATGAAATATGGTAAGCTAATACCTTAAATACTTTGGATGTTTAGCTGCTGTAAATACAAACGGGATTGTTTTTGTTTAAACAAAGATTTCACCGATTTTAGCTCATTCCCGTGATTTTATTTAATATTTTTAAGAGGCTTAAGTTCTAAAACAAACAATGCTATTGCTGTGGCAGATTATTGGTCGCACTCTATTTAAATCGCTATTGACGCGAAAAGAAGAAGAATAGAACTGTGAATTAGGTATCTTATGCATGTTTAGGTCAAAAAGTTAGTTATTTTCAGTAAAAACTGTCCTTATTTGCCACCAAATGTTGTTTATTTGTTATGATCTCGCCGATTACACCCACAACACATCGAGTATTGGCAAGGCGACAATTGTCCCGATGCACCAAACGTACAACCAAACAATTTAATTTGGATATTGAGAGCCGTATTTAATTTGAACGGTAGTGCTCTACGTTACATATAAATTGAGCTTAAAGATAAATTTTGAAAAAGGTAATTGAAAGAAAAACAATGTGTATATTCTGATATTATTGTGTACCTATTACGGATCAAGTAAAAACATGACTAATAATTTACAAGAAAAGTTTACTTTCAGTTCCTATCACACATTCTATTAATTTAAGAAATAAATACTCAAATTATTATGCAATATTTGTTTCTTTAGAAGTATATTTTAAATGTAAATTGTAACAAGGTGTATGAAAATTTACTTATATAACTAATTGTTGCATACCTAATGAGGTAAATTGTGCTGTACTGTTAAGTTGTTAAGATCTTTGTAATAAACAGTTTGAATTTGAAACCAATGTACAACTTAAGGAATCCAGAATTGAGCTCGTCGGGACAACTGTGTTTCTAGGTATTATGCTTGATACCAAGCTTCAATGGGGTCCGCATATAGAAAGACTTTCGGGCAAACTTAGTTCTGCAGCTTATGCAGTTAAGACAATTAGACGCCTTACAGATATAGATACAGCTAGAATGGTTTATTTCAGTTACTTTCATAGTATTATGTCTTATGGGATTCTGAAGAAAGAAAGAATGCTGCAGACCTTAACACAATATTCGTTCTACAGAAAATAGCAATAAGGGGCATTTACAACCTCGGTCCTCGTGTTTCTCTAAGAGTAAAGTTTAGTGAGATAGGCATTCTAACTGTTGTATCGCAATATATATACGATAATCTGTTATATGTCCACAAGAATATTGACAAATTTAGTAAAAAAAGTGATCTTCACACTGTAAATACTAGACATAAGTATAATCTTGTAGTTCATAGCACCCGCCTCCACAAAATAAGTAACTGTTTTATGGGGCAGTGTATACGCTTTTATAACAAGCTCCCACTTAATATAAGAAATTTAACAATAAATAAATTTAAGATTATTGTTAAAACTAAATTGTGTTTAAAAGCTTATTATAAAATTTCCGATTATATAGATGACAAAAATGCTTGGGATTGAGCTGCTCTAATTCAACATAAAAATACATACTTGTAAAAACTGATAAATTTAAAATTGACGTTTCGTAAGCACTTTAAACAAAGTTTATACGAAATAAAGAATAATTTCATTTCATTTCATTTCAAATTTATCCGTTTATTTATTCTTTAAGCGCACAAATTCCTTTTTTGAATATTTCTATGTAAGTATTCTATGTCACTTGTAGAGATAAGGGATGTGAATTTACCGTTTCATTCCGCAATCACAGAAACGCAAATAACAACTGCCAGGTGTCTTTGAAACACACGGATATCTGTTTGAAAGAAACAGTGCACGAAGCGACGAATAAAAATGTAGAATTTCTAATTTAAAAGGAACATAATGACAAACATTAATAACACTTATGGCGTAATGCCCGCTGCGCCGCGTGCTAAGAATGTGATGCCCATATTATTAAACTCTGGTATTCTTTCTGCCCGTTGTTTAAATAGTCGTAGAAATTGCCCATGGTACAGGACATGGTAAATGAATAGAAAACATTCAATTTAATGCAATTCAATCAGCCTATTGGTTATGATTTTTATTCAGATCCTTTTACTTAAACAAAAAATGTAGTTATAATCAGCCTATACGGTTCAGACCACATAAAACATCTGTTTATAATAGGAACTTTTTAGGCATGGCACCCAAAATATGTGTTTTAGAAAGCGACAATATAAAACTATTTAAAAAATAAGTAAATGACATATTCGTAAATAAGACATATTACTCAATTAACGAATATTTAAATGATAAGAATATTAATAGATAATGACATTTTTAATTCTTATTTTCCTTTTTTTTTTAATTTTTGTAAATTCTTATTCTATGTATAAGCAATTTATGATTGTTGTTGATGATATGATTGAATTTTGTTAGAAACTTTGCATGCCTATAGTTGTAGAACATAGTGAACTGCGCATTCACTCAACATAAATACTAATGTACCTATGTTCAGTAATAAATGATTATGATTATTGCAGTCCACTGCTGGACATAGGCGTCTCCCAACATGGTGAAAAACATGCTGCAATGTAATTGAGCACGATCATCAGAATTAATTTGTACAATTCTATTACGTGGTGAAATATAAAAATATACTTAATATCTAAGCGCCAGTAATGGCACAGTCTGGTAATTAATTCACAGCCGTACAGCGTCAAATTTTCGTTCACACTGTTGATTCAGGTGAAAATTAACTAAATACACACAGTAAATGTTGAATGATTTATACCCATATAACGAACGTACGACTTTAGTATATTATTATTGCTTTTATTATAAAATTATTGCATTAGCCTAATAAGATTAGATTAAGGGCACTTTTACCATTTCGACCCGAAAACTTACATTTTGCTTATACCTAAAGTGCCCGTTCGACCCTCTGCCTAACACCGTGTGCCCGTTCGACCTCATTTTTACATCTTCGTATAAAAAGCCAAAGTACAATCGTGTACAAAAGTGAGACACTTTAATAAACATCAAACACAATACGATAAATCAATACTTTTAATCAAAAATATAAAATCGACTGCCTCGTTGGTCTCGCGGCATAAATGTGCACGTGAGATTGGGAGATCTCGGGTTCGATTCCCGGGTCGGGCAAGGTGTTATTGGGTTTTTCCGTTAGGAAATTCTCAGTAACAGCACGGAGTCTGGTAATGTGCCCGGTGCGGCAATACGGCTCACCCCCTATTACGTGGGACCTTAATATTCATGGCGAAATGTGGGTGTAATATTACACCTCTGCCTACCTCTTCGGGGATACAGGCATGAGTTTATAAAAAACTAAAAAAGTAAAAACAACAATGTTTTATTGCGAATAAAATGATCTATTCCAAGTAGATCACGTATTTTCTTATTTTACTGGTGATAGAAATGGTATTACATAGTATACATGCATGTTATATTGATTCAGTACCTATGCTAATATCCCAGTGTAAAAGCGAAGACTGAGGTCCTCGCCTTAATTTTAGCATATCTCTGAGGAGATATCCTAAAATTAAGGCGATAATAACTGAATTTGAGATCATATAATTGTTAAAAAAAGTAAAAGAGATATGAATCACAGATATACATAATATGAAGTTGCAGTAAATCAAAATACGGTCATACTTATAATATTGGAATTATGATTTTGTAAATATAAGATAACTTTGTATTTTACATATTTTTAATCAGTACAAAAATTACAGTCTTGTTTGTAAATATAAATTAAACAATCTTAAGAGTATAAGTCAAATAACCGCTTGACCGCTAGCGCCAATTCGCCGAATTCACTTGACCGCTCACGTTCTAAACAAAATGTCGCGCCGCCGCTCGCCAGATGGGCGCGCTAACATAAGCATTTATTGTTGATAAGTCGGTAGCATGAGTAAGTTGAAGTGATGTTTTTCTTCAACCTTATCAATGACTCTTTCAAGTCGTATGAATTCTTTGTTGATATTTACTTTCTAATTTATTATACTTAGCAGCGAACATTGACTATTTTTGAAAAAAACACTTTGTGTATTTTAAACAGAATTATTTTAAAAAGTAAATCGATGACATACATATTTTATGAGTTTTAACTGTAGAGGGATTCTATCTACACCGAATTAAATAAAAAAACATGTATCATAGTATAAAAATATTTAATTACACGCATACGATAAGCACGTAATCACGGAGCGCGCGAAACAAAGAGTGGCATTTGACATTATTTTTTCGTTCCGGGTTAACGATTTTAAGACTCGCTTCGTATTTTTAGCATGAAGAAATGTTCAATGATTTGAATAGAACAGAAAAAAAGAATTTAAAACATTACGTAATAGAAAGAAACAGTACATTCAGACCGAGTATAGCGCTGTAACCAAAAAGGGAAAATAGTCACTTGTGCGCGGTCTACGGCATTTCGAAAAAGGGAAAATAGTCACTTGTGCGCGGTCAAGCGGTTATTGTATATAAATCACAGATCACTTATCAAACCCAGACTTATCCTAAACATATTTATTATTATTTTTATAAGTTCCCTAAATAAAAAAAAAATACCAAAATAATGTATATTAAGGGTATAAGTGAAATGTATATAAATTACAGATTAAAATCAAATGTATCCTCAACATAATAACTATTATTTATGTAACTTTCGCAGACAAAATAAATTTATAAAAATTATATTTATTATGCTTAACATGGTTTAAATAATAAATTTCGTATGTGGTTTAGCAATCCCATAACAGTATTGCCCTAAAATGAGCCTAAAACTAAACAAAGTCAAGTATAATATTGACAATAAATGACATATCAACTATTAAAATCACAGGCAGTCTTAAAATTTACTTAGAACCTATCTAATACATAATAGACGGAATCATTGTTAAAATCAGTGGAAGAACATAAAGTTATGACAAAATTAACATACATAGGTAAGCAGCTTCTCTAAACAATGGCCAATACTTATATGATTGCTTTCTAATTGCTCTAGAATTCTTCGAGCACCTTGTTGATAGTCAGCCATTAAAAAGTCGTTGTATTTTAAAGGAACTTCGACATCTGTAGCCTTTTTGGCCTAATATTACCGATACCAAATTCTTTTCTGCGACGATTATAAAGTCCAAGCTTCACGTTACTAAAATCTACCTTTATTCTTTAGTTGATTAACGCCTTCATTATAGATTGTTTGTAGTGGAAGAACTCCTTTTCCAGATTGAACTTTCCATTTACTTAATTCCTTCTTTATTTCATTGCCAGCTTGATCGAGTACACAATTGTTTGTATGACTGACCTTTTTCACAACGGTATTTCCTTTAATTGTTAATTGTAATTGTATTGTAATTCCATTTATATTATCTTTTTTTATAGTACTGATAACCGTCATTTAGCAGAATCTCACCACCTCTGATAGATGTCACGAAACAAAGTTCTTGCGGTCCATCTATATTATGCCGACTTGTTGAAGCAACTGGTTCCATTTAAGACATTGCTTACCAGCAATTATTTTTTTTTGATCTGAAATAGGCCGATAAAATATTATTTTTCTTTCCAAAAAAGTAATAAGTAATTCTAACATGAGGTAAAATTTTATATATTGAGTAAACTAAAGCTTAAGAATCCAAGGCCATATTAGCTAACTTCTGAAGTGGGTTCATTTAATAAGTTGGCATAGAAGACCAATATTATAAATTATATATTATATAATTTATTTTTATATAATTATAAATTATATTTATATAAATATAAATTATATAATATATAATTATAATTATAAAATATAATTATAAATTGTATTTGCCGTGTGGTTGACGGCATAGAATACAAGTGTCACCTCACACATCTTCCCGTGGGTGTCGTAAGAGGCGACTAAGGGATAACACGATGCAAATACCATCTTTGCGTAGAGACGGAAAACTTGACATCAAACCTGCCTCGACTAGACTGCCTCGTTGGTCTCGCGGCATAAATGTGCGCGTGGGATCGGGAGGTCCCGGGTTCGATTCCTGGGTCGGGCAGTGTTATTGGGTTTTTCTGTCACGAAATTCTCAGTAGCAGCACGGAGTCTGGAAATGTGCCCGGTACGGCAATAGGCTCGCCCCTTATTACGTGGGACTAAAGTATATCTGGCGAAGAGTGGGTGTAGAAATACACCTCTGCCTACCCCTTCGGGGATAAAAGGCGTGACGTTATGTCTATAAATTATATAAAGATAAATTTGACACCGGGTGGAAATGAATGAATTAATTATTATCAATTTGGTGGAATGTTAGATTCCTCCAATAATATATTTAAATTAAGTACTTTAAATTTATTTTACAATTTAACAGTATTTCAAATAGTAAATTTTTTAGTAGAGATCAATTCATCCGTTAACTATTCAGACAAAATTACCAAGAAGAAAACCATTATAATAATAAACGACAAAACAAAATCACTTAAACATGCAAAAGATAAATTATTTAATACTTACCAGTTAGTACACTTTTACCGCACGGATTATTTTTTGGCACACTTATAAACAACTTAGCTACAACTAATTGTAAACCAATGCAAAACGTTACTGTTTTTTTTCTGATGGCTTGCGATTCCTATTGTCTTTGCCCCGCACTGCACCCCTCTCGAACTACTCGCTGCACCCCGGAGCGTGGGGAAAGACCGAGCTTAGACGCGAGTTTGCCTTGTGTATGAACAAAAGAATTATGATTCACTTTAGACTGTCTTTTTTAGTTATAAAACCTTTTACATATTATTTACTTTGTATACTATTACAGTATACTACCTAATACCTAAGTGTTAATGAAGGTTTCCGAATTATTATTATTTTAATACACTTATACATCAAAATAATCCAAACTTCCAATGTGAAGAAACGAGTACTATTTGTCGCTAGTGTGCCTCTACTTCCTTACGCTAATTCAGTGTTAACTGCAATACAGTTGTATTGCAGTTAACACTTTTCTACATAACTGTACTTTTTTAAATAAGTAACATTAAACTAGTACTAAATAAACACATATTATGTTGTGGGTCGAACGGGCACTAAAAAAAGAGATCGAACGGGCACTTTTTAATGGGTTTTATTTTTTGGGTCGAGTTGGTACTAAAAAAGAAGTCGAACGGGCACATTAATTATTATATTTTAAAGAGGGTCGAACGGGTACTAAAAATGAGGTCGAACGGGCACTTTTGTAATCGGGTCGAAATTTGCGGGTTGCGGAACGGGTACGTAGCCAAATTTGTATTATTTATGAATGTCCATTTTCTATTTTTTATTCATCATCAAGTTTCCGCTTAGATACTAATTCAGTTCCCAAAAAAAAATGCTGCTAGTTTAAATTAAAACGAAGCTTATTACTGACATATTAATATGCTACATTTTACTTATTACGATACTCCTTATTAGCTGCCAACCCATTATATATGTTACCCACTCTAATTATTTTTAAAACTTGTATTCGCTTTACTTAGTTGCCGCATTAAATACATGCCTTTTTAATTTATTGCTCTTTTTGTACTTGATGCCCATTTCTTTCCTTTTTCCCTGAGAATTACATGATTTTTGTCTCTTCATCTACAATTCTACTCGACAGTGACGATGTTAAAATTTCAGTTATTTCACTTCTCACACATTTTATTTGTCAAGTTGCTAATCTTTTCATCGTGAAAGCAGGTAATTTTAACAATTTTAGAATATTCTGTCTGGGTGTTTCTATGTATAATATTATGTATGTATTTGCAAAAAGAAAAGTATATATTTATGTATGTTAATCCATTGTCTAGTACCCATAGTACAAGTTCTGCTTAGTTTGGGACCAGGTGGTGTTGTGTGAATGTGGTAGAATATTATTATTATATTAATTTGTATAACGATATGTATTATCTAATACACAATCGCAAAGACGCCTTTGAGATGTGGTGATTTTGTAGACTGCTTTCACTAATGAATCCATTCTTCGGGTACTGGGCATCAAAACAAGGCTTTCCACTGTTTGCCTGCGGAGAAATTCTGGAGTTCTTTGGACTTGGAACAACTTATGGTGACTGGTAACTATTAACTATTTGATATTTTTAATAGATAGATTAAAGTTGACGGCAAGCGCCCAAGAGGACGTAGTCCCATAAGGTAATCTGACCAGGTCCAAGTTGCACGACGCTCTCCATGACGCCAAGGACAGACACAAATGGCGAAACATCGTGAAGCAAATAGTTGCATCCCAGCAGGGGAATCACGACCCTCAGTCATGAGGAGAATGACTCGAGGAGGAGGAGGATGTATTAATACATAGAAGTACAAACCATTCGTAAACTGTCCGGTGCTACGGGACATCTTAGTGTCCGGTACTACGGCCCCGAAAACCTTCTAAATTACGCGTATTCTATAAAAGCGTCCGTGTGGTGACGGATTTAGAATACGAAATGTCACCACCCCATATCATCCCATGGGTGTCGTAAGAGCCGACAGAGGGACCATATTATGCAGAGAACAGCCCTGTAAGAGAAGGAAAACTTGATACAAACCCTATACCAACCCGTTTGGCCAGCGTGGTATAGTAGGCTAATTCCTCCTTACAAAGGAGAGGCCTAGTCCAGCAGTGGACTGTTAAAGGCTGATGAAGATATAAAATCTATAAAGAATATTAGGAAAATCTACCATATTTTACGAATCTCGATGGCACACCTTATTCAGTGACATATTAAAATAAATCATATAGAATAATTGCATAAGAGTAGCGTGACGTAATGCTTTGCCGCCATAAACAGCAAAATGCTGGTACCACTGTGCCCAGTCGCAGCACTGAAAAACCGCGTTGCGTGATCCTGTATTGATACGTTATCCTGCGGGAACGATTTAAAAATATGTGGAAGATTACTTGTCGAGATATTTAGTGTAGGTGTCCGGCGCTAGGTGCAATCCGGCGTTACGGGACTTCCCCCTATAACACTCTTTCACTCTACTATAAATATTTACAATCTTCAACAGCCGGCAACCCTTATTTGCGGCCGGATTTAATTAGGCAACCAAATATAATAAGAATAAGAAAAAAAATTTCTTTAATTTGATATATAAATCACAAATGAACGTTATGAACGTATAAATGTATCGAAATCATACCTGGTTACACCTGGCTGCGAAGAAGTGCGGCCAGGTGAACAATGGCAACCGTGATTTTTCAAGAATCTTTATATGTATAGCCGTGATGTAGACAATATTTGACTTATAAAACCAGAGAACGAATCTTCCAAAAATCAATTAACAATAATTTAATTAAAAATTCTTGCGGCCAAAGTTTAATAGGCAACCTAGTAGATATGTATTCTCCTTATCATAAATATACTTAAAAATTTGGTTTTAAGCAAAAACTCGATGAGTGCACTAATTTGTCGCGGGATCTTAGACTGTTAGGGTGGCTACTATGTATCCAATCATCATCATCATCATCTCGGCCTAGAGACGTCCACTGCAGGACATAGGCTTTCCCGAAGGCTCTCCACACAGACCTTAAGCCACCTGCATCCTACCGCTGCCCGCGATCGTAGCCAGATCGTTGGACCAGTATGAATCCATTAATTCAGTATATATTATCATTAATCCGGTTCAGTTGAATCCGATATTGCTCTAAAGCTATAACGGGCAGTGATATTTTACTTAAGATTAATGTTTCGTTGCACACAAAAGTTATAATATATTCATGCGCCTCTCAACCGTAGTGTATGAGTTCGTAGTTATAAACGATATTAATATTTTACTTGGGATTATTTTAGAGTATTGTAATATTTTACGTTGGTTACGTTATTTTATGTTAACATAGCAGTGGTTGAATGCCTTAGGTTGAAGAGTTTTGCATTTCGACGGATAAATAATCGCTGGTAAACCTGGTACTGTAAAAACAATTATATGTCTTATAGGGAGAAAACATTAAATGAATTCATTGCACAATGATGTGACAATAAGATTATACAAGGTAAGTGAAAGGTTTCTATTTTTAACCCTTTACTCTAACTGTTTTATTTTATTCCTACTAGGACAGCACTCAACCAACGGAAGCAAAACGCAAAGAAGACCCAAACTTGAAACTAAAATTTGTTGATATCATTTATTAAACAGTATAAGAGCGACATAGCTCGTTTTAAATTATAGGATTTACAGCGAGTAAGCGAACTTTATATTGTAATTAGATTCCAATTTTGGAACTTGATCAATAAAGTTTACCCACAATCCCATAGAGTTGCGGCTACTAATAATTGTAATTTATATTTTACTATCTCTTTATATTTTGCTGTGTGGTTGACGGCATAGAATACAAGTGTCACCACCCCCTATCTTCCCGTGGGTGTCGTAAGAGGCGACTAAGGGATAACACGATGCAAATACCATCTTTGCGTAGAGACGGAAAACTCGACATCAAACCCTATATGACTGCTTCGTTGGTCTCGCGGCATAAATGTGCGCGTGGGATCGGGAGGTCCCGGGTTCGATTCCTGGGTCGGGCAGTGTTATTGGGTTTTTCTGTCACGAAATTCTCAGTAGCAGCACGGAGTCTGGAAATGTGCCCGGTACGGCAATAGGCTCGCCCCTTATTACGTGGGACTAAAGTATATCTGGCGAAAAGTGGGTGTAGAAATACACCTCTGCCTACCCCTTCGGGGATAAAAGGCGTGACGATATGTATGTATGTATGTATTTTACTATCAAGTTCTCGCACCCAAAATAGATACTTATTCATGCACCCTCTAATCCCAGTCCAACCCTGCGGTCCATCGGTCCGTGGTTGCGGCCAGTGATATTTTACTTTTGCTAATGGATTTAAAACTGAACCCACGCCTCAAGAATGAGCCGTTATCATTAGTTTTCATAAGCCTGTTACGCTTACTGTTATTGCTTATGTTTTATTCACAATGACTAGCGCCTCTATGAATGAATTGGTTTTTGCTTTAGTCTGTATTGCTGTGTTTATATTTTGCTAGGTTTGGACTATTTATTTAAAAGTAACTAAGCATGCGTACATACAGCGATGCGTGCGAATTTCCATGTGGAGGCCATTGTGACAGTGAGATATCAATTAAGTTAATTAGAATCTCAAATTGATCCAAGAGTGCCCCCAGGACTCTCAACTCTGGCTGGCTTTGGTCGGCCGGCCAGAGGGAAGCCGCAAGAGCTACGAACTCAGGGGTGGAAGTGTCATATTCCGTTGTCACGAAACCCGCGATGGAGAAACCGGTGTCGCACCGCTCGAGCAGCCACTCGCACCGATGTTGCCCTCTGGATTCCTTTATAGCAGGCTTTCCTTACCTGGGTGGCTATTAAGAGAGGACTCATCCAGCGAGTTGGCGAGTCACCACTTGCCTCGCAGACGGATGCTATTAGAGTATCAGGCAGGTGCCGTTTGTATCTGTAGTTTTTATCACCAGTCCATCAAACACCCATCTTCATAGCCTAATTTGATTACATTCCACATTTACACAATAGTCCTACACGTGTTGCGGCTAGTCCATAGCTTAACTTAATAGTGCAGTTGTGGAGGCTCCACTGCACGTCGCCCATCACATTTAAGATTAAAACTAAGTAAGCCTTCCAAAGGTCCGGTTATTCTTTTAACACCAAATGTTAGAAGAATAACCGTGTAAAAGAGAAATATATAATAATATTCTAACACATACACATAATACCATCTAGTGCCAAACTATGTAGAGCTTGTACTATGAGTACTAGACAATGGATAAAAATGCTTACAATATTTTTTTGTAAATACATACATACCAACATATTATACACAGAAACACCCAGACGAAGACAAACATCCATGTTCACGCTAGCAAATATTTGACTTGAGTGGGAATCGAACCCGCGACCTTCGGGGTTGCATTCGTTCACACTCCCACCATACTAACGGGTCGTCAAATAATGGTATCTTGACGATTTTAAATAAAAACATCAAGTTAAAATATGATATTATCACACAAATAAATGTTTGAGTGTATGTAGTAATAAAATAGAATGATGTTGTGAATTATAACAGAGCACCTGAAGCTCGGAGTGTGTCATGGCTTATACGAAAATCAGAATTTATTAGCCGCCACATTACCGAGACGTACTTAAAAATGCTTTCAAGATGTCGTGTAGCCTGACGGTAGTCGGTACGCGGTACGCTGTACCCTTCCAGCGAACTTATAATTTTATATTTTAACTTATAAAATATATGTACCTGAAATATTTATGATGTGTAAATAATAAATTCTTCGGTACCATATGCAAGACTTTTGAGCTTTATTTTTGATATGATTGAGTCCGTGTGGTGACGGATTAAGAAACTGATTGTCACCATCCCATATCATCCAATGGGTGTCGTAAGAGCCGACAGAGGGAGCATATTATGCATAGAACAGCACTGTAAGAGAAGGAAAACTTGATACTAACCCTATGCCAACCCGTTTGGCCTGCGTGGTATAGTATTCCAATTCCTCCTTTCAAAGGAGAGGCCTAGTCCAGCAGAGGCCTGTTAAAAGCTGATGATGATGATGATGAACTTTGGCTCTTAATTAACCGGGTACGCGAAGTAGTTCCCTCAGGACGCGGGTGAAACCGCAAAAAAAATCAACAGACATCGAGTTTATCGTATTTTGATACTGATCGTTAATGGCTAAACCCATGTGATGACAACTCTAGACAAAAAGGGTAAAAGCCAAAACTGTCCTTGGTCTACGTGATCAAATTCTCTTTTCTGTCTCATTTCCGTTATAGGAAAGGGAGATGGCTATGGCATAAAATAAATCTGCAGGAGAATACCTTCTGCTACTTAATGTCGATCATTTGTGGGTGAGTGTAGTCGATACGGTTCATACTGTCACCAGCCCAGTGGTTCTAGAGTACTGCCCTTTAACTTGATTTTAATAAACTAAATTATTCATATCTTATATTTTATTAGATTCATCATATCAGCTTTAATAGTCCACTGCTGGACTAGGCCTCTTAGATTAATATTTTAAAACTATTTTTTTCATGATCAAGAAAGGGTTTGCTTTATTTATAATCAGTCGAGCTAAAAACATTTCGGTACTAAAAATTACCTAAAACCTTCTCATTCAAGAACTTTAAATTTTAAAATTATGTTAATTTATTATAGAAACCATAACATAATATTTAGATATACTGACAGCTGAGATTAGGCGGGACTTAAAATGAAAATGAAAAGTCTTCAAAAATTACCTGCCATTAAAGATAAGATCGGCAGTTTAAAACGAACGATTCATCAAAAGTTTATCTATATTATAAGTTGAGGCTTCAACGATAAGGCGCGACGATTGCGAGACGGTTGTACGACGCTTGTTTGCGAATCGCGGTATTACCATACCGAGTCATCCCCAGCCCTTTTAGTGCTTGCAATAAAACAATTACAGCCGTCTTCAGCACCAAGATTAAACAATTCGTGTTTGTTTCATGCCTACGCTGCTATTTGATTTTCGAATTACAAGATATTCTAATGAGTGCCGCCATTGTCAGTGTGAGTAAGTAAATATGAAATTTTTATCGTGTGTGTCTATAATTTATTCAGTTTGTAATTGGAGAATGAAGCAAAAATGAATACGTGTTAGTGTGTGGTTTTGATTAAGAGTGGAATTAATTATAGACGTGGGAGGATAAAAGGTAAAATCTACATTCGGTTTATAGTAAAATTCAGAAGGTCCAATTTATAGATTACTAGCATAGAATTAATTACTAGCATGAGGGTTTTGTTTTGATACTGAATAACTAATGACTGAAAAGTCATGGAGTATGATGATGTTGTTTAAACCACTTGTATGTTATAAGTAAAATTGTGTTTGCATTCTATTAAAATTGTCTTGAATTCAGATGTTAGAGTTTTTAGGACCGAATATTGGCGTGAATTGAACTTGAGACCTTACTATTTGTGGTGGTTACCTTTGGTGTCGGCGGTCACCAATTAGACAAAATGCAATATGGTTCTTTGTTTTTAGGAAAACTTGATACTTAAATTTAATACATATTTACTATATCAACAAAACTACGATCAAGAACCATTTTCACAACTAATTTGCAGACTTAGTATTATTTTTAATGGGCACTTTAATCAAATATCACTTTCGATATACCATAACCTTGTATGGCTAGAAATTACAATAAGACCTAAATCCACATCTGCATTCTTACTCTAAGTGTCCTACGCTTGTTGCTATTTGCTTCACTCGCGACGCATATTAATGGCATCCTTATTTTAAATCCCGCCAGGATGGAGCGCGTTTAAGTCGAATCCCGGATAAATTACTTAGCGGTATAACCGGGTGTAACTAGGTATACCCGGGATAACGCGGGCCACGCGACGAATCGCTAATGAGCTTACGTTGTGAATTTTGAACCTTTTTGACTGATGGATTTGATTTGAAGATAATTATTATGATGTAATTAACTAAATAAATTAATATCTGTCTTATCTTCATGTTATCAATCCTCCATCAGATCACTCCATGAGAAAATGGAGAGAGAATTTAGACCGTGGCCAGTCTTCACAAGTGCATGTTCTATTCCATTACTCCGTAGGTACACCATAATACTTTGCAAGGACAAATCTCACACTAAGAGTGAGAGAGAGCTGTTGTTGACTTCTTGTTTGTCGAAGCACAGAAGTATCGCATTGGCAACGCCTAATTTCGCTAAGCTTCTATTGGTCAACTTTTTTCGTAAAAGAAATTCCATAAATTTTGATGAGTCCGGGTATCGCACCCGAGACATTTACTTACAATGGCGCTGGACTACACTCATTTTTTAAATTATTTTTACATCTATTTTATCCACTCATTGAGTCTGAGGTCGACATAGTCTTTGAAATGTCGAGATTCAATTTATAACCATAAGATAAATCTTGATTTTCTGAATAAAGAACCAGATTACACAAAAATGTTTCATGGTTGTGGAAGATGACTATGTTGAAGTTTTAATGAAGCTTATGGCAGTTAATACTATCAAAATTGATTTGTATATCAATCCTTATGTACTGATTTATTGTTTATGTTGAGTTTGTATCGCTCTTTTTAATCTCAATTATTTTCTAAAATTGTAGATTTCTTTGTACATTTTCAACTCCTTCAATTCGGGAAAGCAGTAGTGTGAAACTATTACAAAGAGAAAACGGCGCCCACAGTTGCTATAATAAGATGATCGTTTGATACACAAACACTTTGCCTGTTCAGGTGCGGGCGATACATCGCGTAGATTAAAAACTAAACAATCTTGGATCGTGACCGAACACAGCAGTATCATATAATATGTTGAGTAAACACAGGGTTGGCGCTGAGGCGTCAAACTGTATTAGAAGGAAATCGAAGAAAAATAATGCTGGTTTGAGTGATTTTGTGACGTTCTAGCATGTTCGTTCGTAGCACGAATTTGGTGGATGAGTTCGTCTCGCCTTGATAAAACTCGTCAGCTTGTAAAATCTCTTTGTTTTACTCGATTACTGATTGATACCCATGAATGCTGATACACAAGCCGGGCACGTGCTTGTTGGGCCATGCACAATGTACATTTAATCACTCGCAACAACAGCTGTAAGGAGTTCGAATGTTATTTGTACACTTTTAGTAATAATTATCATTGCCAGATTAGATGCATTAAGATAGTAAACATAGATATATTAATACTGCGGTTTATTGATTATGCACATCAGGCGGAAGTCGTACCTAACAGATTATAGTAATAAGAACATATATTTTAGAATATGTCCAAATAACTGATCAAGTCCCTAATAAGTACATCCAGCCAAAATATACAATCCAATAATCACTTATTGCAATAAATAAATAAATTATTACTAAGTCGTATCTTATCCTACCAGGAGGAACCATAGGTATATATACGACCATAGCCATAAAAACAAGTTCAATTTTGTATTTAAGGAACATCTCTTCACACGTGTGGGACCCAAATTACTCAATATAATAGTCTGAACAAAATAAGCGTTTATTGTATTTGTAAATGTATATAAAAGCTACCTTGTCTAAGTCAACATTGTCAAAGTAAACAACAAATATGGAAAATTATGTAGGCGTTAGAATGTTATGGACCTAAATTTAAGGCGAGTAAATATAAAAAGGTACCTGTAACTTTATATCGGTAGACTGCCATCACTTCGTTTTAATCTATGTATCACGCAAGGGCCTCCAGGCGTGGATTGGTTCACTTGACAAGAGGGATAGATATCTTAACGTGCTTGCCGAGACACTGAAAAGTGTATCGACGGTAAAGAAGCCCCTGCTCCCCTCATAATATACAGATTATCACAAGCTTTAACCGACATCAAAGCAGATAAATTGGCGAGAGAACCTGTTGGAAATAAATTTAATAATTTAAAAATTTTTTTATAATTTTTATTTAAAAAAATTTATTTTTGTATCAACGCAGATCAGAGTAATCTCGCAAAATTATATCAACAATTTATGCCTATAAAGAGAAAATGCCTGCTTAATTTCTTGTTAAAAAATTATATAGGCCTTTTTAATTTAATTATATCCACGAGTTGTTGGATGTAAAAAGAAAAGAAAAGAAAAGAAAAGAAAAGAAGAATTTATTTTGTAACAGCACATAGGACACACAATAGGAAATAAGTAGGCAAGTACATATACAACAAATAGTAGTAGGTATTAGAACATTTATACAAAAGAAGAAAAAAAAGGAGAAAAAAACAAAAAAAAAAAACAAAAACAATTACAATATAATATGGTGAGGATGTGTCCCATCGCTGGCCAAAAAAGGTGGCTGGATCAGCACTATGCCCCTTCTAGACATCCCGGATGTGCAACCATCGCCGTGCCGATCACAACATGCAATCCGTGTGAGGTGTATCAGGGAATGTGTATTGTGTAGTGATTTATATAATTATACAGATTATCTAATTAATAAAAAAAAATATACACATACTTAGTTGCATAAAGTTAATAAAATAAATAAATATATAAATGATATAAGTTACATAAAATATAGAAGCGCGCCAAACTGTGGTGCCGGTAACGAGTCGAGGGCAGAATAATAAATAAAATAAATAAAAACATTTATTGCTGCAAAATGTTACAAGGGTGATTAAAGTACAATAAATAACACTTATTGTAAAGTAAACATTTTACAGAGAGTGTTTATCAAAACTAAGTTTAATCGTTGATTTTCTCACTAGGTAAGCCTGTATCGAGAAAATCTGTATTCTTAAACTATCCACTCTCGCATCACGATAAACACGGAAGAATGCAAAAAACAAGAATGTATATAAAAAAGGGAAAATAGAAAAAGAAAATCTGATACAATCTAAACATAATTACACTTTTTTTATTATTAAACATTAGCTTTCAATTTTTAATATGCTTTCAGTAGTATCACAATCTAGGCTTTGAAGCCATTTATATAGAAGTTGTTTTGCCTCATTTAAAGTTTTGTTTTTAATAACACAGTGCTTGGCGACCCTGTTATAGATATGCGCTCCTATGAAATCACCATGCCGCTGTGCAAATCTGGTGCTTACCATCGAAATAGGTAACCTGTAAACTCTACGATTCAGAAGTGGATTCAAATTAGCCGATGACATGATAGACTTATGCATGCAAAGTGAAATTCTAAATATAAATAGTTGACGTACGCTAAGAACACTGGCATCTTTGTAGAGTTGTTTGGTAGAATATCTGAAAGGCTTTTTTAACATTACTTTAAGGACCGATCGCTGGGCTCTTTCAACCTGAATCATATAGGTTTTGGCAGCACTGCCCCAGCAAGAAACGCAGTATATGATTAAAGACTGGCATAACGCATAGTATACTGTTCTGAGGGTTTCTATGCAAGCTTTATCACGAAGATTTCTCATAACCTTAATGACTTTGCGCAATCGACCAGAGAGGACTCCAATATGTGTCCTAAATGACAGATTTTCGTCAATATGTACACCAAGATATTTAAAGACGTTAGTGCGAGTCAGTGGTTCACAAGAGCACGTGGGTTTTTCGCTGCAAGACTTGTTGTGGATTCTTATAACCGTATTTGTCCTCGGAGCTGAGACTGAGGTAATATGGAAACAGAGGTACATTGTTTTCTTCGTGTTAAGCGTTAGGAGGTTACGTTCCAGCCACTGTGAGATTTGTGATATTCCTTTTTCGGCCAAGGAGTACACAGTGCCAAGTGGGGCCGTAGAAGATTATTGCTGTGTCATCTGCATAGCACAGCATGTGGGCATTTTTCAATCGGATTTCGTGCATGTCATTAATATACAGATTGAATAATGTGGGCCCGAGAATACTACCCTGTGGTACTCCGAATTCAATATAATCTGAGTTACTTACGTAGCTACCAATCCTTACACACTGCCTCCGCTCCATCAAATAACTTCTGAACCATTCCAAAGCGATTCCTCTGATACCAAAAGCTTCTAGCTTTTTCAGAAGTAATGGAACTGAGACAGTGTCAAAGGCTTTGGCAAGATCCAGAAATACACCGACGCAGCATTCTTTTTTATCTAAATGTGAGGACACTACCGAACTTAAAAGCTTAACAGCGTCCTCAATACTTTTACCTCTTCGGAAGCCAAATTGATTAGAGGAAAGCAAGTTGTGTTCCTCGAGAAAACTTGTGAGGCGCTTATTGACTAATTTTTCAAGGATTTTAGAAAATATTCCAAGTAGAGAAATCGGTCTGTAATTATTGACATTATCCTTTGATCCACTTTTATACACGGGGTAGACTAGAGCCGTTTTCCAATTCTTCGGAAAGATTCCCTGCGAGAGACTGAGATTTAATGTATGGGAAAGTGGGATCGAAATTACATTTTTGACATGTTTAATGAGCGAGTTAGTAAGTCCGTCAATACCTGGGGCCTTATCGTTCTGCAAGCCATCAATTATGCTAACTACTTCTAAGTGGTCGGTTGGGCTCATGAAGAATGAATCGACTGGGGTTTGATTAAAATGGACTGCTCGTACTAGATCTTCCTGAGCTTTTCCGATTCTAGTCAGTATTTGGTTGGCCAATGATTTTCCTACGGTTGAATAGTGTTTATTGATTTGATTCAGAATCACCTTCAGCTGATGTGTACCTATGCACATACCTACGTACCTATACTCATTGTTGCGTAACCTAAATTATCGCGGCGTCCGCCTCGTCGAGAGACGAGGGGCGAGCGGGTGTGAGGTCCAATACTCGGCGCTCGCTCACGACGAAGCGAAGCAAGTGCACACACCATCCGAGGCGGTCACCGCCTATTGACGCAACACTGATATTTCTCCGGACGATTGAACTTGAAATTATGCACATTATGCGCGCAATGAATCACCCGCATGCAACAAACAATAAATACCTACTGAATTGTAATTCAAAGATTTTAAATAGTTACACATTGTCATCAAGAATCAAATTATAATTACAAAGTATATCATTATAATATTGGCACAGACTCAAACATGGGTAAGTCGTAACCATATCTAATAATTCTACTGTCCTATCTCTAAATATTTACTGAATTTGTTTATAACGCAGCTGAAATAACTTAAACACATAACTGTTGGAATAACTAGTGTTTTGAATTTCAGATTTCTGCAAATAACTGTCATATTGTGTCTGAGCAGCGATACTCAAGCCTGGCCCTTTAAAACATGCCTACGAATATGTGTGACGGAAGCAGCGATGCGATCTACGTAATTTGTACGGAGGAGAAATGGAGATACCACTACCACTGGCCATTCTGATAGGGTATGTAGATGAGTCATTAATCAATGGGAAAAGAATGTTTGCATTCGTGAGAATACATGTATAAGTTAGAATGAATAATTATTTAAGTTAATAACGTAAGCAGGACGATAACAAGGAATTTTATTTCAGATCTCGAGCGTTAAGGTGGCAGTGGCAGCCCCATCTCTCCTCAGCAAGACTGCGGGTGTTCGTGACCACGACGCGCTGCGCCGCCACACTAATCCGATCCCGGGAGCCAGCCGGCCATCCGTCGCGCTGCTGCCAGACTGTTTGTTGGAATGTTTGCTATGACGCCGCGCTGTAAGCCTGATCATGTTTCTTGTTTTTTTATAAATTCTAATATTACATGGTAATTCAGTTTAAGTTGCTAAACAATGAAGTTTAGTCAACTATGTCTTGTAAGTCTACAGACTAAAAAGCAAGCTACTGCTTATGTGTTCTGAACTAAGAATTGGTGTTAAATATTACTGAAGATGTGTACGAAAAGTGGCTTGTTTAAATAATTAAAGAACTAGATGTAAAGTTTAGCTAGACTAGAAAACGGACCTTGGAATTAAATTCGGAATCTCCTCAGAGGCAACCGGACAGTCCTCGCTGGTGATCTAACTAGTCATCACTAAACTCGATTTACTCGGTTAAGATTTCGCATAATCATCAAATCGTATGTATCAAATAAGAGAAACATCAGAAGATCAAAGACAAAATTCTTAAATGCCGAACGTAATAGGTTCGATTCTAACAAGAGGCATATATTAGTGTGATCCAAAAATGGTTATACTACGTTTGTATGTTTGTTCTTTATGTTGTAGTTTTCTGTAGTCTGAATTAAAACACTAGTGTAAGTTTTTTTCAAAAGTACTCTTGATGTGCGGTTAAAATGTACGCGGATGATCCAAGTCCTGTATCATAACCACAGAAAAAAAGATTTATTTTATAAAATACACATGGAATTGTGTTGGTATAAAATCTCTTCGCCAGTTTCATAGTTCGACCGAAAGATTAAAAATTGTTAAAAAATAACATACCGTTTTATTTATAGTAGAACCAAATAGCAAAGTTTAATATTCGATAGTGGTACACAAAATACCTGCCGATATTTTTTCTTTCTGTTCAAATTTGTTGAATAGGCTGAAAACGAAAAAATATTGAAAGTATTAATTGAAAAGCCCTATAAAAATTTGTTAAAATCCTTACTGTGAACTGCCTACGAAATACCTGGCTACATTCAGGGCACGAACTGCATCTTATGAGATTTATATTCTTGTAGTATTTAGTGGTGTTTAAAAGCAGGAGGTATTAATATGCTAAATACCCTCTACTTTATCATCCCTACAAATGATTTGATCCATACAAGGAAAGCATATTTGCCAAAATTATCATTAAAGCATCTTAACCCCTCACTGCTTCAAAGGTTAGCATTCTCAAAGAGTTATTTCCTCCCCCGCAATGCAAGTGAAAACTTGAAGCTTGACATATTAGTTGTAGCAACCCTGAGTTTCCTTGATATTAGCCTCCGAATGTCGCGGCGATATTGCTCCCCCGTTGACTATTGACACTCGGTGGGTCGCACTTCCAAAATTAGGATAGATTCACACTCGGCGAAATACGATTGGAATCGACAATAGGGACCAAGCATTACTAAAGAGGCTGCTATTAGTGATAGACAGTCTTTATTTCACAGATAAATAGTGTTTTTAGAATTTGAGAATTTTCTTAGCCTGCCAATTATTTCCCTTTTCAGTCATATCGTTCGCATTTTGCTTATAAAGTAGCGATGCTGTCAGTGTTAAGCGTGTCAGCTTAATACGTAGTACGTAGGTACGTAGTCGGTGCCGTCGGCATCTGCCGCAGAAAGCCGCCGGGCATCATTCCAGTTGTATGGAACGACCATACACAAGTAGCAAGTTGCAACCCGCGCGGCCCGCCCGCCTACCCGGGCGACCATACCGGCTGCTCTTTCGTACGGCAAAGCCGGCGGTTTTGTATGCCGCCGGGTTCACGCGACTTGACCGGCGGCAGAGCCGGCGGCAGAGCCGGCGACCACGCCGCCGGCCGTGCCGCCGGCACTGTGTGTAGGAGCCTTTGTATTGTCCTTGCTGAATTACAACCTTATGTATCCACAACAGTCCATGTCTCTCAGCAGATTCCTTTAGGGGGAAGTAGGTACAGTGCTCAGAATCAATTTGCGTCATAATGATTAATTTAATAGCAAACAGTATACTACGAATAACCAGATAAATGAGAAAACAGCCTTATCATGTGCGGGTACTTTGTTCAGACACTAAAATTGAATTTGATAGCACTGAGGACAAACATATTGAAGTAAAAACTTCTGTCCCAGTTGTTCAGTTATTGTGTCATTTATGTTTAGGTCTAGCCACATAGGCTGTGAATGGAATGTTTATGAAGATATTGTCTCAACCACCAGTATTTTAAGCTAAGAAAGCACATAATAATATTTGAAAGTATTTGTGTTTGATAAATGAATTGCGTATGTTGTACTTGCCTTCTAAGAAATTTTCAGATTACTTAGGTACCGATTTTTCAATTATTCGAGTGAAATCTTCTTGTTCCAATTAACTACGTTGGTAGTTAAACAGAATTCGAGAGTAAAAATATATGTCACGTAAATAGGTAAAGAGGACTTCATAAGGTAAAATTAGTAGACTAGAAATGAACTTATATAGGACTGAATGTCTTCGAAGTTTAAAATAAACTGAGTGTGTCATGCTAAGTGTGTTTTCTTTGTACGAGACCCAACGATTCGCATAATAATATATAATGTTTGAATTCTCAACAGCCTAAAATTTTGCGACGTGCCGACATATGTTTAGATTACTTATGTAACTGAAAGTACTATAATAATGTATCGCATATTAGCTAGTAAATATTGACCTATGAAGTTAGTAGCTCTTGTATATTCGATTTTTTTAAATAATATTGTGTAGGTAGCAGTTAGAACGTTTTCCATGTGGATCCTTGTCTTTGTATCGAAGTATTAAGCAACTCAGCCGGATCTAGCAATGCTATGTTTGTTGAAAGCGGGCACAACTAATGGCTGGAATAAATAAGTTTACGATTCTAAATAGTACACTACGATGACTAGATGGACACGGGAAGATGACTGAACTTTTTATTCCCCCTTTTGATGATGAACAACGTATTTAAAAAGGTTATGGCGTAGATTTTAACAAATTTGGCAAAGTTTTGAGGGATAGACTGGATAGCTTTTTAAAAAGGGTGCAGAGTGGCAAGAAAATCAGCATTATTAATTTTGTTCAGTGATGTATCATTTTTCGGCCAGTTATCGATAGGAATTGAATCTCTCGGACGTCAGTCAATCGACAAGTTAAATTATGATATCCCGTAGTTATAGTAGTAATAAATGTTTGTTAAGTCCTATACTATACATAATACTTACATTCATAGTGTGGGAAAATTATCAAATGGAAGAAACGGGCTTCAATAATCTCGACTGTTCTATAGCTTAGAAGATATGCAAACATTAAAATTGAGGCTTTTGTTATATAGAACCTGACCTAATTAAATGAATTTCCTACAACTCAAAACATTCCAGAATTCACCACAAAAATACAGAGGCCATGTAGTAAAATGAAAAAAATTAAATAAAAGATAACCTCCGTACCGTAATACCGACAAAAACATTACATTAGAATATTGTATTACCCTTCAACCTCTGAGCATATATTTTGAACTCCTATAACATTATGAGAGTCAGAACTGAAACCAGGGACGGTGTCTTTTACAAACAATTAGGAAGGATACTAAACTTATAAAGCCTCTCGGTGAACGAAATATAAGTGTAAAATATAAAGTTGCGGTAGAGTTTCACTGTTTTCAAAGAACATAGCAACTGCTGTGAGAGCTATTTTTAATTTCGCTTTGTTGTCCTTCTATGTATATTTACGTGTATTAACAGGGAAAGAAATAAAGCATTACGTACTTGGCCGACGCCGTTATAATCCTTACGCCGTTATAATCCTATCAACACCAATGGGTGTGAGTTATAGCAATTTTTTTTAGGAGTAGCAGGACTAGGCGATATTCCTGTGTTCCGGAAAAATATCTGAAAATTAAATTATGAAAGGAGAAATACCAAAGACGGCCTGTAGCGGCCAGAAAGTTGTGAATCGTTGAAATTAAACATATAATTTTTTAAATTTGTACATCGTTTTCGTTTCTTGATAGACCTTCGGTGAAAGATTGTTACACAGACCTGCAAATTTAAACTTTTTATTCCCCCTTTTGGATTTGATTGCTGATCTTGGGGTATTTTGGTGCGCTGATTACGAATATGTACTTGGATTTCTCCTATCACCCGCAGTTCTTTTGATAAAAAAAATTGTGTGAAAACGGAAAAAAGGCCAACTTTACTAATATATTTTTTTATTACAATGAAGAAACAATTATATTACTTTAAAACATTAAAATACATTCAAGGGACATTAATAAATAAATTCAAAATATTAAATACTTTTATGGTATCTTGCTTTTTTTTCACCGACGCTCCGATAGTGAGATTTTCGCTTATAATCCCAACTTGTGTCATCTCGATTCAATAGCCAACAATAGTCTGCCATCATTGTTTTATTCCACTTTCCCTGATAGCGACGGTCCATTTCTCTCTCTCTTGCTCTTCACTTACAGCTCCCAAGTTATCAGGAAAGTAGTCTAAATGCGAATTTAGGAAGTGAAGTTTAATGCTTATCGAACATCCCATCTTTCTGAAATTTTCAAGCATTTTCTTTACAATTTCTTCATAATTTTCATGGTTATTATTTCCCCTGGAAATTATTGGTTCCCTGGAAAATGCCTCACTACTTCCTTAAAAGATTTCCAGGCTTCTAATTCAATTTCACTCAACTTTTTATCGAAATCTGTATCTTTCATCAATTTTCTTATGTCCGGGCCAACAAAAATACCTTCTTTCAGTTTAGCTTCGGACAGAGATGGAAATATTTGGTGTAGATATTTAAAACCTTCTCCTTTTTTATTTAGCGCCTTCACAAATTGTTTCATCATCCCCAATTTTATGTGTACAGTAGCAAAACTTTTTCTGGCATTTTTCAAGTCACCGTTACGAATTGCACGGAAGTACTTATTTTTAAAAACAATGATGGTGCTACTTATATTTTATACAAAAAAATATTAATCTACCCTCAATAACCATCTTCTAACGATTTCAGTTAATTCCTATTAAAAAAAAGTACAAGAAAAGAGGTCTTTAGCAAATGACTTAAAAATCCACTATTTTTGATAATAAGGGTATGTCACTAAATTAATAGATAGTTTTATTTAATTAAAATTATGAGAACTCATTCCTTAATGTCTACTTATCCCATTAAATCTGTTTTTTATTAAATAAGAAACGATTAAAATAAAATATAAATTATTAACTAGGAAGCCTTAGGTAACTTTGGCAAAAATAACGGATGATGAGTAATCAAAAATTTTGACGTGATGGATTTTTTTGAATATTTTTCCAGTAATCAGCGCCCCAAAATCTATCCAAATCAATCATCAAATCTGAAAGGGGAAAACCATTGTAGGTCTGTGTTATTATTTTGAATAGGCTATGGTGATAGCGGATGAATGTCTTATGTTGCCAGCATTAAAAATAAAATGAACTATGGTAGGCAGAAATTGTTTTAAGGAAATAATATATTTAATATTAATTTAGAAAACAATATCTTTTATTTACTTTATAAATATATTTGTAAAAAGAATCAAGAAATAGATAATTTATTATATATTCCATAATTATTAATCGGTGTTCAAACATGAACATGACATTCTTGGCATTCCAACACACATCCAACTTATCACCGAGGAAGATGCGTGATATTTTAAGATCATGTAATTTATCACGTACGGCGGTCGGCTCAGACATGCTGCATCGGCACAATACACCGACGGCACACAACTAAATACGTGTATATGTGTACATAGAATAAGTTTAGTATATAAGATTATAGTTTTAAAAAATAAACCAGTCATTAGCTCACTCCCGGCTTTGACTCATACCCTACCCCTCACCTCTCACTGCGGCCAAGACACCCTTAGCCGTCACCATGATCGGTCTTGTGAGTCTGCTCGACCGGCAGTGAGAAAACCCACTTCACTACACCCTAATCCTACCCACTTTCCGTCTGTCGCCTTAGGTCTCCCGGCGACAGATATCCCGGCCTAGGGATCCCAGGGACTGCTAGGGAACTAGGGATTAGGGTTGTATACGCGACAGTCTGTGTGACCACAGTGTACACGGCCTCGCTATACACTATACCTAACAGGGCTAGGGTAGACTAGGGAGTTAGGTTAGAGTTAGATCTAAAATAGGGATAGGTATATCATAAGATATGTTAGGCTAGATATAGGAACCAGTAGGCTTAAATTAGGATAAGTCTAGGTTTAGGTACGTGCAAGCTTAGGGCTATACTTAAGAGCTATCGAAGGTTAGGCCCTAACTTGTACAATGGTCCTTCGAGCAAAAGCGATATAACATCTCTGGAACTCCTGTTCCCGTAGGCTGTCTAGTTGACTGACTGACACTTATTATATTGCGGGCTAGTGTTCCCCAATCGCACTAGTCTCGTGGTATAGTAAGAGACTAACTTGATTGCGTCGGGCGGTAGCGAATCAGGTATCGGTCTCCCACAAGCGGGTCGCCCCGGTACTCGAGAAGTCGCACTTACCGTTTCGAGGACGAGATTGCAACCAAGTTTAGGGAAAGACATATCTATGTAAACAAGTTAGGATTGGCTAGAGGAAGCAAATAACAATGAATACATAACAAGGGCCTTAGATAAACAAATCAAGGACCCATACCTTTACAATTAAGAACATGTTACAAGTCATGAAGTCCAATCGAACCTGACTCCCAGAAAACCACAGTGTTGACAAACCGCCATCGTCCTCGTAACAAGTTACTGCCACAGCCGCGATACACACTTGTATACGAGTTCTGCGCGATCAGAGTTCATGGGCGCTAAATTTTTACGAATATACTAAGTTTACTACTACTACTACTACGACTACTACTACTACAAATACTACACTACTACTACTACTACTAAAAATACTACACTACTACTAATACTACTACTACAACGAATACTACTACTGCTACAACGTCTACTACTACAACTACTACACTACTACTACAACGTCTACTACTACACTACTACTACTACTACACTACTACTACTACAACGTCTACTACTACTACTACTAAATAAGAGAAGGGATGGAATTTCTGGAGGGGTGAATAACATGCAATGGTACAAAACAACTGCATGTTGACTAAATATAAAATATACCTTGTTTTTTCCTACTACACATAGGTACTTAACATATCCACCGCAACGATCCTCAAGGTTCCACAGCAAGCAACGCAATAAGCTGCCGCTGCCAGGACCGCATCATACATGGCCTACAGCCAGCCAACCGAAGCCGTCAAGAAAACGAATCACCAGTGAACAACAAACTACAGATGCCGTTAACGTTGAGCTGAAGCCTACGCCGAAGAGACGCCAGAATGTTCACGCCTGAACATAAGAACTTTCTAGAGCCTGCCCCGGAGAGGCGCTAGAATGTTCACGCCGGAACATGACCTTCCTGAAGCCTATCCCGGAGAGACGCCAGAATGTTCAAACATGAACATGACATTCTTGGCATTCCAACACACATCCAACTTATCACCGAGGAAGATGCGTGATATTTTAAGATCATGTAATTTATCACGTACGGCGGTCGGCTCAGACATGCTGCATCGGCACAATACACCGACGGCACACAACTAAATACGTGTATATGTGTACATAGAATAAGTTTAGTATATAAGATTATAGTTTTAAGAAATAAACCAGTCATTAGCTCACTCCCGGCGTTGACTCATACCCTACCCCTCACCTCTCACTGCGGCCAAGACACCCTTAGCCGTCACCATGATCGGTCTTGTGAGTCTGCTCGACCGGCAGTGAGAAAACCCACTTCACTACACCCTAATCCTACCCACTTTCCGTCTGTCGCCTTAGGTCTCCCGGCGACAGATATCCCGGCCTAGGGATCCCAGGGACTGCTAGGGAACTAGGGATTAGGGTTGTATACGCGACAGTCTGTGTGACCACAGTGTACACGGCCTCGCTATACACTATACCTAACAGGGCTAGGGTAGACTAGGGAGTTAGGTTAGAGTTAGATCTAAAATAGGGATAGGTATATCATAAGACATGTTAGGCTAGATATAGGAACCAGTAGGCTTAAATTAGGATAAGTCTAGGTTTAGGTACGTGCAAGCTTAGGGCTATACTTAAGAGCTATCGAAGGTTAGGCCCTAACTTGTACAATCGGTAAAAATCGTTTTGTTTTTTTATCGATAGTATAAATATTTTTTCAAACCATTTGCACCACATTTTTTATCTGTTATGTCAATCGTGTTGCTACTGCGCATCGTGAATATTTTGCTCTGATTCTCTCTGGTTTTAATTGTAATGTAATTGAATATAAATTCAATAGTAATGATCACTACCTTCTACCCATGCTAAGAATATGCAGCGGTGTTTGTGATTGTGGTTAGTTTTTTTGGACGAGTGTAGTACGAGGTTCCCTAGTACACAGGTGATTATTCATTATTACTGGCCTGTCTTTATGTAGTTTTTGTTCCATATGACACAAAGACATTCCTTTATTCACATCTAGGTATTACTGCCTCGTTGGTCTCGCGGCATAAATGTGCGCGTGGGATCGGGAGGTCCCGGGTTCGATTCCTGGGTCGGGCAGTGTTATTGGGTTTTTCTGTCACGAAATTCTCAGTAGCAGCACGGAGTCTGGAAATGTGCCCGGTACGGCAATAGGCTCGCCCCTTATTACGTGGGACTAAAGTATATCTGGCGAAAAGTGGGTATAGAAATACACCTCTGCCTACCCCTTCGGGGATAAAAGGCGTGACGATATGTATGTATGTATGTATGAATGTATTATATTTATGTTAAAATTCACTTTTGAGGTATATTTAGTTGTGGAATAATTTCCATTTCAAATATCTCGTATCTTATTTCCACCAAGAGTTATTTAAAAAATATTTTACAGGGTAATAGAGTAGTAATTTATCTTCAAAACACACATGGTTTCGTGTTTGTCCTTGCAAGGCCCATAATGTATGGCCAAATGGTACATCTCCATTATAGAAAGTACAGATATAGGGCCACCCGTTCCGATATAACAGTTCCCATATCTAACGAATAGGTCGGCTACGATTATAATAATAGCTATTACCATTATAAGTAATAGTCTCCTTTCGCGATATCTTGAGCAATCAACACTCAGATAATATTAACATAGTATTGAGTACAAGTACATATGTATTCGGTGCGGGTCACATTGAGACTGGCGTTAAATGTTACGATCTTGGTAGAAACGTTAATGTGCCAATATCTGGTACCGCGTGCAACTTGTTTCACGCGGACCGTAGTGATGGGAAGTGAGATATTTAAGTTATCCGACTTGCAGAATAGATTTCAGATCTTGTTTATATCCCGATTATCGCTACCCAAAAATGTTGCAATGATCTGGGTATTCTAACTAACTTTCGCTGAAAAGGCCTGGACTAAACTTAAAGCTCTCTTCTCTAATCTGGCTGCTGGTCTGCCCACACTTCGGCTTCCCGTCCTGGGTCTCCAAGGCATGGTTCTTTGGCTCCATCTGTCGTCGTCTCTCCGGCATATATGGCCGGGCCATTGGCACTTTAGTCTCGCAACTCTTTCGCCAATATCAGTGACTTTGGTGCGTTTCCGAATGTCTAAGTTTCTTATTTTATCTCGCAGAGAGACGCCGAGCATTGACCTCTCCATAGGCCTTTGTGCCACTTTAAGGCGATGGGTTAACCCAACAGTAAGCTTCCATGTTTCGCAAGCATAAGTCATTACTGGGAGAACACATTGGTTGTATATCCGAGTCTTAAGTATCTGTGGGATTGTGGACTTAAGGACATGAGCGAGCCTGCCAAATGTTCCCCAGCCCAGTTGTATTCGCCTGTCGATTTCCGCTGATAGCGAGTCTTTTTTTAGTACAATTTTATGACCCAAGTAGATATAGCTGCTAACTTGTTCAATCGTTGCGCCTTGTATTGAAATTGGTGCACTGCTAGTGGTGCCCATTCACTTCGTTTTTCCCAAATTCATTTTCAGGCCAACTCGTAGAGACGCCTGACTTAGATCTCCGAGCATTACTTCTAGATCTTTCGGCGACTCACTGAGTAGAACGATATCGTCGGCGAAACGCAGGTGGTTTAGGTACTGACCGTCAACATTGATGCCCCTGCCTTCCCAATCAAGAGTCTTAAATATATCTTCCATGGCATTTGTGAATAGCTTCGGAGATATTACATCTCCTTGGTGTACGCCTCTCTTGATCGGTAAGGTGGTTGTTGTGCCCTGGATTTGTACCGCCATTGTAACTGCTCGGTATAGGCTTTTTAGTATTTGGATATAGCGGTAGTCGACACGACAGCGCTGTAGTGAATTAAACACAGCCCAGTGTTCCACAGAGTCAAATGCCTTTTCATAATCTACGAAGGCAAGGTAGAGTGGCCGGTTATATTCTTGTGATTTTTGTATCACTTTCTTTAAAGTAAATATATGGTCAGTTGTGCTATAGCCACTTCTAAATCCCGCTTGTTCCTTGGGTTGGTGTTCATCGAAACGCTTCGAAAGTCTTGATGTAATAACGCGGGTGAACACTTTATACACTTGACTCAACAGCTAGAAAGGGCGGTAATTTTCGAGCTTGGTTTTAGCACATTTCTTATGGAATAGGACGACAATACTATCTAGTCATTTGGTTGGTATGCTACCAGTGAAAAGCGCTTCGTGGAAGAGCAAACGGAGTTTCTTTAAGATGGTATGGCCTCCTGCTTTTAGCAGTTCCGTGGTTATACCGTCTTCGCCGGGTGCTTTATATTGCTTGAGTTGCTTTATTGCCTGTTTCACTTCGTAGCTACTTATTTCCGGAATATCCTCAGTAGTCTTGTCAGCGGGGCTCGTTTATCTTTAGTATCTACGTTGGCGGGTTCACTGGTATAGGTGTTATATAATTTTGAGTAGAATTGTGCAACAGTACTCCTTATACTCGAGATATCCGAGACTATTTCACCTGCATTGTTTTCTAGTTTACTCAGCTGGCTTCCGCCACTGCTAGTAGCCCTATCAAATACTTTAGGTCCGCGATATCGTTCAATAAGTCTTTGTATCCTTTCAGTATTTCTTATTCGAATATCGCGTCTTATTGCTTTGGATATTTTCTTGTTCAGATTCCGATGTTCCTGAGAGTTGTAACCTACTGAGCCTAAGTTTCTTCGATTTTGCAGCAGCTGTTTCGTCTCCTGAGTAAAGTCGTCTTTTTCTCGAACTGTTTGGCCAAAAACTACTTTTGCTGTATCTGTGATGGCAGTTGTAAATGCTTGGTATTTGTCGTCTAGGCTTTTTTCGAAGAATTCTGCATCAGTTCGGGTAAGAGCCTGACTGAGCTTTTGTTCAAATTCTTCATGAACACCTTTGGGGATAAATAAATTAGCCAGAGGATTATTGACGAGTCTGCGTCTTTCAAGTTTTGTATTGATTTGTACTGTGCCTCTGACTAGCCTGTGGTCACTCATCTTCAGTTTTTTAAACTTAAAGCTCAGTCAAGCTAAACTTTCATAATTTTATAATTTAGGTCATATGGCTATGAACGTTGTACAATTGGAGTACCAGAGTTGAGATATGAGACGATGAATTCTGAAAAATGGCAGAATTGGAAAACAACAAGCTGTAGAAGACCCTTATCGATGTATAAACAGATCTACAGAAAATAAAGTTACGCGTATTAGGCTAATAAATAAATTATAGTTACGTTATGTTAAAATGAATAAAGGCTATTATTATTATCTCCCTCATTGTAATTATATCTAACGCGTAGGTATACTCCTGCCGAGCGAGACCTCACTAGCGAGTAAGACGTTTAATGCATAAGATATTAGCGCATGTTTGTGAGATAGTCATAAACAAGTTTATATTACTGAGAACTTACTTTCATGTGTGCCACATGTGCATTTTTAAACAAATTTCATACATAAATATATTTTATTACCCCATCGGTATACAATTGCCTATATCTGAAGTGTGTGTTATATCTTATAAGTCAATAAAAAAATAAACATGATGATGTGTGTAACTTGAATAAACGATACTTATTTATTTACATGTAAAGCAAAATTGAACACAAGAATGAACAGGTATAATTAATATTAATTCTTACTAGAATTCCGATTGCGCCTTAAAGGAATTAAAAAATATCGTGTCCAATCCCCTAATCAAAAAGTTAAATAATCAAAATGCGTATAGCCAATTATATTGTACAATATCGTCACATTACGTATACAGTAAAACCAAACAATCTCGAGCACCCACATCACCAATATCCGAACTCGATATCCGATGCAGTACATCCACAAAAAATATCCCTATTTGACATGTCATAACCCAAACAATACGAGATAGGGAATTAATATCCGCGCCGTATCCGACTTATTAGTAGCCCAGTAAAGATAAGGTAGTGGGCTAATGTTCAGTTGTGTTCAATAGCTATTTTGTGAAGGTATAATAAATTCTGTGTGCCAGACTGAATGCGAAATTGTATGACCGTTATTGTTTTTTGGATATCGGCGCCGTGGTACGGTTACGTCGGTGTTGTTTTAGATTAGAAAGTTTGTAAGTTGCTTTGAACAAATTTTAGTAAGAAATCATGGTGAAAATTTCGTGCGTTTGGTATGAAGCAGAACGTATAAGTACACAACGTTTTTAAGTCTCAACGTGCACTAGGTTCGTTTTATATTGGGAATAATAAAAGGAATTCGTTCATTGGCAATCAAAGTTGAACGTTACAACGTACCGTATTAAATATCCTTATTTATTATGAACGTCTCTACCGAAGTGCCACGCTGCATTTGTCTATTCGCGATAAACTCAAAAAGTGCTGAATTTATTTTCATACGGTTTTCATCAGTGCACGGATTGATGCATGGGCCAGACTGGGCCAGACTTAGGTGTTTAATTTATTGTAACCCGACATATTTTGTACTACGCAGGCGGCGAAACCGTTGGTGGAAAACATGTAAATCGAGGAGAAGTTGTCAGTCGAGATATTCTGTGAGACGATTCCTTGGTTCTGCCAGTCAATCTATACTATAACCAGTAGAGCTTTACTACTTTTATATTAACATTTAATACTTATAACAACTTTATCGTTATGGGTTTCGCAGAACATTTGAAAATAAAAAAAGTTTTGCATAAAATAGGATGACAAGCATTGAAAAATTATTTTATTTTTATAGACTCTCGCCTGTATCCCCGAAGGGGTAGGCAGAGGTGTAATATTACATTCATATTCGCCATGAATTTGTTGGTCCCACGTAATACGGAGCAAGCCTATTGCCGTTACCGGGCACATCACCAGACTCCGTGCTGTTACTGAGAACTCGGAAAATAGTAACACTTTTGCCCGACCCGGGAATCGAGTCCGGGACCTCAGATTAGCAGTCGAATCCGCTATCTGCTGTAAAGCCGCAAGTCACTGGCAACCTATAAACACATCAACCTTTTTGATATTCAGTTTTTATGTGTGCAGTATATCAAGCAAGCATTTCCTTTTGAGCGGTGTTGGCACCATGCTATAGAGAACGGCTCGTAAACTGTACTATAGGACTACAAGCACTACATAATATAGTGTGGCACAACACTACTCCATAATATAGTCTTGTGACTACACCGTTTAGGTATGCAGGTATGTTATCGTTTGCTGGGTGCTAATATTTCTGTTTGATTCATATTGAGAGAGAGAATTTGTAACGAACTTAAGGTGGAAACTGAATCTTTTGCGTGTGTATAATACGGTCATGAATGAGTACATTTTAAAGTTCCAAGAGTTAGTTAGTAGTAGTTCTGCTCATGCTTTTATGTTTATTCAAATGATAATGTTCAGGTAAGTATGTATTTGTCATCACTCTTACATTTTTAAATTTTGCAGATCGTGGTTGAGTCCGGGCAGTGTCCATCCGGTAGTTAGTTGTAAATGAGCTGCTTTCTCATAGTATTAAAGAAGCAATGTAATAGGAGAGACTGCACGGTTGGCGTAGTGGTTTAAGCGGTCGCCTCGCCGCTTGACACTGCGCCGAGTATTGTGGGTTCGAACCCCACACGAGGCAACACTTTGTGTAATTCACAAATTGCGTGTTAAGTGCCTCTTATACGCCGATGATGATGAATGATGGACTGCATGAACGAGAGTTTTAAAGCGAAAGGTATGAAAGTTAATGCAAGAAATACGAAAGTGATGGTGGTTGAGAAGGATGAAAGTTTGACTGAGTGTAATATTACGATTGAAGATGAAAATGTGGAACAAGTTGAAAGATTCGTATATTCGGGAAGCATGTTTACAAGAGATGGAAGATATGAAGGTGATATTGAAAGGAGAGTGACTACGGGGAACAGTGTGAATGTAGCGCTGCATGCCTTTATGAACGGCCAAACCGTGCCTAAAAAGGCGCGACTGGCGTTTCATAATGGAGTGCTGGTGCCTTGATATATGGAAGTGAAAAAGCATGAAAGCAGAATTAACGCAGTTGAGATGCGATCACTGCGTAGTATGTGTGGGGTGAGACTGATTGATAGAATTTCGAATGCAGTAATACGAGAGCGAAAGAAGATGTCGTGACTTGAGACGGATTGAGAAAGGAATGCTGAAATGGTTTGGACACGTGGAGCGAATGAGTGAAGAAAGATTGACGAATGAAATATATGGCAGGGGTGCATGGGCAAGCCGGTTGCGGCAGACCTCTTAAGACGTTCGTCGACCAAATTGGAGACGTCTTGAAAAATGGAAAAGTCCGAAGCACCCGCAACCGGCGAGCATGTATGAAAAGAGTAATGAATGTAGAGGAAGCGCGTGAGGTTTGCAAGGATAGAAGCAAGTGGCGATCTGTTGTCTCTGCCTACCCCGACGGGAAAAAGGCGTGAGCATATGTATGTATAATAATAATAATAAAGAGAACTGGCGCAAACCTTCCGTACTTGGTGTAGAGGAGCGCAGGGAAGTATGGAAAGGTAAAGAGCTGCATGGACGTTTTTACCGGGCCTTGCATGGGCCCGACGTAGATTTCCCAGCGTCGGTGTCCTGGCTGCGTTTTGGCGATCTTTTCGCCGAAACAGAAGGTTTTGTCTTTGCGATTATGGACGAAGTTGTCATGACGAACAACTACCGGAAGTATATTCTAAGGGATGGGACGGTCGACATATGTCGGGCATGTCACCAGCCTGGTGAATCGCTTAGACATATAGTATCCGGTTGTTCTCGTCTTGCCAACGGCGAATATTTGCACAGACACAACCAAGTAGCCAGGATTGTCCACCAGCAACTTGCCTTAAAGTACCAACTTGTCGACTCTGAAATACCGTACTACAGGTATGTGCCCGACCCAGTTCTTGAAAATGGTCGTGCTAATCTGTATTGGGATCGGTCTATCATTACTGACAGAACTGTTGTGGCTAACAAGCCGGACATAGTGGTGATAGACCGATTAGAGCGCCTTCCAATGATCATCGACATCACCATACCCCATGACGAGAATCTCGTGAAAGCCGAAAAAGATAAACAAATTAAGTATTTGGACCTGGCTCACGAGATTGTCGACATGTGGGATGTTGACTCGGCGATCATTGTGCCGATAGTCGTGACCGTAAATGGTCTTATTGCCAAGAGCCTCGACCACCACCTCAAGAGGCTCTCGTTAGACGGCTGGATCAAGTCCTCTATACAGAAGGCAGTATTGCTGGACACGACACGCATCGTACGGAGGTTCCTTTCTCTGGAGCCCTAATCACCGGTAGCTTGGTCCCTGTGCCCGATGCCGGTGGGTCTCCGTGGTCCCATTTTATATATTTAATTTAGTTCTTAGTGTGAAATTTATTAAGTATGTGAAATGTGACTTTGAGAAGAATATTTAATAAACGACATAATAATAATATTCTACCACATTCACACAACACCATCTAGTCCCAAACTAAGCAGAGCTTGTACTATGGGTACTAGATAATGGATAAACATACATATGTATGTATGTACAAATTGTTGTTTCGAGTCTGGGTGTTCATTGTGTCCGTTAGTTGTATGTTTGTAAAGTCCCCCGCGACACAGGATTTAGTCCTAATGCGGGAGTTGTATTTTTAAAGAAAAAAAAAGTGCTTGAACTGTAGAACTAACTGACTGAAGGATGGAGGTGACAGCATTTCTTTTAAATTTTATGTTAAACATACCTCATTTAAATAAAACACTGTATAATTATAATATTTATGCTTCATTTTGTAATTACTTGGAAACTGATAGATTGACGGAATGTAATGCAACGTAATCAAACAAACATTCTCGTTTATATTTACGTAGACTCGTTCTAGATGAATATAGTAGTTTTTCATTCGTATTTGTGTGCAAATTGTAAGTATATAGCCTACCTTTACAAATAATGTTCGCTATTTACCAATAAAAGATCATTAAATAAAATGTAAATCATTTTAATGCCAAATTCCGAAGCCATTCAATTTTAATTACGTGCCACGGATATAAAAGTATTTATAATACGTTTCTATTTAAAACAAGCGTTTAATTGTTTTTTATTGCTTGCCCTGTGGCTTTGAAAGCACGTTAAGCTGTTGGTCTTGGCTGTTATGAAGATATTTGACAGCGCGTTAGATTGTGATATTCCATTATATCGCTATCCATTAACAAAGGTTAAACGGTGGGCGTTTTGTAGAAAAATGTATATTGAATCAAATCTAAATAAGTCGTTTCATCCGGTAAACCTACATTAAATTTTGTATATGTCTTTTTCACTTAAATATGAAATCTATTATTTTTAGAAAAATAATGTCATAAAAGAACAAACCATAAAAAAATTAATAAGAGAAGATGTTTAGAGAACTAAAATAAGACAATGATAAACTAGGTTCAATTGCCACATCCAGTAGCACAGGAAATAAGTTTAATAAGTAGGTACCATTTCCCAGAGAAATAAGCTTTTTTAACTAATATTTTTTTTTTACTTGTTTGGTTATTCAAATATGTAATTTGTTGGGTGCGATTAAAAGCATAATTCACTAAGTGTAGAATATTTCTCGAACATTTCTCATATTTTTGATAACAAAGCTGACACGTGTTATACCTATTTACTGCTGTGAGGTACCCGATCTTGTCATCTTTTGTTTGTAGTAAATTACACATGACTGTCGATATACCTACAGATAGCATAAATGGGACGTTCTATAATTCTAAAAATATATCTTCAACAATAGTCATTGGTTAAGAGATAGCAATCATTCGTTTTGTCTCTTTCTACAGGATGGTCAATATTCTATACGTATCGATCAGTCTCATATCTGTCAGTCAATGGAAGTCACTTTCAATCGTACCGAACTTACAGGTTTTATGACGGGTTCATTACTAGGGTAAGCCATATTTGCTGTAAACGTAAAATGAAGACTTTTCAAGCCATGATTGAAGACAACCTCTTTTTTAAATCATTTATACCTAAGGACAACTTCCGCACTAGGAAGAAATCCTGCGTGGCGGAGGACTCTACAAATTATCATGTAACTAACGGGCGCAATTAATACCCAGACTCGAAAAAAACATTTTCTAAATATCACAAAGTGTTGCCTCGTCTCAGGATCAAACCCACAACACTCGGAGCAGTTTAAGCGGCAGGGCCGCTGCCTAAAACCTCTAGTGGTCTAGTATTATCTATGTGAATTTTCGTATATTATTATGGCCTTTATAATACTGCTTAAGATCCTTCAGACATTTTTATTTCCATGGATCTAAGCACTTGTAAATACATCGTATAGATACCTGGCATTATTGATATTAGTGATTCAACCGGGATCGGTTTTAGGTACTTTCTGTTAAGACGTGTTCATAATGTAATATATAAGACAAAACGCATAAGGTAAAACATATTTGAAATTTTTACCTTACGGGTGTTGTCTTACATATTACACGTACGTCTTTTGACGTACCCTTCTTTTATAAATATTCTGAGGAATCGAATGTTAAAGAACCTTAGCATATACACCGCTATTTTTTAATTAGTACAAAAAATTTAACAGAGCACTAAGTATCTTTAACTGATCATATTTATGTAGTTAAAAATAAAAACACTAAGTCCCAAAACTGTCTCAAAACTGTCTACAAAAATGCGTGATAATTGGTAAATGCAATACTAATACTATGACCGACCCGCGCACTATCATAGTAAAATTAACCATTGATAAATTTCCAACCCCCCCCCCACGCCACTCTGCGCCTGCGCCACGCCCCGACGATGCGATAAACAGTGCTAAATTGCTAGCGAAAGTAAGCGTATGTAATTTCGTTTCAAAAGTTAATTGTTTTTCTACGTTTGCCCGCCGCGATGGCGTATAATATCAGTTCATATCACGGGAGTATGTAGCTATACTTTGTGCGTTCTTTTTGAGTGGAAAAGTCGCGAGTGCAGCTGTGTACCCATGGACATCTTATTGTGAGTGTACAAAAGTGAGCCGGTCAGTGTCAAACAATTAAAACAGTGCATATTGGATGCTTTTGACAACAGTGGTGGACATTTCGAAGGACAATGGAAATACTTGTAAGTTTAGTAAATAATACGTACTTAACCTCTCGTATGCTGGGTTACCAGACATAATTATAAATCTATTGTGTCTCGTGCAGATCTGCTCTTAAGCATACGAAAGGTTAAGTAAATAATAATATGATGCGGGCGGCTCAAAATCGGTCTGTGTTCTCCACACACCTTGAGGAAGGCCTATGTCCAGCAGTGGACGTCTCTAGGCTGACATGATGATGATAAAATAATATTTGTAAATAGCAGGTGATTCTAACTTGATACATACGCCAAAATTACTCTTTTCTTTTAGTCCAGAACACCTTCTTTTATTTTGATATTTATTTGCTTTCTAATTACATACCTCCGTATTTAATTACTTGTTAAACGATAAATTTTACCGGTCCTAAGCCCGAATGAAGTATGAAGGAGAGGGTAGAATTAACAAAATTAAAAAATAACTACCTATATATTATTTTTCTTCATTTTATTTTCTATGGCTACCTACATCATAAGTGCGACAGAGAGAATGCGAATGAGCAGGATGGAATATTGTCAATGAATTAGTGAATGGATTGTAAAATATGACTATGATTTAAGTGAGATTTTCTACAATAAACAAATGATAATAACTTTGCTCTTTATTGATATAATGAAATTCTTACGTCACATATATGATAATAAATATATAAGAAAAACAAGCTGACCCGGCAAACGTTGTTTTGCATTTTTTTTTTTTTTTGTAAAATAGATGTTGGCCGATTCTCATAGATACCGGATAAGCACAAAAAATTTCATCAAAATCGGTCAAGCCGTTTCGGAGGAGTATGGGAACGAAAACTGTGACACGAGAATTTTATATATTAGATAAATATCTTCGCTAATCTGTCCTTAAATTTTTTGTACTAATTAAAAAATAATGGTGTATAATCAATATTTGTCTTCGCACAATTGTTTTACGAACAATTACAATAACTATGTATTTGATGTTTTGTGGACATATCGAAATCACGAAGCAAAACCGCTACCACTGCACCAGTCATAGAATTTGCAGAGTAAGCACACCTTCAATAAATCTTACCCACTTCAATTTCCAAAACTTACAACACTACAAATGAAGCTTTTACCATCCGTCAGCGCAGGCCGCAGACACATTGGCGCGACATAAATAGCGATATGAAATGGGGTTCGTACCGCGGCGCGTCCACGACACGCGCGTCATGCCGCCGCGCCGCCGCCGCGCCGTGCGACAACCGAGCGCAGGTTTATCGTCTATCAACTGCAGGCGACTAAGGCTGTGACCACACTGGCGCGGTTTAATTCATTTCAGATTTTCGCAAAGAGCAATATTATAAATGAACGGCATGGAGAGTAATATAACTTAAATTTTAAGTTAAGATGTGGCAATGTTCTCGCTGTATACAAACCTTTCCTTTAGAAATTTGAAGAAGAGTTTCAAAAACTTGCCAAGGAGGGAAACACTGTTATGTCTTCATAGACAATACTTACTTCATTCTCGGACTCAGGGATACTATGACATTAAATCGATCTATTAATTATTGTTTCATGCCAAGTGTATCCCATAAGATCGTTCTAAGTCTTTTGAGTCTATGGAATATGTGATAAAAATTAAAGCGTCAAAACGCTTGACTTTTATACTTGATTGTTATATTCTTGAAAGCAATAGTGAAGAAATAATTAATGACAGATTCTAGTATTATTGGAATTGTCTAACTTAGCTAACTAAGACAAACAGCGAAGCAAATAGTGAAATAATAATATATATGTTTTGTTTGGAGAAGAAATTAGTATTGTAATGCTGAGTACTCTAAAACATGATTTGAAGAGCATTCCTATAAGACAGACTGATATTGCTTAACTATCGTGTATCATGAAAATGTTTATTTGATGAAAATTTGGAACCACTGCGATGAGGCGATAAGGAGAATATCTGAACCTCATTAGTCCGATTGATATACACTAGTACCTGTCTATTTGCAAACGAGCATCCTTAAATATTTTATGATTTCTTTGCACAAATATTGTGTTTATCTACTTACACTACCAAAATTCCACGAATAATTATAGTGGAATTTTAGTAATCGATCTTCCAATCATAACTCTTTAACGAACAAGTATTAAATTTTCATTTGATACACAATAACTCCTTCGAAATTCACTTTACAAACAATCTGACGGTTTGAGGTCAAAATTACGGCCTAAAGTGTACACTATCTGTCTCCAACGAATGCCATCGGTTCGAAATTAGGAGCTCTTTGTTTTAGTTAATACTAGATTACGGTTCATTTTGGGTTACTTGATACTTTTAGTATAAGGCCTCTCTAATCTTGATTAAAGCCTTGTTTGAAATGCTCCCCAAGTTTTCGGAGTGAATTGTCATTATTTGTAACAGTTACCACCAAGGAGCAAGTATACATGGAGGGAGCATTTCAAAATGAGTAGAAAACGTATATGCATCTCTTTTCTCTTTAATTACAAAACTGCATATGTTCGAGTATGATAGCCATAGAGCTTTTATACAGCCTTGAATGACATATGCCAAGAAAAATGTTATGTCATGTCGATGTTCGTCCAGCTGGAGTGAAAGCCGTGTCGAAATAAATTGCAATTTTAATTGCTACAAAATATTACAATTGTAGATATGACCATTTCTAAACAATAAAAAATGACCATAGTTTGTAATGCCGTCGGATGTAAAAGCCAAATGGGACTATTGACCGAAAATGGTCAAAAAATATCTTACCACCGGTAAGTCATAATAAGTAAAATTGTAGATATCTGCCGTCATAATTCTACAATGATATTGGTAAAGCTTATACTTAAAGATAAAGATAATGACCACCGTTGACACATATTTTTATTCCAATAGTCACAATGAAATAAATATAATAGAAATATTTCGATAAAAAATATGAGGATAGTGTTGTAATACAATTGTCAGTTAGAAAACCAGTTTCTTAAAGATTATAATTTGAATAATTGGTTATTAATTGTGATTTTTTGTAGATTTCCAAAGAATGAAGGTTTGAAACTAAATTGGGTCCGAAATATGAGAAAGGGAGAATGGCAACAGTCTAATTCTTCTAAACTTTGTTCGCTTGATTTTGTGTCTGCTTGTTATCAAGAAGGATTTCAAAGAAAAGTTTTGCATTCTTATGCTGTGCCTACTATTTTTACTAACCAGATATCTAATACTGAGGTTTGTACTTCTACTTTATTATTATTAACTTATATTTTTATCAATCAATATATACCAACATTGCAACTGTTAAAATATGCTATAGTAATCATATATACATATATGTAGGTATATCATAAACAGATTTGTGTTGTAATTTTCAGAAATGTCCGAAATAACGAAACCTTATTTTTAGAAGCGATAATAAAGCTTTAAGAGTGAACATGGCTTGCACTTCTGGAACTCAGGATGAAAATATTGTTCGTAAATGTTAACTGTTTCCGCCCATGTACATCCCATTTTGGTAATACAAATAGTATCAGACCTGCCAGGCAGTTATCGTGTGCATTACTTTGTGGTATAAATAAATGATTTTGACTATTTAGACGTTTTTTTCAATTACTTTCCTAAATACTGTAAAAAGAGAGGTAATAATAAGATATGATCAATCATATCTTATTATTACCTCTTTTTTTTTACAGTATTTGTTTCTTTGTAGGCACCTAAGTACTATACTCTAGATAAAAGCTCGTAAAATAATATACTACTGGTATATTACTTAATCAAATACTTATCTTGTGTCTACATACCGAATTATATACCAATACCAATAAAAGATTAATGCATGAGTACATCACTATTGACAGTCATTTCTTCTTTTGAAAAAATTGCGACATGAGTATTTCAAGAGGTAATAAATACAATACATCTGTCTCGGTTACACATATGAAATTTTATACAAGTAAAAAGAAATAACGATAGGTTTCTTGTTTATGCTTAAAGCTATCACTCCATGTATACTTGCTCCTTGGTTACCACTATTAACAACGTTCTGGCAATTTTGAACTTTGTTTTTGGAACTTCTCTTTATGAATACGTTGAGGTGTTTTAAAAGAGCTTCATTTTGACTTTTTAATCACAGAGATCTATTTTGATCATTTGATTAGAGGTAGGGTAATAGGTTTGTTTTATTAGTTATATGCATGTTGAAATATGTTAGTGTAGGGTTTTTAATCGATTGCTTTTTACAGAACGTGGCTGAAACTTTGAGTACCTATTTAACACCGTTAGTTTTTCAGAAAAAGGTAAGCAGACTCTTTTAAAGTATAAACATACATTTAATTATAATTTGACGATGGAATACCTTAGCCTTCTCATAGTGAGAAGAGGCCCGTGCCTAGCAGTGGTATTAAGGGCTGATGATGATGATGATGATTGAATACAATCATCATCCTCCTAGCATTATCCCAGTTGCAACCCGGGGTCTTCCCAGTAGTCCTTACTAGTATATCATCAGTACGTCCTTGCTAGTATATCCGGATTTGACTGAATATTCACAGTAGTTTTACCACAGAGTGACTGCTCGTCTGACCTCTGCCACCCAAAGGGGTAACGATATTGAATGATTTAAACTAGTGTACTTTGACTTGGTTTGGACAACTGTAGTATATTCAGAGATAATGATTGCCGGAACTGACATCGTAACGTTCTCACCGAGATACGGGGCAAGAGATAATTAACGATTGCATATGCACATAGGTAACTTCGAAAAGTCAGTGGTGCGCGCGTTGGCTTTGAACTCGATACCCTCTGCATGTCAGCCAGTGGTATATTCACTAGGCTGTCGACGGCTATTATTCAATATGACGATTGAATACAGTTAGATATTAAGATGCAATAATTAATATCACGACTTCTTTTCAAAATGGCTGACATGCCTCAACAATACAATACAACCAAATTAATATTCCCAATTTGAATTGACTGGATTAAATAATGTGAATATCTATATCCAAATATTGCTTTAAAATTACATACAGGGTGTTTTATAACCCCCCGTCCGATCAATGAAGGGGTTGTAGGGTAGAGTAAAATGATGAGGTATATGTCATTAATTCACGAAAATTGAAGATAAAATTTTACTTGGTAAATTTAATTTACTTTAAATAATATCACATCAGATTACCCATGGCAACACTGAAGACTCATAAATCGTAATAACTGGGTATCTACCTAAAGTTCATAAAAGGTCGTTGAGTGCATCGGCCGGCGGCCGCGTCTTTACCTAATCCAAAGACTATATAATACCCTGTATACACTTTTCAAAACTAAAAAAAAATGTTCGTATTGGGACCCCATGCCTAAGCCTTTGACAAAAGCCGAACGTCAACTTTACACGTGCCATCATTTTAGGTAGGTCGGTATACCTGTTACTGCGTTCCATCGCGCCGGGCCGCCGCCGACTAGTGAGGACCGGTTCTTCGGCCGACCCCGCCTCCGCGCCGCACTCCACTCACTCGTCGTACATCGCACCGCACACACGCCACGGCCATATATCTATCATTGTACTTACGACCTACGGAATACAGTCTTCCTACCAGATATCGAAGCCTTTTCATTAGCCTAGAACACCAGCATCACATCTGGAGCTAGGCACTCATACAGATGGTCCTTCGTATGCAAGAAACGCCGTCTTAAAGCTGTGTGTCTTCAAGCAAATTTTTTCCTGTGGACTTCGGATTGCCGCCGGCCGCTTGCGCAACGAATACGTTGGAGGTCACTTGGAGGACAATCTACCCGAGGAATAAAATTTTCTGAGTGAGTCCGTTCCATATCCTTTCTTTACCTTGTTTTCTCCTTTATTCCAGGAATTTAAAATAGTGCTATTGCGGATCAGGCATGTTGATCTCTTCATAATAGCCTATTCTTACAGCTATAAATCATTTTCGTTATTATTTATTTATTTATTTATTTATTTATGGCATATTTACAGAGTAAACATAAACATTGGTAAAAAATAATTGAAACAAAATGCAGATGCTACTCTAATTATAAAATATGCACAACATTCACATGAAAATAGGACAAACAATAATAATTAAATTAAGTTATATAAGAACTTATATTATAAAATTAAAAAAGATAGAGTTATGATTATGAGCAATGTTTTTTCAATATTTTATGCTTGAAATGGCTGGGATTGTCATTATAAATGTCGAGGCTTAATCTTCGCTAGCAGATATTATACGAAGCAGTTTGCCTAGTTATAGGACCTTGTGCACCTAAGTTGGTTCGGTGAGTCGGAACCTTGAAAAACGGAAAGTTATTCCTTATCCGAGCATTGGGCCTAGGTACGCATATCTGTATACGCTCAAGCAGTCCTTGTGTCTGTGACAACCCATTTACTATATTCTGTAGGAAGCAAAGGTCCAACATCATTCTCCGATCTTTAAGTGTGTTTAATTTAAAATTTGCTAAGCTATCACTATATGGGCATCTAGGACAAAAGCCAGGCGGAACAAACGCTTGATGCCTAGTAAATGCTCTTTGGATCGACTCAATGCGTTGTGTATGAACTGTATACCGGGGATTCCAAACAACACTGCCAAATTCTAATACACTCCTCACAAGTGCATTATAAAGTAATATTCTTGATGTGGTACGTTTGAAATCCTTGGTATTTCGTTTTAAAAATCCAAGCATTTTGGCAGCTCTGTTAACAATGTTATCAAACTGAGGAATAAAATAAATTTTAGAGTCTAGAATAATACCCAAATCTCGCACTTGATGGACTGTGGTAATCAGATTTTGATTGATGTGAAAACAAGTTTGAATAATATTCAGTTTTCGAGTGAATCGAATATGTTGGCATTTTGCAGCATTCAGTAACATTTTATTATCACAACACCATTGATAAATTCGATCAAGATCATCTTGTAGTAACTTCTCGTCATCAACAGAGTTAATCTGACGTGATATTTTCATATCATCAGCATAGAGAGAACACTGACAATGTTGCACTTGCATAACTATGTCATTTATGAATAATAAGAACAGAATTGGTCCAAGGTCTCACCTTGGACCAATTCTGTTCCCTGGGGAACACCAGAGTTTGCAAAGTAATTTTTAGATTCTGTATTATTTACTACCACAACGTACTCACGGTCCACCAGGTAAGACTCAAACCAACTGAGCAATTCACTACATACTCCATACTGACGTTGAAGCTTGCAAAGTAAAATTTGATGATCAACTCTGTCAAAGGCGTTAGCAAAATCTGTATAAACTGAATCTACTTGATGATTGCTATCTACACTCTCAATAATAGGAGTAATGTAGGAGACCAAATTGGTAAGGACGGATTTTTTATCTAGAAAGCCATGTTGCTCTGGTCGGATTAGTAGTCTTGTATGCTTGGTTAATACAGATGAAACTAAGGACTCTAAAATTTTAGAAAAGCTAGAAAGAATTGCTATTGGCCTGTAATTCTCAACATCTCTGTTATCTCCTTTTTAAAAACTGGAACAATTCTAGCTCGTTTCCAATCAGCGGGAAAAGTACCACTTACTAGGGATTTGTTCACTATTTCCCTGATTGGGTAAGAAATAACTTCAGCGCATCGTTTAATAAAGAGTGGTGGAATGCCATCGGGCCCCACAGCTTTATTAGGATTTACGCGCTTCAAACACGTTACAATTTCGTTTTCTGAAAATGTTAGTAGTCCTAAATTAGATGCCATACTAGACACATCACAGTCGGCAACTGACAAATTAGGTGTAGACACTTGAGACGTTGAATAAATCGAGCTGAATTGTGACGCAAATAAATTGGCAATATCGTTGCTGCACGATGAAGATGATTGGTAATTATTGTGCATTGTTGAAGGCAACGTGACTTTCTTTGACTCCTTATGTTTGATGAAGCTCCAAAAATATTTAGGATTCTTTTTCAAGTTATTTTCAATAGAATTAATATAGTTGTTATAACATTCACGATCAAGTTTATCACATCGTTTCCTTAATATCTCAAATTCAAGCTTGTCCCTTGGGTTTTTATGATTACGAAACCTACGTCTGAGTTTATTCTTCTCTTTTAAGAGCTTAATTAGATCACTGGTAAACCAAATAGGGTACGAAGCTTTACGCTTTGGCACAAATTCATCAATTATTGTATTAACTTTATCATAAAAAATGCTAACCATATCGTTTACGCTTTGACAGTTCGCGAACAGTTTTAACCATTCCACATACGCTAGGCAGGGAATTATTTTATCGTAGTCAGCTTTGTAAAAGTTATAACCTAGCCTACAATTGCTAACTGACGATGACTGCAATGTTAAATCAAGTAAAACATCTAAAGGTGGGTGAAAATTATCAATTTTGCACAATATGTTATCAAACTTGCTAACAGTGCAGTTTACATTGGTTAAAACCAAGTCCAAAATTCTTTGGTCATGATTGACAATAGTATTGGTCTGTTGTAAACCACTTAGTGCTATAAAGTCTGAAAGTGTAGACATTAACCTATGTTGACAGTTATTTTTATTATTGTTACTTGAGTTTAAACTCGCGATCAAATGAGACTGACTACTGTCCTTAGACCAGCTTATACAACCTAAATTAAAATCTCCTAAAATTATAATATCGTCTACTGTTTCCGAGACCATTAGTGCACTATCTAAAAATTCATTCAAATTATTTAGTTTTAGAGGAGGGGAGAAATAAACAACGCAAATAGCAATTTTCCTAACTCTATTGCTGCTTTTAACTTCAATGACTACCCAGATGTCTTCACTATTGCCTTCCCATTTAGCTATACGAGAGGAAAGAATATGCTTTAATATAGCTATCAAAACACCTCCACCTTCAAATGTCAAAGATTGTGTTGGATTGCGATCTCTACGGTAAACTATGTATCGATCATCAATTATTTCACGATCTTTTATATTTGAATTTAACCAAGTTTCACTAAATGTCATTATATCATAATTACTTAACAAAATGTTGTAGTAAACTTCGTTTGTCTTGGTGCGCAATCCGCGTACATTCTGATAATATATTTCAAGAAAATTGTTGAATTTTAATGCTGCATACAAAATACATTGACAGATTACTAAGATTATTTCAACAATAATAGACTATCAGAATTACGGATGTGTATGGCTTGACTTCCCTCCGTCTTTCTGGCAAAGATTCTGCCATCTCTTATCCATACAAATTTGTAATCGGCTTCTTTTGCCTTCAGTCTTGTTATCGCATGCAGGTGCTTGTTAGCAGGGCTGAGATGTTCTGAAACATAGACGGGTTCGCGTTTGCCGCCTATACCCAAATGCTTAGAGGATAGTTTATCATCTCGGTGACTAATATTGTATTTTGAAACTGCTGCTAAAAGGCTATCGCTCAATGTTTGGGTTTGCAATTTAACTATAACTGACCTGGGGCGGTTGCATTCCTTACTGAGCTTGGCAACTCTCGTAACATTATGTATGTTTTCAGACAGTATAGGACATCCAATTGTATTGCCGAGTTGAAGAACTATGTTGGATATATTCTCAGTTTGGTGTTCTGGTATGCCGTTTATTTCTAAATTGCATTCCCGCATATGCTGTTCTACCGAATTGAGCCGCGTATTAAAATCTTTTACTGTTGCTTTGAGTTGAATATTATCTTTCTCCAGCGTATCCAGTACGGTTTTCTTTTCATTTAAACTATTTTTAACTACTTCGTAGCGTGTATTAAAGAATTCTAGGGACTTCTCAAAACATGACAATTTGTCATTAATACCCTGTAAGTGTTTAGTCACTAGTTCACCAATCGTTGTCTTGAATGCAGTCTGAATCTCAACGCGAATGAGCTCACGTAAAGTGTCTTCGGACATTGTACATCCCAATTTTGATTGGTTGTCTGAACTTACAGTTTTATTGCAGACGTTAGATAGTTCAGAATCCGGTTGGCTAATGTTGAATACACTCGAAGAATTGATATTGCTTTTTTTGGTAGCGTGGAAGCCGGCACTTTTATTTTCAATGCTAGACATATTTTTATTTGCTTCACAAAATCACACTTTACTTATTGTAACAGGAATTATTATAATTATCTGAAAATATTTTATATAGACCAAAATATTTCGACGTTGTCGGTTTGACAATTTTTGAAAAATCTACTTACATTTCTTTATAATAAATGTAAGTAGATTTTTCTCCAAATAGCAATCATACAAATATTGCCAAAATATTAAAATACGTTCATCAAGCATTCGCATAATTACTTTATTTATGCAATAACAAATAGTTTTATGCTTAATGATTTTATTGCACTTCGTCGCTTACCTACGATCTATTGTGTCGACCGGTTTTATGACCCATCTATTGTTCTCGCAACAGCTGTGAATCACCGTTAGCTTTGTGTAAATAACTCATTGAGTTATTTAAATTCATTATTACATTATTTTATGCTGCCGATTTTTCCATTAATACTTACCTACCTACCTACCTTTCGCTTTTTTTGCACTTTGCACATTTAGTTAAAACTTTATAATATGTCTGATGCTAAAGTCAAGGATCTTGTTAGGAAGCGTGGCAGTTATAAAGCAAAGCTTACGTATTTTATAACATTTCTTAAATTCTTACCAAGTACCAACTTAGATGCTTTTCAATCATCCGAGCTTCAATGCCGGCTTGACCAAATGGAGCTACTATATAAGGAATTCGACGCGTTACAGATGGAATTGGAGATGTTGTCCGATAATGCGGGCGACCAGTACATCGAGCGTGAACAGTTTGAGGGTCTGTACTACGCGCAGTTGGGCCGCGCAAAGGCAATGCTTGCGCCTTCCTGCTCCGCTGCACCAGCTTCAGCCAACGGTGCAGACGATACCATCCAACACGACTCTGGTTGCAAGCACGATTTCGTCAGGCTGCCCAAGATAGACTTGCCTTACTTCAACGGGGACTATCAGCACTGGCTTGAATGCCGAGATACGTATATTGCCTTAATTCATAACAATAACAGTATACAATCAATTAATAAATTTCATTATCTGCGTGCTGCTTTGACAGGAAGCGCTTCTTTAGTAATCAAAAGCACTATGCCATCGCTTGGCAGTTGTTATTAGAACGTTACAATAACGAAAGGTTGCTTGTAAACAACCACTTACATTCATTATTTAATTTTAACTCCATTCAAAAAGAATCTTGCACTTGACACTCTGGGCCAGCCCACAGAACATTGGGACACTTTAATTATATATATGATGTCTTAGAAATTAGATTAGGGAAGAACATAAAAACATTCTAGATACATTTCCAAATTTAAAACATTTTACAAAATTCTTATGTAACAGAGCAGACTTACTCGAAACCTTATATGACTATAAAAATTTAAAATCTATTTACAACACAAACACTAAACAAAACTACGATACAAATACAAAATCAAATTACCTTACAAATACAAAACCTATTTACAATAAAACTGACAAGGTAACATGTCCTATATGTTCTCAAAGTCACTTTTTGTTCAATTGTCAATCTTTTAGAAATCTTGATGTCGACTCAAGAGTCAAAAAAGCTTCAGAATGTAATGTTTGTATGAATTGTCTACGTCCTGGTCATACAGAAAACCGTTGTTAATTATCACATTGCAAATATTGCAAATTCAGACATAATACCCTTTTACATAAGGATACAGCATCAAACAATGACCAAAATATTGCTTTATCTACGAACACAGAACCACAAACTAATCAAGCATTCGTACTATTATCCACAGCTTTGGCAAAGGTGGCAGACGTCAATGGGAGGCTCCATACAGTCCGACTTCTACTGGACAACGGCAGTTCTTCAAATTTTGTCACTGAAAGCCTCTGTGATAAGCTTGGCGTGGTCAAACGAAGCACTGGCTCAACCATCTCAGGTATTAACGGTCTTATTTCTAGTACCTCCGAGAGTTGTAGTCTTACTGTGCAATCTTTTTATGGTAATTATCGTGCGAGCATAAACTGTCTTATTTTACCGATGACTACGCAAAAGCTACCTGGCTCTTATGTAGATAAAAATATTATATCTATCCCGCCAGGCCTTTAGCTAGCTGACCCAACATTTAACATACCCTCAACAATTGACATTCTTGTTGGTGCCGAGGTCTTCTGAGACGACTTAGGTTCCGATTCAATAAATTTAGGTAAACATAAACCTAAATTACATTCATCAAAGTTAGGTTGGCTTATTTCGGGCTGTGTATATCAGTCTCGCCTTCATCAACCTGCTTTATGTAATTTCTTAACGGACAAGGAGTCTGAGCAATTTTCTCGCTTTTGGGAGCTTGAATCTGTGTCCAGTAAGAATAGTTTCTCTACAGAAGAGCAAGCTTGCGAAAAGTTGTTTCAAGAGACGACACAACGTAATCAGCTTGGTCAATTCGTCGTCACCATCCCATTGAGGGAATCGCCTGAGTGCTTAGGTGACTTTTGTGCGATGGCCAAGCATCGATTTATATCCTTAGAGCGAAGATTTGATCGTGACCCTGTCTTTAAAAACAGATATTTACAATTTATCAAAGAATACATTGATCTTAATTACATGACACAAAATTCATCATTAAATTCTAAATTTAATTATTTCATGCCTCATCATGGTGTTGTGCGAGAGTCCAGTAAAACTACAAAACTTCGTGTAGTTTACGACGCATCGGCATCCAGCACCTCAGGCAAATCCTTTAACGATATACAGATGGTAGGTCCCACTGTTCAAGAGGATTTATTGTCCATACTCTTAAGGTACAGACAGCATCAATTTGTTGTAACAGGTGACATTGAAAAAATGTACAGAGCTATTTTAATCCATCTTTCGCAGCGCTCGTTGCAGCAAATTGTCTTTAGGTTTGATTCCTCAGAGCCTTTACGGACATACACTTTGAATACAGTGACGTATGGTACGGCATCAGCACCGTATTTAGCTACCAAATGCTTAGTATCTCTTGCAGACCAATGTTCAGATCCTAAAGTAAGCGAGTCCATCAAGCGAAACTTTTACGTCGACGATTATTTAGGCGGCGGGGATTCAATTCAGTCAGTCATAGAGTTATGCCAAGGTGTCATTACTACTCTCAAATCAGCTAAGTTTCATCTCCGCAAATGGCAATCAAATAGCCCAAAAATCTTAGAGGCTATCGCCAACACTGACACACAGAATTCAAACAAAACATTAAATTTAAATGACGAATCTCCTTGTAAAACGCTTGGTCTTTATTGGGACTGCAAATCAGACCATTTATTATTTTCAGTTAACTTAGAATATTCAAAAATTAAAATTACAACACGTAACATATTATCTTTAATCAGTCAAGTTTTTGATCCACTTGGTCTCGTCGGGCCATGTATACTTAAAGCCAAATTATTATTACACCAATTATGGATTCTTAAATGTAATTGGGATGAAGTAATACCTTTAAGTATTTAGTCACAATTTCTTAAATTTATACAATCACTTTCATGTCTTAACTCTCTTCATATTCCTCGTTGGATTTCCTGTAGCAATCCATCTGTAGTCGAGCTTCATACCTTCATGGACGCTTCCGAACGTTGTTACGCCGCCTGTGTCTATGTGAGAACAGTGACAGTAGACGGGGCAGTTTGCGTTCGCCTTTTAGCTTCCAAAAGCAAGATTGCTCCTATAAAGCCCTTAAGCATTCCACGTAAAGAGCTTTGCGGTTGTTTGATTGGTTCACGACTTTTCATGAAAGTACGTGAATCAGTTACATTACAATTTCATAACTGCTTCTTTTGGTGTGACTCGATGATAGTTCTCGGCTGGCTCTCTATGCAAGAACCAACCCGACTTGAACAATTCGTTCGAAACAGAATATTCGAAATACAGGAGATTACAACTGGCCATAAATGGAGTTATGTACCTTCCAAGAGTAATCCCGCTGATCTCGCAACTCGGGGGGTGAAGGCTGATTCCATCAGCGCATCCGCTCTCTGATGGTCAGGTCCAGAATTCCTTCACCAGGTCGATATACAATTTCCTATAGTACCTAACACACAACTTAATTTATTACCCGAGACATTTTTACATACAAAAGTGGATAATAGTTTGAATTAAACTGAGATAATTATTCCTTTTTAAGTGGCAATATACAATGAAATGATTATAAAAAAAAGAATATTTAAGATGTATTACAAATTTATAAATTTAAGTAAAATACTACATACCTACATTTTATTAGAATATTGTTGCATGCTAAATAGCAGAATATAGAAGCTCTGAATATTATGTTACATTACACCTTTGTTAACACCTATATTCGCAATAAATGATATTATTATTATTATTATTTTTAATAATAATAATAATAATATCATTTATATTATTATTATATAATCTATATATTAATAATAATATAATCTTAAATTTAATACACAATATATCATCATTTACAAAACTAATCAGAATCGTCGCTTATATACACCGATTTATTCATAATTGCAAGAAACAGAACACAAAAATACTATCACACCTTACATACATAGAATTACAAACATCACAGAACTTAATATTACAATTTTCTCAGCGGAAATGTTCCCTGAGGAATACACAATTCTCAAAAACAAACAGACCTTAGTAAAGAAAAATAGACTTATTAGTTTATCACCATTTATTGATTCTGAAAATCTTATACGTGTCGGTGAGCGTCTTAAAAACTCTTATTACAGTTTTAGCGTCAAACACTCCATCTTACTGTGTAGCAAACACCACTTAACAAGAAAAATATTTCAAAAAGAATACAAATCACTTTTTCATGCTGGACCTCAATTACTTCTAGCACATATTAGGCTTACTTACTGGCCTTTAGCTGGGAGAAACCTAGCTAAGCAAACTGTGCGTAACTGTGTACATTGTACTCGCTTTAAAGCGGAACCTGTCCAGGTCATAGTGGGTAACCTGCCTGGTGACAGGACGCACTTAGAGTTTATCTTCTTAAACACAGGTCTTGACTACGCCGGGCCAGTGCTGATAGCCGACCGCAAAGGTAGAGATTGTAGGCTACTTAAATCATATATTTGCGTGTTTGTATGTTTCGCAGTCAAAGCTGTTCACCTCGAACTGGTCTCCGACCTTACAAAGGAGGCGTTTCTTGCAGCCTTCAGTCGGTTCATAAGCCGTCGTGGTAAACCTCAGCGCGTATACTCCGACAACGGCACCACGTTCGTAGGCGCTTTCAACGAGTTCTCACGCTTCCTTCAAGAGTCTCGTCATTCAGTCGAATCAGACATTGCCAACCAGGGTTTCGAATTTTAATTTATTCCAGCTTACTCCCCGCATTTCGGTGGCATCTGGGAGGCAGCAGTCAAATCAACGAAATATCTATTACGTAGAGTCATGAGCTTAACTCACTTAACGTATGAAGAGCTTTCAACATGCCTGGTCCAAATAGAGGCTGTTTTAAATTCCAGGCCTTTAACAGCCCTTTCCACAGATCCTTCCGATTTATCTTATCTTTCTCCTTCTAATTTCCTTATTGGGCGGACTCTCACGTCGTTTCCCCGGCCTCAAATAGATCACCGCCATATGCAGCGGCTACAACGTTTTGACCGCATCGAGAAGCTACGCCAACATTTTTGGCAACGTTATTCAAATGAATACATTTCTAAACTTCAGCAGCGGACAAAATGGCAGACGTCAAGGCAAGATCTTAAGCCAGGCACGATGGTTTTGGTGAAGGACGCCAATCTGCCACCTTTTCTTTGGCTGCTGGGCAGAGTCATCGCCGTCAATGCAAGATCTGACGGACATAGTAGAGTCACCGACATACGCATGAAAAAGGGCATCATAACTCCGGCCTTTAACAATATATGCCCTCTTCCAGTGTCCTGATGACATCATTTTGAAGTCCTCCACACTTCAACCGGGGGAATCTGTTACTGCGTTCTATCGCGCCGGGCCGCTGCCGGCTAGTGAGGACCGGTTCTTCGGCCGACCCCGCCTGCGCGCCGCACTCCACTCACTCGTCGTACATCGCACCGCACACACGCCACGGCCATATATCTATCATTATACTTACGACCTACGGCATACAGTCTTCCTACCAGATATCGAAGCCTTTTCATTAGCCTAGACCACCAGCATCACATCTGGTGGTCTAGCTACATCACATCTGGTGGTCTAGCTACATCACATCTGGTGGTCTCCGCTAGGCACTCATACAATACCCATTTTATTTATGAGTTTGTTGCAACAGCTGGTTTATTGCATTAGGTAAAACGGAAGGTATTGTTTACGTTGTTTGTTTGTTTCGTAAGAGTGCGTAGCCAACTTTGTCCGTGTATTCAGACATTTTAGATAACCCGAAGGCCTACGACATGGCCTTACAATTCTTAGATTCAGTTTTACGTACCTTCTGAGTACGTGGGCACCCATCCAAGTGATGACCTGTGCAACCGTTGCTTAACATTGCTAAACTATTACGATCCAAAAGCTTAGTCACGCTATGAGCGCTGCAGTATTTACGGTAATTACTAATTTTTTAAATCTTACTTAGGCAGGTTAACTTTAATTCCGAAAAACATCAACTTACTTGTAAGTTGCGTACGACGATCATGCTCCACATGTCGACCGTAAAGGCCTCAATTCTTAAAAGGTCTCATTCCTTAGAACGTTTTCCGTCATTCTTAACTCTCTCAACAGATGGCTTTACTAGTATCGATTTTATTGATGACTTTCATGCATAAGTGATAAATAAGAAAAAAAGTTCTAAAATATGATATTTATGAATTAAACAATCCCTTTATAACGATTAAATAAAAAAATTAAACATTAAATTGAATATGAATATTTTTGAAAAATATGATGTGCACTTCGTTGCTCTGGTGGCCAAAATACGTACTAGCTTGTAGTAAAACGTTACAATGAGTTAACTTTCACTCGGCATTCATAGATGGCGCTTTTACGTATGTATATATTTATTTTTATTTAATTTGGTATTAATCTGTAGATGGTAAAATAAATAAATATTTATTAAATAAACATCAAATATTTTAATAAGTAAGATATTATGTTAACCAATGAACGGCCATGAGCATTTATTATTATTTAAAGTATATAGGTACCTAGTCGAGCGATTGCGTTTCATGGAAATTTATTCCTTACTACCATATATTTAAGGAACTTTGTCGCGCAAAACCTTGCAAGTTTTATATTCCCGAGTACTCAAAATACTTTCAAGTATTTTAGTGTTTTGCGCGACAAAGTTCCGTAAATGTATGGCAGTAAGGAATATTATTTCATAAAAGTATCTGTACCTACTACGTTACGGTCGGGAGTCGGTAATACGCGAAACGTGTTCGCGTACGTTCAAGTAAAAAATACTTTGAAAGTTTTGCAAATATTTTAGTGTTTTGCGCGACAAAGTTCCGTAAATGTATGGCGGTAAGGAATAATATCCCATGAAAGTAAAAGTACTCCGTTACGATCGGGGATCGGCAAAACCATAGAGATATTAGAATAGAGTGGCAGAGTGGGGCCTATTCGTGTCCGCCGGTGGGAGAGAGAACGCAACATCAAAGGCCCCCTGCATCTCTCTTGGGACCCCCCCTTAATATTTTAATTTTTTTAATTATTAGTATTTGTTGTTATAGCGGCAACCGAAATACATAATTTGTGGAAATTTCAGCTTTCTAGTTATCATTCTAGTTTATGAGATACAGCCTGGTGACAGACAGACAGACGGACAAACGGACAGACGGACAGACAGACAGACAGACAGACAGCGGAGGCTTAGTAATAGGGTTCCGTTTTTTACCTTTTAGGTACGGAACCCTAAAATAAACCGTTACAATCAGCTTCAAAATTACGAATCCTACAAAACAAATGATTTTATAATAGTTAAATTTAGTTTTTTATCTACTAATTCTATTTATCCACTTTGATGGAGGAATAAAAAACTACCTAATATATCAATTTAAAAATATTAATTTGCCAACATCTGGGTTTGAGTTAAAACTAACTTGTACGTGTGCATAACTTGCTTGTAAGGCGGATTAATAAACCAATTGTAATGACTAGCTTTTGCGCGCGACTTCGTTCCCGTGAAAGTTGAAGAGAAAACAATCCAACGTTTTTGCAAGATTTTTTGTTAGTTGACGAGGTATCATAGTTTCATAAATAAAAAAAATAATATTAACTGTTGTTTCATTGCTACATTTTAATAGTTACCTATTCCCCTTTTGCAATCTCGACGTTCGCTTCGCCAGGGGTTCGCCATTTAGGTTGCATTAATTTCGCCTGAATACCAATTTAATTAAGAATATAATAATATAAATTAAGAATAACAATTTTCACGAAGCAGAACTCAAAGGAAAGCACCACCTAGTATAGTAAGTACCTATTATATTATCTGTAGCATGCGCCACAGACCCTGGGACCACAGACCATCAGACCAAGGCAACCTCACAAGGTCATAGGTTTTGTCAAGTCTATTCAAACGAGCCCAAACACTACTAGTTTCTCATGTGTAGTTTAGGAGTTCTAGTGACCACCTGCCGCCTTCATCATCAGACCAAGGCAACCTCACAAGGTCATAGGTTTTGTCAAATCTATTCAAACGAGCCCAAACACTAATAGTTTATCATGTGTAGTTTAGGAGTTCCTGTGACCACCTTCCGGCTTCATCATCAGACCAAGGCAACCTCACAAGTTCATAGGTTTTGTCAAGTCTTGTCAAACGACCCCAAACACGACTAGTTTATCATGTGTAGTTTAGGAGTTCCTGTGACCACCTTCCGGCTTCATCATCAGACCAAGGCAACCTCACAAGGTCATAGGTCTTGTCAAATATATTCAAACGAGCCCAAACACTACTAGTTTATCGTGTGTAGTTTAGGAGTTCCTGTGACCACCTTCCGGCTTCATCATCAGACCAAGGCATCCTCACAAGGTCATAGGTTTTGTCAAGTCTTGTCAAACGAGCCCAAACACGACTAGTTTATCATGTGTAGTTTAGGAGTTCCTGTGACTACCTTCCGGCTTCATCATCAGACCAAAGCAACCTCACAAGGTCATAGGTTTTGTCAAGTCTATTCAAACGAGCCCAAACACTACTACTTTATCATGTGTAGTTTAGGAGTTCCTGTGACTACCTTCCGGTTTCATCATCAGACCAAGGCAACCTTACAAGGTCATAGGTTTTGTCAAGTCTATTCAAACGAGCCCAAACACTACTAGTTTTTCATGTGTAGTTTAGGAGTTCCTGTGACTACCTTCCGGTTTCATCATCAGACCAAGGCAACCTCATAAGCTCATAGGTTTTGTCAAGTCTATTCAAACGAGCCCAAACACGACTAGTTTATCATGTGTAGTTTAGGAGTTCCTGTGACCATCTTCCGGCTTCATCATCAGACCAAGGCAACCTCACAAGGTCATAGGTTTTATCAAGTCAATCTAAACGAGCCCAAACACGAGTAGTTTATCATATGTAGTTTAGAAGTTCCTGTCACCACCTTCCCGGCTTCAACATCAGACCAAGGTACATTCACAAGGTCATTCATCACTGCAGCATTTCAATGTTACCGTAACATAGCCACCAAACTTATTTACGTAAGTATGTCAAATATCAGCTTTATGGAACAGTGTACAAAGTGCATTCCAAATTTTGAACGGAAAGACATGAAGTCATAAAAATATCGCTAGATTTAACGCCACCGGTACATACGTAAAATAGGTACCTACTAGATCGGTAGATCGTGTTATAAACCTTGAAATGAGGCACACTTGGGTGACAAGGTGAAATATCATATTATTGTTAACATTTTAGACAGAATGCTTTTTTATTATAGCGCCATCTCTTCTTTTTAATTTAAAATAACATTGCTTACAAAATGAGACGTAAGATATCGCTACCATCGACTCCCATGTTTTCGTCGCTAGCGCCATCTGATGTATTATTTACGGTATTAACAAGTACTTATAAAAATAAAGGTTCAAATATTAAGGATCTAACGTGGCCAATTTTTATGGACGACTTGCGGCATCTGCACTGGTATTGTCTTATCTGTGGTAAAGGTTAAGACACTTACGGTACCTTTTCATCAAAGGTACCTGTTTGAAAGCACACTAAATAGCGCACTGTAGTTCACGACGTGGTGAAGCTGTTGAACAACGCGCTCCAAAGGCACTGGCAGACCTGGTGGTCCAGCGAACTGTTCCTCCTTATCACTACGTGCACCTGCATGAATTGCATTCACTCCTACAGTCCTACCTAAACACATCGAAATCAGAGTTTGAATACGACCGACGACGTAACTATTTCACAACTTAAGTTATTCCGGAAGTCCGAACGAAAATAATCCTATGGCAAGACTGAGTGATCAGTAGGCAAATTTGAAGTTGTAAAAAATAGCCAGCTACGGATGTAACCAATGATATTTATTGGAGTTCTATTTTTATCGATATGTTATTATGGTCCCCGTACGAGATGGGCACGTATCCAACGCAAAATTGTTGTTTGTTTTTAAATTATTGTAATAACATAAAAATGATGCAACTTTTTTATTTGATTTAGGTTACCGAAATTAATAGATCATAGTCTTTTGTCTATGATCTACTAAGTTCTGTAACACAAAAGTATTATTTAAGTCTTGTTTATATTATGTGTCGATATCGTAATATCATTAATGTAATAATTATTTGAAAAATTAATGTTGTGTCACATTTAATGTTAAAATTTATTAAATCGATATTAGCTGCTATCGAACATAAACATCTCTACCGCGTTTCGGTATTGTGTCGAGCGGCTCATTTGGCGGTAAAATGGCACTATTTTAAAGGCGGCATGCCCTTTGACACGAAAAGCCGACAATATTTTAATAGAATTAATAGAATCATAAAGGATACCGCCGCTGAGTGGAGTGTTGCTAGTTTAGGGAATTTACCCTAATTTCGGGGTAATGTTTCTCGTTAATACTATACTAAGGAAATAAATTGTGATGTTTTATGAAGACCTGAATTTTTTTATTATTTTCCTAGTATGCCTGGAGAGTCAGTAATATGTGGTTTCGGGATCGGACAGGGGGTTATGAAGCACACTGTATAATTAAATCACCCAGCATAATTATAGTCATATATTTAAATAAAATTTACACTATATGAATATTGCTACCACAAAAATAAAAGAGTATTCACAAAAGCTTGACGAACGGTTTTCTATCCAAAAATAGAGCCGTGCATAAAATCCACGTTAGCGTGTCATAACGTGTAGTTTCCACAAACTTCACCGCCAATACAAACTCACAATCCAATGCTCAACGCGGTGACGGCGGGAGCGACACCGCAGACTCTTGATTCACTTAAATCTTGACACAACGCACCTATTTCAAAATAAATTTTCTAAGAAAATATATCCAGCATTTCAAACAAACAATATGTAGAAATTGTTTTTGCCGCTAACAATATTCTTGAGATCGAAGCACCAATCACGGAGCTATCTGGAACAGCGGACGGAACAAATACGGAGGTATAAGACATGGAATATTCATCTCGGTTCATTGTAGGTTGTTTGAAATGGGGTCATGTTTAAGTGCAATGTTTTAATGAAAAAGAACGGTGGAGCGTTTGCCTCTATCAACTTGTTTGACAGCTATTCTGAGTGCGGGGATTACTTCCATCTTGTGGTTATGTGCAGCTGCTTCTGAGAAACTGGAATACGTGAGATTTTATATAAAAGCTAAGGGAAGCCAATATCGATATCGCAGAAATTGTTTAATACAACTTTTATTTTTGGATTAGTATCTAATTAGCTATACTGTCGTCCTTTAACTAGAAACCCGTTAACCCTCAAATGGTCGATTTTGAGTTTTGAATGCAAAGTATTACAGTTTTAAATTCTCTATCTTTCTGTCTAAGAACCATATCTCTATCACTTACAGTTATAGAGATATTAAAACATGATTTACCGTTAAATGACAAAATATGCAACAAATGCTTGACTATAAACTGACTATACCACGCTTCTTAGCTTAATGCACGTTTAAGTACCTTAGTCTCGAAATTCACCTAATATTTTTAAATTTTTTATTAGCTTAAACCACGTTAATTGAATATTCTTGACTACAAATACACTAAGAGCGTATAACTTGTTTATAGTTAAGGATCAATTTTGATAATACAGGAATAAAAACAATGCTATAAACTATTTATGATGAAAACCTTATCTGATGACAATCTCTGACAGCTGTCAGACAATGTAAACATTGTCCGTGTTATTTAAAATTGCAATATACTATTATGAGTTTATTACACCACGTAAAACTAAGTGAATTAATATAACAGTGCCATAACGACTAAGAATAAATGTTTGCAGCTGTCTACGACTGATTAAAGAAATAAACAAAAGTGTCAATTGTGCTAACGGACGAACTTTATGAAAGCAGTTTTGTGAGATTTGCGAGTCGTAATGGGACTAAAACGTGAGTTCATACCACATTGCTCATTAACAAACACATTATCACTACTCGGAACACCAATATTTATGGGTTCATTATCAAAATCTTAATTAAAACCGAAAATTGTGCATTTGAAACTTGATGACTAATTTCCATTTGACATTCGGACCACTAGTGGTGTGGCAAAGGAACGAATGATAAGTTGAAGGCAAAGACAATAAAGCTGAACATTCACTACAGAGTTTATCGTCCAAGTTGCCATACTAAGATATTATATACCATAGTAGAATATATTTCATTAAAATCATGCCAAACGAAAATGTAACTATTCGAAATAAGCGTAAAAACATGAACTGTACCTACAATGAACAAAATGAGAGTCCACTATCATCCAGGCGCTCTAGTATTAACCGAAGCCTGCCTGATTTATCAACTATTGACTACGACGATATTATATCTCGACAGAAAGACACAATTAACACACTCAAACATCGACTCGAAAGTGCAGATAATGAAGTACAAAATTTACTATTAGAGAATACAAATCTCCAAAAATTAGTTCAGGAACAACAAATAAAAATTCAACAATTGACAACAATTTGTTCATCCAACAAAAGCGTCGTGAAGAAAATACCCAAGAAAGGTAATAGTGTCACCAGACGTCGCATAGATTTTAATGAGAAAATAGACTCTCCTGTTAGTACAACAATATCTATGTCGGCTCAGACTTCTAATGAAACTAACAAGTTGGATACAGGTGCAAAAAACGTACAGCAATTATTGAAAGTGGACCAAACTTTAGGACCTATAAAGAATAGTATTAATCCATCAGATAAAAACATCCGCGACAACAGACGCATACTGATTTTCGGCAGTCAACAATGCTTAGGACTAGCAGCAAACCTCATCGAGTCAAGAAGGAACAACAAGTACGAATTCTATAATATTTTCGCTTATATAAAACCATACGCTACCACAGATGAGATAGTAAAATGTTGCGAAAATCTCCAATTAAACAAACATGATAAAATTATATTATGTATAGCCAAAAACGACTCTAATCCTTTCAAAGTACAGACTGAATTGTCGGCGACTTTAAAGAAACTTAGCAATATCACCGTGTTAATTTTAAATGTTTGTAATAATAGGCATTTAAATGTGCGACCTTTAAATAATATGATTAGATTAAATGTAAATCACTTCTCCAACTGCCATTTCTTAAATGTATTTCATTCTGAGTATAACGATATGTATAAAACATGTAGAAGGCTAAACCTATTCATTGATACAATAGATTACAAGGAGAATTATTTACCAATGTGCAATAAACGTAGGACAAACTATGCTAAGAAAAACAATTACACATCGTATAATGATAACAAATATAATTCGAGAGGTGAATTTGATAAATTTAAGCAAACGACAATTTTGGACTACTTTTCAAAAGTGCCAAGTAAATATGTATCAAATAGCCATGTTTCTGTTAATCAGCCATTTTTTCGTTCCGACTGACAGTGGAGCTAAGGACATAATGTATGATACCGTGACATTATTCCACCAAAATATAGCGGGTTTACTGAACAAAATCGACATGTTAGAAATTTATTTAAATGAACTAAAAGAAAATGGTCACAAAATAACCATAATATGTCTCTGTGAAACTTTTGTTAGAGAGGGTGAACAATCAAATGTAAGGATTAAGAATTACCAACTAGCTTCATCTTTTTGTCGAGCGAGAGAAAGGCGTGGAGGTGTGTGTATATTGTTGGATAATTCACTAGAATTTAAAGAGATAACGTTCTGCAAGAATTTGGGAGTAGAAAAATGTTTCGAATGCTGTGGAATCGATATTCCTTCCTATAAATGTACAATTGTTTGCATTTATCGAATTCCTAACTCTCCTATCACTACATTTTTTAATAATTTAAATACTGCTTACTTTCCGAAATAAGAAAAAAATTATTCTGTGTGGTGATTTCAACGTAGACACACTGAAAAATAACAATATCGCAAGCAATTTAATAGATCTGACTCACAATTACAATTTAACACTCCACATTGACAAACCCACACGCCAACATACTTGCATAGACCATATAGCTAGCAATATTAAAGACGCAAGTGGATCAGCTCTTGAATCTAATCTCTCAGATCATAACACATGCCAATTACTAAGGTTTCCCATTATGAAACAAGAGAGTGCTAAAATGCCTTGGTATGTGCTTAGGCGAAATTATAGCCCCGAGCACATGAAAAAATTTAGAGAATCGTTACAAGCGCTCTCATGGAGTGATTGTATTGTTAAAGACCTTAATTCAGGCTTTAATGATTTTCATGACATGTTTTGCCTTTTATATGAACTTTGCTTTCCAATTCAAATGTGTAAAATTAAGCAAAATTCCCATTCACCTAAATGGTTAACTAGGGGGATTAAAATAGCAAGTAAAACTAAGAGAAAATTGAGATACACTTATTATAATAACAAGAGTAGTGCAAGTAAATATAAATATAAAAAATATACAACAATATTAAAAGCTTGCATAAACTGTTCAAAAAAGAACGTAAACAACAATCTCGTAAAACAATCTAAAAATGTATGCAAAACCACATGGGACATAATAAAAAACAAAGAATATAATAACATAAGCATCAGTAATATAGACTGGATTCACTATAATAATATAAAAATCACAGATCCACATATGATTGCTAATCATTTTAATACATTTTTCGTTAATTCAGCGAATAGTTCACCTAATGACAAATTAAATATAAACTTTAATAACACTATTGATAATCTTGAACATAGTATATTTTTAAGTCCATGCACAATAAATGAAACGATTCGGCTTATAAAAAGCCTGAACAATACATATTCAGTGGGTTACGATTCTGTCAGCACAAATATTATAAAGGATTGTTCAGATATAATTGCACCTATTATAACTCATTTCATAAACATATCTTTTGAAGACGGTATATTTCCAGAAAAACTCAAAACTGCTGTTGTTAAACCACTGTTCAAAAAGGGTGACTGTCACGAACTTACTAATTATAGACCGATTACGCTGATACCAATATTTTCCAAAATCTTCGAGAAAGCCATGTGCAGTCGATTATATAACTTTCTGACTAGACATAATACACTTCGACATGAACAAAATGGTTTTCAGAAAGAGAAATCAACGGCTCTTGCAGTTTTTTCACTACTACGTAAAGTAACCGAATACATTGACAAGAAAATTCCTGTGGTTGCTATATTTTTTGACATGTCTAAAGCCTTTGACAGCGTAGATCATACCATTCTTTTAAATAAATGTGAAAGATATGGCATTCGAGGCCCTGCACTAAAGTGGGTCGAAAGCTACATAAAAAACCGTAAACAGTGTGTAGAAGTGTCACGTGTAAATCAAAACTCGATCCTGACTCCATACAGATCACAATTTTTAGTAAACAAATATGGCGTACCTCAGGGTAGCGTGCTCGGGCCACTTCTATTTATAATATATGTTAATGACTTCCCAACGATAACACCTTATCAATCTATTATTTTCGCAGATGACATATCGATAATTATACCTAATAATGAAAAATCTATTAATTTTGACTCAACCCTTAATTCGACAGTGGAGTCAGTAATAAAATGGCTTAATATAAATAATATATGTGTAAATATATCAAAATCTAATTTTATGCAATTTTCCAATTATAAAACCGTACCCGAAACAATACATATTACATATCAGGGCGAAACGCTAAACAACGTAGCAAGCACTAAGTTTTTAGGATTATATGTAGATCAATATTGTAACTGGAAGGAACATGTCAAGACAGTTTGTACTAAAATAAATAAATTTGTGTATGCACTTCGCAATTTACAACTTGTTGCTGGAAAGCCAGCAGCGCTTATTGCGTATTATGGGTACGTAGAATCAGTACTACGATATGGCCTGTTACTATGGGGAAATTCTACAGACGTACATAAGGCTTTTATCAGTCAGAAAAAATGTATACGAGCTTTGTGTAATGTGGGGCCACCAGAATCTTGCAGACCTTTGTTTCAAAACAATAAAATACTTACGCTTGCAAGCTTGTACGTATTGGAAGTCTGCGTGCACGTAAAAAAGTTCTCAAATGAGTTCATCAGCGCTCGTGATAACTCAATTATAGGCAAAAGAGACCCCTCTAGACTACTAATGCCTGCCTGTCGAACATCGTTGTTTAAAAATAACTGTTATGTAATGTGCATTAAGATATTTAATAAAGTACCAAAATCCATACGAGAATTGCCACTCATAAAAATGAGAAAAGAATTTAAAAAATGGCTTATACAACATAACTGCTATACAATTAGGGAATTTTTTGACATAAGAAATAATAATAATTCATAAACTTGTTGCCTATATCGCATGATTCATTTATCGATGAGTAATTGTAATAATTGGCTTATGAGTGTCAAGGTATTATTGTGTTTTTCTTCTTGGCTTTAATTTAGCACGTTCTTGTGTATTGAATTTAATAAGTGTCAGTTATATTATATTGTATTTTTCTTTTTGACATTTAATTTTGCATGTACTCGTATATTGAATTAATGAGTGTCAATTATATTATTATTGTATTTTTCTTTCTGACATTTAATTTTGAGTTTATTTATTGAATGAATATGAATATTGTTATTTTATTATCATTAGTATATTTCTGTAGTAAAGTTGCAAGTGATTTAAAAACGCTTCGAGCTATTTGCATGCTATATTTAGCGAAATGTGTAGATCAAAAAACAATCTATGTAACATCTATACCTGTACCACATTTCTGACAAATAAATATTTCTGATTTCTGATTTCTGATTTCTGATTTCTTAATTCTGGTTAGACGACCATAACGGTATTTTTGCCAAGTAATCGTAATACGGCGATTTTCTTAAAACAATTTGTAAAAAAAGCGTTATTTACTTCTAACATGGAATTTATTCAACAAAATATTATTCATTCTTAACTTAATAACGGCTAGCTCACGTTCCCTAACTAGAAACACGTTATCCGTTTGTCGCGCTTCATTAATTCCGGGAGTGTGCGGCGATGCCATATGCGCGCAAGGATGAGATATGCGCGCAGGGAGGTTAGCCATTCTGGTCGGAGAGCTTATAGCGTGCATGCGTGCGTCATCGCATCGTGTTCCCGCCAAAACTCAAATATGTCGGGGAACAAAACGAAAAAACATTCGGTAAAATTTGTTTTTTTTTTGTGTAATTATTAATATTATCTTCCTTAATATCTCCACCGAGTTTGAGGGAAGAATAGCAGACCAACGAAATACTCATATTTATAAAATTATTATGACTGCCTTGTTGGTTTGCTATTTCCTTTGACGGGCAGGAACTGGATAAGAGTAGCCGCGGATCCACCATTGCAGCCAGTCAACCACAAGATTGCGGTCAAACCATCCAAAGTAAGGCGAAAGTAAAAGGCAAGATACTATATAGGCAGAAGCGTTAAGTATCAAAGACTTCCGCCACTACGATCGGCAATCCGTCTGCCAAGCGTGGTGATCAAAGCAAAATCTCCCAAAAATTACCCACATACCCACACACGAAAAATACAGCCTCCATTCCCCGGCGGCCTCGCTATTCCTGACTCAGATAGTGGCCATGGTAACGGCAGGGCAAGGGGTGCGATAAATCTCCGGCAGATATTCGACGCGATATTCATTGAAGATCATACAGGTATACGCTCCGACTTCGTCACACTCCGATGAGGAGGTAGAAGCTATGTATGAGTACATATCTCGGGCTATATACATAGCTTCAAAACCCATTACACCGTTATCATAGGAGATTTTAACGCGAAACTAGGCAAACGAGCGGTGATGAGCTGAGGGTGCAGCAATTTGGATATGGTAACTTCATAATGAATTCCCTTTTTCAAAAAGCGAGAATGTCGTAAGTGGACTTGGATAAGTCCAGATGGTGGCACCAAAAATGAGATCGATTTCATCATATCGATGAAGATGTTAATATTTATTGATGTCTCTGTGATCAATCAGTTCGCTTAAAGCGGGTCAGCGAATGGTAAGAGGCACATTGAAAATTAGTCCCAGTCTCGAACGGTCGAGGTTGATGAAGTCTACGCTCCTACCAGCGCCAGTTCAAATCTAGAACCCCGAGAGCTTTCAGCTTTAAATGCGAAACCGCTTCGAATGTGTAGGAGAATGCGTAGATGTGGACAACTTTAGTGAAATCATACAATTTTAGTGTTAGTTAGTTAGTTGGACAGGTGTTTTCCGCACTTAGCCACTTAATTGGGCCATTGTGCGTTAGCAGTGACGCGGTAGTCGCCTGCTACTCATACCATGCAAGCTCCTTCCAGAAGGCCATGAGTTGACCAGTATTGCGTATGGCTTCGCTCATGGTTCTGGGGTTGTTCAGGAACTTCGTCCGTTGGTCGCTCACGCTGGTACAATGTAGGATTATATGAGCGGGTGTTTCTTCGGTCCCCATGCAGCCCCTACATAGTGGGCTGTCCGTGACGCCGATGTTGTAGAGATGCTTGTATAGTGGACAGTGGCCGGTTATTATGCCAGTCAGATGCTTGAGTGTTTTTCTGTTGGAGTGCAACAGTTTTTGCGAGAGTCGTTTATCTAATTGGGGAAAGGCATCTTTAGATTGCCTACACTCTTTTAACTCTGCCCACTCTTTTTCGTGTTGTTGTAGGGTTCTCTCGCGTAACCATGTTCTTAGTTGGTTGAATGGTATCGGAACAATTGCTTCGGGTCCTAGAGTTGTCGTGTCCGATCCTTTCTTTGCCAGTTGGTCAGCTGCGTCATTGCCCGTGGAGTCACTGTGTCCTCGTATCCACTGGAGCGTGACCCGATTTCTCGTTGCAGTTTTCTGCAGCTCTTGGTGGCACTCCATAATTAGGCCGCTATTAAAGCAGTTGCCATCGAGAGCTTGTAGTACTGAGGCGCTGTCTGTGATGATGCGTATTGACAGGTTGCTCACATTTCTGGCCGCGATCGCTGTCGCCGCCCTTGTTATCCCAACGCATTCAGCTTGGAAGATGGTGTTGAGTTTACCAAGCGATGTTGAGAGATTGATATTCAAGTCATGGGAGAACACTCCGGCACCCGTCCCATACTTTGTTTTTGAGCCGTCTGTGTATACTCTAACTTCGTGTATACCAGAACTATCCTTGTGCTCTTCTTGCAGTTGTATGCGGTATTTTTTGTCAAAGACAAAGGTTTTAGGTATGAGATCACACGTTGCATCTAGCATCGGGATCTCGTTAGTTAACGTCCTTTTCAGGCGTGCGTGGGTTATGCGGTCATCTCTCCTCCAGAGCCCGAACTTATCGAGCCGGATCGCAGCGGCACCTGCTTCTTGCTGGATGATGAGGTGCAGTGGTCGCAAGTCGAGAAGCACCTCCAGTGCCGCCGTTGGAGTTGTTTTCATGCAGCCTGTTGTGGCCAGACAGGCGAGGCGTTGTATGCTCTGCAGTTTGCTCTTGACTGTGCTTAGTTGAGTGCGTGGCCACCACACTACTGCACCGTATGTGAGCATGGGGCGTATTATGGCAGTGTAGATCCATAGGGTGATGAATGGTTTTAGACCCCATTTCTTGCCTATTATTCTCCTGCATTGCCAGAAGGTTGTACATGCTTTTGTGGTTTTAGTGGTGATGTGTTTATTCCAGTTGAGCTTGTGGTCGAGTGTTACGCCCAGGTACTTGACTTCACTCGATAAGTTAAGCTCCGTGCCAAAAAGTTTTGGTTTTCTGGTCATACGGGTGTTCCTTTTGTTGGTGAAAAGTACTAGCTCCATTTTATTTGGGTTGACCGTCAGTTCATGGTGGTTGCACCATTGTTCCATGATCCTGATCGCTGCTTGCATCCGATAATGGATCATGTCTTCTGAGTTTCCTTTGATTAGGATGGTAATATCATCTGCGTAGCCGACCGTGAAGAAGCATTTGTCATTCAGATTTCTCAACAGATCGTCTACCACTATGTTCCAAAGCAGGGGTGATAGGACCCCTCCCTGTGGGCAGCCTTTTGCTACTATCCCCCTTGTGGTGGTATTAACCGTGAACTGAATAGCCCTTTGTTTCAGGAGTTGATCAATCCATCCACTGACGGTTTGTTCAACTCCGAACTTGTTAAGGGCACGGCTAATGCTGGTGAATTTAGTCTTGTCGAAGGCGCCCTCTATGTCAATGAAGGCGCCTAAGATCATTAGTTTGTCAGATAGCGCTGTCTCTATGGTCCCCACTACGGAGTGAAGCGCTGATTCCGTTGATCTACCACTTCTGTAGGCGTGTTGATGCGGGTGTAGTAGTCTGCGTAGCAGTGCGCCTTCCCGCAGGTATCTGTCAGCGAGCCTTTCCAGCGTTTTTAGCAAGAAGGAGGTCAAACTGATAGGTCTAAACGATTTTGCTTGCGTATAATCCGTTTTGCCCGGTTTTGGGAGAAATATGACTTTTACTTCCCTCCACCTTCGTGGTATGTAATTGTGCGCTATAGATGCTCTATATATGCTGAGTAGCTGTGGCACAATCGTTGTGCAGCCCCATTGTAGGAGTGCTGGTGTTATTTCGTCCAGGCCTGCAGATTTGTACGGCTGGAAGCTGTTAATTGCCCATTTCAGCCGGTCCCCGGTAACCATGTTGTTGGCTATCGTCCAGTCTGTCTGGGTCGGTGGTCTGTATTCTGATTCTTCCCAATCACAGTCTTCGGTCACTGTGCAACCTGGGAATTGCGTTTCGATTAGTATTTGGCTTATTTCCATGTCTGTGGTTGCGTAGGTGCCATCAGGCTTTCTTATGGAGCCTAGGGTCTTGTTGCTGTCCTGGGATAGGATCTTTTTTACCCTGGCTGCCTCGCATGTGGAATTAATATTGGTGCAGAAATTTAGCCAGGATTCTCCCCTGCGGAATCGTATGCGTTTCTTGTAGTGCGACTGGGCTTCTTTGTATTTGTCCCAGTCCGTGTCTTTCCTTGTGTTTTTGGCCCGGTTGAAGAGTTGTCTCAGATTGCGCCTGAGTTTCTCCAGTTCCGATCCCCACCATAGGGTTTTACTACTCGTTTTCGGTAGTGTGGTGGGGCAGGCTTGTTGGTAGCTGCGTTGTATGCATTTTGTTAGTAAATTAGTGTTGTGTTCTATGTGTGTAGTGCTTGTGTTCATGTCGTTGAAATTTGACATGGCTATTTCTTGTTCGAGCAGGGTCTTGTATCTCGCAATGTCGGTATTACGTGGGTGGCGTTTTGGTTGTATGACCCTCTCTTGCACTCGTATGTCATAGCAGATACGTCTGTGGTCGGCAAAGGATGGTTCGGCGGACACATGCCAGTTCGTGACAAGTTCCGCGGCCTCATCCGATGCCAGTGTAATGTCTACTATGGTTTGATATCTGGAGCTGACAAATGTGGGCTCTGAGCCTTTGTTGATTACCATTAGTGTTGTTGTGTAGATGTATTCAGTTAGGATCTCACCTCGTCTATTTGCCTCGGGGCTCCCCCACAGTGGATGGTGGGCGTTAGCATCTGCCGAGAGTATTATTGGCCAGCCGTGGTCCTCACAGTGCTGCACCAGCTCGGCCAGCTCCTTCGATGGGATCACCGGGCATGTAGACCGAAGCTAGTACAAGCATCTGATCATTGGGCCCTGTTCGTATTCCCACGGCTGTGAGATCTCTAGAACAAAAGTTAGTCAGCAGCAATGCTGGTATTGTTCGGGGAATGTATATTCATGTTCTCGGCTTAGAAGCCGAGCTCCAGTGCAATATCTTACCTCCGATGTTGTTGAGTCCACATATGGTGTCGCCTCTAATCCACGGCTCCTGGATTAGGGCTATTGTGTGGTGGTTAACCTCCAGCAGCCTGCGTAGGGTAGCCGTTGCAATTTGCTTGTGCTGGAGGTTGGTCTGTAAGACTCTAGTCTGACGATGATCCGAGAACATTGCTGTCCACGGACTCCCCGTCAGACGAGTCGTGCTCGTCAACTGCCGTCACAGCGCTCTTTGTCACTGCGGGCGTTGTGTGTGCGCGAGCTGTGCCCGACGTGCTGGGAACGGCTGATGTTGTCTCTCGTTCCTGTGTATGCCCGCTGGCGGGCGGCATTTCCCTGGGCGCGGCAACCGTCCCGCCAGCCCCTGCCCCGGCAGCGTGGAACAGTACGTACACGCTGCCGGTGAAGAAGGAGACTCGGCGGTCGCGCGCCTCGATTCTCGGGACCTCCGATTTGGGGATGCCCAGGGACAAGTATAGGCCGTGCTCTTGCATGGTAGCGCTGTACAGTTGCCACGTCTGGACAGCGTACCATGGGTTTTGGGCAGCTAAGAGTTGGTGGATCTTCGGGAGTTCCAGGCTGGTTGACCTCGGCAGCCAGAGCGATGCGCGAACGCGCTTCGCGAGGTCCGTCTGCCCGATGACAGCCAGCCTGGTTCCTTCGATCGGTGACTGCAGTCCCGCTACCGTTCGTTTGAACCACGCCAGCGATTTCTCGTCCTCGCACCATAGCTTCAGGACTCCTCCTGCTGCAAGCGGTTTGCCTCTAAAGGATGGCGTGAGTGCGGGCTCGTTGTTTGACGGTGGTGCAAAGGCTGCTTCTAAGATGCGCTCCTCTATGGAGAGCTCGAGCTGCCGTGCTTGCTCCACCGTCAGGTCTGTGGGTGGAGTGGCAACGACGACCACCATCAGATGCGAGTTAGTCGCATCGGCGTAGCTCATCGTTGCCCTCTTCGGTGTTGCGTCCACTCTCGCACGCTTCGTCGTGGCGCTTGGTGGTGTGTCGTCGTGACGGTTCCTCTTCGACGGTGTCGCCGAAGTGGGCCGTCCCGAGAGCGCCGGATTGGTCGGTGCGTGCCTGGGTCCGCCTTTTCTGGGGCTGCGTTTGCGGCGTGGCCCGGTTGTGCCCCATGGGGCTGTTGGTTCCGCATCTCTGACTGCCGTCGAGGAGGCGCGACGGGGGGTGCCCGGCGCTGCACCGGCCGGAGCGACGCGTGCAGCCGGCGAGAGCGAGCCCGAAGGCTCACTCTTCGCCGTCCGCGTGGTTTCCGCTTGCAAGCCTGAGCTGCTGCGTCCACCAATCGCGCCGCGACCTGCCGAATGCTTCGTCCTGGGCGGTTCCCTCATCGTGCTGGCTGAGGGCGGATGTCCACGCTGGTGCGTTGCGCCAGCTGTTGGTTGTCTCGCGGGGGGTGCGTTCGCCGATGTAGTCGTTTCGCTACCTACCGCGGGGGGTGCGTTCGCCGACGTTGTCGGTTCGCTACCTCCCGCGGGGGGTGCGTTCGCCGCCGTTGTCGGTTCGCTACCTCCCGCGTGCGCTGCGTACTCACGCTGACGTCTATGATGACGGGAGCGCTTTTCGCGGTGTTTACCTCTACCGGATACGGTTGCAGCGGAGCTGACGTTTGCCTTGCGGCGTTCGTCTGCTCGACGCGGTACAACCGTTCAGGAGGTGTTGGTTATGTGTACTGCACGAGGCATGGCATTTGCCAGGTCGTGCAGATCTTAACTACGCTCACGTGAAATATTGACTCCCCAGAATACGTGGGGCAGCCTGGACCCGAGGGTGCAGGGAGGGATTCTCCAGCGTCACGGACGCTGGTACCCTCCTGGGGTAGTTTATTATTTTGTTTCACATTCATATTTTGTTTTTGTTTTGGCTCCGTATGAGCGTGTGCGTGGGCGTATGTGTATGTGTTTCTATGTAGGTGTGGTGTGTGTATGTGTGTGTGTGCGCGTCCGTATGAATAATTGGGTTAGTGTAGTGAATGTATGTGTGTACGTGCTTGTGCATGTGTGTGGGTGAGGGTGGCTGGAGGTTTTCGTTACGTCTGTTTCATAGGGAACCAGACCAAGAACGGGCGGCAACCTCGGGAAGGATAGTCCACCAGCCTTGCCTTAGGGATCTATACGACTTGCGCTCTCCCCTAAGGCCATTCGCCAAACTCTGCAACGGACGCGAATGCAGAGAGTGGAAGTCAGTGCAGTTCAATGGAGTTGAAATGAGATGAGGTGCACGAGCTTCCGCCCATCAGACAATTTTATTTAAACGGGTCTTATTCGCGATATTTAATTAATTTAATGTATAAATACCTATGTTTTACCGACGTTTCGGCCGTCTTACAACAGCCTTGGTCGCGGCAGGACTGATGTCATTTTATTTATTTATTAGGGATAATAAACAACTACAACATAAAATATAACGTAATGATAACAATAACTTAGTAGTAATGTTGCAGTCCACTACATTATCCTCAGATACAACATATTTTAAAGACTAGTGGTTGCCACTAGACGAGCATTACCACAGACTGATAACAAATATTTATACAAAAATAATGAATTACTTAAAAAAATGAACTAGACACAATTTTGTTGTTTTCCATTATTTATACTAAAAATAATTTCATTTAATTTAATCATGCAATAAATATTTTTTTTAACATTATAATTCAGATATATTTTTTATAATATTACATTTAAATTTCTTTTTCGAGCAGGCAAATATGTCAATATCAATGAAAATTGAGTTATATGATTCCAACATTCTATAAATAGGGCTACGTAAGCCAGAGTTCGTACGACACGGGTTTAAGGCGAACAGAGTCCGTGCACGGACCTGACGCACGTGAACCGTTCGGGGGACAGAATAGCACAGTTTACTCGTCAAATCGATGGCATCAAAGTGATTGTGCACAATGTCATGAAGAACGTTGGCCTCAAGGTATTTACGCCGATTCTCTAAGCTGATAAGCTTGTACTTATCTAGAAGTTGGGAGTATGAGAGATAAGTCTTAGTCCTGCTACATCTGTAGTATATGGCACGGAGGTATTTTCGCTGTACCCTCTCTATTGCAACCACGTACTTTTGGTAAAAGGGGTTCCAAATAGGAACCGCATATTCTAACTGAGAACGTATGAGCGTCTTGTACAAATAGAGATAGGTTGAGACACGCTTAAATTCAGTGGAAGATCTCATCACAAATCCATACATCTTAAAGGCTCTATTGACTATGGCTTCTATATGCTGGTTTAAGGACAGTTTAGCATCGAAGAGTACACCTAGATCCTTTACTATAAATATATTATTTAATGGTTTACAGTTTAGGTTATAATTAAAGTTGACGATGGAAGTATTCTTAGTGAAATGGATGTAGTTACATTTGGGGATACTAAGATGCAGTTTATTGTCTATACAATAGTCTGTTAGTCTGTCTAAGTCCTCCTGAAGATACTGACAGTCTTCCAAAGTTCGTATCACTTTAAATACTTTCAAGTCATCAGCGTACATTAAGAATTTTGAGCTTGTAAAACATTTTTTAATATCATTGATGTAGATATTGAACAAAAGCGGTCCGAGAATAGACCCCTGTGGGACGCCGGATGTAATATTAACAGAAACAGACTGGTGACCATTAACCACAACCCTTTGTGAACGGTTTTCGAGGTACGACGCGAACCAACGCAATAAATTACCGCGTATTCCATTATATGCTATTTTATTAAGTAGAATTTCATGATCAACCTTGTCAAAAGCTTTTTTGAAATCTGTGTAGACAGCGTCTACTTGCACTCGCTGATCAATCAAATAAATAGTTAGCAAATATTAATAAATTAGAAGTGGTGGAACGGCGCTTAATAAACCCATGCTGTTCGGGTATGATTATGTTATGCAAAAGTGGGTAAATCTCATTGTGAACAAGTCTTTCAAAAAGCTTTGACAAGGTTGACAGAATCGAAATAGGTCTATATTGTTCGACATCATGCCTCGAGCCGCCCTTATGCACTGGGGTAATGTTAGCTTGCTTCCACGCCATCGGGAAAACACCCTCGTGCAGGCATCTATTAAAAAGGATATAGATCGGTTCACAAATAGTATCAGCGGTACTCTTAAAAAAGTCTGCTGGAAGACCGTCAGGACCTGCCCCCTTAGAGGGGTCGAGCCGTTTTAACTCGCTGAGTACACTTGATTTTCTGACATGTAAATTACTAACTAAGCTGCCAAGCTCTGAGCACTGCTGCGGTGGTTCCCACGTGGTGAGTGTTGGTGACACGGGCTCAAATACAGACAAGAAAAAGTCTGAAAACATATTGCACACAACATCGGGATCGCTTGACTTGACACTCTGGTACTGCATCACAGACGGAATGCCTGGCTTACTTTTGCGGTTAGAAATATAAGACCAAAAATGCTTAATGTTAGCAGATATACTGTCTTCAACCGAGTTAACGTAACTAGAATAACAGGTTTTACACATATGTTTGAAGTTGGACCTACATTCAGAGTAGTGATTATAGTCTTTCAGGTTATTGTATTTTTTCCACTTTATCCAAAGACGTTGCTTCTTTTTAAACATTTTTATTAGTGGTGGCGTAAACCAGATTGGGAAGTCAAGCGATCTAGTCCTTACAGGGGGGACTAGTGGGCTAATTATGTCATTCAACCTACCGTAGAAAGCTTCAACGGCCTCTTCTGATGACAGATTGTCAAAAAGCGCGGACCAGTTGACCTCGCCCAACTGTTTATTGATAACGTCGTAATTAGCTTTACGGAAATTATATTTATTTATCGGTTTTCTCTTCATCATTATTATGGATAGGCTAACAGGTGCAGATATAACAAAAGGGGGGTGATGTGGATCAACTGGTAATAACGGATCTTTCAGGTGGCCCGTCGAGCAGCGAGTATTTGAAATAAACAAATCCAAAGTATTTCCTCTATTATTAGGCGTACTGTTATATTGGTGAGCATCTAGCAAAGACATGAGATGCGTCAGTTCCGAACATATGGGGCTTGTACAAGCACATGCCACACAAGCCCCACAACCCGCCGATATCGTGTTCCAGGTGACATTTGGAAGATTATAATCACCAACAATGTAAACATTCATGACATTAGGTGCATTTAAGATGTCCTGTAGAAAGTCAAAATGAGATATATAGACATCTGAGTTAGTACCCGGCGGGATGTATACTGCGCTTATAACATGTATCTTATGTTTATCATTTTTGCTTGGTAGTGCAATCATAAGATGTTCAATACACGGCGAGGGCTTACAATGTGGGCTATTAGGAATATCAAGTGACGTCGATTGAAGGTCACGCAGTATTGCAATGAGCACCCCACCACCGTCTCGCTTCCCTGTTGCATCACGATCCCGATCACGGCGAAACACAACGTACCGAGGGTCAATAAACTCGCTATTCGCAATTTCTGGCACCAGCCAAGTTTCTGTCAATATTATGATGTCATAAGTGGATGCCAAAATATTCATGAACAACAAGTGCAGCTTTGTTCTAATTCCCCTACAGTTCTGGTAGTAGATCAACAAATTATGGGTGCTATCCATTATCACAGACTATTGCAACAAATTTATATATATCTCGCATTTTCTTGTAGAATTTGATACAATGTGGAATCATACGAACTCTAGCAGACAATTTATAGTTGTTGAAATAAAATAATAGAACAATAAAATTTATATATAATATTAATATCCATAATTTTACATAATATGTTAGATGAAAATTAATAACTGGAAACAACTTAAATTTACATGTCACAAGTGAGTGTGTCATAAGACTCATAAGTGAATTTGAGTTGATAAAAATTGTATGTAAAATTGAATTAAACTGTATGATAAATAATATAGGATTGATTAAGACAGTATGAAGTTTTATTGTAAGGATAACTTCGTCCAAACAGATAACGCAATAGAAAATAACATGAAATATGTAATGGTAAGAAATAAATAGTTTACTAATATTAATATGAGATAGGTGCTTATGCGACCAATTTGGATCAGGATTTACAAATATTATATACAGTTCACGCACTGTTCTGTAAAACTTAATACATGGTGGAGGCCACTCAGATCCAAAGGTACATTTACAGTTGATGAGATAAGTTTCTAAGACAAGAATGGAATCTACATATAAAATTGATTTATGTTGTACTAAAATTGATCTCATAGTAAGTACTAGAATAAGTAATGCAATATCATGTTTTAAAGCATGCATAATTCTGTAAAAATAGCCAGCACAACAGAATATAACAAAGTATATATAACAGTAAAAATTATACAGAATGTTTATATATATACAAATAAGATGTCTATTCAGCAGATTTGGGTGGGGTTTTACTTTGTACGGTTTTCGCGTTATTATGTAAAACTTGATACATTGTGGAATCCATTGAGATCCAATTATGAAACCAACTCTTAATAAAATGACATTAATACTTGTATCTAATATTACATACATAATATACATACATAGTATTACGAGTATATATGATCGATTAAAATTAAGGATTGTATATATTTCTGATTTAAATTTCGTAATAAGTTGAATTGGTTTTATAAAAATTGAATTAAATTTTATGGTAAATATATTAAGATTGATTAAAATAGTATAATGATTCATGGCATGCATAATTTTACAAGAATAGATAACGCGCCAAATTAAAACATAAAAAATATATCCATAAAAAATATATGAAATAGTGATACCTATGTGAGTTAGACATTTATTCGACAGGTTTGGTTCGAATTTTATCGAGATCATTCTCTCCGCGTATAGCAAACGAGGGTTTACCTTCACCCTCTCGTACAAGTATTGTCGCATTTCTAATCCACACATATTTGTACTGGTGGCTTTTGGCGATATCCCGTGCTTTACGAAATAACTGTTTCTTCTGCAGAGTTAAATGCTCATTAAGGTATATATAAGATGATGTTCCAGTTATGCCAATTTGTTCTGATTTGAGAGAGGACGCCTTACGGAAGGCACTGAGTAGATTATCCCTGTGTATGCACGACGTAAACCTGACGATGACATTCTTTGGTCTAGTGGTTTGATGATGTGCATGTGGCACTCTATGAACGGCGACGATGTTCTGCTGTGTCACTGGGGAGTTAAGTGCACGACCAATTGCTTCAATCAGAGCCGGCAGATTCTCGTTACGCCTTTCAGGCAAATTACCTATTTCAACGTTACATTGACGGGCCTGTTGTTCCAATGTATCAATTTTGGTCTGAAGAGCATTAACTGTTAACTTCATATCAGCAGACTTGGTTCCATTCAACTCGCTGGTACGCTTTTCAAGAATGTCATAATGCTGCATCAAATCCTGAGTGGTTGCTTGAAGGCTTGCAACATCATTGCGCAGATCATGCACGTTTTGTTTTAAAAGGGACTCCTCGGTACGCAGTGTATTTATTTCTCTTTCTATATTGGCCAGAGTAGATTTGATGTCGTCGCGAATTTGAGTAAGATCTTTATTCATCTCACTCCGCCAGTTGCTAAGAGTTTTACTTAATTCACTTGAAAACCTTTCGAAGTCTGAGCTTGATATTGTTTGAGCAGGCTTATTCGTGACTTGGCTGGGATCATTATATGTTCCAGATGGACTGCGTTCATCTAATGTGTCATACGACATATCCATGGAGTTGTCCACGACCGTAGGTTCCATGTAGCTGCAAACAGGCGTATTAATATTCGACCTAAGACGTCTGGTTACATTGTTGCACGATGGGCACTTCCATGAAGCCTTTACTTCGGCGCTTAACGCAGCATATTGGCTATGTGTTATATTGAGACATTCATAGTGATATTTTCCTTCACATGCATAGCAAAGAAGTATGTTATCTCGGGCAGCTGACAGTTCACCTTTGCAGCAATTCATTTTAAACTTGATGTAGGTAAATAAAGTAAATAAATAAAATTTGGGTGGAGGACAGCGCCACCTAGTTTGTTTCGGTGAAGTACGTAGCAAATAAGTTAGTTTGATGATCGTAATAATATATCAATTCTTATAGTTCGATCACGACGTGTAAGACGAAGAAGTACCAGAAGAAATCAACAGATGGCGCCAGGATCGAAAATGACTTGCGAATTTGATATATCATCTGGGTGGTAAACAAAACATAACAAATGCCATGGAGTCTCTGTAGAAGAATAGTGCGTGAATGTCTTACGAGTTATACGAGTTCGGCGATTTATTATGAAACTTGCAGTACAATTACCTACTTAACTTTTGAACGAATTCTTCGTTTATCGTAAGAATCACAGAAACAAACACTTATTAGTTAGTCACAGCACGTACACTTCTTGTGGCATTAGACAACGGTATTAGACCAGTCTTCCAGCAGTTAAGGTCACTAATTATTCACTTTCACAATTTTTTGTAATTTTTAAATACGGAGCAGCGTTTTAAACAAACTACCGGTATCGCCCTCTAGTGGCGTCGTGACCTGTCATCTCAGCGTATTCCTTGTGAAGCAGCGGGTTTTGGCAGCTACCCTCACTTGTTGTCGGTACGTTGACACACAACACTTATGACGTCTACACACTGATGAGCTGTGTTACTGCGACAGGTTCATGAATGCTGTCCATACAACAGGCTTAAAGTTCTTAAAGCCCATGACGATTAAAAGAGCCCATAAAATCTCTGGTCCGATCCTCGAGCTTATACAGGCAAGGCATAAGATGCTTCTGCATGCTGCCTCCGACGATATGCCAAAGTATCGGCGGCTTAATATAATTATATAGATAATATAGATTCGCGATCTCCGCTAATACAACACTAAGTGTGTTCAAGAGGCAATCGAGCAGAATAACGGTTCCAAAAAGTTCAAAAGAGATCTGTTTATCGGGCAGGTCAGCTGACAAGGCTGAAGACGAATGGTGACAAAATTATCTCGTCTAGATCCCAGCTCCTGGAAGATATCAAACTGTTCTTTGGACAGCTATATACAAATACACGACCACCGGTTACTACTCCAGCCACTGACCCTAGAACTGGATTGACCCGACACTATACCGAAGATATCCCGGACATGACATCCCGTCAGCATGCAAAAGATAAGTGTGGCCCTAAATCAACTCAAAAACAACAAGGCACCGGGTGATGACGGAATTACTTCAGAGTTTTTGAAAGCTGGCGGCGCACCTGCCGTGCAAAAACTTCGACAGCTATTAAATTCTGTCATACTCGAGGGCAAAACGCCACAGGCATGGCACATGAGTGTAATGGTGCTTTTAGTCAAGAAGGGCGATATTATCCTTTTGAAGAACTACAGACCCATCTCACTCCTGAGTCACGTCTATAAGTTGTTTTCAGGGGTCGTCACGAAACATCTCGAGACCAAACTAGACGACTTCCCGAACAAGCGGGTTTCCGTAAAGGCTTTATAGTATTATAGACCACATACATACGCTGCGGCAGGTTAAGCCTGAGGAGTATAACCAGCCTCTTTGCTTGGCGTTTGTGGACTATGAGAAAGCCTTCGATTCAATCTGTTAGGCGGCAGCCGCGTATTGTCTTTTAAAAAAAACCACTTTTATTTCAGCTGGAACCACAGTTTATTGCAATAGAGTTTTACACAGACACAAACACCTAATGCCTCACTTTGCTTTACTAAAGAAAATTAAAATCTGTCTGACTTGTTTTAATGACGGCTACGACGGGACTTCTGCGGCTCGCGGTCTATCTGCGACTCATTGGCCGCGTGGCTTATGGCCCTATATATAATATAAATAGTGCAGATGTCAGCATTTAATTAGGAACTAATTATGGATATAACATCTCCCCCCTTTAGATGAAGCATTTGGGACATAGTAGGATTTTTGAACTGGAGGAGAGCTAGCTTTCTTTTTATAACATTCATTGGCAGTATGCCCTTGTTTGTTTCAGATCGTACAAGATTTGCCTGTGCGTTGCGATAAACGGCTTAAATTGAAGATTTTCTCTTCTTCTACGGCTTGTGTTACCGCATAATTTAGGGAAGTAGGATTTCGGCAGCGGATTATATTCAATATGTTGGGATTGAGGCCCATTATAAAAGTATTTAGGGCAAGATCCTCCATGGCAGCTATTCTGCCTATGAGTTGCTGTTCATTTGAACATGAATAATGGATATCTGCTTGGATTCTGGTCAAGCAGGCTTCAACTCGTAATGAATATTACGTTACTGTTTCTGTAGCTAACTGTTTACAATTTTGAAGGTCTATTAATAAATGGGAACTGTGCTTTCTCTCACCAAAAGTGGACCGTAGAAAAGATTTTATTCTGACCATTGTGTAAATGTTTTTAGACTGCACGCTAGTTGGGCTTTTCCTTTTAATTGTTATATGATATATTTACACAAAATGCCCTGCTGTTCAGGTGCTGCTAATGACATAGCATTGTCACAGTTCGTTAAGAAAGCCGGAAGTGTTTCACGGTCTCCCTTATATAGCCTAATGAATTTAGTAAGTACATTTAGGGTTACCTTCTCATGTTCGGTTTTTACGGACATGGTTTAGGATTTAGGAAGGATACACACAGAATTACACAGAAATATAAAATGCAATAGAAAAACAATAAAAAGACTTACAGTATCAGGATCAGCAGCATGCCTGGACGCACTGTTCCTATGCAAGATGTAGTTTTAGAGTCTATACGGAAATCGAATTCTTGAGGAGAAACTTGGGAGACGCTGACGAGTCCGTGACGCGAGGTCCAATCAGAGTCGAATTATAACACGTACACGAACGGGATTGATGTCGACACGAGACGCGACCGAAAGTATGCGGACGGCTTCAAGGATCCGTGGTGACTTCAATGACGACACGGGGCGCGACCTGAGATGTGCGGACGGCTTCAAGGATCCGTGACGATTTAGGCGATGGGAGTGCAGAAGACGCTGACGACACGGGGCGCGACCAATGATGTGCGGACGGCTTCAAAGATCCGTGACGGTTTGGATAATGGCGAGTGCAGAAGACGGTGACGACACGGGGCGGTGTCTGGAGACGGTGGTGGTACGGGCTCACGACGCTGGCGGAGGCTTATCGTTGACCACGTGGTATGGCGGTGGTGCAGGCTCGACGTAGGAGGAGACTTACTGTCGACCACGATGCTGAAGTGCTTGATGCGGGCTCAGCGCTTCCAGGGGACTGAGACTGACCGTCAATCAACGTGACGAAAGCGCGGCGACCTCGGATTCGGATCTCAGGGTTTGCACGGAAACCACTTACGAGATCCCACTTCTGATACCAATGTTAGGTGGCAGCCCCGGATTGTCTTTTTAAAAAAATCACTTTTATTTCAGCTAGAACCACAGTTTATTGCAATAGAGTTTTACACAAACACAAACACAAACAACTAATGCCTCACTTTGCTTTACTAAAGAAAATAACAATCTGTCTGACTTGTTTTAATGACGGCTACGACGGGACTTCTGTGGCTCTCGGTCTATCTGCGACTCATTGGCCGCGTGGCTTATGGCCCTATATATAATATAAATAGTGCAGATGTCAGCATTTAATTAGGATAAAGAAAACCTCATTTTAAAGAAAATGCTTAACTAAAAGATCTCTAAGTGTAGGTTAACGAGGCTTTAGTGCGGCAATCAATGTAAAAAAAAGTGTTTTGCTTAACTAAACCAAAAATTTCTGTTTTTTTATATAATTTTATGTACATTAGCAATTATAGACCAATCGCTCTTATACCTATATTTGCAAAAATATTTGAAAGGGTAATATATAACTGCATTTATTTTTATTTGGAGAAAATAAACGTACTGGTGCCAGAGCAGTATGGATTTAGAAAAATAAAAATATAAATATGGCTATCTACAAGTTTTTAAAACCTGTAATTACAAATGTGGACAAACGTCAACCTGCGATTGGTATGTTTATGGACATGTCAAAGGCCTTTGATCGTGTAAGACATTACATTCTACTAGATAAATTAGATCATTATGGTATCAGAGGCAATGCCCATGACCTTATAAAATCACACCTCTCAAACTGACAGCAATTTACAGAGATTTCGACCATATTTATGGAGTCAAAATCAGAGTTGATTAATAGGTCCGATGTTAGAACTGTCAAATTTGGAGTTCCACAAGGCAGCGTGATGCGGCCTTTACTTTTCATTATTTATATAAATGATTTTACATCAAGCACCATCTACGACATGACTTTGTTTGCAGATGACAGCACTATACTTTTTACCAACAAATCTATGACATCTCTTGAAACAGATATTTATAACACTATGAGTCTTATTATAGAATGGTTACAGATGAATAATTTAAAAATTAATCTTAACAAAACAAACTTTATAGATTTTAAACAAAGAAGCAAAAATACGGATTATACATTGGATATAAATTACAATGGTCATAAATTTGAAGAAAACGAATTTACCAAATTTCTAGGACTAATAATAGATCAGAAATTAAATTGGAAAGCGCATATAGAACACGTTTGTTCTAAAGTAAGCCAATTTGCCTATGGACTTTATAAATTAAGAAACATATCCAATATATCTACACTGATAACGGCATAGCATGGTATTGTTTCATCGGCTTTACGATACGGCATCATATTTTGGGGAAACTCTACTGACTGGCTACTAGCATTTAAAGTTCAGAAACGCTGTATCAGAACCATATTTAATATTAAAATACCCGACAGTTGCAAACCCTACTTTATAAAGTATAATCTAATGACATTACCTTGCATCTACATTATTGAGTGTGCCATGTTCATAAAACAAAATATAGACTTATTTGAAAAGAGGTCTAGGGTTCGCCATGCGGATAAGTTATGTGTGATGGCCAGCAAAACAGCTCTAATGCACAAATCCTTTGTAGTAATGCAGTCCGCATATATAATAAGCTACCAAAGAAGATAATTGATATTGAATATACCCATGTATTTAAAAGGCGTCTTCAAAAACTGCTTACAGCTAAATGTTATTACTCTGTTCAAGAATTTCTAGAAGATAAGAATATTGAGAATTTTTAATCAGCGATAAATTTGCTTTTAATTATTATATTTTAATTATCTTATTTGACATTACATTATTATTATTCTTATTTGACATTTCTTTATAATTGGACATTTCTTTATATTTTGACATTCATTATATTTTTATCCTTATTAAATTATTTCTAATATTCTTTGACATGCCATTGCAATTATATCTGTTATTAGAATTTGACATTTATTATTATCGCTACATTAAAACTTTTATAATTAATTGTAAACAATTATATTCTGACATTGTGTTTTTTATATTATTCTAAAGCTGTGTATACTTACATGAAATTGGCAATTTAATCATATAATTGTACCGGAATATACCTACAAACAAAATTTGCATGCCTAATTGTTGAATATGGTAAAAGAACCTAAATATGTATTAAGTATATAAGATCTGCTGTATACCCATATTCGTAAATGATTAAATGAATTATGAATTACATTTCTGAGCAGGAAATATCCTAAATGACGCTGGAAAATATTTGTTAAAATAATATTTAACAATCACTGACTTATGTATAATAGTTTTCTGGAAACAACGATTCCCGCGTTTTTTACGTTTTTCTCGAAAATCACTTTTTGGGGTTAACGTGGTTTTAGTTAACGGACGGCAGTATAATCTTCCTGCAACCAATGCGTTTGTGTTTTGCACGTGGCTAAAATAAATATTGTAGGTACCGGCGCTTAGAGACAATTCGAAAGGTTCTGACATGGCCTAACTATTCTTGTCCTAAGATACATATAAGGATTGGGTCCGACATCTTAATGTGTCCTCTGAAGTACGGTTGTGCTCTGAAGTAAATGCGACTACAAGTGGTCACCCATTCTAGTTGTGACCTCTCCCAATGTTGCTTTACTTTGCTGATCTGTTACGAAAGGCAAGTCAAGACTTGCTTTTCGGAAGAGGATATTAGTATATAAAAAAGTAATGAATGTCCCATGTCCCCAGTCCCATGTAATATAGTTGTAAAATTATAAGGTTTTGCGTTATTATTTCCATTTCTGCCACATAAGATCTATGGCTGAATATATCTCTCCCGTTTATAGCGGTTGATACGATGCCACTTGCATCCCCATGCCTATAAAAATATTATGGTCAACAAATGACAACTTATGTGTCACGCATGATATACCTTTCTTTGAAGGTTATTTTTAACCATTTGCAGAATTTGTGAGTAATGTTATCTATTAACACGACTGCGACGAAGCAAAAAGTTATGGGGTGACCGTGGCTCTAGTTTGACAATTTTTGTACCTACGCTTTTCTGTATTTCTATCTGATTTTTTAATGCAACGTAAATAATAAAAAATATACGTTTTATAACTGTTTGCATTATTTATACAAAGAAGTACACTTGGTGGGTAGTTGTGTAAATACCTATTTTTGAAATAGCTATTAGAATTATTTTAAATAAAATAGTTATATCATAATATTAATATATTTAATGATATATAAACACAGTTAAGGTTGAATACCTGCCAGTCAAGTGTTATCTCCGCATAATCACAACATTATCAGCACAAACACACACATTAGAGTTGCAGCATCACTATGGAATCCTCCATCCAGAATATCCAGCAGTATTTTGAGGAACGGATGGCCAAGTTCGAAGCAGATCTAGCCAAAAGGGCTCTACTAGTACAGGCAGCTTAGCAGAAGAATTTGGAACGTTCAAGGACTTCATACTGCAAACACTACGGTCCTTCTCTCAACAACTGGAGTCTGTTGTCCGCCAAGTGGACAGCATGGAGACACGCAGCCGTCGTAAAATGATTCTCCTGCACGGCGTAGAAGAGGAGAAGAGCGAGGATACAGCTCAGGTGGTTGTCCAAGTGGTGAAGCAGCGGCTGAAGTTTGAGACAATCACTACAACAGATATCCAACGTTGTCATAGAATGGGCCGACAGCAGTCAAACAAGCCCAGACCCATCCTGGTCAAGTTTCAGAGCGTATCAGTGCGGGACAGTATATGGTTCGCCAAAACAAAGTTGAAAGCATCCGGTGTAACGCTGTCTGAGTTTCTGACCCGAACGCGACATTTGACGTTCATGGCAGTGCGGGAGAAATTTGGCTTGACGAAGTGCTGGACCAGGGAGGGCTCCGTATTCGTCCTTGACGCAGATGGACATCGGCATCGGGTTCTATGCTTGAGTGATCTCAACAAAATCAAAGGCTGCGATCCAGAAAAACCTGCAGCGAAGGTTGCAGCATCGAAAACCAAGCGGACTGCGGCATTCAAGAAATAGGTCATTTCTCTTTGTTTACTAGGTGAATTTGCTTTCTATTTCACACTATCTACCTTCTTTCTTTCCACTATTTTTATATTTACTAAGCACAATGTTTATTACCTACTTTAATTTGACATTACAGACATATGTCATTTATGTCACTTGTACTTGTATCTGTCACAAATGCCAATTTGAATCTTAGGTTTTTTATCCTCAGACTGTACTCATTTTTCAAATTCACCCAGTCTGTGTCTTAAACATGCTCTTTTTATTGTTTCTTTTGTTTTTATCTATTTTTGTTTTTCTCTGACTCTTGTTCCTTGCTATTCTTTCTTTTTCTTTTTTAAAGCTGTGAAATGTTTATATTATTCATAATGTAACACGCAACTGGCGGGTGGACATTTTGATTTTAGACAGGTTAACAATAGATTTGTATTTAAGTATTTATATATATTTATATACTTTTATATATATTAGATATAGTTATGCCTCTTAAAACAAGACAAATATATCTATTCTAATAATAATTTATCTATTCTTCCCCTTAATGCTACACATCATTTTCCAAACTCTGTACCTTCTCTTCTTGATCTCATTATCACTTCTTCCCCTACTTTTGTTTCCAAGTATGGTCAGTCCTCTGCAGATGCTTTCTCCTACCATGATTTAATATATCTCTCCTATAAAATACGCCCACCAAAGGCACAACCGAGAACTATTATGCAGCGCAATTTCGGGGGTATGGATCGGATGTGGCTCTGCGCAGATGCCCGTAGAATTGACTGGTCTCCTATATTCTCATCAGATTGTGTAAATGACAAAGTACAAATACTTACAGATAAATTAACTCAGCTGTACGATAAGCATGCACCAATCCGTGCCATTAAATTAAAACATCTACCTGTACCTTGGCTCACTGATGAAATCAAAATATTTATGTCTAAGAAAGCTGCTGCCAAGGCGAAATATATATGTCGTCCAACCCCTCTGAATTTGGAAAAATACATTAGTGCCAGAAATCTCTGCAATAAGGTGTGTAGGAAAGCACAGCGCCACCATATTCACAACTCGGTTGAAAATGGAGATCCAGTAAAAATCTGGCAATTTCTGAGAACCTTGGGAGTTGGCAAATCACGCAATGACACAGTCCCCAAAAATATAAATATAGATTCGCTTAACGCACATTTCACTGCTTCGTCCAACTTTGATGGGACAACAAAAACAAACACCTTACAAGATCTTTCACGTATCCCAACTCCTAAATATTCCCCTTTTGTTTTCGAGCAATTTTCCGGTTGTGCATCCAATGCTGTTGGCAATGACTGTATCAGTCGAAACATGATCCTACCTATCCTTGATGAAAACCTGTCTGTCCTTTGTCATATCCTGAACTACTCTGTTACTAGCGGTGTCTTTCCATCAGCATGGAAAGATGCCCAAGTAGTTCCGATACCTAAAAAATCCAAACCCTGTTCCTTTACTGATTTCCGTCCAATATCCATTCTACCCTTCCTTTCCAAAGTCCTTGAGCGTCTTGTACACGCACAAATCTCATCTTTTCTTTCCAAGAATGCTCTATTGAATCCTTTCCAATCCGGTTTTCGCCCTGGACATAGTACCAACACAGCATTGGTTCATATTACTGATGAGATAAGGCTGGGCATGGATGATGGAAAACTCACGCTTCTCTCCTTACTCGATTTTAGTAACGCATTTAACACTGTGGATTTCCACATCCTGCTTGCCATACTCCGCTCTATTAACATATCTCCAACGGTAATTGACTGGTTTCGTAGTTATCTGTTTGGACGCCAACAGCGTATACGCGTTGATGAGTCGTACTCCTCATGGTGTAATACATCTGTCGGTGTACCGCAGGGTGGAGTGCTATCACCATTACTTTTCGCAATTTTCATAAATTCTATCTCCAAAAACTTACTTTAGTCCTACCACCTTTATGCAGATGATTTACAGATATATTCACAGGCACCACTCGAGACGATTTCAGAGGTTTACTAACATAAACTTGGATCTGGCGCAAATTTGTACGTGGAGCAGAAAGTATGGCCTAAAGGTGAACCCGTCAAAAACAAAAGTTATTTTGATTAGCAGTTCCAGGATGATTTCCAGGGTAAACTGGCCGCAGCTGCCTCAGATTGAGTTAGACGGTCAGGTATTAAGAATCTCAGATAGTGTAAAAAACCTGGGTATTTATCTGGATAAAACTTTATCATGTGGAATTCAAATTCAGGAAACAAGTCGCAAACTGTTTGCCTCAGCAGGGTCGTTGCGTCGGCTGCGGAACTTTCTTCCCACAACCACCAAGATTGCGGTTGCACAATTCTTGCTTCTCCCAATACTCGATTATGCCGATGTCAGCTATATTGATCTTAATGAGGACCAACTTGATAAACTTGAGCGTCTCCAAAATTTCTGCATTAGATTCATTTTTGGTTTACGCAAATATGATCATGTATCTGAATTTCGATCTAGGCTCAAGTGGCTCCCAATTCATCTTCGCCGGAATACCCATATTCTTATGTTACTGTATAATGTGTTATTTAATCCAAATATGCCCACATACGAGGGGAGTTCAATGTATTCTCGGTATCGAGGTGATATACTAATGATAAGCGTAATTTAATTATCTCATTAGTTAATGACACTCTTTTAGGGTATAAATACAAAATTTCATTTAATTGCCACCATTAGTATTCAAGATATCATTGCGAAAAGGCAACTATGATGACTGATTCGACAATAATGAAAAAAATCGAGCATCGTGCAGTGATGAAATTCCTCACCAAACAAGGAAAAACTCAAAAAATTATCCATGAAGAAATGGTGGCTGTTTACCAATATTCTGCGCCTTCATTATCTACAATTCAGAAGTGGTCAAGTGAATTCAAACGGGTTAGAGAGAGCATTGAAGACGACCCCCGCGCTGGTAGGCCAATTTGTGCCGCTACTGAAGAAAACGTCAAATTAGTCGAAAAACTTGTACTTGAACATGCCCGTGTAAGAGTGAAAACATTAGCAGAAATGACTAAGCTATCCGTGGGTACCATTCACACAATCCTTCATGAGCGCCTGAATTTGTCAAAGGTCAGTGCAAGATGGGTGCCGCGAATGCTCACCGCGCTACAGAAACAAGTGCGAGTTGACTGTTGTAAGGAGTTTTTGGACCTCTGTGGTGAAAATCCGCAAAGTATTTTCGATCGGATTGTTACTGGTGATATAACGTGGGTTCATCACTATGACCCTGAGAGCAAGCAAGAGTCTATGCAGTGGGACAAAAAAGGATCAGACCCGCCGAAGAAGTTCAAAGTCACTCCGTCCGCAGGAAAGCTCATGGCCACGGTGTTTTGGGATTCTAAGGGAATCTTGCTAATCGAGTACACAAAAAAAGGTCAAAGTATTACTGCTGCATCATACGCAACCACCCTGCGTAATTTAAAGGAGGCAATTAAAGAAAAAAGACGTGGAAAATTAACCGCAGGTGTGTTGCTGCTTCACGACAACGCGCCGGTTCACAAGGCGCGCCTTGCCCAGGCTGCTGTGCGGGAGTACGGATTTGAAGAAATCAATCATCCACCCTGCAGTCCGGACCTGGCCCCTAGTGATTATTATCTATTCCCTAATCTTAAAAAAGACCTTCGTGGAAAGCATTTTTCGGAAGATGAAGTGTTGAAACGAACATTTTTCGGGCCATGAAGAAAAATATTTTTCAGAGAGAATTGAAAAGTTACTTTCACGAACAAATAAATGTATTGAGATGTTAGGGGAGTATATTGAAAAATAAAATTTATTCAGAATGTTCCGCCTTTTCCTTCATATCTATACCGAGAATACATTGAACTCCCCTCGTAATATCTCAAAGAACGTTTTAAGTACCTCCATGACACACATTCAAGGTCCCTGAGGTCGTTGGTGGATCTGAGACTGCAGATGCCAACCCATTCCACAAACTTCTACGACAAATCCTTTGCTGTTCAAGCTGTACGTTTGTGGAATGCGCTTCCGGTTGAAGTTAGGCAAGCAAAATCACTCAATATATTTAAAAATGCATTAAATAAGCACTATTTGTCACTTTAATCTGTTATCTAAACTTTACCACTGCTCTCTGCAATTATATAATTATATATATGTGTATATGTTTTATAATGGAATTATATATATATATATATATATATTATATATATATATATATATATATGTATTAGAATTATGTATAATTAGTATGTATTTTATGTATTATTTGTATGTATACCTTATGTTTTTGTATATGTGTACATATATATATATATATATATATATATATATATATATATATATATATATATATATATATATATATACCTACATAGGTATGTACATTATATTCAAATAACTATAAGGTTCCACATATATTTGATCACAACACCATCAAACCTATCCTTTCCAGTCTGTCCATCCTAAGGTTGCCTGTAAGAAATCGCATTTTACGATAAGGCCGCCCTTGTGCATTTACTATTTTTTGTAAATTTAAGATATCTTTACATAGTTTGTAACAATTGTATTTGCGCAATAAAGTTGTTATCTGTCTATCTATTTATGTATAAGACAATTAATTGTGATATAATTGACCGTTGAAATGGTTTTATGATCCATTTATTACAATTGATTAAAGCATATAATATAATAGGGTGCATAGGGTTCCCACCAAGAACTTAGGGTCCCAAGCTAACCTCACCTGCAAGTGGTGCACCTGCCGATCAACGGACGAGGCTCTGGCAAACAAAATGTCTCAATAAGCGGCAATAGGCTCGCCACCTATTACGTGGGATCAAAACACTGGCGAAAAGTGGGCGTTTAATATGCCTCTGCCTACCCCTTCGGGGAAACAGGCGTGAGTCTATGTATGTATGTATATAATATAACAGTAATACGATACAAAAGAATAAATTATTATAAGGCAAATGCAACTGTGTACTTTTTGTTTGTAATTACATTTTAACACGTAGCATTGTACCAATTAGTGGCCACTGATGAGTTGTCATAACAGACATGGCCTTCTGTAATCAGTATTATTTGTATAATATTATTATGTTAAAATCTGTTATTTTTTGGCTGAGTTAAATGTCTGTCAAGCATTGTAGAACAATTGCAAGGCTATAAATAGAAATAAATATGCTAAATTTAGCAACACTTGAAATTAGTTAAACACAGTTCCAAAGCCTATCCAATCCTAAACGGTTGAATAGTATAACTAACAAAGGAGGGATTTTTTTTAAATTCTTAATAGTCAGCGATGCCTTTCTTTTATCGTAACGCCGTTCCAAATGAAGTGCCTGCACCTTTTTGAAATTACAAATTGAAACACTCGACTGAATGGCACTTACGCCTCTATTAAACGTTGCAATAAGGTTTAAGTCATCGGCAATAAGGGTACCTATCGAAACGCAGAAGAAAATCAAATGAATCTAGATGCGAGCTTTTTTAATCAAATGGACTAAAAAGAGTCTTTACGCATTACGCTAAACGAGCAACCTTTGTCATATTTTCTTTTGTAATCATTTTAGTAATTTGGGTAGCAATTAATTCATTTCGTGCCTTTTCTTTTTTTGTTTCATTAATTGGTTCCTCATAAAAGAACGGATAATTATTGAAGATTTGAATGATGAAAATGGTTGGGAAATTATCCGTCTTTGTTTTAATGTGTTTTGAATCTGTAAAGATTAGGTAAGCTGACGAATTTAGAATAATTACTCGCGTAATTTTGTTTCACTAATGAATATTGATGCCACTTTTAGAAAAAGATATGGTCAACCTTTAAGTTTATGTGGTGTTTTTTAGATTGCTTAATATCTGCAAAAAAACTAATGACTTCTCAACATTAAGCTTGTTTGGTCAAGAGCTGCTGGTACAATAAATTATTATTTATATGTGATGAATCAACGCTTTCATTAAGCCACTTACAATGCACATGAATAGAAATGCCAAGTATAGTTGATGATCCGATGATTCATAACACAAGAACCAGGACCGACAGAGTTACTTGCAATCCAAAGCACGCTAGCGCTCTGATGTATATACCACTCGCGGTCCCCCATCCAAGTGGCAACCTGTGCAAGCGTTGCTCAACTTTACCGACCTGTACGAACGGCACGTTAATGGTCTTGCTATGAGCGCTAAAAGAATAATAGTGATAAGATATGCTTGTTATTAGCGATCAAGGATATTTTATTTTAACACTGATTGCCATCAGTAAGGTTACTGGAATTACACAAGTAGGTCTCGCTCATTGGCGTCGATTTTCTGTTGAGGAATTTGCTTGGTTTAATCGCTGTCAAGAATCTGAATGTACTGTGCAATCGAGTAGGTACTCTATTTTCTGAATAAGCTATGGGCTCGTTTCTGAATGAATTGTAAATTGAGGTCATATTGTGACGATGGCTTAAAATTATGGCGAAATGCTCTCAGTTTTGCCATACGAGAGGTTATTGAACTATATCAGGCAACAACACATTTATTTCACTCCCATTCAACACAAAACCATCGCCATTTCCAGTATTTCGCATAAAACCCATCTAAAATTGTTTACGAATGAAAAATTATTCCAGGCATCAGAGTGGAGTGCCAATAACGGGGTAATAAAGCCATAGACAGCGATCAGGTGAACATTACGAGGTAACGCGAGCTTGCCTGCTCAATAAGTGAGGGGATGGAAAGCTTTTTATAGTAAACTGTACGTATGTATATGTGCTGAAGGAACTGTGAAGTTATACAATTACCTTACTACTGCGCAGTTGCTTTCGCATACGCCAATAAAATAAGGATCTATAACACATACGCAGCAGTAATTTGAATAGCAACAAGTTGAATATAAAGTTGTTCTTTCAGTATATGTAGTGACATTGTACGCTATGAGATTTGAATAATGAGTAAACGAACTACATTTTATATCTTAATCTACAGTGAAGCATTGCAGGTACTGATTTTAATGGTGGCATCGCATTATATGGGATAGTTTCTTAGAACTACTTCTTTACTCTATCTAAATGTTCTTCGATTTCGTAGTTTGAGTGTTTGTAAAGCGACTTATTTCATAGGTTGCCTTAAAAATAAAACGCTAATTTAGCTACTTAATTATAAGTGTTAAGTGTAACTTAATTTATTTCATATGTTTCTAAAACAAATGCACAAATAGATTTGCTATGCGTTGCGTGAAGATATGCTTCACTCTTTCTTCTATTGATTTCTTAGTAAGCAGGTAGTAACTATTTACAAAAACCAACATTCAAACGAGTTCAATACATCAATTACATACATCAATTCAATACATTTTTACTTGAAACATCTCTGTATGTGTCAAATATGCTTCCGGAGATGGCAATTAATAATTTCGCTTTCCCCTCATATTTTTGTCGTTTTATACTATTACTTTTATTAACGGGAAAGCTTGTGACAATGTTTGTTACTACTTCACGCCAACACCACTGAGCGCTTTGAATGCAACTTTGCAGAAATATAGCTTATTCATCAGAATAGCACATAGATCTATATTTTAAATAGCACTAAGCATGATGCACAGCCTACGCAGCTGTGCACTTTTATTGCAAATACTTCAGTATACTCCTATGTGTACCTCCTGCTTAAAACAACACACGAGTTCGTGGCTAGCCACCGTCAATTGTGGTGATCACCGCATCGTAGTGCGCACTAACATCAGACATTTTTGATGTAGTGCGCTGAAAAATAAGCTAATGTGATAGCGTGTGGCAAATAGCACCACAGACTCGAGCGAGACGTGAGGGAAATTCACGCGAATATACTGCCAGCTACGTAGGGTAAACGCACCTTTTCGCTTCCGAGAGGACATAAGACATCTGACAGATCTTTTTTAAGAATCTAATTGACGGAAGCTCCGGGAAGACTTTTTATGCTACGATGGTAAACTCCTTTACGCAACTGTTATTTTGAAGTATTATGAAACAAGATTTTTAAATTTATGTGATTTAACCAATCAAAGGCAATGAGTAGGCTCCGAGTTCCGCGAACGCAATTACTGATACCATGCCGATTTTAATTTAAGTCACATTTTATTTATTCAATTGAATTATAATTTTGGCAAATATACATAATAATCACAGTTACATTTTGTTAAGATATTCAGATGAAAAATGACTTATTTTTGTATAAATGTTTGATACACAAGAAAATAAAAAAATATGTACAAAATCGGTAACCGCTTCGATATTCCATTTAAATCACTTTGGCTATTGCAAAGACAGGGATAACCAAAACAAACCTAGTGATTTTTCCAGTTAAGATCATAATCAGAATTATTTTTATATTTTGTGAATAAATACATAATTTTTCTACTACTACTACTTCGGTTAGGCAGGAGTGATCAAAACATACCAAGTGTGTTGATATTTCATGTCATCGTACAAGCCATATAAATTATTATTTGAAGAGGTCGAAGCGAAACAATCACCGAAACAATAACGGTTACATCTGACCCTTGCGAAAGTAAATTCAACCCAGTATTCAATGTAAAACAAGGTCATCATTACAGATGTGAACTGATAAAAGTAACATGGCGGCGAAGTCAAACAGTCGTTAGAAGTTGTGATGTTTGTTATGAGCTAGTACTTACTGTTGTGTAATTATAGGGAGCGGGCCAGTAGCGTATGTTGTGTTTCACGTGTTTAAAAAGCAATGACTTTGAGTTTGGAGATGAGTTTTGGCATTGGATTTGGCATTTTTATAAATAGATAACAGAAAAAAAAACAGTTTAACATTAAGTAGCATTTAAATGGCATAACGAATGCTTGAAACATTATTGAATATAAAAATACTTAGATGTAATTAGATGTTATAATTGATGTCGGTATCAACGGATTTAAAAAAATCACGATTTTTCTGTAGAAATGCGTCATCTATACTAGGTATAAAATTGATGAATACGATTTACATCGTGTTTATCGTTCTAAGAACATACCTTAGACAAATTAAATTTATAACAAAGTGTCAATAACTGGTGTATTCACCTTATCTTAGTATATATTGTGTTTCGCACGATGGGGTACGACCTCGTATGATTTTGCTGTTCCTCTTGCTTTTTACATACGAGTGGGGCGTAGCGACGTTGTGATGCAATTGAATTAATTAGTTACTGAGAATAGCAGTCACTACCTAGTGCTTATTTCTACTTTCACAAGAGAAAAAATAGAGATAAAGTATGCTACTTTGTTTACACTATAATGTGGAATGGAAGAGTAGATATAGCTGGCTAGGTGCATGTGTGAACTACTCAGTTCATGCGTGAGTATCGACTCAAATGTGGCATTATGTTTGTAATCAATTAAGAGCCAAGATGGAGGTGGATGTTCATATTTGCATACACTACACATTATACATTTCGTTTCAGTTTTGTTTATTCAAAGTTTTGCGAGTCAAAAGTTACCTTGGATAAGCATTAGGCAATTAATCGTATCAATTGTAACAGGCAGATAAGAAAATTTAGGCAGCGATAGCCGGGTGGAGTTACGAACAGATTACCATATCGTTGGTATCAGGTTCAATCAAATCATCGGTGCTCTCCACTGACCTTTCGAAGTTATGTATTATAGCTTGCCCACTAACTTGGATAGCACATTAAGCAGCTATCATAAAGATCATTGATAGTCTCTAAACGGAGTCAGGACCCGTGAATAAACTGACACTAGTTAAAACCGTGGAATACCGCTATCTCTTTGGGTTGCGGCGGTCAGATGGCAGTCCCTCTGTGGTAAAGCTATTTTTTAATAGACTCACGCCTGTATCCCCGAAGGGGTAGGCAGAGGTGTAATAGTACACCCACATTTCGCCAGGAGTTTTTAGGTCCCACGTAATAGGGGGCGAGCCTATTGCCGTACCGGGCACATTACCAGACTCCGTGCTGCTACTGAGAATGTCCTAACGGAAAAACCCAATAACACTTTGCCCGACCCGGGAATCCAACCCGAGACCCCAATCCCATGCGCACATTTATGCCGCGAGGTGGTAGGTGCTGAAACCCGCACTTCCACAAGAAGTCGCTGAGCTCTCATCAGTCTCTCCGCAACCACGCTCGGTGCAAGACGAGCGAAACGCCGGTAACAAATATGTATTTATACTTTAAATAAGTTAAGTTAACGCGATTAAGACCCGCTAAATTAATTTCTAAGAGCATGGTAATGACGCGGTCCAAATATCACATAGCCCATATTAGCAGTATTAAACAGTAATTAAAGGCTATCCCGTGGGCTTAATAGTAATGATTGACGGGATGTTAAGGCGTGCAAATGTAGGGTAATTATAGTAATTACTGTTGATCATAATGATTGTTATTCTAGGGAAACAAAAAACATAGAAAGAAATGCAACTGAAAAAACAAAGCAAAGAGTGAGGTGTTTTAGTTCGGCAAGGTTTTTACGGAGGGCGGAGTAAGTAGTTTGCCAAGCATCTTGCGCTGATATTCATTCGCTTATTTGCAGAACTTCTCTAGGAACTGATCATGTTATGCCTTTAGTGAAGTAGATAATCTTGCACGAAATTTTCATCTGTATTGCGGTGGAAGCTCCTTGTAGCCGATTTTCCTCTACTACTTAATGTCAACTGCGTCACCCTAGTCAAGGGGCACTTGTAGAACTTCGAGAAAAATTCGATCCTCCTCTCTAAGGACAACGTGATGTCCTCGCCTTACGCTTAGCAACACCACCTGAAACTATCACGTTGTGGTTGATTCGCGTGATATGTGTAAGCCCACTGGTCTCCTCCATGAAACTACATATGTAATGAGTTGACAATTCCTATACTTCAAGAAAACTATGATGTATTTGTGTATAATTTTAGTCTGGCACCTCTTACTCTTATTTGGAAAAAAAATTGCTTCCGATAGACAGTTAATGAAATGTTCTTTCGAAAGCACCACATCCTTTACTTGCCTTTAGAAACTTCAAGTACCTACATACATTCAACATCTACAACATTCCCTAGAATCATGTCGCTGGCGTTGCCATCTAATCATAGAAAACATGAATTGGAGAACCTTTTAAATTGATCTCTTTCTGTAGAGAAATAATATCGTACAGTCAACTTGTTACTCTTCTAACAAGTATTATGTATTTTTTTCATAAGTCCCCTTTTTATCGCTATGATTGATTTTTTTTAAATATTTTTCAATCTTTTGGCAGTAGTAGGTTATTTTCAATTTATTTTCGCTGTATTTTGTTTCTATTAGAATATATCTTTAGAAATTGGAATAGGCGTGCGAACGTATGCCTAAAATTAAATTTGAATGGAGTTTTTAATTTAGACAAAATATTCATTTATAGACTTTAACGGGATGAAAATATTTTAATATTGGATAATGTTTTATGAAACCATTTTTAACGACAACTTTTATCTAAAGAGTTATTATTTTTTGTGTATCGTTCACGATGAACTTATAAGTACACTCTTAGCAACGAAATGAATTACAGCACAAAGTCCCATGTCGTAAAGACTTCACCAAATCGCTGGAAAGAAATGTTACGGCAAACAAGCATCGAAGCCATGCCATTTTAATGTGCTTGGTTCAGCGTTACACCGAAACCGGTATGTTTGTAGGCGATTTGGAAAAAATATTAATATTGTGGACTGTAGGATGTGGGTTCTTATCGCCTAGGAAAGGAAAGTGAATGAAAATGGGTTCATGGGAGGACTAAGAGACGGGGTTATGGGAGCACACCTTACCTTCGTTCTCTCGGCTCGACAAGATGGCTGTCGTCGGCTCCTTGCAGAATCGGGCTGTAAGCTGATCACTCCGTCTGGTACCAACCCAGAATTATACAATTTCACTGCACTTCACTCGCGGGCGGTTTGTTGCGTGTTTGATATAAAGCAGTAAAAAATATGGCGGTGCGGTACATGTGTTCAGCGCGACACAGATTATTCTAGACTGTTTAGTGTTCCGTAGGCGTGCTTTGGGAGGGGAGCGAAGGAGACAAAGGGTCGCTCGCATTGGACAAGCAAGCGAAGAACGATTGACGTTGATGTAATTAATTCTCGATAGAAAGGTAGATGGCGCTACCATATCCCCCCAGCCCTAAAGGATTGCCTTAAAAAAATTGAACTTAGCTATTTTGGGTGTACTACCGCATAACCCATCAATAGGCTAAGACAGTGATATGATAATAAAATGAATCTAAATTAACTTTAGCGAAAATTACAAACAATAATAGTGAAAACTACAAACTAAATACTTAAACTAAGAGGTAGATCCAACTTCAGGCTAGATCTCACTGAGTTGGAAGCGGACAGAGACGTACAACAGGGCGCACGTAGCTCCCCTTTGCGGTTTTCAAGGTAACAACGCGGGTTGTACCGCCCTTGGAAGTATGCAGTTTCTCTACGATGGCTAACGGCCATGAAAGCGGCGGAGCATTATCATGTATAATGACGACCAACGTACCCTTCTGTATAGGGGATGCAGGACTATTCCACTTGGATCTAGCCTGAAGCTGGTGTAGATATTCCGCACGCCAGCGCCGCCAGAACGACTGCAAGAGTTTATCCAGCAGAGTATGTCTCTGGAGCAAGCTTGAAGAGTCTGCTTCAGGAGCCGGAAATGACGATAATGGCACTGTGTTCAGAAAATGTGCAGGGCTTAACGCGGATGGTTCTGCATGGTCACTACTCAATGCCGTGAGCGGACGCGAGTTGATCAGCGCCTCGACTTGTGCAAGGACAGTTAAAAGCTCTTCGTAAGAGAGGATCTGTTGACCTATAACTTTGAAGAGATGCGTTTTAATTACTTTGACCATGCTTTCCCAACATCCACCGAAATGTGGTGATGCTGGCGGAATAAACTTCCAGTCAATATGATTTATGGAAAGTTCTTCCTGAAGACGAGTACGATATTCTTCCCTGAGGAACTTATAGAGGTCGCGTAAATAAGAGCTTGCGCCCACGAAACAAGTGCCGTTATCCGTATACAAACACTGTATAGGGCCGCGGCATAAGAGAAATCGTTTAAGGAGGAATGACACCGTGCTTAAATCTGTCGCAACTTCAATACGCGTAGCGCGCGTCGTTAAGCATGTAAAAATACATAGCCAAGCTTTACGGCTTTTAACACCTCGACCACGCACTGGTGTATACTGCAGCGGTCCTGCGTAATCACAACCGGTATGGGTAAGCGCTTTATCAACTTGATTGACGCGTTGGCTAGGAAGATCTGCCATGGGAGGGAAAGTCGGACGCGGACGAAATTTGAAACAGACGTTACATTCATGTATTCTGTGACGAATTATCCGTCGAGCGGCTAAAATACAATACTTATGCCTAAGTAAGGACATAAGCAACTCTGGACCAGCATGGAGGTGCTTCTTGTGATAAAAATCAACAAGAAGGTCGACAACATGATCATGACGCGGCAGAATGCAAGGATGTTTGTAGTTATAAGGTTCATCCGAATTTGACAGACGACCCCCAACGCGTATGACGCAGTGTTCATCGAGAAACGGCTTGAGTCTAAGGATAGCGGGAGAACAAGGTACATTGTTTTTCAAATTTTTAATGTCGTTACTAAAATGAACAGTCTGTACAGCTCGTAGTAACTTACATTCTGCGAATTTGATATCAGTACTTGATACAAAAGTCCCATTAGGTAGGTGCCTAAGAAACCTACAGACATAAACGATGGCGCTGAGTAACTTAGACCACGATGACATGCGTAGTGCGAGTGCATAGATCGGAGACTCCGCAACCTCAGCAATCACGGGATAAGAAACAGACTTTCGTTCGGGTACATCTTCGTCTTCTGCACTGTGGTCAAAGGGTTGCATGGGCCACTCTGACGAATCATGGGAAATCCAAGAAGGCCCACGATGCCACAATGGATGATGCAGAAGATTAAGTGGAGTTACACCACGAGACAAGCAATTTCCGGGGTTCTCGGTACCCGCGACGTGATTGAAACAAGTAGCGGGAACAAGTTCAATCAATTTACTAACGCGGTTAGCGACAAAAGTCTACCAGCGGTGAGGAGATGAATATATCCAAGCGAGCACTACTTTGGAGTCAGAAAATGCGTATATTTTATTAATAGGGTAGTGGGGCAAAACTGTGTCTTGAACCTTGCGGAGCAACTGAGACAGCAGAAGGGCCGCGCACTACTCCAGCCTCGCGACCGAAATGGTTTTAATAGGCGAGACCTTAGACTTGGCACAAACTAACTGCACCGAGTAGTTAGAACCAATGCGGACTTGCAGATATACGACTCCGCCGTAAGCACGCCCGCTGGCGTCAGCGAAACCTATTAAGTTGATGGTACATCCATCTACCAACCCAAGATGACGCGGAATAGTAATTTGATTGAGCGCGGTAAGCTCAATACAAAACTGGCCCCAAGCGGCGACAATATGGTCAGGGGGTGTTTCATCCCACTCGCACTTTGATAGCCAAAGTTCTTTGATCAAGAGCCTGGCGTACAAAATTGTGGGAGCCACAAAACCCGTTATGTCCCATAGTCGAGCCACTGTGGACAGCATAGTGCGTTTGGTGCACTTATCATCTGGTGGTGAGACGTCAAACCGAAAACTATCGCAGGATTTGTCCCAGCGTAAACCGAGAACTTTATGCGGTACAGACTTCTCAAACTCAATGTCTGGAGAAGCTTTATGAGAATCTGGTATGCCTGCGAGAACCTCCTTAGAGTTGCTTGTCCATTTGACAAGATCAAACTGGCCTCGCTTGAAAAGCTGAATAAGCTTTTCACAAAGCGAAATTGCTAGCGGAGCGGATATGACACTACAGGCAATGTCATCCATATACAAAGCGAAAGTAGCAACAGCTGCTGCGGCGGGAAAGTGATCGCCTTCATCAGCGATCAACTGGTGAACAACTCGTAACGCGTGATATGGGCTAGACTTGAGTCCAAAACAAACACGATTGAACTGATACACAGATAAAGGTTCCTTATTGTTAAAACGAAAAACAATCCGTTGAAATCTACGGTCAGATTCGCAAACGCCGATATTGAGGAACATTTGGCGGCAATCAGCTGACAGAGCGATTTGGAAAAGACGAAAGTTTATTATGATGTTAAATAAATTATACTGTAGATTAGGGCCGGCATGCAAAATGTCATTAATCGACTGACCCGATGTAGTCTTACAACTAGCATCTAAAACCACACGAAGTTTAGTAGAGGTTTTATCTTCGCGAACTACGCCGTGATGCGGGATATAATATGAGGGAAGAGAGTTGCCCTCTTTGTTTACAACTACACTCAAAAAACCTTTATCTTTGTAGTCACGAATGACGTCATTATAGGCGCTGCGTAACTTAAGTGATGCATCAAGTTTACGTTCTAAACAATGGAAACGTCTAAGCGCAGCAGCGTACGAGTCGCCTAACGAATAAGGGTCACCATAGAATGGCAACGTCACAACGTATCTGCCACTGTCGTCACGAACAGTGGTAGCGCGGAAATGTTGTTCACACTCGAGATCCTTACGGCTCATCGAGGGCGGTGCGGTAACCTCTTCAAGCTCCCAAAATCGCTTGAGAAGAGAATCAATATTATTTTCTTGAAGAACAGAACAACAGCAAGACGTAATATAATGAGAAGTATGTAACGTAGTTACGGTACACATAATCACATACCCAAATACCGTCTCAATAGCGGGCGGTAAGTTATATTGCTCACTACGTACCACTTTAGTTAGTAGCAAGTGCGGGAATAATGCAGCTCCGATCAAAACATCAATGCCTGCTGAAAATGTGGGTTCTTATCGCCTAGGAAAGGAAAGTGAATGAAAATGGGTTCATGGGAGGAATAAGAGACGGGGTTATGGGAGCACACCTTACCTTCGTTCTCTCGGCTCGACAAGATGGCTGTCGTCGGCTCCTTGCAGAATCGGGCTGTAAGCTGATCACTCCGTCTGGATCCAACCCAGAATTATACAATTTCAGTGCACTTCAGTCGTGGGCGGTTTGTTGCGTTTTTGATATAAAGCGGTAAAAAATATGGCGGTGCGGTACATGTGTTCAGCGCGACACAGATTATTCTAGACTGTTCAGTGTTCCGTAGGCGTGCCTTGGGAGGGGAGCGAAGGAGACAAAGGATCGCTCGCATTGGACAAGCAAGCGAAGAACGATTGACGTTGATGTAATTAATTCTCGATAGAAAGGTAGATGGCGCTACCAGTGCTAAATCATAATACATATACTCATGCAGAAACGAAGCGTGGCTTAGCTTCATTATAGTCAAGGTGTTATAAAGAATTGCATATTTTCTTAAATTACAGACGTAATGAGAAGTGAACAAACATTTTATAGATGGAGAACTAGCCAATTTAGTAATAAATAATTAAATTATCATTATAGACAAATTTTTCTCTCTTTGTTTGACCATCTCAGCTTGGATAATGTCAAGGATAGTCATATACCTGACGTAGATATCACGCGGTGCTAACCTGTACAAAGGCTACTATAATACGTGTATTCAAATACTTTTAGTAAATCTGATGTATGTTACTGTAAAAGCCAGAAGTACGGTAAATCTTAAGATTTACCAGTAAATCCTAAGATTTACCAGCATGAGTTGGTAAATGTCCGAATTTTAAATAAAAAACTCTTAGTACTGACAGAGCCCTGCTTCGCAGGGCTCCTATTTTTGGGTTAAGGTTCACAAGAGAACCTAACATATCCTAATGACTTGAGTTACAGTCTCACTTAATCTTACGGGCTTTTACTGTAACATAATTATGCATATACGATAATTCTAATATTTGACACATTGTGCACAAAAAAAAGACAAATTGCCAAAATTTGCTATGTTAGGCTATGTTAGGTTCTCTTGTCACCCTTAACTTTAAAATAGGAGCCCTGCGAATGCGATAAAATCTAAATGAAAATTAAAAATAACTACGTTAAAATCATACATACACATACATACATATCGTCACGCCTTTTATCCCCGAAGGGGTAGGCAGAGGTGTATTTCTACACCCACTTTTCGCCAGATATACTTTAGTCCCATGTAATAAGGGGCGAGCCTATTGCCGTACCGGGCACATTTCCAGACTCCGTGCTGCTACTGAGAATTTCGTGACAGAAAAACCCAATAACACTGCCCGACCCAGGAATCAAACCCGGGACCTCCCGATCGCACGCGCACATTAAATTTATGTCGCGAGACCAACGAGGCAGTCGTATAGGGTTTGATGTCGAGTTTTCCGTCTCTACGCAAAGATGGTATTTGCATCGTGTTATCCCTTAGTCGCCTCTTACGACACCCACGGGAAGATAGGGGGTGGTGACACTTGTATTCTATGCCGTCAACCACACGGCTTCAAAAACGAAAAAGTGAAAAATAATAAAGATTTAACATTAATTAAATACTACCTATTATTTATATGTGCTATTTACTACTAGGTTTGAAGTCGGTGCCAAGCCTTAAAACAAATAATAATATTTTAATCACTTAAATGAATACGAGCAAATTAATACAAAGGAATGACTACGATAAAGATAAAGATGCATAAATAAACCTAATGAAGAGCAATTTGATCTTTATATTATAAGCAGCTTCAGTTAATACGAAGAATAATGAAAAAATTAATACGAAAATGTATTGAACAGAATGTGAATTCATGTGAATTATGAAATGCCTTCTTTAATTTAAAGGCTTTTGAAATTTGATTTGGCACCGACTTCAAACCAATTAGTAAATAGCACATATAAATAATAGGTAGTATTTAATTAATGTTAAATCTTTATTATTTTTCACTTTTTCGTTTTTGAAGTCGGTTGTTTTGAACGTAGTTATTTTTATTTAATATATTTTAGTGAACCTATTGTTGTATTGTCAACTAGTTATAGGTAGACCTACAAAAGGTGCTGTGCACCTTAAAATATAGATCTCAAGAAACGGGAACGGATAAAAGTAGTCTTCTCTGTAAAAATGCTCTTCGGGACACAGTTTTACGTTCTTGTGAGACTATTAAGGATCCTGAAAAACGTTTGTTGGCCAGAAAAGCATATATATGAAATCACGTTAACGTCAAGAAACTCTTAAAGAGTATAATTCTAGACTCGGTAAGATCCAAGAGCGTCTAGCGAATGAGCCTTATGAGCAGAGAGCTAATAGACTTGGTCTCATTAATAATCGACAAATCATGGCATTATCGCATGATTTACGTCTTTGAAGTCACCATTATCATCACTGTGCAATTTAAATAGATTTTTGTAATTACTGAGTTCGTATCGCCACCTTTTGACTCCTTCATCGGACGAGAACGAGCCCAAACTACAAAATTTTGTCAATTAATTACTGAGTTCCTATATTATTCCTATGGCCATCTTTCGAGCTTTTCTCGAAATGGAGTTATATTCAACGTGCATTCTGAGCTTGATATAATAGTAAATAAAAACATAAGGGCAGCGACGATAGATACGAGGTCATATTTTCAACGTTTTTGTTTGCAATTTTTGTTTGTCGTCCTTGTTGACGTATCTGTGTCTTCTACGTCATCCGAATCCGACTCTTGTTGGATTTGTTCACCTTGTAGCGTGCTTGTGGATTGATCGGACGACGAGCACATATCCTTGTGTTCCAAGAGAAGCGAGACTTTCATCATGGGACGTTTGACGAAACCATTTTTCGTTTTTAAGGTCACGACTCGCACGTACCCATCGTTCCCGGGATGTAATTCTACAACTCTTCCCATTGCCCACTTGCCGGGCGGTAAATTATCGTCATGGATAATTACTATGTCGTCGAGCTTGATATTCTCTTGAGGTCGTTGCCATTTACTTCGAACTGTCAATTGAGCTAAATATTCATTGCGCCACCTTTTCCACAAATCTTGTAGAATTTTTTGTGTCAATTGCCAGCGTGTGCGCAAATCTCGCTCCGTCTCAACTAACGTCAAGGTCGGTCCTCCAGTCAGAAAATGAGATGGCGTCAAAAAGTCTATGTCTTCCGGGTCCTCCGTTAGAGCACATAGCGGCCTTGTGTTGAGACATCCTTCAATTTGAGCTAAAAGTGTTGCGAACTCTTCATAGGTTAATCTTTGGTCTCCGATAACCCTTTTTAGATGCCACTTAAAGCTCTTGACGGCGGCTTCCCATAGACCTCCTGCTGAAGGCCAAGAAGGGGCGTTGAAATGCCATGTAATGTTCATATCTGCTAATGTTGCCATAAAGTTGTCGTCAATTATGTCTTGTAATTGCTCGAACTCCTTCTGAAGCACCTTGCTGGCTCCTAGAAAGTTGCGACCGTTGTCGCTGTACATATGAGTAGGGGACTCTCTCCTAGCGGCCATTCTTCGTATGGCAGCGATAAATGCAGATGTTGTTAGATCGGAAACTAGTTCCAAGTGTACGGCCTTGGTCACCATACAAACAAACACGGACACATATCCTTTTGTGGTCTTGACACCACGACCCTTGTTGGTTTTTATAAGGATATGTCCCGTAAAATCTACCCCAGTATGCATGAAAGGACGGGAAGGGACCACCCTTGCTGCTGGTAACTCGCCCATCAGGGGTTGCAGTTTTCTTGGGTTCTGCCTCTTGCAAATAATACATAATCGTATTTGTTTTTTCGTTGCATTGTTGCCGCCGATTATCCAGTACCGCTGTCGTATGCAAGCTAGCGTAACTCGAGCGCCGCCATGAAACGTCACCTTGTGTGCATGTTCTATTAATAGCTCTGTCAAACGATGTTTATGTGGTAAAATAATTGGGTGTTTTTGATCTGAGTTGATATTGGCATGCTGTAATCTACCGCCAACACGGAGTATCTTCTCGTCATCTAAGAATGGACTGAGATTCAATATCTTGCTTTTAGGCGACAATTTGCCATTTTTCTGTAGATCATGTATATCTTGTTCAAATTCCACTTGTTGGATTTGTTTTATAATCATAGCTTCAGATTGCCGAATCTCCGTTACGGTGAGGTAATTTTCTCTTGACGTGGTTTGACATTTTGACTTGAGGAATCGCCGCACCCATGCTAGAACGCGGACGACCATTCTAAATGAGCTAAACGGTCAAACTGAAAGTTCTTAGAACTGGCCACTTATAAACAATATAATAAAAAAAATATTCAAAAATTTGAAAATAGAACTCTTTGCCAATATTACTGAGTATATATTTCATTCATTTGTCATTTGTTTTACGATTTGGCGGCAAATTGAAAATTGTCTGTGTCACGTCATCATGAATTTAACACGAGAAAATTTTCATGCAATGATTTTTTATGACTTTCGATGTCATTTAAGTCAACAAGAAAGTTATGATAGACTACGATTGGCCTTTCACGATGAAGCCCCATCTCGTGCAACTGTTTACAACTGGTTTAATGAGTTTAAACGTGGTCGCACTAATCTCACTGATGATGTACGTGAGGGACGGCCTTCTACGGCGACGACTGAAAATAACATCTGTGTTGTGCGGCGTATGATAGAGACTGACAAAAGAGTGACCTATCAGCAGATTCGGACAAGCTTAGGCATCGGTATGAATCAAGTGCACAAAATCCTCCACGAACATTTAGCGGTCAGGAAGCTTTGCGCCCGGTGGATACCTCATAATTTGACTAAGGCTCAAAAACTCCATCGTGTGGATTGGTGCCGTAAAATGATTGAAAGATTTAACGGAGGTGACTCAAATGCTGTGTTCGACATACTAACAGGTGACGAAAGCTGGATTTACTGTTATGATCCTGAAACCAAAAGACAATCTGCTCAGTGGGTGTTTCCTTTCGAGGAGTTGCCAACTAAAGTGAAGAGAGATCGAAGTGCGGGAAAAAAAATGGTGGCCTCGTTCTTTGGAAGGATAGGTCATTTCGCAACAATTGTGTTAGAGGATCAAAAAACAGTTTCTGCAGAATGGTACACTACCAATTGTTTGCCACTTGTCTTGGAAAAAGTTCGAGAGAAACGACCTCGCAGTAGGATCCTCCTTCACCACGACAACGCCTCGTCGCACACTGCCAAGCGAACGATTGACTATTTGGCGACATCAAACGTTGAATTACTGGGTCACCCGCCGTATAGCCCCGACCTCGCGCCTTGTGATTTTTATTTATTTCCAAAAATTAAAGAAAAACTTAAAGGAAAGCGGTTTATGAATGCTGAAGAAGCGGTGGCTGCGTATCGCGATGCCTTTGAAGAGACCCCTAAGGACGAGTGGGCAAAGTGCTTTTCCCAGTGGTTCCATCGCATGCAGCGGTGTATTGACGTCAATGGACAATATTTTGAAAAGATATAATAAAACTAATAACTGGCTAATGTAATCAGTTTTTGATTTTCTAAGAACTTTCAGTTTGACCCTCGTATTTAGAAGGGTTTCAATAATTGAATGATTGGCGTTTTCTACGATAGCAACATGTATTTGCCTGTCGAGGTCATCCTTTTTGTTCCATAAAACGATTTCCTGTGGCTTCTTGCAGCTTTCTGGCTTCCATTCGGGTAACCAAGTAGGACCGCGCCACCAGAGATCAAGATCGCGCAGATTGGTGCTTGATGTACCCCTGCTTGCGCAGTCTGCTGGGTTTTCACTCGACTGCACGTAATGCCAACACTCGGCAGGTATTTCCTTTATAATTTGTCGCACCCTGTTGGCCACAAATATCTTCCAGCGGTCCGGATCACCTTGTAGCCAACCCAAAACAGCTGTAGAGTCGGTCCAGCCATAAATCTTGGTATCAAGGCCGGCCAAACTTTCTTTCACCTTGACCATGAGTTTGGACAAAAGATGGGCGCCGCTCAGTTCCAATCTGGGCAGCGAAATATTCTTGTTACATGGGACTAACTTCGATTTGCCGGCTAGCAACGTGATTGTTGGTTGACCTTGATTAGTCGTTTTGCAATAAACGACGCATGCATACGCTTTCTGCGAAGCGTCACAAAAGCCGTGCAATTCGATGCGACTGTCGGCGCCTTGTGTACCTAACCATCTAGGTATTTTAAACATATTTATATGTTGTATATCTTTCTGAATTTTTAACCACTCTTGATTTATGGATTCTGGAATCTTGTCATCCCATTGAAGGTTATCCTTCCATACATCTTGGAACAGAAATTTCAACTTGGTAGAAATTGGGGTGAGCCAACCAAGAGGGTCAAAAAGTTTGGATATCTCCGAAAGCAAACGACGCTTGGTGATCATTGTCTCATTTTCGGATGTATCTTCAATCCTTGACTGGAATGTAACAAATGTAACTTGTGTACATCTGTCTGCGAATTCCAGTGAAGACCTAAAGTTTTTGTAGACTTCGCTTGTTTGAAGTCATAGTTTGTATCTTGTATGTTTTCTTGTAGTTCTTGATAATTAGACCGCCACTTTCTTAAGTTGAAACCGCCTGCTTTGAGTAAACTTTTCAGATCTTCTTGCAATTTCTGAGCTGATATCAAGCAGTTTTGGCCATGGAGCAGGTCATCCATATAGAAACAATATTCCACTACTTGGGCCGCGGAAGGGTACGTTTGTCTTTCATCGTGGGCCAACTGACGCAGGGTCATCATGGCCAGGTACGGAGCGGCCTTGGTGCCGTAGGTGACAGTCGTGAGTTGATAATCTCGCACCGCTTGATCGGGAGAGTCTCGCCAGACGATTTTTTGGAGGTTTTGGTCGTCTTCGTGGACCCAAATCTGCCTGAACATTTTTTCTATATCAGCTATAAAGGCCACACGATGCTGTCTCCATCTCAGAATCAACGTCAGCAGATCTTTTTGTAGATTGGGTCCTGTGTGCATACGATCATTCAAACTTATCCCGTTTGAAGTTTTCGATGAAACTTTGAATACAACGCGGAGTGACGTAGTTGTTGCATCATCGCGTTGTACACAATGGTGCGGCAAATAACATTGCGGAGTCTTGTTACTAAGCGCGGGTTTCATGTGTCCGAGCGATAAGTATTCATCAAGGAATGCTTTATATTTTGCCGCAGTACAATTGTTTCTCGAGAACTTTCTTTCGATTTGGTGAAATTGCGCTACGGCCTTGCATCTTGATTCTCCGATAGAAACGTCCTTGAGAGGCAAGCGAACTTGATATCGGCCGTCTTCCAACCTTGTTGTGGTAGACTTGTACAATTGTATGCATTCATTGTCTTCGAAAGAGTTTTGGGTATTTTCAGAAATATCTTCGATTTCCCAAAATCTCTGGATGTCTTCAATGTTGTTTAACACTACATTGCATTGTAGGCTTTGTACTTCCCCGAACAAAATATACCCGAGACGAGTTTCTTGAGCGATTGGGGTTCTTGAATCATCACGAATGATATTATTCATAATGATATTAGCGTATACGTCTGCGCCCAAAAGCATATCTACAGGCTTGCTGATGTAGAAATGCGGGTCTGCTAGCTGTATATCTTGTAAATATGCCCATGATGGCTTGGAAAACGTTTTGTTCGGAATGTTTCTTGTCAAACTTTTCATTATCAAAACGTTTGTTTGAAATGTATAATTATCACCCAATGAAGTACAGGTGATATTTAACATTCCCTTGCAATTGGTGTCCGTCTTGCCGACACCTGTTATGACGCCCTTACACTTTTGGCGAGGTAATCGAAGCTGTTGGGCTGCGTTTTCGGTTATAAGCGAAATCTGTGATCCTTGATCGATCAGTGCCCGCAATTTTTTCTGCAAACCATCGGCTCCTGTGACCTTGACGATTGCAGTAGCCAAAAGTACGGTTGAGGCTATCTTCTGCTGTGCAACATGAGATTGGCCCGTTTCTTGCTTAGGCTCGTTCCCACGCGTTGTAGGCACGTTGTCGTTCTCAAACGCGTCATGTAATACAGTATTATGCTGTGCATTGCATTTACGGCAGCGTTTGATCGACGAACATTTTTTTCCTGTATGATTGTTCAAACAATTTACACAATTTTTGAGTTGTGAAATTGTTTTTCTTTTTTGCGCTGGGTCCATTTCTTGGACCTTTTTGCAGAAATATATGCCATGATGCTCCTGGCACACTGGACAAGAGATGGAAGTCTTAGATGTCGTTGCCTTGTTGCTAGCGAAGTACTGCTTATTCGGGTTCGAATTCGATGATTTCAGCACACCATCTTGTTTGCGGCGAGCTGCTTTCATCGACGCGAACTTATTTTCAAGGAATTCCATAAATTCTTGAAACGATGGCAGTTCCCTTGGATCTTTGAGGGATGAACAGTACTCGTTCAAAACTTCCGACTCCAGTTTTTGACTCAGTAGGTGGACTAGTATCGGATCCCAGGTCGCGATATCGATGCCTAAATTCTTGATGCCATTTAAACACTCGCATGCAACGTCATGTACACGCTTGATCGTATTTGACGTCACTTGCTGCATAACGGGAATATTTAATAAAGTGTTCATGTAGTTTGAAAAAATCAATTTCTTATTATTATAGCGGTGGGTCAAAATTTCCCAAGCCGCCTCATAGTTTTCTGTACTAATTGGCAAGTGTTGAATAAGACGTTCAGGTTCGCCTTTAATCTTGCTTTTCAAAAACTGCATTTTCTGCGCAGCGGATAAACATGGGTTAGAATGTATCGCCTCCGTAAAAAGATCTTTAAAAGAGACCCAATTTTGATAGTTCCCAGTGAAAGTAGGAATATCCAGCTGCGGGGTCACCTTTTCCCTGTGAGAGACGGACCATAACTTGCGGTTTATCTCTTTCTTGATTTTGAGATACTGCTGCTCATGCTGTGTATACGCTTGATCGTAACTTTCATCAGTCTCGTCAAATTCGCTGTCAATCTTCCAGAGGAGACAATCGATGGCTTTCCAGCGATTTTCAACGGTTTTGAGTAGGTCATCGAACTCCCACTTTTCTTCTACACTGGACAAATCTATGTTCGCGAGTGTACGACTAAAAGCCTTGAAGTTGGTAGCTTGCTTTCGCAACTTCTCGTCAAACTTGCTGTTCGTTCCTCTAGATGTAAATTCTGGAACCGTCATCGGGCTCGTGAATGCGCCTTCCCCCTCTAGATTCGCAGCTCTTGTTTGCTGACGACTCCATAAAGAAGGTTTCACTATACCTGCCTTCTGAACGGATTCTCTGATCTCTACGTAGAATTTCTTGGTCTCCTCGTAGTGATTGCCGACGAAATAGTCATGACCTCGGTCTTCATACATGCATAATTTGTCATGATTATTCTGAAATTCTTGCCAATATGAGTCAAGTTTTTCGACCCTTTTCTTGATGTAATCAGCGTTCTTGCGTTCCTGACTATCTTTCTTGAAATTCGTCCAAATTTGTTGGATTCCGTTGATAGCAGCTTGTTGCTTGTGTAATAGATCTTCCATCTTGTTACGAGATCTATGTACGAAAATCTGTACCTGATTTACAGATATTGCTGAATGCTAATGCGTGTATGTTGACGAATAGAGTTCAAGTTGCTTTAGCCTTGCTGTAGCCTTGTCGCTATAGTACCTGAAGCAGCCTGTAGCCTTGATGCTAAAGAACTTCAAGTTATCTTGATGCTATAGTACCTGAAGCAGCCTGTAGCCTTGATGCTAAAGTTCTTCAAGTAGTCTTGACGCTATAGTACCTGGAGCCCTGATGCTAAAGTACTTTCTATTGCCTTGATGCAATAAATATCCTTGGATAGAACTGTCTGTGTTACAGTCGCCTGGTTTTCGTACGTAAGTGTTCCCGCTCTCACGTGAGGTATGTGCGTCCTCGTCTCAACTCCAGTCGGTGAGACCCGCTTGTGGGAGGCCGACAGAGCCGATTCGCTACCACACGAAAAAACAGAAAACACAAACACAAAACACTCGAAAGGACCACTATGTTTGGGCACTTGTCTGCTCATACATAAGAATTGTTGAGGTGAAATGATACTTTACTTCTTGCTAAGTAAAATGTTTATTGTCACACATACACGTTTACAATAGGAAGGCTGAACATGAACTGAATAATGTAAGTATATAACAATGAAGTCAGGTAAAGTGCTTACGCGTACAATATAATAATGTGCGATGTAATCGTACAGTCTACCTAAGATAAAAAAAATATTTGTCAAATATTCATAAACATTTTCCAAATTTCATAAAAACCAAAATCGACTGACTGTTTTGATTGGGATTTGAACCCATGCCTTCAGAACGTAAAGCGGATGTATTATTAGCACGGCCATCGCCTTGTTATCAATTAGTGGCTAATTTAGCGAACACTTGACAGAGTGCTTACGTCATCGAACTGTCATTTCCAAATAATGAAATAGTCTTCAAACCTTTTTGCTAATTATTATGTTTGAGTACCGGCCAGTATGTCGTGTCGACGCATAAATTGTAGACGTCAGTAGTCCTTAGTAACCGTAGTGATGACAATTTGACATGACACCAGCCGCCACAATTATTATTCATAGGAATTTCAGCCTTAAGGATAGGTGAAAATAAGTAAAAAAATGCTCATAAAATAAAAACTACTGGGCCTACATGAATAAAATTTTTATGGGACCAATTTGGAACTATTACGCATCAAACAAAAAACGTAAATCGGCTCAAAAACATCAGCGAAATCGGTGTACATACATCGAAAAAAAAATATACCGGCCGAATTGAGAACCTCCTCCTTCTTTTTTTGTTTGAAGTCGGTTAATAAGACAAGTATGCCTTTTCGTTAATTTTTAAAATGATTTACCTTTTATTGCTTTTTATTCGTTTCTTCATTACTGAAGGTCGTGTCTGCAAAGAGTTTTATCTTCTAGAAAGAGTTTTCTCCTCTGAGTCTTTGAGGACCACCATCCATCCATGTCCATGTGTTCTGTCTTCGGCTTGCCTTAGGGCGGTGTTGATCATGTTGATGATGATAGGCCCGTTAGATGTTTATTTTGGTCCGACCACGAGTTGGTTTATTTTTTTTAGTAATATTCTACCACGTTTATACAACACCATCTAGTCCCAAACTAAGCAGATCTTGTAATACGGGTACCGGACAATAGATAAAAATACATAATATATACTTTTTTGTTGTAAATATTATACATAGAAACATCCAGACCAAGACAAGCATCCATGTTCACACACACAAATGTTGGACTTGAGCGGAAAGCGAACCTGCGACCTTCGGCGTAGCAGTCGCTTACACTACCGCTTTGTCAACCGGTCGTTACTCCATCAAAGTCAAAATCCTTTATTCATTTGGGTCACAATGTGACGCTTATGAACGTCAAAATAATAAATTTATAAGATAATTACTTAAAGACTCGACATTTACATTTACTGCCACGTTCGCAAAGCAAGGGCGTAGAACCATGAGAAAGAACGGGCAATAAAACTCACGGTCACTCTTTTTCATCGCCAGGTTTTGCAAAATACACATAATTTACATTTTGTAAGGTGCTGCAACTGTTACACCTTCTATATCACTTGTATATATTTACTGGACATAATATTACTCAAGCATAATACTTAATTTTAATTTTGATGTTCATTTAGTTAGCCTCCTCAGAATAGACATGGTGAAACCGGAGCATCCACTTACATTATTATATACCTCATAATGCAGGCAATCTGCGAAAGTGATTTTAATATTTAACTGCATCATTTCCATCATGGTTCTGCATGATGGAAATGATGCATTTAAATATTAAAATTTAATACCAGCCGCAAGACCGTCATCGACCAGTCATCGCAAGTAGCACCCGTTCCCGAGTATGACGCATAGGCCAGCCATCATCCCTCTCGCCATATTAGAGGGACAGGGATGACCCGACACACGACGCCACCGCAAGAAATGGCATTTTAGTGAGCATGACGACAACGGTATACAAACCGGCAGTAAGAAACAATCTATTGGTATACTGACCATGACCGCCAACTACCTTCACTTTCCAGATCGTTATTATTAATATAAATTAGTGGAACGCGTGAAGGAATGCAAATGTAGAAAGAATTGTCTGAAGGTGAAGGTGTGAAGGTGATTGGAATCATCCCAAATAATCACAATCTAAATACCAAACGAAGAAAGACGTTTTCAAGGAAGTATTTCCGTAATGGTTTGATTATTATTCACGTATTTTTCTTTACGAATTTCTTTCAGTGGAACCAGTCTGTAATCAGTCGTTAAAACACATTTTGTCAATATCACCATTTTTGTTTGTTAATTAGTCAGTCAAAGTTAAATGTAAAAATATCACGTGTTTCACGATACGTGAATTTTATTATTTAACTTGCGTTCTGTTTTAAGCGTTTCTCTTAACACCAAAAATATAGCAGATTTTTTAGGCTATCGTAAATGTCGAACGTCCAAATTATATTTATGACTCGGTAACTGAACAATCCAGTTAAAATAGCCATAACCATTCATCGAGCGTTGTCGGATGAACGGCTGCGGATGCGTGCGACGACTTGCGGACTTGTTGACGTCACGTTTATAATTGTCGTCCGTCGAAATCGGCCTCATCTGAATAGTATATTTGTCATTTAAAATTGTATCGGTTGAAAATTATGAGTATTATTTCGGGAACGGTTTTTTGTTTGTTGTTCTGTTGGAGAGATGCATACCTTTTCCATTTAATTTTAATTTATGGTAATTTACATAATCGTTAATTTATAAAATGATAATATTACGTTAATTCTTTTATTAATATAATTGTGTTGTTATTTATTTCATGTAACCGTGAGTTGTGTATTCCGTATCGTGACCATAAATTGAACTTATAGTATAATGAGAACCACAGAACCGGTAAAGGATAATTGTTCAGGACTAACTAATCCCAGTCCTGTATCTAATTTGGGCCACTGCTGGGCACAGACCTCCCGACACCAAGAGAAAGGTCAGGTCCATAATCCACCGCGCTGCCAAAATGCGGCTGGCAGACTTTACATGTGTTTCGAGAACATTATCCAGAACTTTCAGACATGCAAGTTTACTTCACCGTTTAAGGAGCGATAAATAATGAGACTGCCTCGTTGGTCTCGCGGCATAAATGTGCGCGTGGAGGTCTCGGGTTCGGTTCCCGAGTCGGGCAAAGTGTTATTTTTTTTTATATCTGCCGAACAAATTGTCTCCATGCTGCCTGATGTTAAGCAGTCAGTGAAGTCCCATAGTGATGGCCATCATCCCAGCAGACAGCATGGCATTATGGTATGATGGCCCTCACCTTGACGGCCTTGAGAAAAGCTTTTTCACGCCCCGCTTAAAGGACCCAGGATCATAAGTGGAGGGAAACACGTGGGCTGGCAAAGAGTTCCACATCTTAATGGTACGACAGAGATAAGAGGCGCCGAACCGTTTGGTGCGTGACGGTATCTGTTTTACCGTGTAAGAGTGGCAACCAAGCACGTGTCGTTCGGGATAGGAAAGGAGAGGGAGGGATTAGTTGAAAGAGCTCTTCGGAGCACTCACCGTGATAGATGCGGTAGAAGACAGCCATTGAGGCCACGTCTCTGCGTAATTGCAGTGACTCAAGAGTCTTAGTGGCCTCTGGATCCCCAATGATACGGACAGCACGCCGCTGCAACCTATCGAGTGCGTCCAATAAGTACTGAGCGGAGCCATTCCAAAGGTGAGAGCAGTATTCCACGCAGGAGCGAACCTGGGTTTTGTATAATAGACACAACTGCTCCGGCGTGAAAAACCTCCTCACCTTGTTCAGGACTCCGAGTTTCCGAGATGCGGATTTAATGACACCCGCGATGTAGTTCTTCTGGTTGAGATTTCTACGTATGTCCATACCTAGGATATTGAGGCTGTCTTGAATCGGTAGTGGAGTGTCCAGAAGAGAGGGATGGGGAAGGAATGGAGATACCTTGGCTGAGAATGCGCACACCTGTGTTTTCTTGGCGTTGAACTCGACCAGGTTTTCATCACCCCAATGCGAGATGCAATTCAGAATCCAGTCAAGCTCAGCAACAAGTGTTCGCCTATACTCCTCAGTGTCGGCTTGCTTAGCCGCAGGGTGTCCGAGATATCGCCCATGTACAGTACTGTCATCTGCATAGCAATGTATGCCCCCAAAAGTGAGCATATCATTGATATGCAGAAAAAAAAAGCGTGGGCGATAGCACGGACCCCTGAGGCACACCAGCATTCACCTGGAGAAACTTCGATGATTCACCGTCACAAAGGACTCGTATACGGCGCTCATGCAGGAAGCTGGCAACCCAGTTGCACAATCGAGGCGGCAAGCCGTAGGCTGGAAGCTTGGAAAGAAGCGCGCGATACCAGACTCTATCGAAGGCTTTGGAGATGTCGATACTAATAGCCAACGACTTCCCATGCCTGTACATCGCCTCACCCAAAGGTGTGTGACATACGCTAGAAGATCACCCGTTTATCGTTTCGGTCTGAAGCCATACTGACGATCACTGATGAGAGAGTGATCTTCTAGGTAGCGAACGAATTGGTTGCTAATTAATCGTTCAAACACCTTGCAGAGGATAGGGGCGATAGCAATGGGTCGATAATTGCCCGGATCAGAACGATCCCCTTTCTTGAGAATCGGTTGCACGTTCGCCTCCCTCCAAGCCTGCGGCACTACGCCAGAGGCATATGATAGGCGATATAGGCGTGTAAGCATTGGAGACAACTCGGCTGCGCATTTCCTAAGCACAACCGCTGGAAATCCATCAGGTCCACTGGCTTTCCGGACATCGAGAGATCGCAGTGTCGCGCGAACATCGCATTGCTTGATTTTAATATCAGCCATGGAGTGGCCGCAGTAGGGAATCGAAGGCGGCTGCGCACTACGATCATCGATTCGGGAGTTGGCCGCAAAGAGATTGACAAGCAGGTCAGCTTTCTCTTGCGGCCCATGGGCCAGTGATCCATCAGGGCATCGCAACGGCGGCAGTGAAGGCTGGCAGAAATTAGATCGCACGGCTTTGGCCAATCGCCAGTATCCCCGGCTGCCCGTGGGGTGCGACAAGAGTTCTTGACCAAACCGTGCAATGCGCTGGGCATCCGCTCTTATGTATGCCCTCTTGCAGACCTTGGTGGCTCTATTATAGGCTGCCTTGATGAGATGGACATTCGGATCGCGACGAGACAAGGCGCGGTAAGCCGACTGGTTTTGTTTAACAGCATCGGCGCACTCGCGATCGAACCAGGGCCGTACTTTGCTGCTGCTGGAGACGTCAGTGAATGGAATATAATATTCCATACCCAACATGATTTCCCCAGCAACAGCAGACGCACTCTCCGACAGATCCCTCCTACCAAAGCAGCGTTGAGACTTCGGGATGGACGCATAATAGTCTCGCAGGCCATCCCAATCCGCTGACGAGTAGTGCCACAAGCGTCACTTTGCCTTCACTGGTTGTGGAAGTGAAGCGAATGGCACTGTAGTGCGAACCAGATAGTGGTCGGAGGAATCCAAAGGGGCTTGTACCGTCACACTGTACTGGGCCGGGTTACTCGTCAGCACAAGATCTAACAACGAGGGCGCTTGACCCGATATATCCGGTATCCTGGTGGGCTGGAGTACCAGTTGAGTCAGGTCATGCGTGAGAGCGAATGCGTGAGCAGCTCATCCCGCGTGGTCCGTTTTGGAAGAGCCCAGCCAGGTCTCATGGTGGGCATTGAAATCTCCCAAAAAGACCAACTCGGCTGTCGGGAACTGCTTCTGCGCATTATCTGCTGCCTGACTTAAGTAGTCAAACAGTCGAGTTGTCTCGGCATCTCCGGTATGGGAACGGTAAAGGCACACGTAAATCCGGGCCAATGAACCCAGACTTACGTGTACCCATAGGGCAGAAAAGGTCCACTAGGCAGCGTGGACGTCGACAGCAAATATCCGCTCTGACGAACAAGCATACCCCGGCTTTTGCGTGGAAGTTATCCTCCAGTATGTTATTGGGTTTTTCCGTTAGGAAATTCTCACTAGCAGCACGGAGTCTGGTAATGTGCCCGGTACGGCAATAGGCTCGCCCCCTATTACGTGTGACCTAAAAATTTATGGCGAAATGTGGGTGTTATATTACACCTCTGCCTACCCCTTTGGGGATACAGGCGTGAGTCAATAAATAAAAATAAAATAAAAATAAAATTATAAACAACAAAACACATGTACAAAACGGTTTAAAAAGTGAATTTGAAATTACGAGATTCGTAAAAAAGAATACCTGGAACGAACTCCATATTGATAGACTTACTAAAGTTTTGGGTAACGTTTAGTAAATCTAGCAATTGGGCATCAGAGTGGGCAAATAACTTCAGGTCATCCATGAATAGCAGGTGAGATATGACCTGACCGCCTCTCTGTAACATGTAGCCTAACCTTGAACCCTCCAGTAATGTACTGAGAGGGTTCATGGCTAGGCAAAACCAAAGGGGACTCAGACTGTCGCCCTGAAAAATTCCCCGCTCAATTTTAATACGTTCGCCGTCCTCTTGGATCCTTCAGCATCCTGGATAGCAAGGAATCGTATTCCATTGCCCCATACATGACTTTAAGAAGGTGCGTAGAGTAGTATTTACTTTATACAACTCTAGCACCCTCAAAAGCCATGTATGCGGCACGGAGTCATACGCTTTCTTATAATCTATCCAACATGCCGCCAGATCCTTTCGGTTACGGCGAACTTGTTGGCTAATGGCCATGTCAATGAGGAGGAGCTCCTTAGTACCACGAGCCCCCTCCCTACATCCATTCTGAGAGGCTGATATAATTGAAAAGTCTTCAACATGCTTAGCTATTTTAGCTCTCAGAATAGATGTAAGAAGTTTATAGACCGATGGTAAACATGTTATCGGTCTATAATTACCGGGCTCGCTAGTACTGCCAGTCTTGTGGAGCAGGTGGGTAATTCCAGTCGTCATAAAGGCTGGCAGCGACCCAGATTCCACGGCTGATTGGAATTGAGATGCCAAGCGTTCATGCAAACTACGTAGCCATTTCAGCCAGAAATTTTGCAGCCCGTCCAATCCTGGAGATTTCCAATTAGATAATGGACGGACTGCTTGTGTAACGTCCTGGCTAGAAATGGCCACGCATTCCACATTTCGGGAATATGTTCGCATGCACGTTCGACATCTCGCATCCAATCGCCTTCGGTATGACCAATGGGCATCGACCATATGCTACGCCAAAACGTGGCTGTGGTGTCCGCATCCGGCCGCTGCACATTAGTCACACATTGTTCTGGTCGTTCCCAGCTTCTATATACCCACCTCTGGTCCCTCTGGAATGTACTATTAATGACGTACCGGTCCACACGTTTTGTACACGTCGTACACAGGTCTGCTGTACCGGCGTGGCAGTGCAGGATTGAGCGGCGTATTGCCGAGGCAAGGGCACTTATTGGCAAGCTGATCTGTTTTAGGGAGGGGAATACACGCCCTAGGGTAATGCGCTTTGTGAAACGGGCTTTTTCGGGTACTAATATTAGTCCTCAAGATTATATAGCCCGGGTCACAGAGCGCATTGACTACCTAAAACAGAAAGTCTATGCATGGGCAAACCGAATTCGTAGATTTAAAAAACGTGTGGACCGGTACGTCATTAATAGTACATTCCAGAGGGACCAGAGGTGGGTATATAGAAGCTGGGAACGACCAGAACAATGTGTGACTAATGTGCAGCAGCCGTGGAATCTGGGTCGCTGCCAGCCTTTACGACGACTGGAATTACCCACCTGCTCCACAAGACTGGCAGTACTAGCGAGCCCGGTAATTATAGACCGATAACATGTTTTCCATCGGTCTATAAACTTCTTACATCTATTTTGAGAGCTAAAATAGCTAAGCATGTTGAAGACTTTTCAATTATATCAGCCTCTCAGAATGGATGTAGGGAGGGGGCTCGTGGTACTAAGGAGCTCCTCCTCATTGACATGGCCATTAGCCAACAAGTTCGCCGTAACCGAAAGGATCTGGCGGCATGTTGGATAGATTATAAGAAAGCGTATGACTCCGTGCCGCATACATGGCTTTTGAGGGTGCTAGAGTAAATACTACTCTATGCACCTTCTTAAAGTCATGTATGGGGCAATGGAATACGATTCTTTGCTATCCAGGATGCCGAAGGATCCAGGAGGACGGCGAACGTATTAAAATTGAGCGGGGAATTTTTCAGGGCGACAGTCTGAGTCCCCTTTGGTTTTGCCTAGCCATGAACCCTCTCAGTACATTACTGGAGGGTTCAAGGTTAGGCTACAGGTTACAGAGAGGCGGTCAGGTCATATCTCACCTGCTATTCATGGATGACCTGAAGTTATTTGTCCACTCTGATGCCCAATTGCTAGATTTACTAAACGTAACCCAAAACTTTAGTAAGTCTATCAATATGGAGTTCGGTGTGGATAAATGTGCTGTCATTCATGTGAAGCAGGGCTGGATGGTGGAATCTGAGGGGCTCCAACTCTCAGATTCCATTTACCTAAGACTGCTTCTCTTAACCGATACCTATAAGTACTTGGGTATGTCACAGGTTTTAAGTATCAATGAAGCTGACATGAAGCAATCGTTGCAGGAGCGTTTCTTTGGCCGCCTGAAAAAAGTATTAAAAAGCCTTTTATCAGGTGGCAACAAGGTTCGTGCTTGCAACGGTTGGGTCATGCCACTTCTTGTATACTCCTTTGGCATACTCAAGTGGACTCAGTCTGAAGTGGACGCCCTGGACAGAAGAGTCCGCACATTGTTGACGGCATATCGTATGCATCATCCACGTTCATCCGTGATGAGGTTGTACATCCCGTGGAAGTGTGGGGGTCGTGGCTTTCTGAATGTCAAGACCCTACACAACCGCGAGGTGTGCAATCTCAGAGAATATTTTCTCCGGGCGAACGTGGACATGCATCGAGATGTTGTCACAGTGGACAATGGACTCACCCCGCTCAAGTTGGCTAAGGAGAACTGGCGCATACCTGTAGTACTCAGTACTGATGATCGCAAGCGTGTATGGCAGAGCAAGGAGCTTCAAGGCAGGTTCCATCGGGCCCTGTATGGACCCGATGTAGACCTATTAGCCTCGGTGAACTGGCTACGCTTCGGTGACCTCTTTGGGGAAACCGAAGGGTTTGTTTGTGCAATTGCTGACGAAGTTATCAAGACGAAGAACTACCGGAAATATATCCTGAGGGATGGCACTACCGTATTTGCCGTGCGTGTCACCAGCCAGGTGAATCTCTCAGGCATATTGTTTCCGGTTGTTCACGTCTTGCTAACGGCGAGTACTAGCACAGACATAACCAAGTAGCTAGAATCATTCACCAGCAACTTGCTCTGAAATACAAACTTGTAGACATCGAGGTACCGTACTACAGGTATGTGGCAGAGCCAGTTCTCAAAAATGGTCATGCCACATTGTACTGGGATCGATCTATCGTCACAGACAGGACTTTTGTAGCCAACAAACCTGATATTGTGGTGATAGATCGATCAGAGCGCCTCGCAATAATTGTTGATGTCACCATTCCTCATGACGAGAATCTCGTGAAAGCCGAGAAAGACAAACAGATTAAATATCTGGACTTGGCTCACGAGATTGTCGACATGTGGGATGTGGACTCAGCAATTATTGTGCCGATAGTTGTAACGGTTAATGGCCTAATAGCCAAGAGCCTCGATCGTCACCTTAAGAGGCTCGCGTTGGGTGCTTGGGTCAAGGGTCTGATGCAAAAGGTAGTACTTCTCGACACGGCACGTATTGTGAGGAAGTTCCTGTCTCTGGAGCCCTAACCACCGGCAGCTTGGACCCTGTGCCCGTTGCTGGTGGGATCCCACGGTTTTTTTATATTTTTAAATGTATTTAATTTTTTTGTGATATATTTAAAAATGTAATTTAAATTTGATTAATGAGAAATAAATGAATAATAATAATAATCTTATCCATTCTCGTAACTCCACACATCCATCGCAACATTCTCATCTCTGCCACATGTAATCGTTTTTCATCCATCTTCTTAGTAGTCCAACACTCAGCTCCATACAATATGACAGGCCTTATAACCACCTTATATATGCGTCCCTTGAATTTCACAGGCATTTTAGGATCGCATATTGTGCTAGAGACCTGTCGCCATTTCATCCATCCTGAGTTGATCCTTTGCCGAACATCTCGGTCAATTTCGCCGTCGTGTTGCAGGAGTGAACCGAGGTAGCGAAAGTCGGAGCATACTGGTAGGGGTATATCGCCGAGTGTAACCGGGCTTGGACTAGAGAGGCCGCCAAAGTCACAGAACATGTATTCAGTTTTGGTTCTTTTTATCCTAAGGCCTACGTTCTCCAGTCTCTGCCGCCACTCCTCCAGCTTGCTCTGCACCTCCTGTCCACTTTGTGCTACCAGGACGATGTCGTCGGCAAACAGCATGCACCAGGGTGCCTCTTCCTGTATGTCCGATGATATGGCATCCATAATCAACAAGAAGAGGTAAGGACTAAGAGCCGACCCTTGGTGCAAGCCTACAGCCAAATCGAATCTGGCTGTGATTCCAGCTGCAGACCGGACTTGCGTGTGGCATTCAGCATACATAGCTTTGATCAACTTCAGGTACTTTTCAGGCACTCCTTTCTTCTTGAGGGCCTACCACAAACTTCACGCGGTACCCGGTCATATGCCTTTTCGAGGTCAACGAATACCATATGCAGATTTTTATGCGCCTTCCTGTATTTTTCACAAATTTGGCGAAGTGCAAAAATGGCATCCACCGTACCTCCACCAGGCATAAAACCGAATTGGTTACGTGAAATCTCACTCTCTGCTCGCAAACGTCGCTCAATTACACTCTCCCATACTTTCATACTATGAGGCATTAACTTTATTCCCCGATAATTGTTGCATTCTTGGACATCTCCCTTATTTAAAAAAATGGGCACTAGGTAACTGCTGCACCATTCCTTGGGTACTGTCTCCTCATGCAACATCTTATTGAAGAATAAAGTCAGCCACGCGCATCCATCCTCCCCTAACACCTTCCATGCTTCTACTGGTATTCCATCTGGTCCTAATGCTTTCCCATTCTTCATTCCACTCTCAGCCCGTCTTACCTCATCCTTACTTATTACATTCACTAGTCCAATATTCTTCGCCTTGTTCTCAAGCATTTTGCACCAATCATTCTCTTCATTCATTAATTTTTCAAAATATGTTCTCCATCTTTCTTTAACCCTATCATCATCCGTAAGAACCACTCCTGTTTCATCTTTCATACACTTGATATGGGATACATCCCTCGCCTTTCTCTCTCTAGCCTTAGCCAGTCGGTATAAATACTTTTGGCCCTCCGGCTTCTCAATTAAACCGTATATATCGTTAAGGGCTTTTGCTCTAGCTAAGGCAACGGCTTTTTTGGCTCTTTTCTTACATTCATCATACTTCTTTTTCTTACTCTCTTTCAACGAGTCATTACTTTCTTTCATCAGCTGCCATTCCTTAAACCTTGCTTTCTTTTCCTTTAGCACACTCTGTACTTCCTCTGTCCACCACCAGGTATCCTTATCTTTCATACGTTTTCCTTTCGATTCTCCTAAAACATCTTTTGCCATGCACTTCATACATTTACTCATCTCCTCCCAACTCTCATTCACGCTGCAATCCATCATATCGCCCATCTCAATGGTTTTATCTACCACTCTATTTCTGAACTCTACTGCACATTCATTCTTCTCTAACATATGCCATTTTACTTTTGGGGTAGCTGCTCCTTGGTTCTTTTCGAGCTCAGGAGTCTGTGCTGTGAGACTAAGTCTTCTCCCGGTACCACCTTACAGTCATTGACCCAGTTGATACGTTTACGCCTTAGCAGAAAATAATCAATCTGGGTCATATGGTGGCCACTGTTGTAGGTTTCCAGGTGTTGCTTTTTTTTTGGAACCAAGTGTTAGCCACTACAAGATCAAAAGCGGCAGCAGACTTACTAAAATTTCATTGGGAGCGAGTGCCGCAGGATAACATTCACAATCTCATCGATTCTATGAATAATCGGTGCCAGCAAGTTCTCAATAACAGAGGAGGCCACACTTTGTATTAATATGCAATTTTTGTGCAACCATTTAAATTTAGTTTAAGTTTAGTTGATTAGGCACCTCCCTTTGTACTACGTACATATAGTACTTACTCGTAATTATTGTTAATTAAGATTATTAAAAAAAAATGTTGTTTAATATCAAAAAAGCATTAAAAATAATATAAATAAGAAAATACTAAGGATTTAATGCGAAAACACATAGTAAAACTGAAATTTGTATGTGTTGCTTAGACTTTTTTGATGTGTGTACTTCTCAAGCACTTTATTGTTTAAGTTTCCTAAAGAGCACGTTGACTCAAAAAACCGTGAGTAAAAGTTCTGAATGTGAGGGAAATTGATGGAAACAGTAGGTATCGAAAGTCGGGTCCTCCCTATGACTGGACACAGCACAAAGATGCGCCCTTCACAACTGAACCAAAACTTTTTTAATTTCGAGTAAAATACCATCCCTAAGGAATTTTCTTTGAATAGGAATTCTCCTCGTTAAAATTTACAATGAAATATTGGCATTTGACTAATGACCTCTCACTTAACGATTTTTGACAGATCTTATCAAAGCTTAACTAGATTGTTATCGCTGAGCTAATTTGCTTGTCATATTAATTATATTACCAAAATTATCTTACGAATGTTTGTTTACTAGACACGTGAGTGGAATAAATGTATTTAATTAATAATTAATACCCTTACGTTATGTACGACACAGTATCACGATCATATTTTTGGATATTATGTCTGTCACAATCACTTTTATTTGACCCTTTTAGCGATGAGTAGTGCCAGATTAATACCTAGGAATCGACTTTTTTTCATAGCAGCAATATAATTGTCTGCCTCAAATCGGTCTTGAGATTCTAAGCGAGTCAAATACAATCTGGCTATCACTATGGCACAACGAAATTTTATTTTTCTACAAAATACACATTTATAAATTTAATATTACCCTGTACCACATAATTTTAAAGTTTGTTGCATATCAATTATTTTGTAATATTACCGAAACGTAAACGTTAAAAACGTTAGGACCTTAATAATAAAAATAAAAAACATTCGAGGGTATATTTAATCTCTTAGTCACCTAGAAAACCGATTGTAATGAATGTTGGATGTTACATATTAAGTAGGTGTACAGAATAGGTAGAAGTAAATGTGAGAATACATATAGCAGCTTTCATTCCAGCTCGGGATAACGGAATAAAGCGCATTTTTGAATATTTTTTATGTCTCTTTTGTTTCAACCTAGAATTTTATAATTGTCGTTTTCTCTTTTAACCGTTTTTCATTTCGCTTCTGTATTCAGAACCGAAAACCTACGCAAAATAGGCTTTTAAATTTGTGACACTCAACATTAAAATGGTAGGAATCCTCAACGGCCTATGTTATATCGAAGATGGTTTAAATATTAATGTCTGTCTCAAGCCTAGCTCTCCCCGCGGCGCGCGGCGGCTATTGGCATCTCGATAATTTCCCTTAGGTACGTATCGAACCAATTGACTTATGGAATTGTTACACGCTTGCGGAATTTTAACAATTCATCATTTCATGTTATAACCCCGCGGTCGTATTTTATTATGAACTTTTTACTTTCGGTAACTGGTTTCCGTCTTGCCTATTTCTTATGAATATTTTTCCGTCGACAATTTTTAATGGGAGCTTCGGATGCCAGATAATAAAATATTGTCGTGCTTTCAAAAATATTTTTTTACGAATCGTTTTTGACTGTATGTTTGTATAATTTGATTTGTGGGGTGCGATGGAGCTGAAAACATTCCAAGATTCTTTGTTAAATTATTGATCCGAAAAACAAGCGTATTACTAGTTTATATGTCAGCCACAAGTGGAGCAGGTATTTCGCTATTTGAATATGGTTCGTGTTTGCTGAGTGCTTTATGTTTTTAATCTACTGGGTGAAGTTTGTTTTTTACTTTAACCTCTGAGGCATTTACTTGACGTTTTCTATTTTTATTTATTTCTAATATTCCTTCCCTATTGTTATTATTCCTATTTACTCTTACTAAATTAACGATAAGGTTATGTGATATAATAACCGACAGTAAGAGACTTTCTAAAATTAAAATTTGCCTACTGCCCAAAATGCAGTAAAATGAGTTGGCCTAAAATTATTTGTAGAGTTTATTTTACTAGTAGCATACTAATTTTGTATAATATGTAAACATCTTATAAACGAAAGTCATTTAAAGACTATTCTTAAATTTTTAACACGCTAACTTCTAAAGAAGTTGCTACTAAACTGAAAATGCACAAGACTCGTTAAAATTTTGGTTTAAAGGTTGATTAAAAATGGCCAGTAATGACAGGCGTTATCCCAGAGATGCTGTACATCAACCAACGAGAACTACTCGCTAGGCGTAAGGCCTTCTGCAAGTGTTAGCTGAATAGGGTGACCAAGAGTCCGACATATTTTAATTTATATTTTCAATGGAGAAAAACAAATGAAATATTGTTCTTAATAGTCATAAAGAAATTCTGTTTGGCGCGGGTGTCACTTTGTTTTTTATATTGAAGTCTTTGTAATATACTTACTCGTTGAATACGACCTCGCCTGGAAATTTTTCAGAGTTCCCTGTTCCCTACAGACTTTGGAAAACATATAGCTATTTTTTCGGTTTGTTAATTTTTAAATAGCATAATATTCAGGCTATATTTTATCAAAAAATGATAAATCTAAGTACCTATAATCAAAGCTAATCGCTTCCCATTAGGCGATTCATCTACTCCTTTGCCTCCTGTACATGTCATAAAAAAATGAAAAAGGTATAACGAAAAACTGAGTTTAGAGAAAATAATCTTATGTGGTTTGAATATTATACAACGAATATAGAGATTATATGATAATTTTATCTATAAGTATATAAAAATCTGTGAGTGCAAATAAAGATAGCCTGTGATTCCTGAAATTTTCAAGTTATGAATGAGGACGTTTAACAAAGGTACCTAGGTAAGTATATAATAATAATAATATTCTAACACATACACACATCACCATCTAGTCCCAAACTAAACAGAGCTTGTAATATGGGTACTAAACAATGAATAAACATACATGTACCTATACTTTATTTTTTGTAAATACATACTTATATCTTAAAAATATGTATATTTCTTAAACGTAATCGTACATTTGCTGTCCTAGAAATATAATTTATTAAAATCAAATCGAATCTTTCTCACAAAATAATGTAAATTCAAAAACAGAACTGTCTTATAAATAGTTGACATCATGGTGATAACACGTTGACGTTCTGAAGGGGGTGAGAGGCGCACTCAAAAATGCAATAAACGCACCTCGCGGACCCACTCGGCGTGCATTCTTAAGCTGTTCGCCCGAGTGCCCACCCTGCTGCACAAGCACAACACATATTAAACTACAAAACACTACATATCTGATTATGTGGTAAGCTCTAGTAGTTTGTTTATGAAAGTAAGCTTTAAATTCTTTCGTATATTTTTGTTTTTAGCTCTGAATTTATTTTGACAAGTTTTAATTGAAATCTGTATAAATAAAAATCTTTCGTCACTGACTGACAGACGATTTACAGCCAAAACCATCATCGACGCAAGAAGCTGCAATTTGGCATGTATGTTCCTTGGGGATCGTAGGGGTGCACCTTAGTGCACCCATTCTCTTCTTAAAGAGAATTTCTTAAATTCCTCATGGGTGTCCTCTTGTTTCAGGTGAAGAAAATTATTCTATATATTGCGCCAGTATTTGAATCCCGCGTACTATCTATTATTTATTTGATGACACCCCAAAGAAGAAATGTAATGTAGTAGTTTTACCATAGATATTTGAGTTTTAACTGCACATTTTTCCCTCAGCGCAAGAACTATTTCACGTCTGAGCTGCTCGTTGCACGAGATTTTATTACGGATTTCACACACTACAATTTGAGTTGCAATGGCTGCAAGAATTGCTATTATTCTTGTTATTCCTACATCCAATTCTAAATGTTCGAAGTTGTATAATTATGATATAGGGTTTTATGTGGCGCTCATGGCGCAAATTGACTAGCCATCTGAGTTAGTGAGTAACGTTAAGTAACGTAAACAGAGGCACCACTTGGATGGATGGCCATTAGGGTGGTATTTACGTCTGGGCGCTACGTTCTTTCTTATAAATATATTTTTTTATAGACTCACGCCTGTTTTCCCGAAAGGATAGGCAGAGGCGTAATATTACACCCACATTTCGCCATGAATTTTTAGGTCCCACGAAATAGGGGACGAGCCTATTGCCGTTACCGAGCACATTACTAGACTCCGTGCTGCTACTGAGAATTTGGAAAAACCGGGTAACACTTTGCCCGAAACCAGGACCTCCAATCAGCAATAATCGATTTTAAACTTTCGCGATTTGTATACTTCATATTAATTCTCCAATCAGCAGTCGCATACGCTATCCACTGGACTACGGAGGCAGTTGTTTCTTAGGTCATATGAAACCATTAGTCACGGCTCTCTTCTCTGAAGAAGAGTTTTTGGGCCATATCGCAGCTTTCGGGCGGTCTGTGAATTCCGACGCCTGTGTTGAAAATAACGAGAATATTTGTATAATTGAAAATGGTCAACAGTATCAATAAATGTATAAAAATAACCACAATAAATGAAAACCAATCCCAAACAACCACATCCAATAAAATATACCAACAATCGTATCTTAATTTAGTAACGATGTTGAACGACATAAATAGCAATCAGATAGTTAATTAAATCATCGTATCGTATTAAAAGCAATCCCATAAAACAATTAAAGCGAGGCTGTTGAGCTGATGAGGCCTTAATTAGCGATAAGATGAAACGCACGTCCCGAGACCTATCGTTAAGTTGTACTTGTTTCACTTCTTACCTAATATGTTTTTTTACTATGAGATAAGTTAGTGTTTTTTTCTATAACACTATTGTGTTTGTAATTTAAATGTTCATGTAGAAATTTACCAAATGCGGTGTAGGTTATATTTTTACAATTCGTTTTGAAGAAAACGTTTTGTTACCAACATAATGAATTTAATTCAATTGTTAATCATCGCTTGCCCCGTGCCTCGGAGAGCACGTTAAATCGTCGGTCCCGGTTGTCATGAAGATCTTTGACTGTCGTTACGGGGAGTCAGTACCCTCAAATAAACTGATATTGGTCTAAACCATGGAATATCGCTATCCCTATTGGTTGCGGAGGTCAGAAGGCATTCGCTCTGTGGTTAAGTTGGTAAGGAAGTTGATATTCTGTCATACCTCCTTAGACCAGAAAGCGACCTCGGGCTCCAAGGCGTGTAAGTCTTGGATGCAACTGGGATAACGCTAGGGCGATGATGATGACCAACATAATGAATTATGCGTATATAGGAATATGTCGCAAGCAACTCTCGTCTCGCTCGAAACGCAAGAAACTTGTATTTTCGTTGCTCTCCGCTTTATTATTGGTAAAAATTAGTAATGACTTCGAAAAGTGCAGAAATTACTATCCAGGAGCTGAACAAGTCAGTGATCTTGCTTCAAACCAAAGTTTTTGCGCTTGAAAAACTGATATTGGAGCAGAATAACTTATATTAGAAAATTTGTTGGTTAAGAATCAGTGTCGCAAAAATCCAAAACACAAATTTGAGTGAAGGTATTATTCAAACGGATTCGAATGCGCGCCCAATACGAGAAGCTCGTGTTCGGGCCGCATCGGCTATCACCGCAGGCGCTCGGAAGAACACGGCCAAAGTCAAACTTATACCGGCCGCACCATCTACGAGTACAGCCCCTACTACGGACTGCGAGTTACCGGCGAAACAACCCACTAGCGACAACGGCGAGCCGATCGAGTTGCGCACGAGTTCCCGAAGCGAAGGACGACGAGTGGATCGAAGTGCGCCGTCGCAGCGCTAAACGTCCGAGTGAGAAAGTAACTCGTGGTACTGCCGCGCCGACTGCGACTCCCACTACTTTTTCAGCTGCGGAACGTGAGGCGTACCTACATTTATATTATTTAAGAGCAGGCATTCCGAAAAATGTTTTGCGTAAGCTCCGCCTTTTCTCCCCGCTAGCGGCCCCGGGCCGCCACCTCACCCCGCAACTCGCCGCTGCGCGAGGTGAATGAATGTCTCGCTACGCGGGTTTCGATTGGAGTAGAGACGACTTTATGTATTTAATATTTTTTGTATTATGAATAGTTATTTATGATATGATAATAAATTGACTAAAATATGCCATAAAAGGCAGAAATATGAATATTTCAATTGATTAATGCGACATGTTGTAGTTGTAGTCAAAGCCATAGGCTGTGAAATCTTGTTTCAGAATGTCTTATTACTAATTTATTTTATTTTTATACTACTTTCATACATCAACGGACACGAAATAACAAATATGTGGATCACACAGTGTTGTCTCAGGTGGGAATCGAACCTACGACCACGGCGTAATGCCAAGTGCCAAGAAGACCTCTGAAATCACTATGCCATGCGTGCATATTATGACATAAAAAAGAGAAGTTCTTATTTATAATTTACTAATATCTAATTACAACGGCTAGGTTACATAGATATTACAATGTAACTCATTTATTATATTACAATAATCAACGATTTTAAAACGGATTGCATTTTTTCTTGGGCTTGCGGCTTTGACGTCGTTCCGAAGGTGTCATAGGCGGCGGCTATGAAAATCACGCCTTTTTAAGATTAATTAGGGTGTTTATATTAAATTGCCTTTCAGGATATATATACCACCTACCTTTATATGAAGTAACCGATATGTCGGCACTGTTGCAAGCGCCATGTTCACGGATGTACATGATGTACGGATGTACACGCTTATATATCTACATTTGATTCCTACCAAACGGAGACGAATGTTTTAAAACAGTTTTAAGTTCAACCTAATTAAAACTGGTATCTAATACTTACGACCAATCGTCGAAAATTTGCGGCATAAACGGCTGTATCTTTTTAATGCATAGACTTAGAACAGATTTTTAGTCTATTGTCCAAGGGACAGAAGAACTGAGTATTTGATATACATTTCAGTTTATTACCTTTACGCGTTCCTGAGGAAAATGTAAAAAAAAAACACGGCGATGTAGGTATTTCAAGCTCGCTCTTCCAAATAAATAAAGTACAAAAAATGTTCGTAATGAATGATTGATCAATATAATTATGATTTTAATTTTCGTAAGACAAAGAGACATACATGTAAACATCTTTATACGTATATTTCTTGAGTGCGTGTGTACGTCACTGAACTCCTCCTAAACGACTGGATCTATTTTGATGATTTTTTTTGTATGTGTTCAAGGGGACTTGAGAATCGTTTACCATGCGCTACCATCGCAGTGTTAAATCTATATTAATAAACTCGTACGAGTGTCAATTTTTTTTGGCAAAAAAAAATATTTCGTTTCCAAGGTATTATTTTCGCGTAGTATGACTTGGCATGATGTGCAAAACGAGTAGACTTCGGCTTGGTGATGGGTCTTGTGACATCCTGTATATCATATATCATATAACATGAACATACATACATACATAACGTCACGCTTTTTATCCCCGAAGGGGTAGGCAGAGGTGTATTTCTACACCCACTTTTCGCCAGATATACTTTAGTCCCACGTAATAAGGGGCGAGCCTATTGCCGTACTGGGCACATTTCCAGACTCCGTGCCGCTACTGAGAATTTCGTGACAGAAAAACCCAATAACACTGCCCGACCCAGGAATCAAACCCGGGACCTCCTGATCCCACGCGCACATTCATGCCGCGAGACCAACGAGGCAGTCGTATAGGGTTTGATGTCGAGTTTTCCGTCTCTACGCAAAGATGGTATTTGCATCGTGTTATCCCTTAGTCGCCTCTTACGACACCCACGGGAAGATAGGGGGTGGTGACACTTGTATTCTATGCCGTCAACCACACGGCGGCCGTCAACCACACGGCGGCCGTCAACCACACGGCGGATATTATAACATATAATATATAACATATAACCAATAACATATAACATATAACATATAACATATAACATATAACATATAACATATAACATATAACATATAACATATAACATATAACATATAACATATAACATATAACCTATAACATATAACATAACATATAAAATGTAACATATATATGTTATAATAACATATAACTTATAACCAGTGATCGGATAATCGGATGCATATTCACCTAAAGTTCATTTTTGGCTAGAATATTATGGAAGCGGCTTCTTAAAACATATTTTTTTAAATGTAAATCCCGGGATTCCAGAAAATTCGGGAATGTGAAACTTCTCTGTAACATGATGAGGAAACAACCTCTTTAACATGTGGTTTATATTAAAAAAAAAAGCTGGTCTCCGGGATTACATAATTATTAATGTGTATTTACTTGAAGTTAGTTTTAAGCTCCCTATAAATGTATGAGTACCTATATTGCGTGTAAGAGGAATGGTAGGCAGTGTGTGTTAATTAAAAAAATTATACATGTATAATATGTATCCTAAACTTTCACCTTAGTTGTTTAATACGATACTGTCAGTCAGACTCATTTGAGCACGGGAGTTCGTTGGTGATGCTGTTGTAAGTTTATAATTATTAAGAGACTGAATGGTTTTTCTTTGTATTTCTTGTTTATTATTTGTTTGAGATAAATGTTTTGAAAATTGAGGAAAACATTGTTTTGGTACAAAAGGTAAAGTAAGTAAATATACCTACACCCGATTTGATTCTATAATATATATATTTATTTTTTATTTATAGTCTCACGCCTGTATCCCCGAAGGGGTAGGCAGAGGTGTAAATATTACACCCACATTTGGCCATGAATTTTCAGGGCTCACGTAATAGGTGGCGAGCCTATTGCCGTTACCGGGCACATCACCAGACTCCGGACTGCTACTGAGTATTCAGAAAAACCCAGTAACACTTTTGCCCGACCCGGAAATCGAACCCGGGACCTCCGATCAGTAGTCGCATACGCTATCCACTGGACCACGAAGGCATTAATATTATTAATTCTATTAATATTAATTCTATAATAAAAACACTAAAATTGTCGATTGCGAAATCCCGGGATTTTTTCGATGTAAAGTGTATTCAATAGTAGCCAACACCTTACAATAAGTAAATATACCGACACCCAATTTGATTCTATAGTAAAAAGAAAACGAAATTTGTCAATTCCGTAATCAATCCCGTGATTTTTCGATTCACAAGTGCATTCCATAATAGCCAACACCTCAACTTTAGGTAAATATGCATCCGATTATCCGATCACTACATATGACATATGTCATATGACATATAATATAACATATATGATATATTACATACGGCATATGACATCTAAACATAGGTATTATAAAGATAAAAACATATTAACCTACATACCTACCGGCCTTCAAATTACATCTAATATGTTGCCCTACAAAGTTCTATATCTTTCACTGAAAGTTCCATTCAAATCTGTTTAGCCATTTCAAGGATTACCCCGAAAAAACAGCAAGATAGACAACTTTAAAAAGAAAAACTTTGGATCGTGTAATATGGTCTTATATGTATAATATAATTTAAAAAATGGGCAAGTGCGAGTCGGACTCGCGCACGAAGGGTTCCGTACCATCATCTATAAAAGGAAATCATGTATGTTGTATGCATACTTAAATATCTTTTTGGTTTCTACCTGTTTATTAAGATCAAGTAACAAATTGCTTAAAAATTACGTTTGGTGTATGGGCGCCCTCTTTAATATTTCTTTTTTTATTTAATAATTTATTTTGAAAGGTAATATTCAACTACATATTCTGTGAAAATTTTAAGCGTCTTACGGTAACAACCGTTAGTAATATTGAGCAAAAAATACGAAAAAAACACGTTTAATGTATACTTAGGACCCCCCTTAATATTTTATTTTTTTCTATTTTTAGAATTTGTTGTTATAGCGCAATCGGAAATACATAATTTGTGATTTCAGCTTTCTTGCTATCACGGTTTATGAGATATAGCCTGGTGACAGACAGACAGACAGACAGCGGAGGCTTAGTAATAGGATCCCGTTTTTACCGTTTAGGTACGGAACCCTAAAAAGACTTAGTTATTTTGAAATCACAGAGATACACTTGAATTTTGTTTATATGTTTAGATTACTATAGATTCATATTCCACACGAATGAAGTCGCGAGTATCGGATAATACTATTACTAATATATAAAGCTGAAGAATTTGTTTGTTTGCTTGAACGCGCTAATCTCAGGAACTACTAGTCCGATTAGAAAAAGCGAGTGCTTTTCAGTGTTAGATAGCCCATTTATCGAGGAACGCTAAAGGCTATGCAACATCACGCTATGAGCCACGGGAGCGGAACAGTAGCCTTAAATAACGCGGGTGTAACCGCGGGCTCAACTAGTGTTTAAATAAAGAAAATTGGCGATCACGGCGAGTAAGTGTGGCCGGTAACCGTGGAAACCGGGATTGTAGGTATCGAAATTTCGTAGAAAAATATTTTTTAAATATCTACATGATAGAAATTTGTGAAAATCTAATACTAAAATAAAAATCTGTAAATCTATTAGGGATAAATAAAACGAACATGACACGAAAATATAATCACGTTGATAGTAACATAATAATATAAAGCTTATTTTATAATTTTGCATAGATGAAATCGACTCCATAGTTCCCAGTTCTAATACTTTATCAAAATATTAGGTAAATTAAATTCGATAACAAACCTTTGCATATCTCATGATTCTAGCATTATTCTTCAATAAGTCAACTTTCTTTTTATTTTTTAACATAAGATCTCTTATTTACCTTGTTATCCATTTTATTTTTTATGTTTTATTTCTTATTTTACGAAATAAATCGTAATAAAAATACCTATAGTTGCGCGCGAACGCGATACACGTCCACGTCGGACGGAGCGCGTAGCTCGAGTGACAAGCTAGCGCGCCCGGCTGAAGTAAACGCTATGACATCAGGAATAACGTTAAATATCGGGTGCGGGCGTAAAGTGGGTCAAACCACTTCAAGCATGGAAAAAGTTGAAAATCTTGTGTTGTTTATTACTATAGTAATATTTGTCCTACAGAAAAAATGTCTTGAACTACACTAAAACGTTGGTTTCTTTTATGTTTATTGTATACTTCAGAAAGAACAGTGAATATTTTATTCAAATATTTAGAATATGCTTTGCAAGTAGTGTGATTTTCAAATGAAAATGTTATCGAGCGAATATCGTCTAATCATGTATCTGTTCTTGAACAAAGACAGACAAGGGCCTAAATAATTGTTTGCTGAAGTTTCACTTTCCTAGTACCTATGACTGTTTCAGAATATCGCTTCAAAATAGCATAAAATTCGGAATGCCTGCTCTTAAAAGTAGGGACGTCAGTTGAACAAGTGCTAGAACATTTGAGTTATATATGTCCAAATTCTATATGTACAGCTGAAATACTTAAGTCGCGAGCTGGTGACAATTGGCCTGAAGATATATGTGTTAAGTTGTGGCGGAATGGATTTCGTAAACCAGGTACACAAAACGTTCAAGCCTAAATGCTATTCGACTTTTTATCAAAACGTTACAGGTTAACGATCGAAATTGAACACGTTTAAATTATCGGTTTTGAATGAATCTGCTCATATTTATGCTTTGACCGAGACTTTCCTAGTGAGTAGTATATGTGACGGGGAAGTCTTTCCTGATGGGTACACTGTGCTGCGTCATGACCGCGCTAATGATACTGGTTGGGGAGGAGTATTATTGGCGGTGCAGGCGCAGTTCCCTGTTGAACGAATACAAAACATTAGCGATTACACTACCGACACAGAAACTGTTATTGCTATTGTAACGTTAAAACACAAACGAATCCTGTTCTGTGTCGTATATATTCCTCCTAATTCTTGAAAAGTATCTTAATACTTTCTCACTATTAGAAACCGCCATTGAGAGATTTTCAAAATTAGACGTAATTGTATTGGGTGACTTCAATCTAAACTCCTGCAGTCAAAATGTAACCCGGCGAGCATGAGGCAGGGTATGTCACACCCTGGTGCAATTCTAAAGATGTGTATTTTTGTCAATATACGTCTGACAACACTAGCGCACTGAATAGCTGGAGCCAGGGGACTGCGGGAGGGGATAGTGGCGTGATCGCAGTTTGGCGTCGAGCGTCGGCTGGAATATTGGTGTGCTAACTTGTCTCGGGTACGTTATACCCTGCCACATGCTTAACGTATTTTTTTTACGTAATGTTTTTTTTATTGTTTTATATTATTTTGTCTCTGTTTTTGTTCAATTTTGTGTGTTTTTAAAATCAGGTAATATCTCGTGGTTTTTTAGTTTAAGGACTTATTATTTTATTTGTTTTTAAGTCATTCAGATGGTACAGAGTGCAAGAAAAATATTCCAGCTTTTATACGGTTTCACGGTAGTAGAGCCTTGCTGATTGGTAGCGCCATCTACCTTCCTATCTACAACTAATCGCATCAACATGAATCGTTCCACGCTTGTCTAGTGCGAGCGATATCATATTTCCGTCCCTTTCTTTCCCTCTCCCTGGAAGAGGCACTGCCTTGCGCCTGATTTTCGTCGACGCGATCGTGAACGCGAGGGACAGTCTCGAACATTCCGCTCGCTAAGAACGCCGTCTCGATACCGCTCCGCGCCGCGCCGCTGTATGTGATTTTGCCGCTTCCACCAAGGAAAACCCGCTCGTGAGTGCTAGTGAAAACAAGCAGCTACATCACGAAAACACCAGGAGGACAAGAAACGAAGAAGGCTATAAGGTAAGTGCCTTCCATCCTGGAAATATCCTATACCCACTCAACCACCTCCTCCCGTATCCATCTCCTTTTCCCTTATTCCTTTCTAGACGACCCAGAACTCGCCCTAATACAGTCCATTTCCTTTTCCAAGTCGCCTAGAACCCTACCCCACGGTTTTGGCACCACGCCATACCATTTTTTTTGATCCATACGAGTCGGATTCATTTACGTTTTATACGTTATACCGCTATACCTAGGCAGTTATAGCACCTAGCTATACTCCTAATAGATTAACATAACCGTCACATGGTTATTTCCGCCCGCATCAGTAGGTAAACTTTTATGTAGCTACCTACTTATTAAATTATTATTTCTGCAACTATCATAGTTGTCTTATAAATCTCATATTTCAATCAACTTTAATTCCTCGGCTCTAAGGTGTTGCCTACTTAGCCTACTTAGGTAAAATAATAGATACATTAGATATTCTTATTTTGTTTCGTTCTCATTAGCTTATACTTACGTAAGCATGTCACAACAAAAGAAGTCACGCGTGTCGGAAGACAAAGAGATGACAATCTTAGAAGCGAAACGCAATATTTTATTTGAGCGCATCCAAAACATATATGAATGCTCAAAAACCGCATCTATGTCTGACGGTAATAGCGAAGCATTTCTCAGTTATTGTATAACAGTAGATAGTATTCGAACAGATTTTCATAAGTTGTTAGACGATTATAACGCAAGATTACTTTCTATCAATCCTGATGAAAAACCGAACTATCAGGCGTATACCGCATTCGAAGATCTTTATTGTATTATTAAGCGTATACAATCGCAATTGGAGGGTAAATGTTCGGCAGAGCCCGTTGCCCGCAAACCGAGATTACCGCCAATCGAGATTATGTCGTTTGACGGAGATATACGAAATTGGCCGTTATTCTATGCAAGTTTTAAGTCTACAGTGCACGATAATGGTTCTCTGACAGATGCTGACAGGTTGTACTATTTAATAGGTAAACTGTCACCGAAGGCCCAGTCCGTATTTGCAGGTGTCACACCCAGTGCTGAGAATTATCAGGTCATATTTCAGTCACTACTTGACAGATATCAAGACACGCGCGTTCTAGCGTCTACGTACTTTGACCAAGCTTTAAATCTCAAACTGTCCAGCAACGCGTCTGTCTCGAATTTCCAGCTGTTTATTGATAACTTCGTAACCGCGGTTAATTCTCTTAGGAATTTAAAATTAGAAGATCTTTCCGACTTTATGTTGCTTCAACTCGCTTTAAAAAAGTTTGACACTGATACAATTCGCGCATTCGAGATGACGGAACGCAATAATAAAATACCTACACTAGATAGTTTTATTTCGTTCATCAAAGATCAGTGTCGAATATTTCATAATACGCAGTCTGGTTCACCTGGCCCGTCTAACACTAACAACAACAAACAAAGGTTGAATAAATCGCGAAATAGTAATAATAACTCAGTCCCTAATCCACAATCTTACGTAACATGTTCGGAATCTAATAGTAATAATTCACAGAAGTGTCTGTGCAGTAATATAGTGCACGACCATTACTATAAGTGTCCCACCTTTAATGATTTAAATCCAATTGCTCGTTTTAAAAGCGTAAAAGATAACAAAGCTTGCATTAATTGCTTAAGCATAAAACATAAAACGAGTAATTGTTCCAGTAGAACGAGATGTCGCACATGTAAACAAAAACATCACACACTGTTACATTATGATAAAAATAACCGGTTGTCAAGTCAAGCCGCTAACCTTGACACACTTACGAGTACGTCGCAAGTGCAGAACACGGTAGCTGCGCCTTCCACGCCTCGCAATAATGAGATATCGTTGTGCACGACATCCATTGCGCGGGCGGCACGCACGCGCGGACGGCCTTCGCGCGCTTGTAGTGATCAGAGCAGTGCTAGGCCGCCATGTATGGCGTCTAAGACTGTTCTGTTAGCGACAGCGCAAGTTATCATATATGATGTCAATGGGTCGCCGCACATGGTACGTTGTCTGCTAGATAGCGCATCTCAGACCAATTTAATAACGTTAGAATTGTTCAAACGCCTCGGATTATGGAATAACTTTAAAAATACGAACTCAATAATCCGAGGGATAGGCGGATCAGAAAAACATTGCAAAGGTTCCGTAGATATTAAAATACATTCGCGTTTTAATAGGGACATTAATTTTAACATTTCTTCGCTTATCGTGGAACGTATTACAGACACGTTGCCAAACGCTAATGTGGACGTGTCGCTCCTCACACATCTTGAGTCATTACCACTAGCGGATTCGGAGTTTGCGAATCCGGCAGACATTGATCTTTTGATCGGAGCTTCAATATTTCCGCACTTGCTACTAACTAACATAGTTCGTAGTGAGCGATATGATTTACCGCCCGCTATTGAGACGGTACTTGGGTATGTGATTATGGGTACCGTACCTACGTTACATACTTCTCATTGTATTACGTCTTGTTGTTGTTCTGCTCTTCAAGAGATCAAGGTGGGTGCTAAAACTGTGTGTAAGATAAAGCACTAATTAGCTATGCTATGCTATGCTGCGTCATGCTGCGCTATGCTGCGCCATGCTGCGCCATGCTGCGCTTTGCTGCGCCATGCTGCGCTATGCTGCGCCATGCTGCGCTATGCTGCGCTATGCTGCGCCATGCTTCGCCATGCTGCGCTTTGCTGCGCCATGCTGCGATATGCTGCGCCATGCTGCGCTATGCTGCGCCAAGCTGCGCCATGCAGCGCTATGCTGCGCCATGCTGCGCTATGCTGCGCCATGCTGCGCTATGCTGCGCCATGCTGCGCTATGCTGCGCTATGCTGCGCTATGCTGCGCTATGCTACGCTATGCTAAGCTACGCTACGCTACACTATACTATACTACACTTCCGCTTTGTACATGGATGACATTGCCTGTAGTGTCATATCCGCTCTGCTAGCAATTTCGCTTTGTGAAGAGCTTATTCAGCTTTTCAAGCGAGGCCAGTTTGATCTTGTCAAAAGGACAAGCAACTCTAAAGAGGTTCTCGCACGCATACCAGATTCTCATAAAGCTTCTCCAGACATTGAGTTTGAGAAGTCTGTACCGCATAAGGTTCTCGGTTTACGCTGGGACAAATCCTGTGATAGTTTTCGGTTTGACGTCTCACCACCAGATGATAAGTGCACCAAACGCACTATGCTGTCCACAGTGGCTCGACTATGGGACAAAATGGGTTTTGTGGCTCCCACAATTTTGTACGCCAAGCTCTTGATCAAAGAGCTTTGGCTATCAAAGTGTGAGTGGGATGATACACCCCCTGACCATATTGTCGCCGCTTGGGGCCAGTTTTGTATTGAGCTTACCGCGCTCAATCATATTACTATTCCGCGTCATCTTGGGTTGGTAGATGGATGTACCGTCAACTTAATAGGTTTCGCTGACGCCAGCGAGCGTGCTTACGGCGGAGTCGTATATCTGCAAGTGGTTCTAACTACTCGGTGCAGTTAGTTTGTGCCAAGTCTAAGGTCTCGCCTGTTAAACCATTTCAGTTGCGAGACTGGAGTTGTGCGCGGCCCTTCTGCTGTCTCAGTTGCTCCACAAGGTTCAAGACACAGTTTGGCCCCACTACTCTATTAATAAATATACGCATTTTCCGACTCCAAGGTAGTGCTCGCTTAGATTTATTCTTCTCCTCACCGCTGGCAGACTTTGTCGCCAACCGCGTTAGTAAATTGATTGAACTTGTTTCCGCTACTTGTTTCAATTACGTCGCGAGTTATCGTACTCGTCTTCAGGAAGAACTCTCCGTAGATTATATTGACTGGAAGTTTATTCCACCAGCATCACCACATTTCGGTGGATGTTGGGCAAGCATGGTCAAAGTAATTAAACGCATCTCTTCAAAGTTATAGGTCAACAGATCCTCTCTTACGAAGAGCCTTTAACTGTCCTTGCACAAGTCGAGGCACTGATCAACTCGCGTCCGCTTCCAACTCAGTGAGATCTAGCCTGAAGTTGGACTTACCTCTTAGTTTAAGTATTTAGTTAGTAGTTTTCGCTATTATTGCGTTTGTAGTTTTCGCTAAATTTAGATTAATTTATTGTCATATCGCTGTCTTAGCCTATTGATGGGTTATGCGGTAGTACACCCAACATAGCTAAGTTCAATTCTATTTTTTTTAAAGGCAACCCTTTAGGGCCGGGGGGATATGGTAGCGCCATCTACCTTCCTATCTACAACTAATCGCATCAACATGAATCGTTCCACGCTTGTCTAGTGCGAGCGATATCATATTTCCGTCCCTCTCTTTCCCTCTCCCTGGAAGAGGCACTGCCTTGCGCCTGATTTCGTCGACGCGATCGTGAACGCGAGGGACAGTCTCGAACATTCCGCTCGCTAAGAACGCCGTCTCGATACCGCTCCGCGCCGCGCCGCTGTATGTGATTTTGCCGCTTCCACCAAGGAAAACCCGCTCGTGAGTGCTAGTGAAAACAAGCAGCTACATCACGAAAACACCAGGAGGACAAGAAACGAAGAAGGCTATAAGGTAAGTGCCTTCCATCCTGGAAATATCCTATACCCACTCAACCACCTCCTCCCGTATCCATCTCCTTTTCCCTTATTCCTTTCTAGACGACCCAGAACTCGCCCTAATACAGTCCATTTCCTTTTCCAAGTCGCCTAGAACCCTACCCCACGGTTTTGGCACCACGCCATACCACTGATTTTAGCATGAATGGGCCGGCTCGACCGGGGAAGTACTACCCTCTCACAGAAAATCGACGTAAAGTAACAGTACCTAAACTGTTGCGTTTCGTTCGGTGAGTGAGAGTGCCGGAGGCCCTATCTCCTATTCCTTCTCCCTCATCCCACTCCTCATCCTATCCCTTTTCCCAACCCCTAGGGGTGGCAACGCACTTGTGACTCCTGTGATGTTGCTTGTGTCCATGGGCAGTGGTAGTTGCTAGTTACCATCAGGCGATGCGTCGGCTCGATTGCCGCCTATTACTATAAAAAAAAAAAAAATACGCCAGCGAATCATGAATCAGCTTGGTGAACCATCACCTGAACCTGCAAATATGACTGGACGATATGTCAAATGGCAGGACTGCATGCCCAAACAAGAATGATAGAAAAACTGAGAAAAACTAAGTATTCCTGCAACATTTTCGCCAAGCCTATATGTATAGAGTATGCTAAGTTCGGATGTAAAAATTGTACTGATTTTGAGAGTAGTGACTAGTAACTTATGTTTGTAAAAATAATATCACTTTTGTTTTTTCTGATGGAATATCTTATAATCTTTATGTTTATGTTGATTTAAAATGTTAAAAACGATTTTCTTTTTATAAGTGTTGATATTTCTAAATATCTAAAATATTTTTCCTATAATTAGACTGTATAAGAAAACAATGAATAAGAAATAATAATGTCATAATTTAAAACTTTTGTGTTTAATTTCATTATAGTGATCCTAAATACTACACTATATGATTAATACAATTAGGTATATGAAACATCCCCCCTGGGATCTCCACCTTGTCGTGGTGGGGGGGCTCAGTAACCGTGGATTGGTGACCCGCGGTGAAGCTAAGAGGGATCCAGGAGGGGACGCTCCGCGTGGGCTTGGAGGGGCCTGCGCAGGATGCGTCCAACGGTGCGGGTGCGGGGGACAGTTCTGTCTGTCCCTCGCAGTCGGGTGCGGTCGCGGGAGGAGAGGCGTGTCGGTGTTGCGTTGCCGCGCGCCCTATCTCCCGCGACCAAATGGGGGCGCACCATTCGATGCGTCGCGGTGGGGCCGCAGAGGAAGAGGAGATGCGGTGTTGCGTTGCCGTCCTCCCTATCCTCTGCGGCCGCTGGGCGTTTTGGCGGCGGAGTCCAACACCTTAATCCGTCGCCAAGGGGGTTTTGTTCGGGGCCCGCCTGACCATCTGGCGGGCCAATACCCGTCGGAGGGTGGCGACGAGTGCTTAGGTGATGCCCCACCCTCCGACACACGGGTACATGGCGGCAGTCGAGGTGGTTTTTAGTGGAAACACCACATACTCCGGCTCTCATTTCCCCCAAGAGTCGGAGATCCGAAGGGATTTTCCACCTCGTAAAACAAAAAAAAAAAAAAAAGGTATATGAAACATAATAGGATTAGTGTTATGGTACTTTATGTTCTGGGTATGTCACACCCTGCCTCATTGTTGATGTAACTTTTTTTCAACTCATGCTCGCCGGGGTAAATCTACACTATGCCTACTTTATTTCCTTTAGTAAGTTGAGACAACAGAATAGCATTAAAATACTTATGGTAATATGTTAGATTAGGTTCTTAGTAACTTGAGCGATGAGTGTGTGTGTGTTGTTGGAGATGTGGAGCCGTTAGTGCCGCCAGACGCGCATCACCCGCCGCTCGGGGTCCGCCTGAGCGTGTCGCGCCCAGATCCCGCCGCCGCCGTCCCACACGGATCCACAACAATATGACTCACCTCAATACAATTTTCAACGCGCGAACTTTTATGCCTTATACGACTGCCTGACAATGCTGTCATGGTCTGAGCTATTAATATGTATCAATGTTGACGACGCATTACGTATTTTCTATGCACAGCTTTTAGCATGTTTTAATGCTCATGTTCCAATCAAAAAGCAGCCTAATTATTATAATAAGTATACATATCCAACTTGGTATACGTCGGATATTATAAGGAATATAAAGAATAAATATTCTCATCTGAAAAATATAAGCAACTTCACTTAGAATTTAATAAAGAAATGTATCGATATTATAGGCAACACACTAAAGTACTCATAAAGCAAGCATACTATAACTTTATTGAGCGCGCGGAGACGGATATAAAGAAGGATCCGAAGACATTTTGGATGTTTGTTAGAGCCCAGCGTTCGTCTCCAAGCGCTTGTTCTGAATTTGAGTATGACGGCAAGGTAGTGACTCAAATAGATGCAGCAAACGCTTTTGCAAGTCACTTTAAATCTGTTTTTTTAACAGATAGAATATCTTTGCCGACGAATATTACGGAGAATGTGACGAACAGTCATTTTTGTTCCTCGCGAGTAAGTGTTGATCACGTCAGTGAATCTGACCTATTACATGCGGTGAAACGGTTGAAGGCTCGTTCGTCCATTGGTCCCGATGGTTTACCGGCCTACATTATTAAAGACTGCATCGGCGTTTTTAAAGAACCAATGTTACACATTTTAAACTTAGCCATAAGAAATAGTACATATCCTTGTTTGTGGAAGGTGTCTCGCGTTACACCGATACCCAAGGATAGCTCCAGGAGTCAAGTAGTTAATTATAGAACTATAGCCGTGCTTTCAGCGCTCGGCAAGGTATTTGAGTTTATCTTAAATAGTCATATCACCAGACAGATCAAACAGCAACTGAACGAGAGCCAGCACGGGTTTAGAAGGGGCAAATCGACTACTACTAATTTGATCAACTTTGTTGATTATTGTGTTGCGGAAATGGATAATAATAGGAAAATTGACGTGACATATTTTGATTTCAGAAAAGTTTTTGATTGGGTCCAGAATGATATCTTGTTGCAAAAGTCATCCGCTTTTGGTTTTGCTCTTAAACTTCTCGACTTATTCGCTTGCTATTTTACTAATCGAACTCAATATGTGAAACTTGGTAGGTACCGCTCTGACTCGTATGACACTCGTTCTGGTGTCAGTCAGGGTAGTGTCTTGGGCCCTACTATGTTCCTGATCATGTTTAATGACTTGCCGAGCGTTGTCAGCACTGCTCAGTGTTTAATGTTTGCTGATGACCTGAAGTTGTTCTTGGGAAACGGTAGCACGGCGGACTGTGACGCGCTCCAGCGCGATATCGACAGGGTTGTGGCTTGGGCTGAACATAACAGCTTGGAATTTAAAGTCAGTAAATGTAAGACAGTAACATTTACTCGTTCTCGCTCGCCACTTACATATAGTTACAATATTTCTGGTGACCTGTTGGAGCGAGTCAGCGAAATACGAGACTTAGGTATAACTCTAGATACATGCTTAACATTTAATGCACATATCTCTTTAATTTGTAAGCAGGGCTTAAAAGCATTGGGATTTGTGATGAGGCAGTCTATCCTTTTTCAGAGCAGGGGGCTTATTCACTATGACCACTGAAATACCATGTTCAAGACGTGTGTCGTCGTGACGTGCACTAGACGTAAACGTGTTTCAGTAACGTGACGTACCTCGACAATCAATATATTGTATTCAGTATGCCATACGACAGCTTGTCTATGCCTAGTTATCAATTTCACAACATTCGTTCATAAATCTTAATGCCGGTTTGCCGGCTCAATTTCGATTTTTTAAATATTATTTTACTAACTTGTAATTTTCACTAAAAGCTACAGTACAAATAGAAAAGGCTAATAAAACCTAAATTATATTATTTGAGTTCAATTTCGCCTGGAACAATCTCAAAATATAAATTGATCTTCAAAGTTTAGTTCATCTTTTGTACTCAAGTCAATTTTTGAACGAAAACATAATGATGACATTGATGACAGACATGACAGTTGCAGTCGCGCTACAATATAAAAAATATAAGTGCGGTTAGTGCAGTAAATAGCCCAATTCTAACAGAATCTAATAAATCATAATGGATTTATTATTTATCCGAAGACGAGTGAGACGCTGGCGCCAGCAAGAGGCGTCAATTTTCATAAAACATAATATTTAATTAAATAACTTTGACACGGACACTGATAAATAAAAAAGCAAATAAACTTAGCATTTAACCACTAACGGACACTGAAAATAATATAAAACATATAAACTTAGTACTTATTTATTTTATCCTCTATCGTTTTACAATAAACGCGTTACGTGCATGTTACGTGACCTCTTAGCTCACGGAATTTTGACAACTAAAACCGTGTCCGAAACGTGCGCTACCGTGCTTGTCAAACTTGAAGTTGGCATAGTGAATACCGTTGAAGCCAATAACGTGCCGACGTGGGTAACTAGCACGTTAAAACACGTTAAGACTTCAAAATGGTCATAGTGAATAAGCCCCCAGGTGTGCTACCGTTTTGATGTACTTTTCCTTTGTTCGCAGTATTCTGGAATATAATTCGATAATCTGGGATCCACATGAGGAGAAATACATCACAATGGTTGAACGGGTACGACGCAAATTTGCTCGGTTTTTATACAAAAAGTTATATGGCTTCTACCCTTATTTATATCCGTCTCTGTTCGTGTCTGGTATGGTAGGCCTCGAGACACTAGTACTACGACGGAAATGTAAATTAGTGTCACATTATTTCTTATTGCTACACAACCAAATTTATGACTCTAATACGTTGTCTCGTTGTTCGATCTCAGCACCGAACCAATATACGCGAGTGCGCTCGCGGCGCTTACTCGCCGCACCACAGGTACGAACTTGTACCGCGCAGTATGCGCCTACTACTCAAGCACTCACACTGATCAATAGTATTATTGGTAAGTATCCGGATGTGGACATATTTGTCACCAAATTTTATACGTTTTTAATGATATGTAAAATGTTTTTTGCAAATGATTACATTAGAAAATAAGTTAATATTATGTACCCACCTAAATGTAATGGCTCACTACACGCTCTGGGCAACTGTTACTGTAGTGAGCAGTTGTACTACATACATACATACATACATAGACTCACGCCTGTTTCCCCGAAGGGGTAGGCAGAGGCATATTAAATGCCCACTTTTCGCCAGTGTTTTGATCCCACGTAATAGGTGGCGAGCCTATTGCCGCTTATTGGGACATTTTGTTTGCCAGAGCCTCGTCCGTTGATCGGCAGGTGCACCACTTGCAGGTGAGGTTGGCTTGGGACCCTAAGTTCTTGGTGGGAACCCTATGCACCAGTTGTACTAAATAAATAAAAATAAATAAATAACTACATTAATCAGCTGATCAATTATAAGTCTACTTTATTAACCGCCACCGTTCGACTATTGCATTATAGTGACACTACTCAATCATTACCAACAAAAAATCTTCTTAACTGAACATTTAAAAAGAGTCAGTCTCTCCGTGACCACGACCGTTGCAAGACGGTCGAAACGTAGGAGAATAACAGAGGTATTTATGCCTATAAATAAGTAAATTATCGCGGCTAAGACCCGCTAAATAATATTGTATGATGTATACAAATTGCGAAAATTTAAAACGATTATTCAAAAAGAGGACACCTTCGTTAAACTGAATTCTTAAAGAACACATCGTTGAAAGAAACTTGAACTCGTAGAAATTTTGATAATGCATTTAAGATTAACGATTATTACAAAAGCATCAGTGATTACACGGTTGATTCCACAAACGCGCAACTGGACGCGTTTTTTGTCGTCGGTAAGTAGGTTGCAATTCTCACGAGACTGAAGAGGGTAACAGACGTTATTAATTGCAGTTTCTAAACTAAACGCTGTCCGGCACGTCTTGCTTATAATAAAAACTTTTGTGTAAGAGACACTTCAGCTGTGATACTTGCTGCTTCTACTTGCTACTTATTAGAATTACCTTGGATATCTTCCTAAATGTAGGCAAAAGGGTATTAGGTATAAAAAAATATTTATCTTCATCAGGTATCACATATTATAAGAAAGCTAAGTTGAATAATTAAACAATAATGAAACACTGTCCACATCCGTACAGATCAGAACTTACAAATTAAAAGACTGCTGAGACGTAGAAAACATAGGTATAAAATGTTGACAGCGGTTATTGATAACGCTCGTCCAGTGAGCCGATGAGTCAATATCTACTATTCAGATCTTGTAAAGTTGAAGCATATCGGGATCGCAGTTTTCAAAGCTTATTGTTCTTTAAGCTGAATGTTTCCTAAAAAGCATTAAATATATAAGTAAACGCCCATCCCTAATCAGACATGTTTTCTAATGTCGATCGATTTTTAAAATACCGCATTTATTTTCTTATACCAGAACACTATTGCTCCTTTACAGTTTGATGCAGTTATGTTGGTCACTTTCCTACGGCTATCACGAAAATTTTCGTTTCCATTCGTTGGATATTTTTAAACAAAAAATATTACGCCTATTTAATCGCGATAAACCGATTAATAAAAGTATCATAAATCTTTATAAAACATGATAAAAATAGCTGGTGGTCAAATACGTTTGTATAATTAAAACATAAAGTTTCGCTGAATTAACATGCAACGTTGAATAAATTAATTAACAATTATCATATACCAATTAAAATGTCATGCACATTTTATCTAGCTGCAATATAATAAAATCAACTATTTCTTTTAGCTACACACATAATAATATTATCAAACGGTAAATATTAAGTATTACTTATCTCAGTTATGATACCCATTTTATAAAATATTGTAATAATAACAAATAAATTGTAAGAACCGACAGACACACCACACGCTTTGCGATTCGTTGCAACATCGCCATACATTCGCACCACACCGCACAGTACCGTAATCACACTGTGCCACGCGGGGTCAAACTTATTCGCAGGACTACACACAGAGCAAATAAATAATTGTAGCAATACCGCCAAAGCATATGCTTTGCAATTCGTTTTCGACATCGCAATCCACCGCACGGCACCTTAACCGCACTGTGCCGCGCGTGGTCAAACTTATTCGCACGAAGTCGCACGCTCTCTTCAACTCGCTTATATTTATTTAGGTTATAATTTCACTTGATGTTTTAATAGCCGAGATAAAAAGTTTCCATAAAAATGTGCTTCACTTGAACACTTTTAACTTTGTTATGAATAAGAGCCCATATTTTAAATATAATACAACTGTTCTTTTTATGCTACGTCGAATAAGATAATTATGAGAATTTTAAGTGTTGTTTGAAAATAAGTTATAGTTAGGCCAATGATGTTTATAAATATATAACAAATATAACAGCGACAAAATTGGGAATGTCTTGAAAAACGGATCGGCCCGGAGCACCCAAAACCGGCAACCGCGTGAGCTCTTTGTAATTAATGATAAAAGCAAGTGATGTTTTGTCGCCTTTGCCTACCCTGACGGGAAAAGCGCGTGAGTATATGTCTGTATATATGTATGTAAATATAAGCGTACCTACATATATATCCACTTCTGTATCAGCGTGTTACTGAAGTCAAGCTCATTTCTTTGGCGGTTTTTGTAAAGGACTTGTTAATAAGTTCTCAGAACCAATATGAACAAGACCAAATAAAACTCATTTAAATTTTAATGAGTTCGATGAATTCGTGTGTATAGGTATTTTCAATAAGTATCGCTATCGTATAAAAATAGAGGATTCGGAGAAGAGCCGCAGCTACGGCCGCATTTTTTTAAAGTGTTCTTTCCGATCCTGTGAGAATTAGGGAAAATCGTTCTTAGTGCACCCCTACGGTCCTCAAGGAACATACATACTTACCTTTCAGGTTCTTGCGCCCAGTAGCTTCGTCCAGGCGCGCACTGGCGGAAATACATACGCAGCGGCTGCTAGCGTTTGCGGCCATGTGCGCGCAGTGATGCATATTTCCATACAATGCATGTATTTCACTGGCCGCCGCGACCTGGCCGCTGCGACCTGGCCGCCAGTGCGCGCCTGGGCTAAGGCTGGGCGTGTGTATACACTGCAAAGTCATTTAGCAATTTATAATGACTCATGAATAAGTAAAGACTGGGATAACGCTAGGAGGATGAGATTTTTGTAACGTTAGGATATTTGGTTAGTTTAGCTCATTAAATACATGAAAATATCCGCTGCATACTAGATTTTAAGCTATATTTAATATAAATGGCGCTTTAAACCATCACAATAGCTTGATTTATTTGCCTCAATGTTATGTGTATAAACAGTTCTGGTGGGTGGTCCATGACTTTTTATAGCGACGATATGAAGGCATCTCAGCAAGTGTCGAAATTATTTAAATAAAATTTAACTCTTAATTTACCTTGTCAACAATAAACGCGATACACGCTATGTATCTTATTTTTTTGCATAACATTTGAATTTTCGAGCCTAAGTTTTTTTAAACAAGATGAAGTACACAGTATTACACAGTTTAACCCGAAGCGTTTACAAGTAAGGTCTTTAAATCGCAACACTAGTTCGCATATGATATGCGATAGTGCGCTCCAACCAACTTGTACAAATGAATAATGGAAGCATAAATATTGTACCAACAGAACATCAAATGCATTTATAAGCATCCTAGCAGTTAAGTCTGTTAGGTGCCGTCACAAGTTTCAGCACATCCTCGCAAGCAGCAGTATTTTTTTAATATTTTTAAAATGTAAATGGCGGAAAGGGTGAACATCAGAAACGTTTCAAAAGGGAGTCTGTTGTCTTGCATGTATTAGTTCCAGAATATTCATGCACCTAACAAGTAACAAGTTGCCACACTCGCTGCTACGACTTTCCGAAACTTTTCAATTTTTTTCTCACACTTTTTTTAAAGAGAAAAGTTGCGCATCACTTTGAATACGTAACAGTACAGTTTTGCATTAAAAATCAAGTGAGTTATTCTTCAGATAAATCTCGAAAAGTACTCCAGACGTCGTTGGAGTGTTTTTGCTGTATGAAAGTCGCAGATGGACGGAAAAACGTGAGGAGATCTTCAATATGATAGACTGATTGAAAAGGAGAGAGGATCAGAGAATTTTATAAGTGTCTTTACATATTGGAATCTTTTAATTGATGTAGTGTATACTTAAAAGGATTTTCTAGAATCTTTGAGTGATTTTCTCTTTTTCAAATGAAATGAGCAAAAACTATTTTAGATGTGTAATTAGCTGTCTTTGCCAGATAGTGACCGAAAAGAAAACTCTCTTAGAGGTAAACTTTGATGTTCAGAGGTTAACAAATTATTGGTGTTCCGCAGAACAAATCGGTATTATTCAAGCGTAACGGCAGAGAAATTTAGAATCTAATAAAGTGCACAAAAAGCGTTATCGATAAAATGGATTAGAGAAAAATCAGCGGCGGAATTTCCGCGGAATCTCTGTTTTGTGTCCGTGCCTCTAATTGATGGAATATTCAGAACTCAACTTTTACGGAATGTTCGGGAATGTCTTTTGTTTATTTTAAGCGAGAAAGATCTTGTTAATCCATTAACTAAGATGGTTTTAAGCACAGATTTAACAAACAAGAACCAGATGTAGCGCATTCGTCCACTAAGTGAGGCACGTTGACAGCTATGTGTGCGTGACATTTGGCGACTGGCACTGTACGGACACGCGCGTCTATGTGTGTGTAAAGTTGCCAGATTATGAATAATCCTCCACTATTTTACATATAGTTTTTGCAAACGAAAATAAAAATATTACATAGGTAATATTTTATATTCGTTTGCGGTTTTGAAAAATTTACCATGGATTTAATTAATGCTTTTAATATGTAATGCTGTTGTGAAAATTATTCAAATAAAAGATACCATTAAAGTATGCTTTTATAAATACATTTCTTAAATGAAGGTACCGATTTAAGTTTTAACTAATTTTATTCGGTAATTGAGAAATAAATAGATTATGTTTTGTGATTCATAGCCTCGATCCAGAAGATATACATATATAAAACCAACTAAATATATTTACGAATACTAATCATGAGGTTCAGATCTTAGTTCGGCGAATATGTTGTTTATTTTTTGTTTAGAAATTCTCAGTATAGTATCTGGAAATGTTTGGTTAATTGCAATAGGCTTGCTTCCTAAATATTAATTAGCTAAAAACATTTTGTCATGCACACAACAAATTATGAATATTATGATTCATAAATCATAACCAAAAAAATGCAACTAAAAATAAATAATGGCTGCAATCAATAATTTCTGTTTCTGTACGTTATGTACACACGGCGCCAAGTCAAGCTAACAGTTGCAGTACGATTTTGATACTTATTCCCTACGCCATAAGAACGGTACAAAGATTTATTCTGTGACAAAGGTCAAAGTGTAGTAGTATATGGGGATCGAACTCAAAACAATGTATATACTAATGGAAATTCTATTACTATATTTGTAAGAAAAAAGATAATCTACAATATACTTTTACAATACGTTAATGTATTTTTCATTAATATGACAATAATTATTACCTACATAATCAATTGACAAGTGCATTTTCCCTAATTCAGGGAAAACGGTGTCGACGTAAACTGGCAACACTTACATATTTTCTGCAGAAATACGAATTTTATCGAAATAATATTATAAAACAGTCAAATAATCCAAAGTTATCTGTAAAAATATATTCCATCTACCCGTTTTTGCTTTTGGAAACAACTTTTACAGTGTTTAAAAACGCAAGACGGCATTTTATGAATTTTAAAGCTAGATTGATCGTGGCGTGTGAACTGTGCGATGCTTCGCAGCGCACTGAGCCGAGTTTGTATTCGCTTTTCAATTTTGTATTTGCTTTAGTGGCCTCACGCAAATGTTCCGCGCGCTCTGTCTGCCTTTTGTTCTGTAGTCTTAGGTTTTAAGATTTTGTATTTTGTTGATTATAGAGAGTCCAAATGTTCACTGAGATATTTAAAATCATCTATTTGATTTAGAACCCTTTGTAAATGCCCGGTATAGAACATCCCATATTGTCTTTTAACTTTTTAAATTTGAATTATTTTTCAACGATTCTCATTTGTCATTGTATTATGTACGTAATATTATCGCTGTACCTACTACCTTTAAAATAAGAAGCAGTATAAATATGGTGGGCTCTAATTCAAAAGCAGCTCAGCTGTTTTCCTTAAATCGTTGTAGGTAAGTCGTAAATCTAAGAGGCGGACTTTTGTTAAACAAATTACTAGTAAAGCTTTTGTGAGAGTCGATCGGATAGTTAGGCGGAGCAAGTTGCAGTCCAGGACAACGGCGATAAAGCTGGGCAAGTTCCGAGTAACTCCGGCCAAGTCTGGCTCAACTTTGTGGTACCTCTTGCTGCCCTTCAGATTCTGTCCCCGCGCAACTTTAATTGCCTCGAAAACGGGTGGGCCGGTCAATTGATACAATTTGACGCGATCTGTGGGTAGATGCAAGTTGAAGCGCTCATACCAAGTGTTTTGTTGTAAACGTGCTTGGTGATATTTATGTTCTATGCTACGATGTTTTATTGGCTATTAATTTGATAAACAAGGCGCAGCGAATAAACTGAGTGAGAATGTTTGTTTTTGGACTTATCGAAATCAAATGTTTGTTTTTGACCTTTTTCCCAAAGACTTTTTTGAGCTTAAGGCTCCGACATGAAAAAGGCATTTATAAAATAAAAGTCTGCCTCGTTGGTCTCGCGGCATAAATGTGCGCGTGGGATCGGGAGGTCCCGGGTTCGATTCCTGGGTCGGCCAGTGTTATTGGGTTTTTCTGTCACGAAATTCTCAGTAGCAGCACGGAGTCTGGAAATGTGCCCGGTACGGCAATAGGCTCGCCTCTTATTACGTGGGACTAAAGTATATCTGGCGAAAAGTGGGTGTAGAAATACACCTCTGCCTACCCCTTCGGGGATAAAAGGCGTGACGATATGTATGTATGTATGTAAAATAAAAGTTGCAATAGCAAATACCTTTATTATAAGTTTTAGTAGCTCTTGCTTCCGACAAATTTTAACATGTTATTTATGAATGTGTCAGTAGTCCTACTTGTTAGATAATGTATAAACCGATTTCTCTCGAGACGACATCGTGTAGCGTTACGTAAACTCATAGCAAGAATAATGTTTACACTGAATTTAAATTTAAGTAATATAATTTTTTGTATTTATGTACTTGTATTCCTTCTAAGCTGTTAAACTGAGTTTGATATGTGTTTGTTTGTGAATTTCGGTGGGCCTCTAGGTGGTTTTGATATATGTAGTTGTACAGAATACAACATGGATGACACCACAAGTGTAGCTAGTTGCATATAAAATTGATTCTATTTAATTAAATTATACATTTCGGGAAATTTCAACCTTAAGAAAAGGGGAGTCTGCATACTATTCACAAGCCTTTCTTCTTAACGAGCTTTATTTCGTGTTTGTAGTGGACGTTGCGGTTGTCTGTCAAGTCAAAATATCGCACGCATCGCACATATGTACTTATTCAATTATGAAAGACAATTATTTTTTTTATAATTCATCAGTCATTATTGTTTCGGCGAACCGAATGTTCCTAGTCAATTTGGGAAAACTATTAATATTGTGGACTGTAGGATGGCGGTTCTTAACGACTAGAAAATGAGGAAGTGAAAAGGTGTTGTGGTTAGGAGCCTCTTACCTTGCTCGGCAGTCCTTTTCCTTGCAAATGGCGGCCGCTTGGTTTCTTCGGGAATTCTGAAGCTGCTTGAATCACTCCACTACACAAATCACTTTCACTCGCGAGCGGGTTTGTTAGGTTTTTTGGTATAAGCGGTAATAATTATATATAGCGGTGCGGAATGCGGAAAGCGGCTGACATGAGTTTTCGAGCGTCTCGAATCTTCCATTCTTTCTTCATCGCCGTTGAGCAGGGCGGCCAATAGCGAGGCGTTTTGGGAGGGGATTCATGAAAAGGATCGCTCGGATTGGCCGAGCAGCGACGAACCATTGACGTTGACATAATCAACTAGCAATGGAAAGGATAGATGGCGCTACCATATCCCCCCGGCCCTAAAGGGTTGCCTTTAAAAAATAAATAAAATTGAACTTAGCTATGTTGGGTGTACTACCGCATATCCCATCAATAGGCTAAGACAGCGATATGACAATAAAATTAATCTAAATTAACTTTAGCGAAAACTACAAACACAATAACAGTGAAAACTACAAACTAAGTACTTAAACTAAGAGGTAGATCCAACTTAAGGCTAGATCTCACTGAGTTGGAAGCGGACAGAGACGTCTAACAGGGCGCACGTAGCTCCCCTTCGCGGTTTTCACGGTAACAACGCGGGTTGTACCGTCCTTGGAAGTATGCAGTTTCTCTACGATGGCTAACGACCATGAAAGCGGCGGAGCATGTATTATGACGACCAACGCACCCTCCTGTATAGGGGATGCAGGACTATTCCACTTGGATCTAGCCTGAAGCTGGTGTAGATATTCCGCACGCCAGCGCCGCCAGAACGACTGCACGAGTTTATCCAGCAGAGTATGTCTCTGGAGCAAGCTTGAAGAGTCTGCTTCAGGAGCCGGAAATGACGATAATGGCACTGTGTTCAGAAAATGTGCAGGGCTTAACGCGGATGGTTCTGCAGAGTCACTACTCAATGCCGTGAGCGGACGCGAGTTGATCAGTGCCTCGACTTGTGCAAGGACAGTTAAGAGCTCTTCGTAAGAGAGGATCTGTTGACCTATAACTTTGAAGAGATGCGTTTTACTTACTTCGACCATGCTTTCCCAACATCCACCGAAATGTGGTGATGCTGGTGGAATAAACTTCCAGTCAATATGATCTATGGAAAGTTTTTCCTGAAGACGAGTACGATAACCCTCGACGTGATTGAAACAAGTAACGGGAACAAGTTCAATCAATTTACTAACGCGGTTGGCGACAAAAGTCTGCCAGCGGTGAGGAGATGAATAAATCCAAGCGAGCACTACTTTGGAGTCAGAAAATGCGTATATTCTATTAATAGGGTAGTGGGGCAAAACTGTGTCTTGAACCTTGCGGAGCAACTGAGACAGCAGAAGGGCCGCGCACAACTCCAGTCTCGCAACCGAAATGGTTTTAACAGGCGAGACCTTAGACTTGGCACAAACTAACTGCACCAAGTAGTTAGAACCAATGCGGACTTGCAGATATACGACTCCGCCGTAAGCACGCTCGCTGGCGTCAGCGAAACCTATTAAATTGATGGTACATCCATCTACCAACCGAAGATGACGTGGAATAGTAATTTGATTGAGCGCGATAAGCTCAATACAAAACTGGCCCCAAGCGGCGACAATATGGTCAGGGGGTGTTTCATCCCACTCACACTTTGATAGCCAAAGTTCCTTGATCAAGAGCTTGGCGTACAAAATTGTGGGAGCCACAAAACCCATTATGACCCATAGTCGAGCCACTGTGGACAGCATAGTGCGTTTGGTGCACTCATCATCTAGCGGTGAGACGTCAAACCGAAAACTATCACAGGATTTGTCCCAGCGTAAACCGAGAACTTTATGCGGTACAGACTTCTCAAACTCAATGTCTGGAGAAGCTTTATGAGAATCTGGTATGCATGCAAGAACCTCCTTCGAGTTACTTGTCCATTTGACAAGATCAATTTGGCCTCGCTTGAAAAGCTGAATAAGCTCTTCACAAAGCGAAATTGCTAGCGGAGCGAATATGACACTACAGGCAATGTCATCCATATACAAAGCGGAAGTGTAGTATAGTATAGTGTAGCGTAGCTTAGCATAGCGTAGCATAGCATAGAATAGCATAGCATAGCGTAGCATGGCATAGCGTAGCATAGCATAGCATGGCATAGCATAGCTAATTAGTCCTTTATCTTACACACAGTTTTAGCACCCACCTTAATCTCTTGAAGAACAGAACAACAACAAGACGTAATACAATGAGAAGTATATAACGTTGGTACGGTACCCATAATCACATACCCAAATACCGTCTCAATAGCGGGCGGTAAATCATATCGCTCACTACGTACTATTTTAGTTAGTAGCAAGTGCGAAAATATTGAAGCTCCGATCAAAAGATCAATGCCAGCCGGATTCGCAAACTCCGCGTCTGCCAGCGGCAATGACTCGAGGTGAGTGAGTGATGCTACGTCTATATTAGCGTTCGGCAATGCGTCCGTGATACGGTCCACGATAAGCGAAGAAATAATGAAATTAATATTCCTATCAAAGCGCGAATGTATTTTAACATCTACGGAACCCTTGCAATGTTTTTCTGACCCGCCGATTCCTTTGACCACTGAACTAGTATTTCTAAAGTTATTCCACAATCCGAGGCGTTTGAAACATTCCAATGTTATTAAATTGGTCTGAGACGAGCTATCGAGTAGACAACGTACCATGTGCGGCGACCCATTAACATCATAAACGATAACTTGCGCTGTCGCTAACAGTACCGTCTTAGACGCCGTACACTGCGTTTTGGCCCTGCGCGGATCATTATAGATGCGCGAGTGCCGTCCTCACGTGCGCGTCGCCCGCGCGATGGATGTCGTACACAACGATATTTAATTCTGAATCGTGGGAGACGCAGTTATCGTAGCCTGCACCTGCGACGTAAGTGTGTCAAGGTTAGCGGCTTGGCTTGACAACGGGTTATCTTTATCGAAGTGAAGCAGAGAATGATGTTTTTGATTGCATAAGCGACACTTTGTCTTACTAGAACAATTACTTGTTTTATGTTTTATGCTTGAGCAATTAAAGCAAGCTTTTTTATCTTTTACGCACTTGAAAAGAGCATTTGGATTTAGATTATTGAAGGTGGGACACTTATAGAAATGGTCGTGCACTATATTACTGCACAGACACTTCTTTGAATTATTACTATTAGATTCCGAGCATGTTACGTAAGATTGTGGATTAGGGACCGAGTTATTATTACTATTTCGCGATTTATTCAACCTTTGTTTGTTGCTATTAGTGTTAGACGGGCCAGGTGAACCAGACTGCGTATTATGAAATATTCGACACTGATCTTTGATGAACGAAATAAAACTATCTAGTGTAGGTATTTTATTATTGCGTTCCGTCATCTCGAATGCGCGAATAGTATCAGTGTCAAACTTTTTTAAAGCGAGTTGAAGCAACATAAAGTCGGAAAGATCTTCCAATTTTAAGTTCCTAAGAGAATTAACCGCGGTTACGAAGTTATCTATAAACAGCTGGAGATTCGCTTATCATAATTTGCCAAACGCCGTTGCTGCAATAGAAGATGATGAAACCAATAAGCGTGCTGATGCAGACGAGGGTATGACTGATCTTCCTGCCGAAGATCGCCGCGATAATGGGCAAGCTGAATCCCCAAGTGAAGCCGCCGTAGTTGAATATTATTGCTAAGTTATAAGTATTCCACGCAGTCTCTTCTGCAATGAATCCTTCAGTCAAGTTGGTGGCGTAAGAAACGTTGGTCTCGTTCCTTAGCTGCGGTAGTACCACTGTAGGCGCTCCCATGTTGAGGCCTAGGATGAAGAACGATGACCATGCTCCGCTGTTGACCATCAACTGATTATAACGCAAGATTGCTTTCTACTAATCCTGATGAAAAACCGAATTATCAGGATTAGTAGAAAGCAATCTTGCGTTGTAATCGTCTAACAACTTATGAAAATCTGTTCGAATACTATCTACTGTCATCCAATAGCCGAGAAATGACTCCCTATTACTATCAGAAACGGCTGCGGTCTTTGAACGCTCATAAATGTTTTGAATACGCTCAAATAAAATATTGCGTTTTGCTTCTAAGATTGTCATCTCTTTGTCTTCCGACACGCGTGACTTCTTTTGTTGTGACATGCTTACGTAAGTATAAGCTAATGAGACCGAAACAAAATAAGAATATCTAAAGTACCTATTATCTTAATATATAAAATCCTTGCGTTACTGACTGACTGACAGACACGCTACAGCCAAAACTATTGGCCGCAGGAAGCTGAAATTTGGCATGTATGTTCCTTGGGGATCGTAGGGGTGCACTAAGAAGGGATTTCCCGAAATTCCCACAGGATCGGCCAAAACGGGTAAATTAAAAAAAATGCAGGCGTAGCTGCTGGCGTCCTCTAGTTTTACCTAAGTACCTAGGCAACACTTTAAAGCGATGGAATTAAAAGTTGCTTGAAATATGAGATTTATAAGACAACTATGATAGTTCCAGAAATAATAATTGGGTAAGTAGGTAGCTACATAAAAGTATATTAACTACCGATGCGTGCGAAAACAACCATGTGACGAATATGTGAATGGACTAGGAGTAGAGCTAGGTGCTATAACTGCCTAGGTATAACGAGGTTTTACGTATAAAACGTAAATGAATCCGGCTTGAAGGACCAAAAACATGTTTCGGCGAACCGAATGTTCCTAGTCGATTTGGGAAAACTATTAATATTGTGGACTGTAGGATGGCGGCTCTTATCGACTAGGAAATGAGGAAGTGAAAAGGTGTTGTGGTTAGGAGCCTCTTACCTTGCTCGGCAGTCCTTTTCCTTGCAAATGGCGGCCGCTTGGTTTCTTCGGGACTTCTGAAGCTGCTTGAATCACTCCACTACACAAATCACTTTCACTCTCGAGTGGGTTTGTTAGGTTTTTTGGTATAAGCGGTAATAATTATATATAGCGGTGCGGAATGCGGAAAGCGGCGGACATGAGTTTTCGAGCGTCTCGAATCTTCCATTCTTTCTTCGTCGCCGTTGAGCAAGGCGGCCAATAGCGAGGCGTTTTGGGAGGGGATTCATAAAAAGGATCGCTCGGATTGGCCGAGCAGCGACGAACCATTGACCTTGACATAATCAATTAGCAATGGAAAGGATAGATGGCGCTACCAATTATAGTAGTTATAACTAATACTTCATCATATCAGATCAGCCGAAAGACGTCCTCTGCTGGACAAGGACCTCTGCCAAGGCCCTCCACACGAACCGATTTTGAGCCAACCACATCCATCCGCTGCCCGCGATTCTACATTTTACTAACTCACAGTAAAATCAAAGTACCTTTGACGACCTCGTGGCGTGCGGGAGAATAAACGACTGCCACGCTGAAGGTCGGGGGTTCGATTCCCGCTCAACATTTGTGTGAATCGACATGGATGTTCGTCTTGATCTCGGTGTTTCTATGTTTAATATGTATGTAGTTACAATCATCATCATCATCATCAGCCTGCCGTAGTCCACTGCTGGATATAGGCCTCTCCAATGGCACGCCACTGAGCTCGATTTTCGGCTCTTCGTGTCCAGCCGCTGCCAGCCACTTTGCGTATATCGTCACTCCACCTAGCCGGAGGGCGTCCTACACTACGTTTGCCAAGGCGCGGTCTCCACTCTAGAACACGGCTACTCCATCGATTATCGGTTCTGCGACAGATGTGACCAGCCCACTGCCACTTCAACGTGCTAATTCTCTGAGCTATGTCGATTATCTTGGTTCTCTGTCGGATCACTTCATTACGAAGTCGATCCTTCAGAGAAACTCCGAGCATAGCCCTCTCCATAGCTCGCTGAGCGACCTTAAATTGGTGGACTAGTCGCACCGTCAGTGTCCACGGCTCGGCACCGTAGGTCATAACGGGTAGGACGCACTCGTTGAAGACTTTAGTCTTAAGGCTTTGCGGTAGGGATGACGAAAACACTCGACAGAGTTTCCTATATGCCGCCCAGCCAAGCTGTATTCTTCTGCAAGCCTCCCTCTCGAAGTTGTTTCTACCCAACTGCAAGGTTTGCCCAAGGTAGACGTACTCCTGAACAACTTCGAGAGGGACCCCGTTTAGGATAATCGGTTCCGGAGAGACATGTTCCTTGAACATTATTTTGGTTTTATCCAAGTTCATCCGGAGACCGATGCGGGCAGAAGAATCAGCTAGGCTGCTCAGCATATACTGCAAGTCTTGCACGGTTTCAGCCACGATAAGGATATCGTCTGCAAATCTTAAGCGTGAGAGGTACTCGCCGTTTATGTTAATACCGCGTCCTTTCCAGTGCAGCGTCTTGAACATATCCTCCATTGCATTTGTGAACAATAGTTACAAAAAAAAAGTATATATGTATGTTTATCCATTGTTTAGTACCCATAGTACAAGCCCTGCTTAGTTTGGGACTAGATGGTGTTGTTGAAATGTGGTATAAAAAAAAGAAAAGCACCTGGTTCAATAATACTAGAACATCTTATGTTCATATTAACTTTATGCCGTACATTACCAAACCCGTAGTCTGTATTATTAATTTAACACTTGTTACTTAAACTGAAAACCTAAAATAAATGATGAAAAACTACAAGTCTAATCTTTATCAAGAAACCTGTTCAATAAAGCAGCAAAATCGTTTAATATATATAAGCCGTCATTATTTTTTTAATCTTTAACAAAAAGAGAGCGATCGCTTCTTTAATTAGTCTAGCATTTTCAAGAGCAGTATTAATTAGTGGGCTAGTGTAAATATTTTAACTACGGAGAATTTTGCGGGTCAAAGCGGTTTAAATTGGTTTTATATAGTATAAATACATATAGCTCTATATATCGTTTTGCCTTTGGATTGAGGAGGTTAGAAAGCAGCCGGTTTGTGGAAAATTTATATTCTGTCAAAAAGTTCAGATATTTACAAAGAGGCGCATTTCTTATGGGCGCTCTGTAGACAAACTTTCTGTGACCCATATTGCCGCTTGGCGGCGTGGCAGTCGCGCTGTGACAGTTGTCTCTACGTGTGCAAGAGAGACGAACGTTCCTCCTGTGTATCTTAACTACGAGAGCAAGAGAGACGGAGAACGACGCCAGCGCTGCCAACGGCGCCAACTACGAACTACACTAGCGACAGTCGCCACTTGGAATCGGCACACGAAATCCTTAAGAAATGCCATTCTATGTAAATCTGTATTCAGTGATTCTGTCAGATCTAAAGGCCAGAAAACGTGGCATTGGTCATTTCTAATATTGCTATCGTTTGGTTGCCAAAGTAACTCATGATTTCCATTGTTCGCCGACAATGTGACATCACATCACATCACACAATCAAAGGTGTACGCCAGTTCCATACATTTTTGTACTTAGCGAATAGCGATATCGCTGTTCGAATGCCAATTATCAAAGCTCGCTGGCTCGTCCAAGAAAATGGACTATGGGCATAGTCCGTTTTCTTGGACGAGCCCGTTTCTTTTCTGTTTACAATACGAAAGACGCAATTTCTTTTTTTAGCATAATAAAATTAATAATAGATTGAGATATTTGCAGGTTTCCAAAAACGTCTTTTCCACAGGAATAATCGCTTGAAAAAAATCGTACTCTACTAATTGTAGCCTGTACGGGGAAATCTACAATTAACAATCTGCTAAAACCCCTTTCATCTGTTAGATTCTACGAAAATTACTATAAATCCACCTTTTATTAGTAGGCTGTTATATGATTTAATGAGAAGGTTTTTCCTGGTAATAGATTCTCACCTTTCCTTGTAATGAAAAGAAAATGTCTTAAGAACACTTATTTGGGGTTTTATTAAAGTTTTTGGCAACTGATTTTTATAGGCGGCTCTAAGCCCACGTGAAAAGCCTGACGAACTCAGGTGGTTGTACCGAATTTATAAAGAAAATAAAAAAAATCTTGTACACCCCTTTGGTAATTAACTACACCTCTTTAAATCTTCAGCGAACTGACAGGTAATTTTTCGTTCTCTTCTCACAATTTTATTTTTAATGTTTGCTAGGTAAAGCTTGCATAAAAAATCAAAACTGTGTTTATATCTAGTTAAACGTACTAATAAACATTACCTTTTAAAGTTGCTATTATTTGTATTATCTGTAATTATTTATATACATGAATATAATCCGTCGCCATAATTTGGCCTATATTAAGACTAATTGTTAATTGTTATTTCGTCTCATTTCAGAGCCAACAGAATTCAATATTTAAACGAATGTTAAAATATTATGATCTATTTGTTCTACTTGACTGGTGCATAAAATCTGCCAGTTTTTTGGTAGTCCAAGGCATCATACTTCTTATTGACAAGAATGTTAAAATACTTTTCCAATTCCTATTAGCGTAGTGACTTTAAGTACCCCATTATAGTCACCTCTATAGGGATGTTACTGTGTATGTGAAAGACTGCAATGCTTCTTGATGAATAAGATATTTGCTTTTATTTTATTGCCTAAATATCCATATCTTTAGTTTCGTACTTTGGATTTGCTGATTGATCTCACAGCATGCCTGCATAAATATTTTTTATGAAACAGTATGGTCTCATTTACGTATTAATACTCTTATTTAACGAATTGTGGCTTTCATAGTAGTTCTGCTTTCACCTCCAAATATGTAACGTAAAATATGAGTATTTGTTACTGTAAAACCACATATATTGGTAAATATTGAGTTTTCTAGTAAATCTTAGGATTAATATTATTACCAAAACCAACCCTGATTGGTAAAACAGCGTGTCCCATAGCTAATGATATAATCCCGAAATAATGGTCTCTTTTTTAAATCCATACGTTCACTAACCCGTGTAGATAAAATATTTATTAGTAAAACTTAAGATAAATTTTCCAACGAGCGGGTTTATACCATAACATTAACATACTCGTAATAGTAACATCTTCTGTATGTAATTTTATGTCTTTTATATTGTAAGTATAGTGACTCAAAAATACTTCATGTTAATTCCATAAGATTTCATATTGTGTTTTCATAGCAAAAACATGAGAGATGTTCAAACGTCGTTGTAATATATTTTTATTGGATTTTGAGTAAATGTTATTGAAGTTAGAAGACAATATAAGTAAATGAAAAATGTAGTAGGTTTTTACCTCATAATATATTATTTCTACAAACGCACTGCGCGCACTTTGCGAACAATGTACGTTTTAAATTGCTCGTTATTGTTGACTCCACAAAGGAAAACATTGTGAGACAATCTGTATATCTGAGAGTGTTCAAAGTGTGTAAATGTGAATTCTACTTAACCCTCACTTGACCAGGGCAGTGGATTAAATGGCCTAATCCTTTTCATAGTGAGAAGAGGCTGCTACCCAGCAGTAGAATAGATATCTCACATACAAAAGTATGTACAGGGCTGGCAGTGATGGTGACTTAAGTAAATCTAATGTGTCACCTCTATGATATTACCGTTTCAAACAAAAACATCCTTTATGATTGGAACCTTGTATCTAGGTAGTATTATTTTTTGCACATGACTTAACATTTAGCTTCGGCTGAAGGGATTTGTTTATTTTTCCCAAACCCGATGTTAGTGAGTATGACTTATATAAACTATACGTAGCGGTCGGTCTCCGTGGCAACACATCAAACGCGTAAGGGGGATTGCGCAACTCGAGTATGTTTCTTAAGTATTGACGAAAATTTTCTATACCTTTCGCATTTTTATTCAATTGTAACATGTCATAATGCCCGCTGTGTACAGCGTTTGTTTCGTTATTGCATGTGCAGATATCTTTTCAAGTACTTTATCTAACAGTAAAATGTATGCCACACAAAGAAGTGGCAGACCGGATCTCTTTGCAAATTTCATTTGAGTTAATTTAACGATTCAGTTTCGAATGTCATCTCTTAATAAGGTAGTTGGTTGGTTGGTTGGTAGACTTTTATGTAGAGGTTGAAAACTAGTTGACTGTGAGTATTTCCTGAGTCATGGAAATGCTCAGTAGTTTTATGGAACTTGGCAAATTATAATATAGGGACATGTATATAATTTTGTTGTGTAGCAATAGTTTCAACACATATTTCATTTAATAAAATGTTTGTGACGTCGCTGTGACGTCGCGCTCACACCTCCCACTCATCTCATCGCCGCGCAGGGCTTCGCGCCTCCTATAAATACGGAGGCGCTGGGACATCAGCCCCTCTCTTGCTGCATTCGACTGGACATAGGCCCGAAAAGCTAAGTACACCAGCTGCTTTTCCTGGACGACCACCGGGAGCGGACCCTCAACAAACTCCTTACCATCGCCAAATCACGCGACCCTGATTATATCTTTTCGAATAGCATGTTTTTAGTCATTTTTCGTAAGTAAAATGTGTCGCTAAAGGATGTGTAAAATTCCTTAATGAATTAAATTATTTTTTATTGTAACAGCAACTACGAATTTCATTAAAACACACCCAACGGCGATACCACGTTACAGTGGCGCCCACGGGAATATATAGGTAGGGTTTTGTTGAGAATCCGCTGTCCGGTGAGTCCTTTTTTTTTTTTTTAACCGTGTATGTGTGAAATCGTTCCAAAGCGGTGTGATTATTTTAGTGGCATATATTGTTTCTTTTTGGTATTTGCTATATATTCTATTGTGCACGGGAAGTCGGTGGTGTTATGCCGGTCACAATAGACATTTGCTCTTTTTGTTCTGTTGTGCACGGAAGGTCGGTTGTGTTGCGCCGGTCACAACAGACAAATTTTTTCTTACTACGCATGGTAAAAATTTTTATATTATAACTAATTCTGTTGCCGCGTGTGATAATTAATTTTGTATCAACCGCATAAGTAACAAGTTATAATCGTTTTGCTTGCGGCCACGTGTCAACTAAATGACGCGCTGTGGTCACATTCATTGATCGCATTCTTTGTGTTGCGATTTAAGGCCTCGCGTCCTCTAACGACGTGCTAAGGTCACCTTCGTTGATCGTATGCTTCGCGATTAGCTTTTTTAAATGCCCACTACGGTAATTAATTGCTGCTGGTAATTATTGCTAATAATTACTGCTTTGGCTGACTCATGGAACGAATTCACACCTTTCTCTTTTTCCATTTCTTTTCATTTTTCTATTATAACCTTCTGCTAGTGATTTTGTACGACGATATATTACTATACAGTCGGTATTATTAAATACTTTTACCGCCTACTACGGCGATTATCTTTTAAAATTAACTATTCTTTTTCCTTCTTACTAGGAAAGTTGGATTTTTATTATACCACGTGTACCTACCATAATTGGACTGGCTGAGAATGAACGTACCTAAAGATGCTATCGTATTTTATACTAGGTATTTAGCTAGAATCCGCGTTTATTTATTAATGAAATGTACACGTGTCACATGCAGGTTGCTCACTGACAATAATGAACAACTTTAATCTTTGTCAATTTTGTATAAAAATACGAATATCATCGTAGAATTATTGGTTGTTCGTTTTGTCAAATGTTTATTTTGCTACAATCGTTGTTTTTTTTGGTCTTCGATTTTATCTTCTTGTTGAAGCCTAACGTTATTTGCAAATGCATCTATTTATGCTTTTACTGTTCATTGTGAACTCAAACATTAAATTCCTGCGTCGCAATTATTGAATAATATTTTTTGTAATGTTTTGTGTCGCTAGGATTGTTTTTTTCAATGTCTGGTTTCTATTGAGATATATAAAACATATAATGATGAATGAGTGATAGAATTAAACCGCTGACAGCCGGAAAAAATACTTAATTATCAATATGCAACTTGTTTCTTTTTTACAAAATGCTATGCATCTGGTTTTACTAAACCATCTTTAAAAGTGCTGGTTATAATGTGTTCTCGTGCTTACGCAAATGTTATTAAATCAAACTGAATTTATCAAACTTAATTTAATTGAAACTAACTTTAACTAAAGTGGGTATTTGCACATAAATTAAATCAATAACTTCTATCATTAAATAACTAAAGTGGCTGTTTACACACAAATTGAATAAATAATTTCAATTCTTAAATAACTAATGAATAAAATTCTGAATGAAGCCATTAAAGTACATAAATTAAATCAATCATTTATGTACTTTAATGGCTAAAGCAAATTAATTGATTTACAAGTTGAAGGATACCCTTTCGTATTTCACAATCAACTATTTTTAATCCTAAAATCTGAATAAAATAATTTAATCTTATTCTATTACAGCATAAATGTGTTTATAAACGATTGGGTACAGTGTCATTAACAACAATGTAAGACGCATATGTATGCGAAGTTATAATTACCTACATAATTATTTGTGAAGGCCAACAATAGTGCTTTTGTTTCCGAGTTGGAGCTTGCAACATGGCACATTGTGTTGTGTTGACGATTTATATAAACATGCTAACATAAAACATGAATCAATATTACTGTTATAAATTGTATAAGAAGTTTATTAAACATAATATTGTTACACAATTTGTTATCTATCTTACTTAATATCAATATCAAACAACTAACTATCAGATATGGTTTGCCAGACAAAAACCTCTTGGTGATTTCCATATAAAATATCTTAAATTAACTCACTACAAAGTTTAAGAATGTAATAATTAATGCTCATCACTAATGATCTAATCACTAAAATAACTTAACATTTTGTTAAAAATAGTATATAAATCTTTAACTCCCAATTACAGCTAAATTATGTACCCAATTATTTGTTACATATAGCTTTAGTAATGACTCATCTTAATGTAAAAAATATTTCTTTTCCCTTATGGCTCAGTGGTTAAAAGGTTGTTGTCGGATCGGTCTGTGGTTCGATTCTCGCTTGTGTTTTTTTGTGTTTTTAGGGTTCCGTACCTCGAAAGGTAAAAACGGAACCCTTATAGGATCACTTTGTTGTCCGTCCGTCTGTCAAGACCCTTTTTCTCAGGAATGCGTGGAGGTATCAAACTGAAATTTATACTAAATACTCGAATCTACGGTTCCATAGAGCTGTAAAAAAATCAAACTTCTAATCCAACGCAATCAAAAGATACAGCCGTAAATGCTGCAAATTGCAGCAAATTTTCAAACTCGCATTGGAATCAAAACCTACAGGGTACTTCCCGTGAACTCAGAATCTTGAAATTTGGTACGAAGCAACGTCTTATATCACTTATAAAGGAAAAATTGCGAAAACCGCATTTTTTTAGTTACAGCATATAAAAAAATATTTTTAATAAATTTAAAGTTACTACCCCTTTCTCTTGAACGCGTGGAGGTATTAAATTGAAATTCATATCAAATACTCAGTTATATATCACCGTAAGGCTGCAACAAAATCAAGCTTCTATGTCAACGCAATCAAAAGAAAGATCAATATAAGCATATTTTCAAACTCGCGCCTACTCGCAAGTGAATCAAAACCTACAGGGTACTTCCCGTGAACTCAGAATCTTGAAATTTGGTACGAAGTAACGTCTTATATCACGTATAAAGGAAAAATTGCGAAAACCGTAAATTTTTAGTTACAGCATATAACAAAATATTTTTAATAAATTTAATGTTACTACCCCTTTTTCTTGAACGTGTGGAGGTATTAAATTGAAATTCATATCAAATATTCAAGTATATAACACCGTTAGGCTGCAACAAAATCAAGCTTCTATGTTAACGCAATCAAAAGAAAGAGCAATATAAGCATATTTTCAAACTCGCGCCTACTCGCAAGTGAATCAAAACCTACAGGGTACTTTCCGTGAGCTCAGAATCTTGAAATTTGGTACGAAGCAACGCCTTATTGCACATATAAAGGAAAAATTGCGAAAACCGTAAATTTTTAGTAACATCAAATAAAAAAATTATTTTTAATAAATTTAAAGTTACTCCCCTTACTCTTGAACGCGTAGAGGTATTACATTGAAATTCATAGCAAATACTCAGGCATATAACACCGTTGGGCTGTAACAAAATCAAACTTCTATGTCTACGCAATCAAAATAAAGAGCAATATAATCATATTTTCAAACTCGCGACTACTCGCATGGGAATCAAAACCTACAGGGTACTTCCCGTGGACTCAAAATCTTGAAATTTGGTACGAAGTAACATCTTATATCACATATGAAGGAAAAATTGCGAAAAACGTAATTTTTTAGTTACAGCATATAAAAAAATATTTTTAATAAATTTGAAACTACTACCCCTTTCTCTTGAACGCGTAGAGGTATTAAATTGAAATTTATATCAAATACTCAGGTATATAACACCGTTAGGCTGTAACAAAATCAAACTTCTATGTCTACGCAATCAAAAGAAAGAGCAATATAATCATATTTTTAAACTCGCGACTACTCGCAAGGGAATCAAAACCTACAGGTTACTTCTCATGAACTCAAAATCTTGAAATTTGGTACGAAGCAACGTCTTATAGCCCAGATAAAGGATGCGGAAGGCTGAGGACCGTGTGCTGTGGTGCATGTTGGGAGAGGCCTATGTCCAGCAGTGGACTGCGATAGGCTGATTGAGATTGAGATTTCAAATAATTATATAGTCTTCAAACTTTTTTGCTAAAATAATTATTCTGTACTTTATAAGTATTTTTGTAACAGATTTCTAATAGTCACTAAAAGCTTTGTAAATCAATAACTTTGATAAAAAATCTTACCATCATTCATCAGCAGACTTTTGCAAGGCTGCTGCAAGGCTGGTATAGGTCTTTAAGTTATATTATAAAATAAGCGATATATGTTAATACTAGTCGACGCCAGCGGCATCGCATGCACATATTTTCGAATTTCCCGTTTTGCCCGATCCCGTGGAAATTTCGGGAAATCCCGTCTTAGTGCACCCCTACGGTCCCCAAGGAACATACATGCTAAATTTCAGCTTCTTGCGCCGAGTAGTTTCGGCTGTAGCTTGTCTGTCAGTCAGTCAGTAACGCAGGGATTTTATATATCAAGATAAAATAAAGGATTACTGATTACAAACGACAAAGACTCATTTTTCTTTAATTTATGCTCCTCCAGCTTTCCATACTGTAATGTTATGAATTTCATTTGGCAATAAAAATACCATAACTATGACTGGTGAACTTTTACTTATATACCTTCAGGTTTGAACGGAACCCTCGGTGCGCGAGTCCGACTCGCACTTGACCGGTTTTTATTTAACTATGGTAGTGTATACTATATCATCGACCGTGTCCTGCGATGATATATTATTCATTACATCTTACTCCGATTTTTTTTGGTGTTTTTTTAACAAAGCTAGTGTGTACTATGTCATCGACCATCTCCTGCGATGATATATTATTCATTACATCTTACTCCGAATTTTTTTTGTGTTTTTTTAGCAATGGTTGTGTGTACTATATCATCGACCGTCTCCTACGGTGATATATTATTCATTACATCTTACTACGAATTGTGCAATTGCCTTTAATTAATTTGTATCGTGTTCAGAAACTAGATAATGACTTGCGGCAATGGAATGCGGTCAGCGCCAAGCGCGCAGTGATGACTCACGTGTTCACCGGCTCAAATTGCCATCGCCGTAATCATTGTTATTTCATTTTAAATGAAAACAATTTGTCCTTGCAATATTGCATCGACCTTGTTAATGAGCAATTTGTTTGTGATATTGCCCACTGATTGTATGATTGTTAGTATCGTAATATAGTAAGATCGTAATATTGGTTTACGACTTATACATTTTCAATTTAATTTCACTTATCGAGCCCGTATATCGTAAATGAATGTTGGCTTGTTCATGCGTATGATTGTGTGTAGGCCTTTTGAATGTGATGAATGTCAGGTAATAGGAACGTTCAATGCTTGGCGTAAGAATGGCCGAGGGTTATACTTGGGTTTTTCTCTTCTTCCAGGGTTAGTAGTTGCTTGTACTTAGCTTACTGAAACCACCACTCATCTGTTTCAGGGTCCCGGAATGCTGTTGCCGCCTACCAGCCACAGAATTTTCCCGGATGGAAAATTCTGGCCTAATGGAGGGAGTGTGTGACGTCGCTGTGACGTCGCGCTCACACCTCCCACTCATCTCATCGCCGCGCCGGGCTTCGCGCCTCCTATAAATACGGAGGCGCTGGGATATCGGCCCCTCTCTTGCTGCATTCGACTGGACATCGGCCCGAAAAGCTAAGTACACCAGCTGCTTTTCTTGGACGACCACCGGGAGCGGACCCTCAACAAACTCCTTACCATGGCCGAATCCCGCGACCCTGATTATATCTTTTCGAATAGCATTTTTTTAGTAATTTTTCGTAAGTAAAATGTTTCGCTAAATGATGTGTAATATTCCTTAATGAATTAAATTATTTTTTATTGTAACAGCAACTTCGAATTTCATTGAAACACACCCAACGGCGATACTACGTTACATGTTTAAGTAAATAATATTCGAAGCCGCCAGTTGACGCTAACCCTTCTCTACCGAAATATCATAGCGTCCATTACTTAGCAGAGCCACGGCAGGCCGCGGTGCTTAACTAATAGAAACTTCCACACACTTCCGGTGGACGGCTGCTGCGCTAATATCCGGTCCCGACCCAGCCTCTACGGAGAACCGCCATTTTTTAAGTATAGCCCGAGGAACAAGTAACGCTTCAGTAGGTTTTCATCAAAGTTTTGCGTGTGGAATACCGAGTTGATATCATGAAGTTTTAATACTGTTATTACACTAGCTATGCGTGGTAATAATCAAATCATTTTTTTTTATTTCGCGTGGCATAGTCGTATAGATAAATACCTTACAGTTTAACTTACATACAGTAGTTGTTAGTATAAATATACTTATAAACTATGTTAGAATCGCTTCACTTGCACGTTTTTGATGTGCGCTCGTGTGGCAATTGTCCGCGGAAGTGACGGAACACCACTCCCTACGGCCAAACTCCTCCTTCATCACAACATCTAAAAAGCACGTCGGGACCCGCACCACAAACGCCTTGAAATTGACGTTACGACGCGACTCCAGCAGCTGTACTCTCAGTGTGTATTTTGTCTTTTGGCGAACGTACTCCGCGATGTCCTCCCCCTTAGTGGCAACATAATAATTGGCAACAAGTAATTTAGTTCAAGCTATAGAAGTCCGGTAGTTAAAGTGGTGATTTTACCGTCCTGCAATGAAATGTATATAACTGAAGGAAGATTCCCATACTTAAAAGACACCGACACTGTATTTTGAAAGAACTGCGATTTGATTCTGAATTGACTCACAATGTTATTGGTAGTCTGCTACACTTTTGGCCAGTTTCACTGCTGTCAGATAAGTTCTTGTTAAATTAATTCATATAACTCATTCAAAATTCATCCCAATTATTAATTTATCTGGAAGATAAGGCCTTTTCAGAGGCGTTAAAACTTGGCCTTAAAGTAATTATAATCTAATTTGACACATAGAGATCGACGTTAGCATATCATTTTATTAAATTTTAGGTAAACCTAGTCGCGGTACCATTTAAGTGACGATTAATTTACGAGAATACTATTTATGACAACAAGACTAGATTTAAATTGCATTTTGAACAAAATAATATATGAGACTAAGCCTATTGATCCACGTATGATAAAAATAGTGTTTGAAGTTGAATTAATTAAACTAAAACATTATTTATGTTCGCCCTTTGCGTTGTATAAATGTTTATGTTCGTAGTCAACCGTAACACAGCTTAGGTTTATTTAGCGTCAAACAAACAAGCCTCTATTTTCACAAAAGAGAAAAAACGAAAACGTTGACTTATTTGGTGACTAAATTCTACAAAAGCGAGTATTGAATAGAGCTAGGCTAGAATTATTATTAATAGGTAAACTTATTTATTTGTGATAATTATAATTCCGTAATAAACAGGGTTCGTTAGCAGTAGAACATTGCTTTTTATATCATACGTATACTGAAATTATTATTGCATAAAAGTGCGCTACACATGTTCAAGTTGCGATGGTTGTTTGGACTTGTTTCATATCGGTCGTGTTGAATGAGCAGTACCATCCTGCCTACTGAGCACCACTATGCTATATAGAGGGGTGGATCATTTGGTCGGTAAAAATTTATTATTCAAAAAAGACGTATGAATCAATATGTAGCTTTCTTGTGTTAGCGATAATTAATTACAGGCAATAATTTGATTGATCTATACAACCTCTGTGATAAAGGTTCTGGTTTACAAGTAATATTTTGATTATCTGTATTGCAGCACCGACACGACTGGCCAATCAGAAGCTTTTCTTTGGTGCGCGCGGGGAAATATAAGTATAATTTTATTATCGTTTTGCAGTCGTAACGGTACACGTATTATGTAATACTAGAGGACGCCAGCAGCTACGCCTGCATTTTTTTTTAAATTTACCCGTTTTGGCGGATCCCGTGGGAAGTTTGGGAAATCCCTCCTTAGTGCACCCCTACGGTCCCCAAGGAACATACATGCCAAATTTCAGCTTCCTGCGCTCAATAGTTTCGGCTGTAGCGTGTCTGTCAGTCAGTCAGTAACGCAAGGATTTTATATATTAAGATTTGATTATCTGTACTACGGGACTGATACGACTGGCCAATCACAATCCATTATATTGATGCGCGGGAATATAAAATATAGAAAGGCGATTGTTTTTTGAGTCGTATTGGTGCGGAGTCGTAGTCGTAAGAAAGGTATTGACGACGAGCTAAGAATAAGAATACAATCACCAGACCTAATACAGTATAATTATGATACCTTGTGTGAAATCGCTTTATGGTTGTAAAAAAACCGTTTAATAATATGTGAGTAGATACACAACAGTGGATAGAAAAGAAACAATGGCTTTGTAGCCATTGTTTCTTTTCTATCCACTGTTGTTTTATTGATCATAATGCAATAGTCCTCCTGATAATGTCTCCTGATAATGTAGCGCTGAACCTTTCGTCGTGTCACAATGCGTGGAACGGTACGCAACCGAATTATAGCCGTTTGGTGTGTCATACCAACCGAATGCTACGAGTAATAGCTTTGTTACTGAAGGTTCCGCGCGGAACTTTCAGCAGATGTGTCGCTACGTTTAGATAGGTAGAAAACACTTTAGTGTACGTTAGATAATATAATTAAAAAACGCAAAGCACAGAGATTTGTAGAAATCCAAGAGCTTTTTTCTTTCACATCCGTAATTAAGAAAATGTTCGAGTATTTGAGTTTCATTAACAAAGTTGCCAACAGTTTCGTGGCAATATGCATAATGTTCATTGAAGAACTATAAATAATTATCAATGAAAAATCGTTATTATTCTTGAAACCAGTTAGACAAGCGTCGATTAGTTGTTATTTATATTGTACTCAACCACACTTTTAACCGACATTTAGTCGTGTTGTTGAATACCGACGTTCAATAAAAGGGTTAGTCTTGTACTTACTGGGATATTTCAGTCAGTTGGTTGTGATACAAACATACATGAAGAAAATCGCAAGACAGTGCTATGCAAACTAAATTACCCACATATGTACATAGCAGAACTTGATATCGCACACGCATCTAACTTACATTACCGTCTTCATATAAATTAACATTTTAGCATAAAAATCTGCGTTACATCGCTATCTGACTACAGATACAATTTCACAATGATTAATCAACACCAATGCTGTTTACCTTCGCCTTTCCGGAGGTGCTTTTACTACCAAACAAATCACAATACAGCTTTCCATCACGGTTAAACATACATTACAGTTCCTCACCAGGAGTATTATTGAATCGTTCTATTTGCTTGAACAAAATCCGCAATGTATTTAGATTTAAGGTGTTGTCTGTATGTTGTCGGTGTTTCCGAGTGAGGGTAGCTACCCTGCCTATCGTTATCAGGTTAAAATCAAACCGCCTTTTTGCGTTAGCACCCCTCGCTCGCTGTTTGTATGTATTGTACTTTTCGACTTAGCTGAATAATTCTGCTGTTCTTTTTGGTAACTGATTCGTTTATATCTGCAACGCCCTGAATCGGTTTTTATGCAATGCTACCGGAATAACGAAGGTGGGTATTGAATTTTGTTTGTGACTTCTCTTTTTATTTCATTTTGTTACAAATTCTCTGCTAACGATCATTGGACAGTTAAAAAAAAACGATACAAATGCAATCGAACAAATGCATTGTTTCATTGTACTGGCACTCAGCTATACATTTACGATATCTAGATATATTGTTTTACGAAATAGATGTGTTAACGTTTCTACCTATCAGCTCACTTAGTTCATTTTATTAGAAGATCTATTTCTTCATTCATTTTATTAGATGCCGTAATAGATCATGATCTGGGTGTTTAAAGTATAAATTAGGTACCGTAAAACGGGGTGACATTGATTAATATTTTGTCATAATTTTGCGCTGCGTTTTGAGTTTTAGTAATAAAAATATAAAAATAATAATGCGTGATGGACTAATCGAAAGCTATACAATACGATGATAACAATCTAAATTTTTAAGTTATGTTATATGAAATAAAATAAAAACTATCTAATCAAATTTATAATGAACTTGGGGCTACTTTGATAGCACCACTTTTTTTCACTGAATTTGAAAGACTTACCTGTTTGGAGCACAAAACAAAAATAAAAAAATAATTAAATGCTTTTGTTATAAAAATACAAAGCTTTTTTTTATTTTTGGGGCTACTTTGATTCATTGGGTGACTTTGATAGTCGATGAATATAGACTAAGTAACTAATTTAACTATGTCCTTATATAGCATGATAATGAGTAAATAAAGGCAGAAAATAATAATTTTATATACCTATATTTATTTATTACTAGGTTGCTGAAATTAAACAATTAAAGAAAACAATACTTAGCCTTGTACTCGGCATTACAATCAAGTATGAGAGATTCATAAAAATATTTTTGTTCTTAAACTTAATTCATTTAGCTTCTTCTAGGTCTTTTGGATACACATACAGTATCTATAATTGCGGGTACCAGGATCTTTTTTATACGTCCGCACCATGATAAAGCTACAAGCAGAATAATACATGGGGTTAGATTGATAAGTTATAGAAAGCGGCTTATAATACGCATAGGTCAAATAATGGGCCGAGATTGATAGCTATCAAAGTTGCCTCGAATAGGCTATCAATGTGGCCCCGGTTTGAATAGCCAGTTATAAAAACTAAAATGGCGACTAAAAGTGATTGAACAATAATTGCTTAAATCCGCAAAAAACTGTACTAAAACATTATTTGACTGCTCAAAATTTAAAATCAATACTTTCTTTTGTACATTTAAAGTTTCTCACAGTGATTTTATTTACTAGTTTAGAGACTAACTTTAATTTAAGATTTTAGTTACACAGACTTACCTTCATGTCATGACAGTGTGGGAAAATATGGCTGACATGTCAGTCTTGGCAACTGCATAAACAATATTTGCTGCGTTCCGTTTTTAGCGGCAATTTCAATAATATCATAATTTTTGAGTAATCATCAAATTCGCCCCGGTTCTCAAAGTAACCCCGTTTTACGGTACTCAAATTTTGAAATAGGTTTACTTTTGGCAAAGTCATTTAAAGCGCATTGTATAGAGTATCATCATAGACTGAAATTAATGTTTTAATGTTTTGGTATGCGTGGTTCAAAAAAATCTGCAATTTTTTTGAACCACGCATACCAAAACATTAAAAAAAATTATTATACTCAAGATGTAATAAGATTTTTTTATTAAACCTAAACCGCCAGTCAAAATAGTACAATAAATAATCGATAAAAAACAAAACATAATTTAAAAATGGAACAGTAATTTTAAGTTGACAGGATCACCGTTAAGGCTAGCGTCCACTAGGCTCGCCGAGCCGAGCCGAATCGAAACGCAGAAAGTCGCCTCCTATATATTTCTATGAACCTGCGTTCATTAGCGACGAGCCGCGGCGCGCCGAATCGAATCTACCGCGCGCATCGCTCGTCAGGCGAATTTCTGCGGCGACGCGTTTCGACTCGACTCGGCGCGCCTTAGTGGACGCGGGTCAGCGGATGAGTGTAGACGGGTACCACATGGCGTAAATACCCACATAAAAAGATATCGAAATGAATGAAGAGCTGTTAATTTCGCTAATTCAGAAATATACTGAACTTAATGATCATTACTGCCTCATTAGTCTCGCGGCATAAATGTGCGCGTGGGATTGGGAGGTCTCGGGTTCGATTCCCGGTTTGGGCAAAGTGTTATTGGGTTTTTCCATTAGGAAATTCTCAGTAGCAGCACGGAGTTTGGTAATGTACCCGGTACGGCAATAGGCTCGCCCCTTATTACGTGGGACCTGAAAATTCATGGCGAAATGTGGGTGTATTATTATACCTCTGCCTACCCCTTCGGGGATACAGGGGTGAGTCTAAAAAAAGAAAATTATGATCATGAAGATACTCATTATCATGACGAGCAGCGAAAACAAAATATATATGGGAAGAAATAGCGGGCATAATGAACGAATTTGAAACAAGAACATATCTTCGTCCGAGCTATCCATCATAGACAACACAAGCACAACCTACAGCAGCCAGTCGCCGACTGCTGGCTTCGATTCGATTCGTCTGTAATGAACGCACACGGATAAAATGCGACTCGGCGCGATTCAACGCGGTTCGAATGTAGTCGACGCCAGGCTTTATACTACGCCAGAACGCGACAAGAATTTATAATATTTATAAACAAAATGAATTCCTGTCTGAACGCCGGCGTTTTATAGATGTTCAACCCTTTATAAGTATGTCGGGAAATATTGGCTGTCAAGGGGTGGTAGTAAAGTGGTGCAACATTTTTGAAGATATTGCTAGATGTTTTTTATTTAGGCCAGGAATGCAAGCTTTAGGAGTCAAATTCTTTAGTTGCTGCTGTTAAATATAAAGAAAAGGGAAGTTAATGTTTGTACTCTATTATTAGGTAGCACGAAAACAAATTTTGTAATTAAATGAAGGTTTAATGGGTGTCTTATCCTCTCGAGCGCCCAAACGTCAAATGTAATATAATCGATAAGCGCCCACGTCAAATTTAGCGTATGTATGAAAGTTGGCGGGCAGCGTTTAAATGCCGATTTCGACGTTTATTTACTTCAGAACACTAATCAATACATATATATTTAGAATCTACATGAAATTTGCTTTATTGTGTATATAGAATTAACTAACTTTGTGAACAAGCGTAAGTAATTCAAACGGTTTTATCAAACAAATGTGTAAAATACATGTTATTGTAGAAAAATGAATGTATTGACCAATTAGAGGCATTCATAGCGGTAGGAAAATTCAAATAATATTATTTATGAGCTATTCTATGAATTGAAATACGTAAAATAAGAAATATATAGGAAAAAATTGATTTGGAAGCGAAATAGTGTAAGCACGCCTCGAAGTGTACTAACAGCTGATGAGTTTAGCTGACTGTTTGTTTTTACTGACGTTGAAAATAAGCATTTTTATTGCATAGATCTGTCAATCGTTTCATACGCTTCAAAATGGTATACATTGAAAAGAGACGAAAAAAATTGTTTTGGCGTTTCATTTGAACATTGAATGGAACAAGTACGAGACCACCGTATAACGGTCGGCGGGCGCTTATCGGGGGTAAGAGTGTCCACCGTAAAACGGTGGCCTGGCGCTCGAGAGGTTATAGGTACTTCTTGCACGGTTGACTTGAAGACTATTAGTATGATTTTTATATGTGGAGATAATTGGAAGGATTGAGAGTGAACCTACTATTTATCGCATTAAAAAATGTCGCGGTAACCGCCTCCCAAGCTGGCGGAGACACGGATGACTTCTAGTATCATGAAACTTTATGTGTTCACATGTGCTTCACGAAATACCCATCATGTCTGAACTAACATCACATTCATACTGTGTATTCCCACAAATCAGACAGTAGCTATCGTAGATACTTAAGGACCAGTTTCACCGCTGTTTGATAAGATTTTGGTAAAATCAGATGTCAGATAACATATATAAATTTTGTACCGAATAATAATTTATCTGGAAAATAAGACATATCCATAAAATTAGGCCTAAATCTTCTATGTTAGAAGTTAGAAGATAAGAAGAGATAATCACTTCTATAACTAGTTATCAAGTTATTATTTTATAAAACCTACGATTGTATTCCACAGCTCACCACAATCTCAAGGCTTTGTCGTCAGGCATAATGCACCTACCTGCACCGGACATTTCTTAGACCTAAAACTAGTGCCTCTACTGAAATCTGAACATTATTCGTGTTGTCGAAACATTTATTTCAGATTAGACTAGCACTAAGATATAGTGGCAATCACTTAGGAGACTGATGCTTTGTCTTAGTAGAATCACAGTTAGACAAAGCGACATTCTAGATAATTAGCTAATGTACGAGAGGAAATTTTATTTGGCATAACTAGTGATAAATAATGTTATGTAAGTATCATTTTGTTAATATGTCAGTTATTATAAAAGCGATATCTTAATGAGAGAACTTTGAATCACCACATGTTAGAATTTTCGGGGCTTGACATTGTGCATATTAAATTGTTAATTCTCTTACTTTGACAGTATAGACAACATCGTTACTTTGCGTCAAAAGATTGCCCTACATATCGTTATAGACAATTGCCCTGAGTAAGTTTAATTTTCATTCTAAGTACAAGGTGTTAAGTGGTGTGACAGTTTATAAAATTACCTGATGACACTTATACTCGTAACTTCGTTAAGTTTTCCAGTCAATACTGCTGTATATTATCAATCTATATATTATGTACCTACTATCTTTCACATTCTACGTATGTTAACACTGTAAAATAAATACTTTTATTTGTGTGCAGCAACACTCGACAAAACCGTACATGGGTCACCCATCTACAGCCACATAGCCAGCCGACCAGCGCAATAAATAACTTTTAGCCGAACCGCAACGGTGAGCCACAAAATAGTGTGCACTGTTGAGCTCATAAGTTAAACTACACACACATATACGAGCATGGTATCTCAGTACTAGCGAGTTTATACACAGGGTGTCACCAGATCCATCACTAAGCCAACGTCTATTCGTTTTGGACATCAGACCAAGTCATGCTAATCAAAAATAATTCAAGTAGACATATTTTTATACGGCAATTAGAGTGCGCGCGTGCAATGCTCAAAATACCTAACCTACCTTTTCTATGGGGTCATAGGACATCTATAGAACATATTGGCGTAGTAAAGTCATCGATTTTGTACCCAATTAGAAAAATGTATGGTGACTTTGAGCCTCAATATCTTCCCAGGATACTGCCGGAATAAAAAATGTTCGTAATACAATTATTACGATCATTTTTTTCATTGTACCAATGTTCAATATATGAGATTTCAGTTTTTGTTATGGGTCTTTTTACACCCTGTATGTTTATATACAAGTCTGTTGCACGTTTACTATGTTAATAAGTACGTTCTCACCGCAAACATTGTGAGAATGCATCTGGTAATACTGCACTATTTTAGAATGTTTAAGCTGATTCTTAAACATTTCTCTTAAAAAGCTCTGCTTGCTAGCATATATGCTAAGTATAAATGCCTGCTCTCAGACGCGTAATATTCTGTATATTTGTGTGCTGAAATTCAACGGTAATGCACATAATACTTTGCCACATTTAAGAGATGTGTCTTCACAGTTGTAGATATTATAGTTTAGAATATGGGTGTCACTGATTACCAATGAAAAGAAATGAAAAGAAATGGCACATAACAGATCCAATTGCTAAGGACTTTCTGTTAAGAAGTTTAGAGGAAAATTTATGCTTCTAAATATCTGCAACATTAAGGTCCTTTCCTAAGCGGCGTATCCCTCCTTAGCCGTGGTCACACTATAAAAAAATAGGAGTACATGACATGTAATAGTAGCATGGCATAAGGACAAACTCTAATCGGCCATAATTCTAGTTATAATTGCCAGATTTCAATTCATGCGAAGGCCAATGGGCTCTGGCCTCATCCAGCCATCGCAGCGCCGAGTTCTTTGTACCAATTTAAATTTACCAATAAAAATATGGAAAATACATTTCGTCGATATTATTTTTAAAATGGCAAGTCTCGCTCTAATTTAAAACCTGTTTCTCAATTAATAAAAAAATAAACCACGGACACAAAGTACATCCAGTCAAGAAACAACATATTGTTGATCACGCAAAGTGTTGTCGCGTGTGGGGATTGGACCCACAATAGGCACTCGGTGCAAGCGAGACGACAGAGTAGTACACACATTCCTACTTCGTTATTTGCTTACTTACCATATTTCACCTCAAAAACCTTATTTATATACATCTAAATAACAATAACACTTTCCTTTACAGAAACCCCAAAAATATTTTATGCTGATCTTGGACATCAAACCCCTGCGGCACCTGCTAAAATGCTAAACTAATATCACAAAAGCAACTAGACCGATTCCGTGAGTAATTCGAAAATTATGAAAATATCACAGTTGTACATTATCTCTCCGCTGACATCGAAATTTAAAACGCGAGGCGTTAAATTAAAGTGCATGCTTGCAGTAATTAAGCCGCACACGATGTAAGTTACACGTACAAAGTAGCAAATAGAAATAATTGTTGTCTATTTGTTATGTTAATCTTAATATATAAAATCCTTGCGTTACTGACTGACTGACAGACACGCTACAGCCAAAACTATTGGGCGCAGGAAGCTGAAATTTGGCATGTATGTTCCTTGAGGACCGTAGGGGTGCACTAAGAAGGGATTTCCCGAAAGACCCACGGGATCGGTCAAAACAGATAAATTAAATAAAATGTGCAGGCGTAGCTGCTGGCGTCCTCTAGTATTAGATAATATTGTTTGTTTATACTTTGAGTGTTTGTAGTATTGTACTATTCTAACAAATAAACAATTTTTTAGAATAGTGTTACATAGATGTTACAAGAAAATATAATTTACGTAATATTCTGGGATTTTCATACAACTATAAAATAAAAGAAAGTGCATGCTTGCAGTAATTAAGCCGCACACGATGTAAGTTACACGTACAAAGTAGCAAATAGAAATAATTGTTGTCTATTTATTATGTTAATATTAGATAATATTGTTTGTTTATACTTTGAGTGTTTGTAGTACTGTACTATTCTAACAAATAAACAATTTGTTAGAATAGTGTTACATAGATGTTACAAGAAAATATAATGTACGTAATATTCTGGGATTTTCATACAACTATAAAATAAAAGATTTTAATTAGATGTCTTCTCCTTTTCGTGTGAGACTGCCTTCGTGGTTCAGTTGATAGCGTATGCGACTGCTAATCGGAGGTCCCGGGAATGGAAAATGGAATGGTCCCGGAATCCCGTTCGATTCCCAGGTTGGGTATAAAAAACCCAGTAACACTTTTGTGTTACTGGGTTTTTCCGAATTGTCAGTAGCAGCACGGAGTCTGGTGATGTGCCCACTATCGGCAATAGGCTCGCCCCCTATTACGTGAAACCACAGAATAATTAATAGTACTAACGTACAGAAGCTTCACTTTTCAAATCAATTTTTGAAATTGCGACTCTTGGTACTAAGCAATAAAGTTCAATTCAGCTCGCATAAGCACTCAGTGCCTAATGCGATATTAACCTAACAGTTCCCGTTCTTTTCTAACACATAACGCTGACGCTGTCTGGCGCGGAGTGGCGCGCTAGAGTTGTCGACTTGGCGCTGCTACTATATTTATTCGTCGTCTATCTACCTACTTGACCACGTACCTAATAATAAATAATTATCCTATAAGTATCCTATCCCACTATTTGAGCTAGTAGAGCAAAAGCACAAAAATTCTGGTCGTTTACATTTTTACTATACAAATTCTTAGTTATTTCCTAAACGCGTGAACCGATTTACATGATTCAAACAGATAAAATGGTTTTTAAACTAGATCTTTAATTTGAAACAATAATCGTTGAGATATCTCAACAAACAAAAAATCAAATTTACAAGTTGCTCTCGTAATATAAATAAAATCAAATTTTCAAGTCGCTTTCGACACACAGTTAATTAAGCAATACTTTGCATTAGACTTGTGATGATACATTTTTGTTGTTAAAGGCGTTTAAGTATATAATTTGAACAGTGTATGAACACGGCGCGTGAGAATACGGAGCGGTCGCACTCGTTGCGTGACGTGCGGCGCGCGGCAACCTACTAAATCCAACCATGTCGACATGGTCGGCCGAGGTACTTGTAAGTTTGTACTTAAAATGCGAAGTGCGCCCGGCCTGGTGAAACCTTAAAATTCATGGAGAAATGTGGGCGTAATATAACACCTCTGCCTACCCCTTTGGGGATACAGGCGTGAGTCTATAATAAAAAAATAAAAAATCTTTTCGTGTGAGTGTTGACCATGCAACTCTGATGTCGGAGTTTTTAGACCGTCCATAGGCCACTGATATGGCCTAACGATTCTTGTCCTGAGACAAGAAACCGGCTTCGACAGCTTTGCGAGCCTTCTGAAGCACGGTAGCGCTCTGATGTAAATGCCACACTCGGTCACTCATCCAAGTAGCGACCTGTGCAAGCGTTGCTTAACTTTGCCTTTTTTAGCTTAATTAGTTCTGCATAAAAAATATAATTTATTAGCTTATTTGTGTAATATTTTTTGACAGACATATTGATGATATAAATTATTCGACAAAAACACGTTTTCACTTGGTGTTAAGCCATCGTACAGCAAGTACAAAATTATATTTCTCCATAATCATATAGTGTTTTTCTGTAGAAAATATGCTACATTTAAAGAACCACTCCACCATAAATTAAAAACAAATAAATAATATACAGTTAGCAATCTAAATAAACGCGGAAACAAACCGTCTGTCATTTAAACAGGGACAAACAAATGATCAAAACTTTTCCTCTCCAAAATGGAATGATAACATCTAAACGCAAACCGTGGTGGGTACAAATAATTTTAAACAAAAGTTAGTTATGGGCGTTTCGACACCATGATATCAATGGTTCGAATCAACTGGGGCGATAATTAGTGACCGCACGGTGCTGCGCGTGATCGCGCGATATCGCAAGAGATCGCACGATAGCTCGCGACTGATAGGCGATGCGCACGCGATGACGCTTGTTTGACTACGGATTACTGCGATTTTATCACATGCGGTACTCATATTCATTTAATAGTTACGTTGTTGGTTTTATTACATTCAATTTTACTGACATGTGCTCATACGACGCAATGACCGTGTTGCTTTGGCTACTACAAATACAACAAAAAAGTAAAATTAATTTCCATTATAAAATACTTATATATTATAGTCGTTGCAAAACAGAAGTAACGTACATTGAATCGTTCAAAGAAATATAATATTAAACTATGTATAACATTCGCTGCAACATAAGAAAATGCTTTGAACATAATATACCATTTTGCCTTACTCAGATCTATAGATTAAACTGTTTCCTAGTTTCGTAAACTGGTTCGTAGCCTAGTGCTGTAGACGCTGCATTTTTAAACATAGCCCGTAGTGCTGATCGAGCGAAAATAAATCGCCGTCGTAGAACCCGCTACGAAATAGATACGAGAGGTTTATTAACTAGATGTTTTGTTGTAGAAGTTTTGAAACTAAGCTACCTCTTCGGGAAAATAAATAGATCGCGTAGAATTTTAGCTGTCTTGTGAGATGTGGTGTTACATTTAAAAATCAATTAGTGCTTGGTTTGCATGAATAGCTAAAGTAGAAACTAATTTACGTATAAAATAAACTAACCAAACCTTACATTTTTTGTTATCACGGTATTATTTACCTTTCTATGCCATGATTGGTGGTTATTACATTTACTACTAATAAGTAAAGATAAATTGAGCTTGAAGTGTATATGTTACGGTAAGAGTGAATAATTGAAGATTACCTATTAATAATTATCTATTATTATTAATAATTACCGAAAGTCGAGGTTAAAGTGATAAATTAATCACATTTGTCGGTTTTTATTAATAATTTAACCCTAGTAGTGATAAATGTAATAAGTGGCCAATTTTAATAAGCTGAGTTGACGGAGCCCTGCTTCGCAGGGCTCCTATTTTGGGTGCAGGGTTACAAGAGAACTTAACATAACCTATTAAGTTTTCTGAGTGGATAAGTTTCCTAAGCGGACGAGACTTTTAAATGATATTTTGTAGAACGATCGGCATATTATTATTTGGTGTGCAATTAGTATTTTAGTGAACGAATAAAGTATTTTGCGTAACGCACTTCAGTGTGTCCCTAAATAAATACCTGCTGGTCAAATAACATTGGGTTTTCATTTATTTTATAACTTTTACCAATATGTGTCATGAATTATTAATAATTACTACTAAAAGTAATAAATTTCGATCGTTTATTCACATTTACCAAAACACGTGGTTATTATTAATAATTTTGTAAAAATATTAATAATTTTCAATTAATCAGATTTACCGTGACATATATACTCTTAAGAAAAAGCCGTAGAATTCCATGACTGCCAATGATTGAAGTATCTATTTCAACACCGTGATAGTTCAGGCAGACTTGAGAAGCTCCGTTACATGTTACAAGCCTGACGTAATCGTATGTGTTCCCTGTTCTCCTTAGAGTATAAAACAAATATACTTACAAGACAAATCCATATGATTTTCGTATTATGTTTTGAATTAGGTCACTGCCCACAAAATTTTCTGGTAACAATCTTTTGGCGTTTCCACACGGTGCGTTGCGACAACGTTACGTTGCATCCTTTGTAGCATAAGCGGCATTCATATGACAACGCTTAAAGTCTACGTCTCGGTATAAGTGCATTTGATAAGTTTTAAGCAGCAGTTCCAAAAACCTAGACTGTAAGTTGCAAGGTGGTGTTATAAGAAACATTTTAATGTAAAATTAGTCCAGATTTTGAAATTGGAATCCTTGTTTTCGAGGTACCGCGCAAATCGGACTATCGTCTTCCATATGTGCTCGTATTTGCATCACTCTATATATAAAATTTCTAGCTTGCTATGTGGTGAGCCCTATGCAGCTCACACGACTGATTTAAGGCAATATCTCGACACGATCAACGCGTGCGACGCATCGAGCGTGTGGCTTCACCTTTACGTAAATATTCAAATCACAAAGTAAGTTGATGTTTCAGTCAATTGTCAGTCTGTTATTTGAACAACAATTACTGGTCCACTTTGAATTTGTTTAGGGAAGTGCCTGTCACAGACGCAATCTGTAGGCTTAACTACTATTTGTTCAATATATTGATTGGTGAAAAGTATGTAACGAAGTTTTAGTATAATATACCAAAAAAACATATTATGGTTAATATGTTTGTGTTATCCTTGGAATCGGACTTCAGTGAGGAATTTATAGCAGGAAAAATTGGTTATGACTTGTGTTGAAATTCAGACTTATTCCAATTAGAACATAGGTTCGATAATGATTAGATTCGAATAGCGATTAGAAACGCGTAGGTACATAATATATACCTATGTATAAATATTCTTTGTGTCCAAAATGTTGGCCGGCGTATTTACATCGGGAAAGCTGGTTATAATAACTATTAACTTATTTTAGCTTTACTACTAATTAAGTAAAAGTCTTTTGTCTTCCTTAAAACTAAATAAATAATTATTTTTTTTGTTAAAACGGTTTTATCTAGTTGCGCTGGATAAAACCGAGAGATGTTTATGTCTTTAACATACGATTCTCTTCACCTTTACGTCAGCGATCATGTACCGAAATTTTCCACATCCGATAATGCACCTTTTCACTATTATATTAAAACTCAATTTTAAACGGATATCTAGAATTTCTAGATAAGTGACGTCGGTCTAACGTTAGAGAAGTGAGGACACGAAGGTGTCCACTGAATGAACGTAAGCCACAATGCCTCTCGTTACCACTCATTATGCAGCCACCGCCGCCGGTCGTTCCGCCCTATGCACCTCTGCTGCAGGACATTCGACTGAATAGGGAGAGACTAACATTTTACTACAAGATATTTAAAAGGCCTTTTGCGATAAGGTCACCCTTGTGTGTTTGCTATGTATGTACATTTAAGGTATTTATTTATTATATTTAGATTTGTACCAACAGTGTATTTGCACAGTAAATAATTATTTATCTATCTGTTGCAGATGACAAAAATCATAATATTTTGATCTAATTTTAAACGCGATCCATGCAGACATCCGTCCTTACGAAGTTGCCTAAGGATGGATGGCTGCTGGGATACTTAATTGTAACCTCACTACGCAAAAATTATTAAACGGATTTTGATGAAACCTTGACTATTTTTTGTCTTTTTAAGCGAACTCACGCGGTGGAACCTGCGAGCAAAAGCTCCTTTGACAAATACGCATCATATCCTGTATTGAATAAAAAAATAAATATGATTAAACGATTTAGATTTGGGCAATAAAAAACTTTACAATATAGACATACGTAAAAGTGTAAACCTATAAAGGGATACTAAGAAAGGCAAAAAAATCTAATTAGGTATAGTTTAAAGAAAAGCAACTTTGATTAAGTTTATTTAGTGACAGTAAAAACGTTGTGTTTAGAGGTAATATTATCAAGCGCTCCATCTCAAAATATTCACAACTTACATAAATCAATAATAAAATTCTGAGTGATCACTAACTACAACAGGATAAAATAATTATTTTACGGCGTACACAGCTATAATATACTCTGTATAAACAAGGTAGGGTAGGAAATACCATTGGCGATGGAATTCGACCGATGCCGGGCAATCAAAGTAATTTGCCTTCAAATTTAATCTTGTCGAGACCTCTTGTCTGAAATCACGGTTGACATAATAAATAATATATTTGTATGACAAAATTAGCCATTTCAATCACAAGATTTATGGTCCAGTGTAAAGCGTATATGTCTGATGAAAGGACAAGAGTGCGGATAAAAGAGGATGAGTCGACTCGTCCTCTTTTACATGGAACCTAAAAAATCATAACATGGCGAAATTTGGGTGTAATATTAGACCTCTGCCTACTCCTGAAGACATACAGGCGTGAGTCTACGAAAAAAAGTGTTATTTATGCTTTATTTTAAAATTGAATACGCTGAAATTAAAAATATAATGTTGCCATATTTTCTAGACATTCAAAATATTTCTAGTGATTCTAATTAGTTAAAAAAAAGCGCGAATGTTTTTGAAGCTATTAATTGATATTCATCAACTATTTAGATTCGTAGTGTATGTTTTTCCAGACGGTTTTTAATTAGCTATTAAATACATACATACATAGTCTCACGCCTATATCCCCGAAGAGGTAGGCAGAGGTATATTGCTGCACCCACTTTTCGCCAGATTTATTTTAGTCCCACGTAATAGGGGGCGAGCCTATTGCCGTACCGGGCACATTGCCAGACTCCGTGCTGCTACTGAGAATTTCCTAACGGAAAAACCCAATAACACTTTGCCCGACCCGGGAATCGAACCCGAGACCTCCCAATCAAAATAACTGTTCAAACCATAGGCTCATTAACAAACAAATGCTATTGAATAATAGTTATTTTAAGACTGTAGGCTTAAAATAACTATTATTCAATAGCATTTGTTTAATATCTTTCTGGGACTGGAAAGTTACTGAAGCACTGGCGTGCTGAATCTTTGCGACGTATATTTATGATAAAGGGTTAAGAACTTATTTATATATAAACCCTTGTCATAGATAACTCTGTATGTAAGTATATAATAATTCTTGAATTACTGACTGACTGGCAGACAAGGCACAGCCGAATCGATGCCACTTAAGAAAGGATTCCTTGAAATGTCCACGGAATCTGGAAGAAATGGTTATTCGGTAGTCTATATTTACCGTGTAGGCAGCGATAGCCTAGGGGAGAGACCGACAGACTGCTACGCAGAGGATCCGGGTTCGAATCGCCGGCGCGCATCAATGACCTTATATGGCCTTAACCTTCTCATTGTGAGAAGAGGCCCGTGCCCAGTAGTGGGACAGTTTTTATACAGGGCGGATGATGATAAATACACAATTTATGTAATAGCTATGTTGGCTTAATTTGTCTATGATATTATTTATCAGGTCCGTTTTCCAAAAAAAATGTTTCTTAATAGCAATGACTGTATTTGTACCAGCAAAACACAAAGACTTTAAGACAGACTATGACGTGTTACAAAGTAGCAAATCAAAATAAAACACTACAACAAAAAATTATGTTTAAACTAAGCCTTACAAAACCAACAAGAATTTTATTCAATTTATATAACAAGTATAACCGGTAGTGACAACCCACGCGGTCCTTTCGCAATCATCCGTTCCTTATCCACCTTCCGAAACGAAAATAAACAAAACATAAAATAAACATTCATAAAAAACACTTACTTACTTAATAGAAATAGATTCGCCAAATAAGAATTTTAACAATTTATTTAATATAGTTAATAACACGTTTCAGAATACTTTTAAGTCTAAGGAGAAAGTAATTAAGGAATTTCGAGCTTTTAATGAGTGGGCTACTGCGGGTATTTACAAAAGCAGAGCAAAAATGTATGAGTTGTATGGTATGAAAAAATACAATTCTCATTTAAACTTCACTGAATATGTTAGGAATTATTCTAAAATATTTAAAATAGTGTGCAATACAGCTAAAGCTTTATTCGTTAGGAATAAAATTAAACAATCTTGGAATAAAGTTAAGGCAACCTGGCGAGCTATTAATGAAACAACAGGTAAGACAACATTAAGAAGTAATAGTTTTAGTCTTCTTGATAATGATAAATTAATTCATAATGACGAAGAAGTCGCACACACATTTAATAACTTTTTTGCTAGCATACCACTTACTACTACTAGAGAATTAAAATCATCAGCTATAGTCGCAGAAAACCTATTAGAGTCTAGTGTAGGAAAATGTGAAGTAATATTTAAATTTCATAGTATTAGTTCTACCGATATTATAAATACTTTTAAGTCTTTAGAGTCTAAAAATACAAGTGATCTCTGGGGCATTTCTGTTAAGGTTTTGACAAGTATAATTGATGTAGTGGCTCCTTATTTAAGCAACTTATTCAATAAGTGTATTATATCTGGCAGTTTTCCAGATCTTATGAAACATAGTAGAATAATACCTCTGTTCAAATCCGGCAATAAGACTGATCCTAGTAATTATAGGCCAATATCGATACTACCTGCTTTTAGAAAGATTTTTGAAAAGATCATACTCAAGCAACTACTAAGAAATTTTAATCAAAACAGCCTCCTTCATGGTGAGCAATATGGTTTTACCAAGGGTCTTTCGACAACAGATGCAGGAGTAGCGTTACTCAAACATATCTACAGTGCTTGGGAGAATTCCCAAAATGCTGTTGGTGTGTTCTGCGACCTTTCGAAAGCATTCGATTGTGTCTGCCATGAGACGCTCTTGTGCAAGCTTAGACATTACGGCGTCCAGACTAAAGCATTGGATGTCATTAAGTCGTACTTAAGTGACGAATCCAATGTGTTGAAATAAATAAATGGCTAAAAATCCAGTGGCTTACCTGTTGATTTAGGAGTGCCACATGGCAGCATCCTAGGGCCTTTCTTGTTTCTTGTTTACATAAACAATTTACCTTTTTACTTGAGAAACATTTGTGACGTTGTACTGTTTGCTGACGATACTTCTTTGATATTTAAAGAAGATAGAAATAAGGAACACTTTAACGAAATAAACAGTGCACTCATTCAAGTGACTAAATGGTTTAATGTAAACAATCTAGTACTGAACGCCAAAAAAACAAAATGTGTTAAGTTTGCTCTGCCTAATGTCAGAAACCTTGGTCCTAACATAGTTTTAAATGACGATGTACTCGAAACAACTGAATCCACATTATTTCTAGGATTAACACTTGATTCGAAGTTACAATGGGGTGCGCATGTTACATATCTCTCAGGGAAACTTAGCTCAGCTGCTTATGCCGTTAAGAAGGTTCGTAGGTTGACCGATGTCGATACGGCTAGATTGGTTTATTTTAGTTATTTTCATATTGTTATGTCATATGGCATATTGTTATGGGGCAGAGCTGCTGATATCCAAAATATTTTTATATTGCAGAAACGGGCAGTTAGGGCCATTTACCAGTTAAAGACAAGAGTCTCACTCAAAGAAAAATTTAAAACTATTGGTATTCTTACTGTAGCGTCACAATATTTTTATGCCAGTGTTATGCATGTAAGACTAAACATAAATTCTTATAAAATGAATAGTGACAGACACAATATCAATACTAGAAATAGACATAAATTATGTGTTCCGTATTTTCGTTTGCACAAAACGCATAGCTCTTTTATTGGGCTCAGTATTCGCATTTACAATAAATTACCAACTTATATTTTAGACTTGCCATTAAGTTCGTTTTAGGCAAAAGTTAAAAAGAATCTTATAAATAAGGCATATTACAGTTTGAAGGATTATTTTGATGACAGGAGCGCTTGGAAGTAGTTGTTCGCTTTTGACTAGGTCAATAATTACTAGTTTTATTTTATAGTGTAGTTAATTACGATATTCTCATTTCATACTATATTTTGCATTCATGTTCCACACTTTCATTATAACTTTGCGGATTTGTAAGATGTGGGTAACTCGTGGTCATGGGCTAACTAATAGGTTGTCGATTGCTTTGGTTTCATAATACCGTTACTTTCTGCTTCATTCACTTCTACCATAGTTCTGACCATGTTCGCGAGTTGCCTACATTAAAAAGACGTAAGTGGATGCTCCTGTTTCACCATATTTACTTTGGGAGGCTTACCATATGAACATCATTTACTGCTTGAGTATGATATCAATAGCTACTAAAAATTTTACTAGTAGATGTCTACAATGTGAAACAGTTGCAGCTCCTTACAAAAATAAAATGTACCACCATTATATTTGTTTGAAAAGAGTGGCCATGAGTTTTATTGCCCGTTCTTTCTCGTGGTTCTACCTATTGCATTGCGAACGTGGCAGTAAATGTAAATGTAGAATCATTAAGTAATTAACTTAAATTCTGACGTTCATAAGCGTCACTTTGTGGCCTAGATGAATAAATGATTTTGATTTTGTTTTTTTTTTGATTTGACACTTTGTAAAAACGGAATATTAATTGTACCAATGGGTCGGATGAACGGTCGCACAATTTAGCAGCGTATCGGCTATGCCAATCGTTTGTTAGAGATTCGGTGGCAAACTGCTTGCCATACAAAATGCTAAGCGGGCTCGTCCAGATTCCTCCGGGTCGGACTCGTTCGGCCGTTTCGCGACGTCTCGAGGGCTTCGCTTTGGCTTGCTAAATGATAATGTAGGGATTTATGTCGATTTGCGTTTAGATGTGAATCTGTCGCTTATGTGAATGTGCTGGAGAAATACACTATAATTATTTGAATATTATGCCGTTCTGAATATACTTAAATCGACTGAAACATGATTGTTGTGTTTCGTGAATATAGAACTAATCGATTTCTGAAAGTATATAGAAATTGACTTAGAATTAGAAGAATTTATTTTTTGGTATTCAAGCAAAATTGCAAATGACTAATATTACTTTTGTTGACAAGCAAATGTTAATGCTAATTGGTTGGTTCTTAAGTTCTACATTATTGCTGGTGCTGCATTCTTTCGCATCTTGTTGTAAAGGCGAAGGTATTTGGGAGAGAAATGATACCACTGGCTGCTCGAATAATACTCTCTATATTTTAGGATAACACATGATTAAATAGACATGTTGATTACATACACATACATTAGTATAACATAGGTACATTACATCAATTACTCCCAAGGCGGTGTAAAAATAAAATAAAATTACAAGTTTGTTTTATTTTAATATCCTTATCTAATAAAATAGTACGTAAAAAATACTAAACGCCTTAATCTAATACATAATTGATACAGTAGTTTTAAAAATAGGTATACAAATTATAAAAAAAAAGATAAAAACTTTGTGTAAAAAAATATAAAATATTACTGTTGGTTGTACAATTTAGTTCTATTTTTGTGAATGATATCTACTTTTCCATTCTTTAATATTTTGACATTTGGTGACTCGTCAGAAATAACTCTATATGGCCCAGAATAAACACAATCTAATTTATTACACATATTATTCTTAACTAAAACTAAGTCATCAGGATGATAAGTTGTTGGATTTACATTTTTATCATAACGCTCTTTTTGTTCTAATTTACTTTTGAGAAGGTTGTCTCTTGCATCTTTCAAAGACTTTTGTAGTCTAAATTTTAATTCAAATGGGTAATAATCATAATTATAGAGTGGATCTACTATATTCGTAAAATTAACAGCACTTTTTACCAAAAACTAACTCGTAAGGAGTATATTAAAATTTAGTAGATGAATGAACCGAAGAATTATAGCAAAATGACCAAAACGGGAGCCATGTACTCCATGTCTCAGGGTGATTGTCTGTTTGAATACGAAGATATGAATTTAAATGTTTATGTGTGTTCTCCAACGCACCTATGCTTTGGTGATGATAAGCAGTAGAGTTTAACTGTTTGACATTCAAAAGTTTACATACCTCCTTAAATGTCGATGAGAGAAACTCTGTCCCACGATCCGCCGCTATCACCTTCGGTACTCCATACCTTAATATAAAATTATTGACTAATGCTTTCGCGACTTCTTCCGTTGTCTTATTAACTAAATGATAGGCCTCAATATATTTAGCAAGTTCACACTGTAACGTGAGAATATAACTATAATTATAACTATCTCTGCCTAGAGGTCCTACTAAGTCAATATAAATTTTCTCAAACGCAGTATGCGCTGTGGTAGTTATCTCCATTGGTTGTTTAATATTATGTGTAGAATATTTCTGTTTTTGACATTTGTCGCATCTTTTGACAAATTCCTTAATATCATTTTCTAATCCTGTCCAATAATAATATTTTTTTATGTTATTGAACATTCGTCTCACACCCGCGTGGCCACTCGTGGGTAAGAGATGAAAATCGTTCAAAATTACTCGTTTATCATCTTTATTTTCTATTCGATGTACATCCTTTACTATATGTGTCTTTCTCATTTAATAACTTTTCTATAAAAATATTATTCTTATTACTTTTTATTAAATATATTTCAGTAATGTTTATACTTTTGCAAAAGTCTTGTAACTCTCTCACAAATTCGTCTCGCGATATTTGCGATGGAGAAGATACATATTTAACGTATATAGTTCTTTCATTAGGAACATATATAAAAATCTTACTCTCTTTATCGAGGTAGAGGAGTATAGGAAAAATGGTACTATAAGTACCATTTTTCCTATACTCCTCTAGCTTGCAAGCGTCAATGAAACGTAATTCTACAGATTCGTTCGATTCGCTCGTATTAGTACGAGAGACGTTTGGTTGATCAGGCCAAACTGTAGAAGTACTACTCGTATCTTTGTTACAAGTATTGTCAGCCAAGTTTCTTTTCTGAGCTCTAGTCGTAACCGAGACACATGATTCATGCATATGTTTTAAATCATTAGATGTTATGGAAATTCGAGATAATGCGTCTGTAGCCGTATTATCCGAACCCTTAACATGTTCTATAGTAAAATCATATTCTTCTAACAAGTACCTAAATTTAAATAATCTACTAGATGGGTCTTTCATGTTAAATAAAGAAATTAAAGGTCTGTGATCTGTTAAGATTTTAAAATGTTTTCCATATAAATATGGCCGAAAATGTTTACTTGCCCAAACTATAGCTAGCAATTCCTTATCAATAGTTGAGTAATTCACTTCAGATTTATTTAGTGTCCTACTAGCGAAAGATACTGGCCTTCCATTTTTATTCGACAAAATTGCACCGATTGCGTAATTAGAAGCATCCGTCTGAACAATGAATTCATTTTGTTCAGAAAAATCGGGATATTGTAAAACCGGTGGAGATAATATTTTTTCTTTTAATTTTTCAAATGAGTATTGACACTTTTCATTCCATACAAAAGAAGCATTTTTATGGCATAATTTATTAAGTCGATAGGCTAACTCTGCGAAGTTTGGAATAAATTTCCTATAAAAGTTAACAAAGGCAACAAATCTCCTAGTTTCATCTACATTAGTCGGACACGGATAATTTTGTACAACTTTTATTTTATCCGGGTCAGGTAATACGCCGTCGCCAGATACTACATGGCCTAAATAAAGCAACTCTTTCTTCAAAAATTGACATTTTTGAGAGTTCAGTTTTAAATTAACTTTTCTTAGCCGCTCAAATACATCTTGTAGGTTTCTATTATGTATACTTAACTGTCTTCCGAAGACCACCAAATCATCTAAGTAGACTAGACATTTTTCGTATGTTAATCCAGTCATGGCCATAGTCATCATTCTAGAAAAAGATCCTGGACTCGTTTTCAACCCCATGGTCATACGAGTCATCTGATACTGTCCTGAACAAAATGCAGTGTACTTTATGCTATTTTTTTTCAAGATTTATGTTATAATAACCTTGATGCATATCTAAATGTGAAAAATAAACTGATCCAGAAAGTGAATCGAGTACTTCGGAAATATTAGGTAATGGAAACTTGTCGTCTTCAATACAATTATTTAATTTACGATAATCAATAACTAATCGCCACTTTTTCTGACCGGTTGCATCCGTCTTTTTCGGGACTAGTAACACGACCATTACGAAGCTAGACCATTCACTTTGACAAGGTTCTATGACCCCTTCACTTAACATTTTATCAATTTGTTGTTTAATTTCTCCCTTTTGAGAATGTGGTAAACGATAGGGTTTAGTGAATACAGGAACAACATTTGGTTTCAAACTAATTGAATCTTTATAAATACTAGTTGTAGACAGTTTGTCTCCTGGCAAATAAAAAATATCCGAGTACTTAGCGCACAAATTCTCAATCGATATTTGTTTTTCCTTATTAAGATGTTTCAAGTTCAAAGCTGAAAATAATTGTTTTACTCGACTTGCATCATTTTCTGACTTATCAAAAGTACAAATATTATAGTCACTTAACTTTTCTATATATGGATTTATTTTAGATAATGTACAAGACTTATCCGTGGTATTTAATATCTTACTTGGTATTAGACCGTTAACTGGCTTAGCAATACAACAAGCTAAAAATACACCCTCACTAATTTCCTTAGAATGTACGACACACTCGTCAGTAAAGTCTGTCTGAAAGTAATGTATAGATTCACATCTTGGTGAAATTACAAACGAGTTATTATATCTTAGTAAAGGTAAAACTAATTTAAAATTATTCTGTGTCCATAATGTAAAAGTATAATTACTAAAATCTAATATAGAACTATGTTTATTAAGAAAGTCTTGACCGATGATGCCATTTGCCCTACATGGCAGAGAATCAAATACATAAAACTTAATACATTTAAGGCGATGTTCACCCGAAGTCAACGTTAAATATACATATCCAATTGCATGGACTTTGCCTTTATAATTTTAAACGCGATCCATGCAGACATCCGTCCTTACGAAGTTGCCTAAGGATGGATGGCTGCTGGGATACTTAATTGTAACCTCACTACGCAAAAATTATTAAACGGATTTTGATGAAACCTTGACTATTTTTTGTCTTTTTAAGCGAACTCACGCGGTGGAACCTGCGAGCAAAAGCTCCTTTGACAAATACGCATCATATCCTGTATTGAATAAAAAAATAAATATGATTAAACGATTTAGATTTGGGCAATAAAAAACTTTACAATATAGACATACGTAAAAGTGTAAACCTATAAAGGGATACTAAGAAAGGCAAAAAAATCTAATTAGGTATAGTTTAAAGAAAAGCAACTTTGATTAAGTTTATTTAGTGACAGTAAAAACGTTGTGTTTAGAGGTAATATTATCAAGCGCTCCATCTCAAAATATTCACAACTTACATAAATCAATAATAAAATTCTGAGTGATCACTAACTACAACAGGATAAAATAATTATTTTACGGCGTACACAGCTATAATATACTCTGTATAAACAAGGTAGGGTAGGAAATACCATTGGCGATGGAATTCGACCGATGCCGGGCAATCAAAGTAATTTGCCTTCAAATTTAATCTTGTCGAGACCTCTTGTCTGAAATCACGGTTGACATAATAAATAATATATTTGTATGACAAAATTAGCCATTTCAATCACAAGATTTATGGTCCAGTGTAAAGCGTATATGTCTGATGAAAGGACAAGAGTGCGGATAAAAGAGGATGAGTCGACTCGTCCTCTTTTACATGGAACCTAAAAAATCATAACATGGCGAAATTTGGGTGTAATATTAGACCTCTGCCTACTCCTGAAGACATACAGGCGTGAGTCTATGAAAAAAAGTGTTATTTATGCTTTATTTTAAAATTGAATACGCTGAAATTAAAAATATAATGTTGCCATATTTTCTAGACATTCAAAATATTTCTAGTGATTCTAATTAGTTAAAAAAAAGCGCGAATGTTTTTGAAGCTATTAATTGATATTCATCAACTATTTAGATTCGTAGTGTATGTTTTTCCAGACGGTTTTTAATTAGCTATTAAATACATACATACATAGTCTCACGCCTATATCCCCGAAGAGGTAGGCAGAGGTATATTGCTGCACCCACTTTTCGCCAGATTTATTTTAGTCCCACGTAATAGGGGGCGAGCCTATTGCCGTACCGGGCACATTGCCAGACTCCGTGCTGCTACTGAGAATTTCCTAACGGAAAAACCCAATAACACTTTGCCCGACCCGGGAATCGAACCCGAGACCTCCCAATCAAAATAACTGTTCAAACCATAGGCTCATTAACAAACAAATGCTATTGAATAATAGTTATTTTAAGACTGTAGGCTTAAAATAACTATTATTCAATAGCATTTGTTTAATATCTTTCTGGGACTGGAAAGTTACTGAAGCACTGGCGTGCTGAATCTTTGCGACGTATATTTATGATAAAGGGTTAAGAACTTATTTATATATAAACCCTTGTCATAGATAACTCTGTATGTAAGTATATAATAATTCTTGAATTACTGACTGACTGGCAGACAAGGCACAGCCGAATCGATGCCACTTAAGAAAGGATTCCTTGAAATGTCCACGGAATCTGGAAGAAATGGTTATTCGGTAGTCTATATTTACCGTGTAGGCAGCGATAGCCTAGGGGAGAGACCGACAGACTGCTACGCAGAGGATCCGGGTTCGAATCGCCGGCGCGCATCAATGACCTTATATGGCCTTAACCTTCTCATTGTGAGAAGAGGCCCGTGCCCAGTAGTGGGACAGTTTTTATACAGGGCGGATGATGATGAATACACAATTTATGTAATAGCTATGTTGGCTTAATTTGTCTATGATATTATTTATCAGGTCCGTTTTCCAAAAAAAATGTTTCTTAATAGCAATGACTGTATTTGTACCAGCAAAACACAAAGACTTTAAGACAGACTATGACGTGTTACAAAGTAGCAAATCAAAATAAAACACTACAACAAAAAATTATGTTTAAATTAAGCCTTACAAAACCAACAAGAATTTTATTCAATTTATATAACAAGTATAACCGGTAGTGACAACCCACGCGGTCCTTTCGCAATCATCCGTTCCTTATCCACCTTCCGAAACGAAAATAAACAAAACATAAAATAAACATTCATAAAAAACACTTACTTACTTAATAGAAATAGATTCGCCAAATAAGAATTTTAACAATTTATTTAATATAGTTAATAACACGTTTCAGAATACTTTTAAGTCTAAGGAGAAAGTAATTAAGGAATTTCGAGCTTTTAATGAGTGGGCTACTGCGGGTATTTACAAAAGCAGAGCAAAAATGTATGAGTTGTATGGTATGAAAAAATACAATTCTCATTTAAACTTCACTGAATATGTTAGGAATTATTCTAAAATATTTAAAATAGTGTGCAATACAGCTAAAGCTTTATTCGTTAGGAATAAAATTAAACAATCTTGGAATAAAGTTAAGGCAACCTGGCGAGCTATTAATGAAACAACAGGTAAGACAACATTAAGAAGTAATAGTTTTAGTCTTCTTGATAATGATAAATTAATTCATAATGACGAAGAAGTCGCACACACATTTAATAACTTTTTTGCTAGCATACCACTTACTACTACTAGAGAATTAAAATCATCAGCTATAGTCGCAGAAAACCTATTAGAGTCTAGTGTAGGAAAATGTGAAGTAATATTTAAATTTCATAGTATTAGTTCTACCGATATTATAAATACTTTTAAGTCTTTAGAGTCTAAAAATACAAGTGATCTCTGGGGCATTTCTGTTAAGGTTTTGACAAGTATAATTGATGTAGTGGCTCCTTATTTAAGCAACTTATTCAATAAGTGTATTATATCTGGCAGTTTTCCAGATCTTATGAAACATAGTAGAATAATACCTCTGTTCAAATCCGGCAATAAGACTGATCCTAGTAATTATAGGCCAATATCGATACTACCTGCTTTTAGAAAGATTTTTGAAAAGATCATACTCAAGCAACTACTAAGAAATTTTAATCAAAACAGCCTCCTTCATGGTGAGCAATATGGTTTTACCAAGGGTCTTTCGACAACAGATGCAGGAGTAGCGTTACTCAAACATATCTACAGTGCTTGGGAGAATTCCCAAAATGCTGTTGGTGTGTTCTGCGACCTTTCGAAAGCATTCGATTGTGTCTGCCATGAGACGCTCTTGTGCAAGCTTAGACATTACGGCGTCCAGACTAAAGCATTGGATGTCATTAAGTCGTACTTAAGTGACGAATCCAATGTGTTGAAATAAATAAATGGCTAAAAATCCAGTGGCTTACCTGTTGATTTAGGAGTGCCACATGGCAGCATCCTAGGGCCTTTCTTGTTTCTTGTTTACATAAACAATTTACCTTTTTACTTGAGAAACATTTGTGACGTTGTACTGTTTGCTGACGATACTTCTTTGATATTTAAAGAAGATAGAAATAAGGAACACTTTAACGAAATAAACAGTGCACTCATTCAAGTGACTAAATGGTTTAATGTAAACAATCTAGTACTGAACGCCAAAAAAACAAAATGTGTTAAGTTTGCTCTGCCTAATGTCAGAAACCTTGGTCCTAACATAGTTTTAAATGACGATGTACTCGAAACAACTGAATCCACATTATTTCTAGGATTAACACTTGATTCGAAGTTACAATGGGGTGCGCATGTTACATATCTCTCAGGGAAACTTAGCTCAGCTGCTTATGCCGTTAAGAAGGTTCGTAGGTTGACCGATGTCGATACGGCTAGATTGGTTTATTTTAGTTATTTTCATATTGTTATGTCATATGGCATATTGTTATGGGGCAGAGCTGCTGATATCCAAAATATTTTTATATTGCAGAAACGGGCAGTTAGGGCCATTTACCAGTTAAAGACAAGAGTCTCACTCAAAGAAAAATTTAAAACTATTGGTATTCTTACTGTAGCGTCACAATATTTTTATGCCAGTGTTATGCATGTAAGACTAAACATAAATTCTTATAAAATGAATAGTGACAGACACAATATCAATACTAGAAATAGACATAAATTATGTGTTCCGTATTTTCGTTTGCACAAAACGCATAGCTCTTTTATTGGGCTCAGTATTCGCATTTACAATAAATTACCAACTTATATTTTAGACTTGCCATTAAGTTCGTTTTAGGCAAAAGTTAAAAAGAATCTTATAAATAAGGCATATTACAGTTTGAAGGATTATTTTGATGACAGGAGCGCTTGGAAGTAGTTGTTCGCTTTTGACTAGGTCAATAATTACTAGTTTTATTTTATAGTGTAGTTAATTACGATATTCTCATTTCATACTATATTTTGCATTCATGTTCCACACTTTCATTATAACTTTGCGGATTTGTAAGATGTGGGTAACTCGTGGTCATGGGCTAACTAATAGGTTGTCGATTGCTTTGGTTTCATAATACCGTTACTTTCTGCTTCATTCACTTCTACCATAGTTCTGACCATGTTCGCGAGTTGCCTACATTAAAAAGACGTAAGTGGATGCTCCTGTTTCACCATATTTACTTTGGGAGGCTTACCATATGAACATCATTTACTGCTTGAGTATGATATCAATAGCTACTAAAAATTTTACTAGTAGATGTCTACAATGTGAAACAGTTGCAGCTCCTTACAAAAATAAAATGTACCACCATTATATTTGTTTGAAAAGAGTGGCCATGAGTTTTATTGCCCGTTCTTTCTCGTGGTTCTACCTATTGCATTGCGAACGTGGCAGTAAATGTAAATGTAGAATCATTAAGTAATTTACTTAAATTCTGACGTTCATAAGCGTCACTTTGTGGCCTAGATGAATAAATGATTTTGATTTTGTTTTTTTTTTGATTTGACACTTTGTAAAAACGGAATATTAATTGTACCAATGGGTCGGATGAACGGTCGCACAATTTAGCAGCGTATCGGCTATGCCAATCGTTTGTTAGAGATTCGGTGGCAAATTGCTTGCCATACAAAATGCTAAGCGGGCTCGTCCAGATTCCTCCGGGTCGGACTCGTTCGGCCGTTTCGCGACGTCTCGAGGGCTTCGCTTTGGCTTGCTAAATGATAATGTAGGGATTTATGTCGATTTGCGTTTAGATGTGAATCTGTCGCTTATGTGAATGTGCTGGAGAAATACACTATAATTATTTGAATATTATGCCGTTCTGAATATACTTAAATCGACTGAAACATGATTGTTGTGTTTCGTGAATATAGAACTAATCGATTTCTGAAAGTATATAGAAATTGACTTAGAATTAGAAGAATTTATTTTTTGGTATTCAAGCAAAATTGCAAATGACTAATATTACTTTTGTTGACAAGCAAATGTTAATGCTAATTGGTTGGTTCTTAAGTTCTACATTATTGCTGGTGCTGCATTCTTTCGCATCTTGTTGTAAAGGCGAAGGTATTTGGGAGAGAAATGATACCACTGGCTGCTCGAATAATACTCTCTATATTTTAGGATAACACATGATTAAATAGACATGTTGATTACATACACATACATTAGTATAACATAGGTACATTACATCAATTACTCCCAAGGCGGTGTAAAAATAAAATAAAATTACAAGTTTGTTTTATTTTAATATCCTTATCTAATAAAATAGTACGTAAAAAATACTAAACGCCTTAATCTAATACATAATTGATACAGTAGTTTTAAAAATAGGTATACAAATTATAAAAAAAAAGATAAAAACTTTGTGTAAAAAAATATAAAATATTACTGTTGGTTGTACAATTTAGTTCTATTTTTGTGAATGATATCTACTTTTCCATTCTTTAATATTTTGACATTTGGTGACTCGTCAGAAATAACTCTATATGGCCCAGAATAAACACAATCTAATTTATTACACATATTATTCTTAACTAAAACTAAGTCATCAGGATGATAAGTTGTTGGATTTACATTTTTATCATAACGCTCTTTTTGTTCTAATTTACTTTTGAGAAGGTTGTCTCTTGCATCTTTCAAAGACTTTTGTAGTCTAAATTTTAATTCAAATGGGTAATAATCATAATTATAGAGTGGATCTACTATATTCGTAAAATTAACAGCACTTTTTACCAAAAACTAACTCGTAAGGAGTATATTAAAATTTAGTAGATGAATGAACCGAAGAATTATAGCAAAATGACCAAAACGGGAGCCATGTACTCCATGTCTCAGGGTGATTGTCTGTTTGAATACGAAGATATGAATTTAAATGTTTATGTGTGTTCTCCAACGCACCTATGCTTTGGTGATGATAAGCAGTAGAGTTTAACTGTTTGACATTCAAAAGTTTACATACCTCCTTAAATGTCGATGAGAGAAACTCTGTCCCACGATCCGCCGCTATCACCTTCGGTACTCCATACCTTAATATAAAATTATTGACTAATGCTTTCGCGACTTCTTCCGTTGTCTTATTAACTAAATGATAGGCCTCAATATATTTAGCAAGTTCACACTGTAACGTGAGAATATAACTATAATTATAACTATCTCTGCCTAGAGGTCCTACTAAGTCAATATAAATTTTCTCAAACGCAGTATGCGCTGTGGTAGTTATCTCCATTGGTTGTTTAATATTATGTGTAGAATATTTCTGTTTTTGACATTTGTCGCATCTTTTGACAAATTCCTTAATATCATTTTCTAATCCTGTCCAATAATAATATTTTTTTATGTTATTGAACATTCGTCTCACACCCGCGTGGCCACTCGTGGGTAAGAGATGAAAATCGTTCAAAATTACTCGTTTATCATCTTTATTTTCTATTCGATGTACATCCTTTACTATATGTGTCTTTCTCATTTAATAACTTTTCTATAAAAATATTATTCTTATTACTTTTTATTAAATATATTTCAGTAATGTTTATACTTTTGCAAAAGTCTTGTAACTCTCTCACAAATTCGTCTCGCGATATTTGCGATGGAGAAGATACATATTTAACGTATATAGTTCTTTCATTAGGAACATATATAAAAATCTTACTCTCTTTATCGAGGTAGAGGAGTATAGGAAAAATGGTACTATAAGTACCAT